>LR990620.1:30336781-30961781 GCA_905147815.2 Phalera bucephala
GGATGTTTTTTTTTAGTTTTTGAATTTGTGATGCCTTGCATTCTAGGTTAGTATGTACATTTTATAAGGTCTTTATGAAGAAAATGAGAATAGATTGAATTAAATTGTAAACTGGTGATTAATTATTTTTCTGTGCAAGTAAAATGTTCTTTCAAAGTGAATTAAGCCCTTATATAATGTAGCAATATTAGTTGATGCAACTGTCAACTTTGTAAAGGTTTGACAGCAAAAAAGACCCAGTTTACGTTTTTAAATAAATTTTCGTAAACCTGTGACGTTGCGGGTGTGGTGAGCGTAACATTGGCAAAATTGGCAAATCAAGACAGACATGTAAAAAATTGCAAATGTCTAGTTCGGGCAATTAAGAATTTATTTACACGAGTTTCGCCAGTCATAAGCTGTAGCCGATCTCGGAAGCTCTGAAGTCTACGCAGTTTTCTTTTAAAATAATATGAAGAACGTCAACATGATTGATAGTCGCCAGTTAGCAAAACTTAAAGATCATCAATCTCTATCTATCTATATCATCACGCCAAATCCCTTGCGGGGTTGGCAGAGTACAGAGTTCCAACAGGTTTTTTCCTTACATACCTCTCTGGCTTCCTCCACTCTCATAGTTCGTCTCATAAACGCTCGCCGGTTACGGGGACTTTTGACTTGTCCTTCAGGTAAGATTCGGTCTGTTTGGTCGTGGTAAGATAGTCTACCTTTTTTTTTTTTTTCGTGGGGAAATCCTCATGGACTTTCGTCAACCTCGGGGGAAGCTGGCGGGGCATGTCGGACTCGTACCGACTAAAACCCTACGGTGGCCGGCACTGGCACGTGTCAAAGGGGCTCCGGGATCTCCGAGTGGAACGCGCCGGTGCCCCCCTTGTGCCGCGCTCCGAAGAGCCCGCCTCGGGAGGGGAAACTTGTAGCTTGCTTCCCCCCCTGCACCGTCGCGGTGCTCACGGCGGCGTGGGCCACACCACGCCGCCATCCTCCTCGGGGTCGCGCGTGAAGGACGCTTATGGCCCCCGCCCCAGCGTCCCACAACCCCAAAGGCCCCCCTGCGGATGTTGGTGCAGGGGGGGGTCCCCCACCAGATGTTGCGGCAGGGGACACAAGTTAGCCCGTATTATAGAGCCCCGGGCTATTGGGCTGGGGGGCCTGGGCGGGCTGTGCCTCCGCCCCGGCGCCGATCCCGCTCGGCCTCCTCCTTCTGTGACATCACAGTCTCGCAGAAGGAGGATACGGCCCCCCACGCCGAATCCCCTGCCAGCATAGCCGCTACTATTGCCGGCAAGGAGAGGTCCGGTCCAATCCGGTCAACCAGGATCCGCCGCTCGGAGGCCCACGCTGGGCACTCGACAAGCGTGTGCTCTGCGGAATCCCGGTCCCCACCACAGTGGTGACAGATCGCCGTCGCCTCGCGTCCGATCTTGCTCAGATAATCACCGAAACAGCCGTGACCGGTGATTATCTGAGCAAGCCTGTAGGAGATTCGCCCACTCCTCCGCTGTTGCCAGGCTTCGAAGGACGGCAGAATGGCTTGGACGACGCGCTTGCGCGCGATGTGCTCCTGGCTGAGCCTCGCGCGCCACTCCGCCAGAGCGCGTCGTCGTTCCCGCCGTCTGATTTCGAGCGCGGGCACGCATTCGTCGCTTTGGCGGACGACGCGAGGAGACCCTCGCGTCCATGTCCGCCAGGATGTCGAGCGGCGGAAAGCGTGCCAAGAGGGTCGCCGCCTCGAAAGATACGGTCCGGTATCCTCGTGCGATGCGGATGGCCATCTTGCGCTGCAGGCTATAGATTTTGGTCCTGCAGCGCCGGACGCCTGACAGTCGGTGTGACCATACAGGCGCCCCATAGAGAGCCACCGATCGCACGACCCCCCCGTAAAGGCGGCGTACCTCCTCCGACGGCCCCCCGAGGTTGGGTAGCAGTCTATGCATGGCACCTACTACCCTTTCGACTCGGGGGAAAGATAGTCTACCTAGACTATCTTACCACTTACTTTTCCGGTACCTACGTCCTTCCACTTTCGCACTGTATATCTGTTCACTTAAAGATCAAAACTACTTTTTCGGCGTAGCACCTAAAGGCTGTACATACATATTTGTTAAAGATGGATAAGTTATTTTGTGAAAGTTTAATGTTCTAATTTTAAACCGTAACCACAAATTCTAAGGGCAAGTACAAGGCAGTACCCAGATTTTTAAAATAAGCCTGATTCATCCCTTCATATACGTCCAGCGAACAACAACAGGGGAAGAATTTGATTAACTCCAAAAGCGTTATGTCACAAGTCCACAAACGTGTCTAGGGCCCATTAGTGGAGCTACACAACACAATTAAAGAGATAGAATTACATCACTTTGTTACAAAGACATTGTATGGGTCTGACCTTTGAATTAAGCACAAACCTCAGTAATCTAATCTTTAGCTTAAGTCTATGATGCTGCCATTAAGTTTAACCCTTCATCCCAATTAACATCAGTTAGTGAGTTGGTTCTGTACGAATACAGTTTCTTCAGAGCGTTAATTGTATCTATTGTATTAAAAGTGGCTGTGGTGGCAGAGTTTAGTTTAATGATTGTTTTCGAAATAGTTATTTGAATATTAAATAAACTAACTTTGATCGCTTTTGCAACTGATGTCTTTAGCTTCGTTTGCTCCATTGTAGGTTGCTAATTTGTAGAAAGTTTGCGTTAATGTTTATAAATTAAAACTCCAAGAGGTTTTAAGTAGGTATAATGATAAATAAAATATAAATAATTATGACCGTAGAGATCACTAGGTCCTGAGTAAGAATCGTAGGTCGGACCAAGTACGGATACTGGGAATTTTTCTATTATATCTCTAATTTTTATTCTATCTATATCATCACGCCGGATCCCTTGCGGGGTAGGCAGAGGGTACAGAGTTCCAACAGGTTCTTTCCTTACATACCTCTCTGGCTTCCTCCACTCTCACCATATTTATTCTAAGCAATGTATTTGTATTATTTGTGTATGGTTTATATGCTTATTTAATAAAAAAAAAAACCCTCAAGCCTATATTCCCCAAGCGGGGATGGCAGAGGTGTACTTTTTTTTTATGGGACTAAGCCCGCCTCTCACTTTCACCATTGCAACTCCAGTAAGCCATGATCCACAATAGTCTCTTTAGATAACGTCAAGGTTTGAACCTTGGGGTGTCCCGGGAAGCACTTTAATTGTCTTGAGACCCGCAACAAATTTAATTAGAAAGAAAAACAGGAGGAGTAGGAAAAATAAAAATTCCACTTCCCTCCTTTGCAAAGAGGGAGACACAGAAAAAAATAAAAATTGGCAGATCAGCCATAGAAAAAAAGACTACAACTAGAATAAGCCCAGTTGTAAAGCACCACGGTCACGAAAAAATAGTAACAGGGCCTATTTGTGAGCCTCATGTTTGATTCCAGTAATAGGTATGGCAAAAACGCTTAAACGCACGGAAATTATCCAGAGTTTGTACAAGATCCGTGTAGTAGATTACCCCAGATGTATTTCGTAGACTGTTTAACATAATGGTACGCTCGTCGCAGAAGTGTACTGTGTATACCCACATCGCCGATAATGTTAGATCCAATGTAATAGGAGGCGAGCCTATTGCCATATACCGGCCACGACTCCAGACTCCGGACTGATACTGAGAGTTTGTTAATAGAAAAACTACATTTGTCCGACCTAAGATTTGAACCCAGGACCTCGTGATCGCAAAGCTCATTATTCGCCATTAGACTAACAAGACGGTTAGTTTCTGTATAGTGATCCTATTATAGGTTTTTACTAAAGAATGCTGTAGTGCATTTAATAATAGCTTAATCTCCTTCATAATATTTTTTAAACTTTGTCGGTATATTTTGGAGCTAACTCATTTATTATCCAATTAATTATCGTTCAGATATTTTAGGTCATTCGCGAGTAATGAAATGATAGATCTTCTCTGGTGATAATTCCAGCGGAAATTTGTTTGCCCAGGTTTAATTTACATTTAATATCAGCTTGCTAATTTATGTTATGAATTTTTATGAAGGATTTTATGTAAAAAATATTTTTGGAACTTTGTCCTGCTGAGATATCCCTAAGGATTTCTGTCGTATCGAAAAAGTTAGATATATAAAGTAAACTGGTAAGATATTTTAGTATATAGATTGTGCTAAGCGAAAACTCATGGGAAAGACTTTTTCCCAGCACTGGGACGAAAGAGGGGAAACAGTATAATCTTTGGCACTTTAAAGAAACTTTCAATTTTGAGTTTTAGTAGCTCTTAAATGCGTTTAGTAACTGACTAATGAAATATAGCATTAGAATTTGCAAAGATTTAAGAATTTTTATTGATGCTTCTTAAGCCGTTTTCATTATCCTTTCTATCTTAAATTACACATAATAACAAAAAACTCCTAAAAGCACTATGATTGGCACCCTTCGGCACAATGATTAACACAAAAAAGTATAACGATTGGCAGTGCCAATCACTACACGCAAGTAGTGCCAATGTATGTACACCGTTGAGTAATAGTGATGGAAAAATTATGAATAAGACAAAATATTAGGAAAACACATTTTAATATTCTATAACACGCTCCCACACAGAAGTAAATACTGCAAATAAAAACTTGGTATGCCCAATATTTCGAAAATATCACGTTATGGAATGTTGAAATTTGGAATAGCTATGAATACCCTGAATACATCTTCTTAGAATAACTTTTCTTCGTTTGTTTTTGTCAGTTAAATGTTGTTCCAAAAACTGTGCTTATAGGAACCCCCGCTAAGTTAGAAATACTAATTAATAATGTTGTTTTAACCAGTTCTAAAATATAATTTTAATTATTCAGCAATAAGAACCCTCATAATTACACTGGCGATGATTATATAAAATACGCATACGCTTCAATAAAACATTACACTTTTAAGTTCGCCTAAGTTGGTTAGAAATCTGGACATCACTAGTATGTCAAATCGAACACGATACAGTGATTGGCACATCAACGAGTACAATGATTGGCAGTGCCAACCCTTAGTTGCAAGCGTTTTAAAACGGTTTTAAGATAATATTCCAAAATAACTCTTCCAACCTTATCAATTTAAAGTATAATATGCTACAGTAAATTTTAAAACCGTTGAAATGAAACTATTTTTTCGGATTTTATCGCAGTTTATTTTTTGATTTTTAAGTTCCCGACGTTTCGAGTGCTTTGCAGCACCCATGGTCACGGGAAGGACTGAAGTGGTAGACGTCCAAAAGGCAAAGACGTCGCTTAAAGAAGTCTGCAGTCTGTGAACATGTCCTTGACCGCACCCGCCATAACATCAGATTTGATAGACCACAAATCCTTGTGAAAGAACACCGATTCCTACCAAGGATGGTTCGCGAGGCTATTGAAATTAAAAAACATTCTAATTTCAATAGAGAAGATGGCTGGGTGCTTCCATCGACTTGGGATCCAGTAATTAATATAATCAAATCTAAAACCAAGCATAACACTGCAAGTCCTCAAGACACCGTGAGCTCATTCTGCGTAGTTCGGACCAACAAAACTAATTGAGAAGTTTGAGGGTACCCCGGAACAACTATGTCTTTTGGACATCTACCACCTCAGTCCTTCCTGTGACCATGGGTGCTGCAAAGCACTCGAAAAGTCGGAACCTTAAAAATCAAAAAATGAACTGCGTTAAAATCCGAAAAAATAGTTTCATTTCATGTGTAATATTCGCGTAAATCTAAGAACTCAGTATTTAAAACCGTTTTTCGATGTTTGGCACACATGCCAATTAATAATACTTTCATACAAGCGTTATGGTACAGTGATTGGCCCCTTCAAAATGTTGTTGTGTAAATGATTAGAAAACCATAGAGAACCACAAAGAACACTTAACCCGATATTACGCCAAACACATAAATATTCTCCTACTATAACTTGAATTAAGTAAGAAATACAGCATAAAACTTACCCACTCTTAGCAACTTTTTGTAAGAATTCATAGCAATTTGTCACTCGCGCTCCCGCTTGACGACAATATTTTTTTCATTATTTCAAGTTAGGAAATATATTTTGTATTAATTGAATTTAGTTAATTAAGGTACGGTGGATTTATTAGGAACTATTGGTTGACTAATTATAAGCCGTAAATCCCTAATTATTGCGGTTGAAGTTCAAAGTGCCAATATTTGGAGGGGGTGTGCTAAACTTATTCCCACAGGTTGCTTGGGTTATTTTGAAGCTGTTTTCACTATATTTTCTTTAGATTTTCACGATATGGTTCCATAGCCAAAGTTTTCTTCGACGAAGAAAAAACTGTATATCTACCTAATAACTTCAAAAATACAGATCTTTTTGAATACTTAATACTTACATACATACATACACTCACTCCTATATACCACTGGTGTAAGCAGAGACTACAGTTTACCACATACTACGATTCTGACACACCTCTGTTTTCTTCTACGTTCATACAACTTCTCGTGCATTTCTGTCTATTAAGAGCTACGTTCTTGACCCTTTCTAAAGAAACTATTAATTTTGTCGTGATAGAAACCTACCGTAGACCTAAAGTAGCCCAAGGAAAACTCCTTGGGCTACTTTTACCGGATCTTCCACTCACATTTGCTCGATATATCCCTTTCGTTAGTCATCCATCACTCGTCCACTTCACACACCAACTCAATATACTCATTTTAATTCTAGCCACCACGTCATCTTTCAACTTACATCACTTTCTAATCTCTAATTAGGTCCTAAAAACTCCACATATACTCCGTGAATACCCAGTACGTGTATCCTCAAAATCTAATTTATCTAAGAACCATCATTTTATTGGGTATAAGTCTAAATTCCCTTTTAAGTGCTTATAGTAATACATCCAAACATTATTAAAGGTCAATGCTATCCATTAAATGTTTGATGTCAAAAAATGTTTAGGTATACTCAACTTGATCACTTGAAGTTTTCCTTGTACTCTACTACTTTTCCATTGTGTACTGTCGTAATGTAATGATAAATAATATATAAAGTTAGATGTGATCCTGAAACGTCATATTTTATAAATGATTACTATGAGAAGGAAGAAATGAAAAGCAGTCTAGTACAAAAAAAATTTAATGAATAAAAGGTTGTAAAAGTTAATTCCTTAATCTTAGAATTGGGGTCGTTTAATTGTAAAAAGTTTTAAGTTGGAGATGACTCAGAAAATGTGGCACTATGTAAATTATAGACATGACAGCGCGAGGGAATTAATAAACCGAGAATTTGTTAGGTCTTAAACGGTCTAACCATATAATAAATACTAATATCTGAACCATAGTAACATGTGAACATGTTGTGTGTTACACAACGTAACCCGACGTATTTAGGCTTCTTTGATTGGTATCGACAAGTACTATACAACCAGATAGTGTTCAGGGTCTGATGATGAAGCCAAAAGGTGGCCCATGAAACCACCCAACTTCTCGAAATAACCCACCGGGTTTGGGCTCGTTGGATTTGACGAGTACGTTATACCCAGATAGTATTCCCTTTGGTTATATCTGGGTCTAGTGAGAGCCTAGTGATGGAGCCGGAAGAAAGCCATAGAAACTCCTCAACTAAGGAAGGTATCTTCGTAGTGTTTTTGCTATAAAAGCTTGTTGTTAAAATGTTCTATTTTAATTATAATTTTTCACTACAAAACTTAATTAAGCTGAACGAGACAGTACGCTTTTTGACAACGTTACGCTAACCTCCATCTGTTTGTGTTGAGGTCTCTGATTTTGATTAAAATTTACATTCAGTACTTCGTATTATATTCTTAAAAACCCTCTTATATTTTTTGGACTGAAAGAAGAAATATTAATGTTAGGTGATTGATAGTACGCTTACCGATCAAATATAAGGGAAACACCTGCAAAGAAAGAATATCAAAATGAGTTATTGTATACATAACACTACAAGAAAATGTTGGATTAGTTTGAAAAGAATGCCAGTACGGTTGTACTATTCAATATAAGACCAACGAGGGAGTCAAGTAAGCTAGATCTTTGAACCGGATTTATTTATGTTAAATATTGCTATTTAAATCAGGCTGCTGTTTTGTGTTCTTATGGAATTAATGGTAAACATAGCTGTTACTCGCGGCTGCGCACACGTTTATTTTGTGATTTGACATAGTAGGTAGGTCTTTAAATCGAAATTTTACTCAATTCTCTAAATTTATAGCGCGATCTTATTCAACGTTAACGAAGTCTCATAAAAAAAAACATACAATACCTGGGTACTTTTTTTTTGAGAAGGATTACCAGTTTATCTATTTAGTATGCAACTATTGGTAAAATGGCTGTTTTAAACCTTTTCTACCTACCCTGCCAAAGATCGTATTCTGGCATAATAATATTTAAAAAATGTACATTGCGAGCTAAGTATGTAACAAAGTTTTGTCAATACGTGTCGTGTCTACTTGCTAGAATATACAGTTTATTTTCATAATCAAAATTATGTTTAGATATCTTAAATAAATGAATATAAAGAGACCTGAATGCATCATCGGTTCATGCACGAAATCATGTTTAAGTGTTTAAATCAAACGTTGTATGCACAATTACAGGCAGAGATGGGCAAAATGTAATCAGATTAATGATTAACCACCCTCGTTTGGGGAATGGTTGGCGCGATGGTGTAATAATGATTAACGAGTACAATTACATTTCGTAATCGATAACGATTACGATTAAACTTTTATCATGATCTTGAATCATGATTTTATATTAGAAAATGCAATTGAAATCATTAATCAGATTACATTTTGCCCATATCTGATTACAGGTGGGTGCTTTTAACCACCGAAGAGTTTCTCGTGAGAACACTGATGAGCTGATATTGGACTTGAGTCCAATATCAGCTCATGGAGGAATTCATGTGTAGGCAAAATCACACATTTTAACGAAACATTGCATACTGAGTTTGCAACATTGCAGCTCAAAACTAACAATAATAAAAATAATAAAGTTTTGTGATTTATCCCACGATAATCTCAGATTGGTTTTCGTTTCCGAAATAAAAAATATTCATTATATTAGGTTGGGGTATTGTTGGGTAAGTTATTACCATACCAAATTTAATGGAAATCCGTTTGGTAGTTTTTGCATGATTAAAATACAAAGAGAGAGACAGACCATAATGCCATAAAAAATATTGTTTCGGAAAGGAAATGTATCCCAATAAAAATTTTCGAAAATTATTTACTGTACAGATTTGACTCGGTTACAGTTTTATTATATGTATAGATTTATGTTCAGTTTTACCAGTACAGCTACTCCTGCAAATTCTTTGAGGATACCAAACAGTTTGTGTATATGTAGGTATATTAATATAAGACTGATGATTATAGGTTTTTTGTGTGTGTTTCAACGTGCTCATATTTTCTATTTAATGATAATGGTCCGATATGAAAATTGGACAATAGGCTTGCCTTGTATTTCGTTAACGTTTATCCAAGGTTATGAAAACACTGATGAGACCTTAATAATTAATAGTGTATGCGTCATTGTGATTAATATACCTTTCAGTTGATTTATGATGACATAGCTGAAATTATTTTTAGTGGGACAGAACAGATTATAGATAGTATTAGTTATAATAATAAATCAGCTTATACTGTCCCACTGCTGGGTAAAGGCCTCCTCTCACAAAAAGAGGTGCAAAAGATTAGGTCATTCCCTTTCATGTGGACCCAGTGCTGATCGGTGCAGGCTTGTTTATGCTGTTGAAACTTGTCAAGCCACCTATAAGGCTTCTAACTTGGCTTAACTGCGGCCATAATAAGTGGTTATTTGTACCAAAAGCTTAGCGTGTCTTCCAAAGTACAGAGACGTTCTAATATGAAAATGTCACAATCGGTCATCCATCACAGACTGACCGAGCCGAACGCTGCTTAAGCTTGGTGATCGCTACGAGCACCGCGGTCGCAGAGTGCTACGGGTGTTTTCAATCTTGGCCAAATAAATAACCAATAGTATAATACCTTTGTGGCAGGATATGTTGTGGCAGGATTTCTCAAAAGGAAGATCTTCCAGCCAGACGGGTGGTGTGTCTGGAGGGGCCTGCCACTCTCCCCAAGAGTTGTTGTCGGGGGCTTGTATATATTTCATTTGTATATGTGCACCTTCTTGCCAAAATCTGTGATTGAATTTTAAAAATATTGTCGTTTTTTTATAGGAAGATTTGCAACTTGATCATTTGCTATAATTTTGTTCAGGTCTTAAAAAGCAAAACGATATTATGTGCTGTTACGTCGTGTATATAAAAAAGCAAACAATGGGCTTATGATAAGCTTTACACCTTTGGACATATTATTTTTGTAATTTAAGGTCACAATGTTGTTTCATATTCAAGGGCATTTAGACCCCCTAAATGATGATTACTCTTTTATGATATACAAACTTTTATAACAGCTGTTTATCTGTTAATTGCTATTTACCTATTTACCTCGCGAAATAAAAAAAGGTGCGTAATAGTAGGCTTACAGTCATTACAACGAACCGCACCGGTCAGCACTTAAACGAATTACCGGCTATTATGCAGACTTAACTACTCACTTTTGTATTGGTAGGGCAATAAAATAGGCGTTTGTTATTTTATGAAGATCATATATCTCCTTTAGTGTTGAGGATTAGTGTCATCAATACGGCTATGAAACGCCGATAGAGGTTTTCGAATTAATGTGCTCGGATTTTCAATTCATGTTTCCGAGACTTGTTGCAACGTATTTCTCTAGAGTTAGGTCTATTGTGAACTGTTATTTGTGATAAATTTTTATGCATACCAATACTATATTATATGTGTCTTTGTAGTAAATTAGATGATTAAACAACTATGATGATCGGCTTCTAAGTTCCTTGCAAATTTTAATCTCTTTCAAAATTTTTTCTCAATGTCAGTTTCTTTGATCAATTTAAATTAATTTTGACCCTAGACTGATACTTACTTTGCGGATAAGATTGTTTGTTTCAGACCGTTAATTTTGTTGTAGACAAAATTCTTGATTATAATACAACTTTATGCAAACGTGGCCTTAAACGAGCATTTTTGCCCCATCTACATTCAAACCTTTTCGGGTTCGGTTGCTTCATATCTTCCACTTTTCCCTAAACAATACTCTTACCATTATCTTTAATAGCAATACAACTTAATTAAGACAGCTTCTTGAATTTTTCAACAGTAATACCTTAATGATCAACATTGCCCTCATTCTTTTGACCCAGATCTTCAGCAAAATTCACATTTAGACCTAGGTAAAATGATTTTAGAAATTTGCCTACCTTTTTTACATTGTTAAGAAGATTCTCGACATATTTACTAATGCATAACGCTATTTTTTTTTAAATACAACTACGTTAAATAACAATAAAATCATCAACAAAAAGGGGATGTAAAAACGGGTCAGTATCTTTTTGTCAGTATCTGTATGTCTTGTTGGTTGATACGAATATGACGTCCTCACTCGAAACGACCAAGTTGACTAAATCGCTATGTGTCTATATTTTTGTTGATTTAACAGTAGATCAGCAACACGCGATATCGTTAGAAAAGACAAAAATAATATTATTTACTAAGGGCCTAATGGTTTCGCGCCGCTGTCAGTTAGCACTATGCCTAGAACGCTGATAGCATTGCCACCCTGAATGGTAATGTATGTATATAAGTTGACCAGTATAGTTGCTAGTTAGTATAGTTCTAAACGCCAGTACCCACCACTAGATGCTTCGAAATTTCTTGAAACATCTGGTGACCTCCCAGCCCCTACGAACCCAATGACTCTACCACAAACGCCTCAAATATGTACCCTGAGCCAAGGGAATCATATTTACGGCATTATTAGGTATTAAGATAATACTACTACGACCGACTTAGTAAAGGTCAACAGTCCGTTTCCCGCGAAATCCGTAATTCCCTACCATTCCGTCATTCTAATCCCCTGCCCGGAAAAACCCATCACTTCTGATTCCTTGAAAGAATTAATATAACATATAGGCTTAGTACAATCGCGCGCAAAAATCTCGAAGTGACAGCGCTTGGATGTGTTGATGTAATTAACACATCTGTCCTTCACGAGGATACGTCCCGTTTCATTAATCACTGCCTGAAGCAGTACAGGACTTAATCAGCTGTTGTCAACGACTGTCTTCTCCTACTACTTGAAACTCGCTCGTTTGTCGCTGTGGAAAATTTTTATGTTCTGTTAATAAATCACGTAGATGTGTTGATTATGAATTATGTGCTGTAGAGTGGGGTTGTCTGGCTTCTGTTGGTTGCTTAATCACAAACTTGTGGAAATGGGTTACAAATTACGCATAGAGCCTAGTGGGTAGGCTTATCTAAGACTAGCCTAGCCTTTTGAAAATAGCGGAATTTTTAAGATCCTTTTTTTTTGTTTTTGTGTCTTAGTATTGTTTTCTGTGATAGTTTGCGTGCTAAGCGTGGTGCTTGTATGAAGTTTTCATGTTGTATTTCACTCAGATTTATGGGCTATGAATGCGTTGGATCGGAATGGACTGTAGATGTGATGAACTATTTGACCGACAGTAACCAGCTAATTGAAAAAAAGGACTCAGTGAAGTAGTTAGCTTTCCGGACCACAAAGGCTACCGGTTAGAACTACAGGTTCTTTAAAGGTTAATCAAAATCAAAAGTGTTTTATTCATGTAGACCAAAAAGCACTTATGAATAGTCAATAAGAGAAAATTAATGATTTCTTAAGACTTTACCACCCGTTTGGAAAGTCATTCCTGTGGAGAAGAAGAGCAAGAAACTCTACGGTTACTCTTTTTAAAAATCAGAGTTTTACAATTCTTTTTGTATGCATTGCACTCATGAGGTATCGAAGAACAGTGCAAAACGAGCTAAATAGATGTGCTTAGGTATCGATTAAACGTAAGTGTACTTAGATTCATGGTATCAGTCAGTGTCTACATAGTCCTCTCATCTACAAAATAGAGACTTTGTAAGCCGTATCAGTCAACGGCTGAATAGCGAAGAGCTTCGATAAACACCTCGGGCAGCTCTCGCTAGGCAGTTGGGTAAGGCAGTAGTATTGGTCACAGCGCGCATTATGAACCCTGACCACTGGTAGCTTGGGTCGTAAACCTCGCTGTCAGTGGAGCACATTTATTTTTTATACAATATATATAAGAATATTTGTTTTTAGTACTTTTATATATATTTTATAAGAAACAGTGTTTAAAAAATGCATATATAATAATAATATTATCGTTTCAGTTCATGGTACTGCCTCGTTGATATAGTGGCGTATAGTGCGGTTGATAATCAGAAGGTCCTGAGTTGGGATACTAGGTTGAACAAAGTGATTTTAGGATTTTCCCATCGTGTAATTATCGGTAACTGTACGATGTCTGGAATTGCTTCCGGTATAGCAATAGGCTTGATCCCTGTTCTATTAGGATAGAACAACATACGCAACATTTGAACGTTGAAAACCTGTGTCTCGTTTTACCTCGGTCGGAGATTTTTTTTATCTACATTATGATCATAGTGATACTGTAGCGACCCCTATACATCGCTACATAGTTGCGACTACCTACCAATAGATGGTGCTCACGATTCGCCATACATGTCTAGAACGCGATATTAGAGTGCACACGACGTGTAACATATATACAAGCCCCCGACAACAACTCTCGGGGGAGAGCGGCAGGCCCCGCCAGACCCACCACCCGTCTGGCTGGAAGATCTTCCCTTTGACAAATCCTGTCACAACGTTCCTGCTACATTGGCGACCACCGAAATGGACATCGAGCAAGCCTTCTGCAGAGTCATCGTCATCATCATCGTACATCCCTCCACATCAGGTCGTTCAGATTCAACAGCAGCAGTCACACAGCAAGCCATTCGTCATTCTCAAAGGACCATTGGCAGCTTACTCACAGGCGACATGGTTCGGCGACTCTTGACAATCAACCGATTCAGTGGACTACAGTCATCACATGGACTTCGCCACCAACAGTCGATACTCCAAGCTCAGTCTCGACTCACTGAAGACTTCGAGCATCTGCGCACACAGTCTCGACTCACCGCAGACTAAGCGCAACTCGGCACTTGCAAGCTCATCACTACGAGCACGACGCAGCGACTTCAAAGAATCAAGACCTCCGGTCTCGGAGGGGAGCCATGTAGCGACCCCTATACATCGCTACATAGTTGCGACTACCTACCAATAGATGGTGCTGACGATTCGCCATACATGTCTAGAACGCGATATTAGAGTGCACACGACGTGTACAAATATACAAGCCCCCGACAACAACTCTCGGGGGAGAGTGGCAGGCCCCGCCAGACACACCACCCGTCTGGCTGGAAGATCTTCCCTTTGACAAATCCTGCCACAACATTCCTGCTACAATACTAAAAAGGCGAAATTAATTACTTCGTGATATAAGTCTGTAATTTTACCTACAACTTTCGCATTGTATGAGTATATCCTCTGATTCATCATTTTTATCTTAAACATTTAGTCGTATACAAAAATATAGGTACCGCCTACTGTAATACCGGGCATTCGGAATTTGGACCGGAACAAAACTGAAACAGTTTTCACGGGAATTGCTTATATATCAGAATATTTTACTAAGGATTTTTCTGTCTAATATTTGTTAGGGGGAATATGTTTTCTGGGAATAGACAAACACAATGTTATGTTTTCATTTCCCGGTGGCTAAGGTGTACTCTGCACACCACATATTTTGCCAATGATGTAAGTGCCAGTGTAATGTGGGGGTGACGAGCATTTTGACGATATACCGACCATAATCGTGACGAGACTTTGAAGAAGTGAGAAATTTTTATTGAAACGTTTTACATACTACACAACAACACTTTGTCCAAGCATAGTATTTGAATCCTGAACATGAGAATTGGGAGAAAGAATGATAAACACTGTGAAAGTTGAAGACCTAAGGAAGACCTAGACCATCTTACCATGACCAAATAGAGCATGTCTTATCTGAAGATGTTGTCGACTCTCCGTTATCGATGAGTTTAAATGAGACGAATTATATGAGTGAAGAAAGCCAGATAGGACTTTAAGAAAGTAACTTATTGAAACTCCATTTTTGCCTACACCGCAAGGGATCTGGCGTGCTGATATTGATAGAATTGGATTGGATTGGATTTGAAGCCCATGACCTTATGATCGTCAGACGCACCATATGTCACTGTACTAAAAGGCAGTTCAGTATTGAATAAACACAATGTTACTACCGTTTTGTTCACACATTTGAAAGTCGTCCATTGTTTGCAAAAAGAAACATTTGGCTTAATGGCAAAAGCATTACTATATCTATTTCAATGATTTCGCACTCTGCGTAACGTGATGCGATACACAAAGCAGGGGGAGAAGCTTTTGTCATTGGTGTCTCGCATATTTTACGTAAACAAATGAGTGATGTAAACGGTGTTTAACATTTCATATCCGTATTTATTAAAAAAAAAATGTCCCATGACACGTGTCCTTTATGATTTCGGGTAAAATCGAGTGCCATTAGGTAACGTCACATCTTTGAACATTGTCAAACCCAAATTATTGCCAAGTTATTGAAATATATTTAGGGCAACAAAACAAATGGATTTGATGCAAAAAAGAGTGCCAGTGATTTGAAGTAGCGAAAACGGTAAGAGACTATATGAGATTGCTCTTAACAATAAGACCACCCATTGTAACCTTATCTTAATATTGTATTTCTCTGCTATATTATCGCTGGTGTATAATACCGTATCACTAATACCGTACAAGACTCGAATCACAGGCCGGCAAAATTTTGTCTCGTCAACATACTAGCGGAGCCGAGAAGAAATTCTACTGTTTGCTTCTTAACTGAATTACTTGTGTAGATGGAGCACTGCAAACAGATTAAATTTATATATCCATGGGATATATAAAGTATAGTACGCACACGTACGAACACATTGACAAACTTTGAACAAAGCGAACACTGGCCTCACACACACACACATAGTGCTTAACTGAAGCCACTTTCAGCACTATTTTTGTTAGCAATTGTCAGTCTAGAGGAGTCTTAGTCAAAGTATTTGCCTATCCTGCAAGTAATTTCGTTGAATAAGATGTACTTCACCAAGATTTCTATGTGTTTTTCGGAAATTTTTTAATGTCCTACTAATCGTCCGGTTGTCGCTTATGTTAACGACTCAACAATAATTCAACTTAGAGTATTTTATTGGGATGAGAGTGTTTGAATTGTTTACTTCTATATTCTCTAAATGAGATGAACCGTATTCGCCCACATTTTGAAGGCCATGTTAGGTCTCTATGTAATAGGAGGTAGGCAAATTGTTTTACTATACTTGGCGAAATCCAGAATTCAACTGCGAATTTACTCTCAAACTACGGATTTAAGCCCAGGATATTGAGGTCACCAGGGGCATCATGCGCTTTTTAACCAATAAAGCAGTCTATCATTAATAGCAGAATGCCTTCAAAAAAGTACTGCTGGTGTCTTTCTACCCGACTAGATAAGTAGAACACTGGTAGGAGTACATTATATTTCCAAACTGCAACTTTTGACACATTCATCATAATTATCATCTCAGTCTATACTTGTTTACTGGTAAACATAGGCCTCCCTAATCGCTCTACAGCGCAGACGGTCCGATGCCACCTGCATCCAACAGTGGATCTAGAGTGGAGATCACGTATTGGCAAGCCCAGCGTGGGATGGCCGCCTACCAGATGCACCTACGATTTGTGAGGATCGCAGTAAGTCGTTGGAAACTTATTCACGGATAAATTTATTATGAAAATTATTTACAGATAAATTAGTCCATACTAAAATTTCGGATGGATTTCGAAAAATGGAACGATTTAACCATACCGAAATTTCATTTGGACAGCACAAAGCAATATACACCGGGCGTCAAGGGAACTTGCACATCATAAAGCTTACACAAAGGTAACAATAGACTTACTGTCACACTCATCACAAAGGGTTCAGTTACAATGAAAAAAAATAAAACGATGACAACACTAAGTTTATCTTCAGTGAGAAAATTACTTGGGAAGGCACCTCCTTAACTCGGGGTTGTATTGTAACTTGGTTTCGTATACCACTGTCTGACGGCACAATGTATAATTTTTAAATACATTGTCGAGTATGTTTGGACGGGAAAAGTAATTATGTGACGAGAAAAAGTAATGTATCATTAGCTTAAGGCAGTTTTTTGGCACTTCGTAAATTGTTCTTTTAATTAAGTTGTGTTTTTTTTGTTTTGTTAGGAACGGTTTGGTAGTTGTGAATGTTAGCTATTTGGGGCATTGTGTTAAAACAAAAGCAGGTTATTTTTTTTTCTTATGCTCTTAGGGTAGGAAAAAGAATGTTCTTAAATAAAAATCTATGTAATTATACTCCAATGACCTGCCTTTTTGATTTAAATTCTTGTTTTAAATCAAGTATAACTCTCCTCGTAATAAGAAAATTACGATAAGGGAATAAGAGAATAAAGTTCCAACAGATTCATTTCTTACAGACCTCTCCGGCTTTCTCTACTATCGTAGTTCGTCTCATACACGCTCGCCGGTCAAGAAGACTCTTGACTTGCCCTTTAAATAAGACACGGTCTATTTGGTTATGGTAATCTACTTCTTTTCCGCTACCTATATCCTTCCACTTTCGTATTATATTTCTATAACGTAATATAATGATTTTATCTATCTATCTATCTATAACCTCACGCCAGATCCCTTGCGGGGTAGGCAGAGAGTACAGAGTTCCAACAGGTTCTTTCCTTACATACCTCTCTGGCTTCCTCGACTCTCATAGTTCGTCTCATACACGCTCGCCGGTTACGGAGACTCTTGACTTTTCCATCAGATAAGACTCGGTTTATTTGGTCGTGGTAAGATAGTAATGATTTTAAAATGTTTATAAAATGAACAAAAAGGATCTCCTCAGAAAAGAGTAAACAAAAACGGACCTGAGGATCCTCTTTTGTTTCTTAGGATTACATTGGGACCTAACATCGTTGATAGATTAAGAGAATATAGGCTACGTTTAGGGAATATAGGCGTAAAAATGTTCAATTTCGTATTTTAATAACTAAAACCATAATTCTCAGAATCAATTAATAATAAATCTAAAAATACATCCTTGTCCATTACTGGCTTATCCTCGAACCATGAATAATTAACATTGTAAAGTTTCATGAAAATTAATGTAATTATTTACATCTGGGTGAAACGGTAAAACCAACGTCTAACGAAGATTAATCCGTTCTCTCTCTATCTATATCTAAATTATCACGCCAAATCCCTTACAGGGTAGGCAGAGAGTACAGAGTTCTAACAGGCTCTTTCCTTACATACCTCTCTGGCTTCCTCTACTCTCATAGTTCGTCTCATACACGCTCGCCGGTTACGGAGACTCCTGACTTGTTCTTCAGATAAGACCCGGTCTATTTGGTCATGGTAAGATAGTCTAGGTCTTCCCCGGTACCTACATCCTTCCAGTTTCGCATTGTATATCAGTTTTGTCATTCTTTCTTCGGACATTCTTTCTATATGCCCGAACCAACGGAGCATACCCTTTCTCATCTTTACACTGATACTCTCTTTCATACCTATTTGCTTTCTTACTACGCTGTTGCGAATACGGTCGGTCAGCTTCACTCCGCACATCATCCGACCTTAGAATATATATAACCCAGAAGCCGCGGGCGCACATCGAATTGAGGCAACAATTACTACCTCCGATGCTAGTAGTCATACGTTCAAAATCAAAATCAAAATCAAAAGCTTTTTGTTCATGTAGACCAAAAGGCACTTATGAATAGTCAAAAAGAGAAAATTATTAATTACTTAAGACTCTACCACCCGTTCGGAAAGTCATTCCTGTGGAGAAGAAGGGCAAGAAACTCCACGGTTACTCTTTTTTAAAAATGAGGTTTACAATTCTTTTTGTATACGTTGCATTTATGGAGTATGGGAGAACAATGCAGAACGAGCTAAATAGATGTGCTTAAGTATAGATTAATCATAAGTGTACTTAGATTCATAATATTGGTCAGAGTCTACATAGTCCTCTCATTTACAAAATAGAGATGTTGTAGAGGTATATAATAAAAAGCATAATAATAATAGTAAGAGAAAGTGTTACTATAAAATATGTAAAGAGCGCGTACAAAACAACTGGTCATAGCTCCAGTGTGATGCCGAACGAGACAAAATTCAACAGCATTATGGTACACGTTCAGTCAGACAAAGGGCAGGGGACGGACCAGTCCCCACCAGCAGCACCCGTTCACGAGTATGACCTGAGAAGCAGCCATCACTCTCCTCAACCATTTTAGAGGGAAAAGAATGACCCGCTCCACAGAGCCGCCACTAGCAAAGACATTTTAGTGAGCATGACCAATCCACGACCCTGTCAACATCGTTCGAGAATAATATTTAAAATCAATGAACGCTCGCTAGGCAGGACACGCTGCACTTAACATTATATTCTTCTAGATTTCAGTTAATTTGAGTAAAGGCATTTTTATCATTTAAAAAATCATTTAGTGTATAATATCCTTTACTCATTAGTGAAGATTTAATATACTTTTTAAATCTGTCAAGTGGCAACTCTAACATGGGCTTTGGTATCTTATTGAAGCAGCAAATACCGACTCCTACGAAGGAAGTAAATACTTTTTTAAGCCTAACAATTGGTAATACCAGTTTATGTTTATTTCTAGTATTTAATTTATGAACGTCACTCACTTTATTAAATAAATGAATATTCCTACGTATGTACACTATGTTGTCGTATATATACTGTGAAGCGACCGTGAGAATGTTGATCTCTTTAAAAAGTTCTCTGAGGGAAGCCCTAGGTCCAAGATTATAAATGGCACGGATAGCTCTTTTTTGCAGTATGAATACATTTTCCACGTCAGCAGCGTTACCCCACAGTAGGATACCATAAGACATAATGCTATGGAAGTAACTAAAATAAACTAGACGTGCTGTATCCACATCCGTAAGTTGCCGTACTTTCCACACTGCATAAGCAGCGGAGCTAAGTTTACCCGCAAGTGATGAGATATGGGCCCCCCATTGGAGTTTGGAGTCTAGGGTAATGCCTAGAAAGACAGTGGAGTTCACGAGGTCCAGCTTTGTGCCATTAATAAGAATATTCGTAGCATTAACTTTTACATTGGGCATAGTAAATTTAATTCACTTTGTCTTGAGTGAATTAAGCAATAGATTGTTTATTTCGAACCAATTTAATATCCGTGAAAGAGCATTATTCACATCGTCAAAATTAAGCTTAGCTCTGTCAACTTTGAAGATCAAGGAGGTATCATCTGCGAATAGTACAATGTCACAGACATCACGGACAAAGTTCGGCAGGTCATTAATATATACTAAAAAAAGAAAGGGTCCTAAGATGGAGCCCTGTGGAACACCAATTGAAATATTAACTTCCTGAGACTTGACCCCGTTAATCTCAACACATTGAGACCTTTCACCTAAGTATGAAGCTAATAAATTAAGTTCACGCGAGTAGTCACTCTGTGACCGTTGTGCGAAATAACGTGCTCTGCGCCTGTGATAGTAAATCGAATTATGCCGTTTTGTATCGTTCCTGCCTGTGAAAATACTGTTGAGCTCAAAACAAAAACATGAGGGGATCACATTTCATACCTAACGTATTTAGGTGCCGTATTATTTAAATATTGAATTAATTCTTCCGTCTGTAATTGTCATAGTAAAAGGTGCGTCAATTTTGTTAGTGTTGCTAGTATAACAGTTTTGTTTTGACTTTTTTTAGTTCTAGTATTAAATGTAATTAATTTAGTCCACTTCTTCATCATGGTTTTAATATTTAGTTAAGATGATGAAATTATATTTTACCTACATCAAATTACTGCAAACCTTAACAGTTCAAGTATATCTATTAAGTTTAATGTACATTTAAATGCATGTTACCGCAACAATAATTTTATTATAATCTACTCTGACATCAATATTTACCCCAATAAATGATGGTGATGTTAATATTGACATATGCTCGCAAACTTTGGACAACAAAGCTGTTGAATATTTAAACACTATGGCCTTTCACGGATACTTATCGGCTCATAATTTCCCCACAAGACATGGCTTAACCTGTTTAGACCATGTTGTGCTCAAAACAAAATTCCGATCGCAAACATTTGTGTTAAATAGTTCTATTACTGACCACGCTGCTGTACTTCTATGTCTTTACCAACATCGCCACAAATTTCTACAGGTTCAGACTCATATTACTAAAATTAATTTTTGTGCTATTAATGAACAATTGGAAAGCATTAATTTTGATTTTACTCGTACCACTGTTGATCCCAACGAAGCTATGAAAAAATTCATAAGCATAATCGGAAATATAACTACTAATAACACTGTTGTGACTAAAATATCTCGTAGCAAACGTACTTACAAACCATGGATTACGTTAGGATTACTTAAATGTATTAAGAACAGGGATCGTCTTCATAAAAATTCTAAGAAAACCCCCAATGATTTAACTTTGCGAATTATATATACCAAATACAGACATTTTTGTAACAACTTATTAAAAAAACTTAAGAGGGAATTTGAAAAAAAAGAATTAGATAGGAACATTAAGAATAATAAATTACTTTGGAAAACTATAAAACAAATTACAAATACTAATAAAACTAAGTCTAGTGCAACTAATTTGTTGGGGTCACTACCACAACAATCTGTAGACAGGATCAACAGTTATGAATAAATAAAGCCCAGGTCCTCAATCACTGTTTATTGTAAAAACCAACACATTCACAATTGTTAGGTTAAAAAACATGAATATTTTTTTCTATATATCGCCTCATGGCGAATGACATTGACGTATAAATTTTTTTTTTTTTTTTTTATTTTGCCGTAGACATTCCGCCCACCAAGGACATAGTGATGTCCTTTCACAAAAAAAATAACCGCCCACCTTGGACTGAAAAGACTTGCAACTGAATAACAAATGTATGACTAAGGGCTAGGTAATTCCTTATGATGATTACATATTAATTTTAATTTGAAATTGGCAAGACACATAATTTAGATGTAGGTCGCTTAAAAAGAGAGTCATTGCATTTTATAGTTACTACTCGTGTAATTCCGTCAGCACCTGGGTGTTTCATTACAATTCTACCAAGCATCCATTTGCCTGGAGGAAGATTGTCTTCCTTGACTAAAACGACGTCTCCTACATTTGGCTCTGGTTCTTTACGTGTCCACTTGTAACGCTGCAACATGCTTGATAAGTATTCCTGAGACCAACGTCTCCAGAAATTCTGAGTCATTTTTTGTAAAACTTGCCATCGTTTCAGAGTACCGACATTACTATGTTCATAACAACGTTCTGGTACTAGAACCATGGGCTCTCCTATTAGAAAGTGGCCCGGGGTAAGTGGGGTTGGATCATCCGGGTTCTGACTAATTTGCGTCATGGGTCTTGAATTGAGGCAAGCCTCAATTTGTGCGAGTAAAGTGGCCATCTCCTCGTAAGTTAACGTCGAATCCCCAATTATACGCTTCAGATGGAATTTGGTTGACTTGATTCCGGCCTCCCAGAGACCGCCGAAATTTGGAGCATGGGGAGGTATAAAATGCCACTTCACACTTTGATTGCTGAGCCAGGATCGTATTTCAATAGCAACCGATGATTTCTCAGCGGCGATTAAGTGTTGGAGTTCCTTGGATGCGCCAACAAAGTTTTTTCCATTGTCGCTCCAAAGATCACTACAATGGCCTCTTCGAGCAACAAATCGCTTAAACCCTGCGATAAAGGCTTGTGAAGTGAGATCACTTACGGCCTCCAAGTGCACAGCCCTCGTAACCATGCACACAAAAAGACAAATGTATCCCTTGTAGGATTTGTTTCCACGTCCCTTGGATACTCTCAGATTTATAGGACCACCGAAATCGACACCACTGTGGATGAACGGCCTCGCTGGTGTAACGCGACTGGTAGGTAATTGACCCATGAACTGGGATTTAAAGGTAGCTGAGTGCCGTTTGCATATCACACATTTGCGCACATATGCCTTAATAGTATTTTTTGCCGATATTATCCAATATTTAGAACGCAAGTAATTTATCATTAAAGTTGGACCTCCATGAAGAGTTTTTTTGTGAGCTTCATCTATTAGCAGCATTGTGATGTGATTATGCTTCGGAATTATAATGGGATGTTTTATGCTTTCAGCCATCTGTGCATTTTCAATCCGTCCTCCGACTCGTAAAACGCCTCGATCATCTAATATGGGACACAGTGGTTTTAACTTACTTTTTTTGCTGACTCTTCCTTTGGTTTTTATGCTATCTATTTCCTGTTCAAATTCTTGTTGAGATTTCTTAATGCAAATTTCTAAGGCATCAGCCAACTCCGGACTGGTTAGGTAAGGTTTCCTTGGCCTGTTAACTCTCAAAAATCGTCTACAATATGCTATGATTCTGATTAACCCTTGCAGTGTAGAATATTTCGTCCATAGTGGATCATCTTCAGAACTTGCTATGTGAACCTTCACATATTTTTCAGATCTCTTCTCCAGTTCCGTATGTATAGATTTTGGTTTTCCATAATTGATTGAACCACATTGTAACCACATCGGACCATGCTTCCACAATAATGACTTTGACAGTTCTGAAGGTGTCATACCACGGGATGCTATATCCGCGGGATTGTGAGTAGATTGTACATGATTCCACTGTGTGTTGTCCAAGTGAGTGAGAATTTCGGATACTCTATTTCCTACAAATGTTGTCCACCGGCTTGGGTGATTGCTAAGCCAAGCGAGAACAATTGTTGAATCAGTCCAGCAATGTATGTGCACCTTTGATATGGTTAGTGCTTCAGCAATTTCGTTGATCAACCTTGCCAAGAGAACTGCTCCCATCAACTCGAGACGCGGAATGGAAAGCTGTTTAGTTGGAGCAACCTTGGTTTTCGCTGTAACTAAATTGACCTTGATGACACCATCAGCACCGGTTACTCTTAAATAGATGACCGCTGCATATGCCATACTCGAGGCATCGCAGAATCCATGGAGCTCCATTGCAACATCATCCCTTCGAGTGTTAAGCCATCTTGGAACAGTATACTCAAACATGCTTAAAAGATCTTGTTGGTAAGTGTTCCATTCCTTTAACAGTTCTACAGGTAAGTCATCGTCCCAATCAATGCCGGAAAGCCATAGCTTTTGAATCATTATTTTTGCTGTCACAACGCATGGCGCAGCCCAGCCTATGGGATCGAATAGCCGAGAAATATCTGATATTACTTGTCTTTTTGTGACAGAGCCAGGTCGCGAAGGGAAAGCTATTGAGTATCGGAAAGTGTCTGATTCTCGATCCCATGAAAGTCCGAGTATTTTGACTACTTCATCTAACTTAATATCCACGGACCCTTCTTGCGTGCCCTTTTTATCCATTATTTCACATGCAAGATCTCTGTTGCTTGTCATCCACTTCTGTAACTGAAATCCTCCCCTTGCAATTAAGTGATTCAATTCCTCAAATATTTTCTTCCCTTCCTCCACGGTCTCACATCCTGTCATTAAATCATCTACAAAAAATTCTTTTTTTATCCTTTCAGATGCCAGAGGAAATTTATCCCCTTCATCATATGCCAACTGCTGCAAGGACTTTACAGCTAGGTAAGGTGCGGACGCTGTTCCAAAGGTGACCCTTAGTAATTTATAATCCTTTATTTCAGATGCCGGATCGCTTCGCCATACTAGTCGCTGGAAATTTGTATCTTCATCAGCGACTAGGACCTGCCGATACATTTTTACGACATCTGCACTTAGAACAATTGGATGTAGACGCCATTTTATTATAAGATGCCGCAAGTCAGGTTGAATAGTAGGACCAACCATGAGTGTATCATTTAAAGATACGCCATTTTTGCCTTTCGAGGAGGCGTCGAACACGACTCGAACCTGTGTGGTAGGTTTATCTTCGCGAATCACTGCATGGTGCGGTAGATAAACTGCTTCAGATTTCCAGTGGTCAACCTCTACAGGGATCATCTTCATATGACCAAGGTTAAGATATTCTTCAATTACCTCCGTGTATCTCTCTTTCAACTCAGGATCTTTTTTGAATTTGTATTCAAGAAGATAAAATCTTTTAAGAGCAATATCTCTTGTGTGTCCGTACTTACATTGTGGATCTTCATCACGAAATGGAAGTTTTACAATGTAACGACCGGTGTCGTCTCGCCTTGTTGTTTGAGCGAAAAATTCTTCACACCGCTTTTCTTCTTCTGTTAATATCTTTTTGGTATACGAAGAACTGTCAGATTCAATTTCCCAAAACTTCTTGAGCAAATCATTGTCACTGATATGGGAATGCATGCTGACCACAATTTGATGACAGTGTGCTGGTCTTGTGCTGAAATCAGATTGCATATTTCCTGATAAAATCCATCCCAGGGTTGTGTTTTGAGCTATGAGTGGCCCTGGAGGATATTTCACTAAACCATCTTTAATAACTTGACCATAAACATCAGCACCAAGCAAAATATCAATTTTGCTTGGAGTGTGATACTCTGGATCAGCCAGAGTTAAATTTCCAAGTTCAGGCCAGTTTAGTGCAGAAATTGTATCTGTTGGAATTAGTGAGGTAATTGTACCTAAAACATATGCTTGTACTTGAATACTAAAACTAGGATCGTGGCGAGATTTCACAGTGACGAGGACTGTATGCCTAGAGGCGAAAGCACCTCTGTCACCTTCTATCCCTGATATAATACTTTTTGTGGGGATTTTCTTAAGCCCGAGCAATTGTACTGCTGATTCGGTTATGAATGAAGCTTGGGATCCTTGATCCAATAACGCCCTCAGTAGTTGAATGGAGCCGTTTCTTGTCTTTGCTTCGACAATGGCGGTTGCTAACAAAATGTTGCCTGGTACAATTTTCTTGGAGAAATGTGTTGTTATAATTGTTGGTTCTGATTCACTAGAATTTGGTTGTAATGTGGGTACTGCTGAATTGACTGAAACTGTCTGATCTGCATTACTACCAGAATTTGTGGTGGAGGATGCCTGAGGGTGCAATAAAGAGTGATGTCGGCGGTTGCATATTTGACAAGTGGATTGAATACGACAATATTTTATTGTATGATTTTTCCCGAAACAGTTGAAACATAGACCATTGCTTTTGACGAACTCACTACGAGTATCATAACTTTGCTTGCTAAACTTTTTACAGTGACTTAATCTATGTTTTTCTCTACAGAATGGACATATAATTTTTGAATTCTTATCTGATGAGATTACATGAAGAACCTTTGGTTTACTTGCTGGGAAGTGCTGCCTGGATTTGTATTGAGTGTCTAAGAATTCTAATGCACGAAATCTAGCTTCTAAAAATGACTTAAAGTCATTGAAAGTTGGTAACTGATCAGTTGAACTGACTGACAGTTCCCATTGTTTACGTGATTCTCTATCCAATTTAGCACTCATAATGTAAACAATGATTGCATCCCAAGTATCAACTTTGATACCTATGGTGTGCAAACCATGCAAGCAATCCACAGTTGTATCCAATAGCTCTTTAATGGTACTTGATGATTCTGTTACAATACTTGGTTGATTAATTAATCTTTGTAACATTGAATTGGATAAATACCGTTTATTATCATAACGTTTCTTTAAAGTTGCCCAACATTCCTCATAGTTACATGCTGTGACAGGTGTGTGCCGTAACAATTGCTCAGCCTCACCTGACAGATGTCCTTTCAAATAATGCAATTTTTGTACGTTATCAATTATATTGTTGTTGTGAATCAATGATATGAACAAATCACGAAAGGTTGTCCATTCTGTATATTTGCCAGAAAATATAGGTATGTTTACCTTGGGTAACTTAACATTGGTATGAACATTTGTTGTTACCGGCATATTCGAACTTCCTCCGTCATTTCTCATTAGTGAAATACGTTCTTTTAATTCAGATTTATACATAATATACATTTCTTCAACCTTGTCATATGTCTCTGAAGTAAAATAAGTATGCTTTAAATCAGTTGAATATTCTACAATACTTCTATGTGTTTGTACAAAACTATTCCACTGTAATTCTAAAGATTCTAGTCTTGTTTCAAGATAAGATGGTATTATCCTCTCTTTAGGTGATTTTTTGAAGTTACTTCTAGCCTTTTCTATTATATTTTGATTGTCAGTTTGTACCTTTAGCAAAGATTCCATGTTATAGAAATGAAAACAAGTAATATTAATAACAAATTCGAATTGAGCTAGACAAGCTATCCAGGATAAACACAAATGTTCACAACAAACAATTTAAAGAGTTTTTAAATTGAAACAGATTCTAAGAGTTCCTATATTATATCACTTTGCACTTTGAATCTGCACTTAATGCTTCGTTTCACCGATTACAAGCTCAAGTTTACTTACAGTTTTCCGACTTCAACACCACATATATTCAAGATTACCACATCCACTTGTTTTTATTTGCCACTGGAGTCACGCCGCTTAAACACTTGTTACAGACGACTGGAACTGTCCAGCCTGATCACCGAACTCCTGATAATAAGTGTTGCCCCAGACGATCTCGCCGCTAACACTTTGTTACAGATGACTGGAAACTATCCAGCCTGATAATCACAGCTTCTGATAACACGCGTTGCCGCAGGCGACTTGTAACTATAATTATGTTCAGTGACAATTCAAACTGCGATTCACCATAAATCATCACTGTTTTTTCGCTGGTTTGATAATAGTACTTGTGCGCAATACTTTACGCAATATTCGACTCGTGGACCATGAATAAATAAAGCCCAGGTCCTCAATCACTGTTTATTGTAAAAACCAACACATTCACAATTGTTAGGTTAAAAAACATGAATATTTTTTTCTATATATCGCCTCATGGCGAATGACATTGACGTATAATTTTTTTTTTTTTTTTTTTTATTTTACCGTAGACAAGTTATTTTGTGAATCTTGGCAGTTCGTTAGCTGAGCATATTCTTAATAATCAAAGTCTAACCCGAATGCAATCATATTCTAGTAAGACTAATAAATCCTTTGTGCTTCTTGATACCGATGAGATGGAAATTCTCACACTAATAAATGATTTGAAAATTTCAAGTTCAGTAGGACACGATAAAATATCGAATGACCTTCTTAAAGCCATAAGATATCAAATTCTTTCACCTTTAACACATTTGTTCAATAACTGCATTAATCAAGGTATCTTTCCTAACGTATTAAAAAATCAATCATTATACCTATACACAAGGCTGGAGACAAACAGTGCCCATCCAATTATAGACCGATTGCAATACTTCCAGGTATCTCCAAATTATTAGAACGAGTTATAAATAAAAGACTTACGCGGTACCTAGAGGACAATAATCTGATATCTTCTAATCAATATGGGTTCCGCTTTGGCAAATCAACCGAAGACGCTGTACACACACTGACGGATTTTGTTGTTCGTAAGCTTGATGATGGACAAAAAGCGTTGGCTCTCTTCCTTGATCTTGCCAAAGCTTTCGATACAGTATCCATCCCGCTACTGCTCACTAAGCTTGAAAGTGTAGGAATACGAGGATTACCACTGAAATTATTCCAGGATTACCTCAGTTGTCGCAAACAGTGTGTAAAGGTGGGCCCTTACACTAGTTCTGACTTACCTATCACCTTCGGAGTTCCCCAGGGTTCAGTGCTAGGGCCAACACTATTTTCAATATACTTGAATGACCTCTGTAACCTTGCGTTACAGCAGGGTACTATCATATCATATGCTGATGACACTGTGCTGCTGTTTTCCTCTGATACATGGATCGATACCTTTGCTCTTGCTCAGAAAGGCTTTAATAGTGTTGCTGATTGGCTAAATTCTCACTTGCTTACTTTAAACGCTGACAAAACCATGTATATGCCATTTTATGTTAGAAACAATAACCAGCCCCCCTCTACACTTACTATAAAATCACATATAAACGCACACCCTCCCACACTAGACACTTGCGATTGCCCCTCGCTGTCACGGAAGGCAGAAATAAAATATTTGGGTGTGCTTCTGGACTCTTCACTAAATTTCCGGTCTCATGTTACGTTACTACAAACTAGGTTAAGAAAATTAATATATATATTCAAAAACTTAAGATTTGTAGCTGATATAAAACTTATGAAAAACGTTTATATGGCGATTTGTCAATCATTACTCACTTATTGTATCACGTGTTGGGGTGGCGCCTCTAAAACAATTATACTATCCTTAGAGATTGCACAAAGGGCTATTTTAAAAGTGAGCTCCTTCCGACCCATTTATTATCCGACTTCACTTTTATACAAGCATTGGAATCTACTTACTGTTCGCCAACTTTTTATTATTTTCTCTACTCTCAAACAACATTCCCTTACACCATTTGATAAGAATAAGTTATCGAACCGACGTCACTATGTTGTACCCAACCCGTCTCAATTTAAACATGCATTTACCAGAAAGTTTTTTTGTTTCCTTGGTCCGTTTGTCTACAATAAGCTGAACTCTGTTCTTAACATTTACCCTTTAACAAAAAAGATGTGCAGGAATAATGTCCGAGATTTTTTACTTACTTGTGATTATCAAAAAACTGAAGAGCTTCTAAATATTTTAGTGTAGTTGCCTTATGAGTAATTCACACGATACACACACAATACACACATATACTTACACGCACTCACTCATGCACGCACACATACACACACACACATATTCACACACACACATACACACACACATACACACACACACACACACACGCACCCACGCATGCGCAGACCTAAACACTATTCCAAAAAATATAACCTATGTTATCATGTCGCTTTCGCTTATACACACGCTATGAGGAGAAGACTGTGTCCTGAAATACAGGCTATGCCTAGTTCAGGCACAGTTGCATCATATTTTATTAGTTCTACTCTAAGCAGAGCATTATGTGTATGATATAACGTTGCTTGTAATGTGTTAATTGTTTTTGTTGCAAATAAAGATTATTATTATTATATTATTATAATCTTTCCGGGCTGCCAATATTACGCAGGTGGAAAGTGCGGTGAGTGCGAGACGTTTGTTAATTTTTGGCTTCACCACGCGACGTGTAATTATGACTGGACGTGGTTTCTGGTTTATATTTATTCTAAGTACGGGACATAGGCCTGCCCCAAAAATCGCCACCACGACCGACTTTGTATTGTAAGCATTCAACTTTTACTTGTGACGTTCCCTTAGTCATCAAAACTTAGTCGTCAAAAACGTCTACTTTGGCATGGTAGACAGGCTCCGGTATCACCAAACGGAACGCACCGGTCCCCCGCTCTTATGCCTCGCTCAATTTGGTTGAAACAGATCATTGATCCCCAAAACCTCGCTGTGCTTACAGCAATCTTGGACCAGTCACACCACCGCGGCCCTCAGGATCACTAGTCAGTCGACTGGACAATAAGAGCTTACAATGTGATTATGTGAGATGCGTTTTTTATTTATTTAATACCTTTCTATAACTTTCAATGTCAACAAACTTTCATGTCTTGCGTAATTATGCAAGACATGAAAGTAGTTTTTTTCTAAATTGGGAACTGAATCGATTCCAACTATTTTTTAAACATGTTAATTTTTTTACAAATAAATACTATAACTCATTCCAATCGTTTTTCAGTCTGCTATTTTAAATATGTTTAATCATAATTAAAAATAATACAGCAATTTGAATTGCATTTCTTAATATCATTCCTTAATCAGGGTTTGTAGTAAATTTGGGTTGTTCTTAAGAAAATAGTAATTAATTCTTAAAAATAAGAAATTTGGTTTTTGAATTGAATTTGTGAACCAAAAAACTAATTGGGATGTCTGATGTCTTGCGTTATTATGATACACGTTGTGTTACGATATTGCCCCACAAAACCAAGTCAATTATACATACATCTCTAGCAAACTCTTAACACTGAGTTACTAACCTCCAAATTCATAATAAAATTATTAAAAGCCTCATAATAGGCCAATCACCACGAATTTTATAGTCTAGTGAGTTTCAGTTAATTGTATTGTATTATGTCCTAGAATATTTTGGATCGCTTAGAGTTAATTAATCTTTCCAGTACAACGATTCTATGGAAAACTCGCCTTGGAGAACGATGATGAACGATGATTAAGATGGAATTTTAGCCGTTTAATCAAATTGTGCGATGGATAGGAAATTACTTTTATTTTTGCGAATAAGACACAATGTGGAATTTAAATTTCCTCAAATAAAAACACGGTCTCGTCTATATTCTCCATAATAGGGTAAAAGCCGGATAGTTGCCCCACTTTTCAAAAAGCTCTATTACTAAAAAATATGTACTTAATAGGAATAATGCAACATGTATATCAAAACATAGGTCTTTGATCTTTTATAGAAGCCCGTTTTTGTAAACATATTGTTTTTGAGTAAATTCTGTTTTATTTGACCTCTCAAAAAAGGGATAGTTGCCTACTGTAGCGGATAGTAGCCCAACGTTAAAAAATCTTCGGGGGATACTTGCCTCGTGCGGGGATAGACGGCTCACTAGGTAGTTTTTTTGATAGAAACAAATGCATATCAATTTAAGTAATCGGTTTTTATTATTAACCAAGATCCTATATAAAGTCTTAATCAAAGTTTTAAGCAACATTATTAAATAGTATTAAGTTTTAACGTTTTAACCATAAAAATAAACAAATAGCCTTTAAACTTTAAGTTAGGTAAGTTACTAGTAAAATATTTTATTATCTATCTTAAATATATAAAAATATGGCAATCAAATTTGATTAGCACTAGCATTAATTATCACGAGAAGCGAGGGTTTTTAACTTTCCACATCTCATGCAATGGTTTTTGAATGTTGTATAAGTTTAATGCAACCACATTCGACACATCCCACATTGAATCCAATCTGATTTAGATTTAGTAAAATTGTGATTCTTAAAACATTCTGCGCAATAATCAACTGAATTTTTTATTTGTATTTTCTATTTTGAATTATCGTTTTTTACTTTTAATAAATTTAAGCGACTTTTCGTTTTTTTCGTTTCGACCTTTCTTTTTATTGGTGGTAGTCCATCGGTTTTAGATGGATTTGAACTTATAACATTTTCTTTATTTTCAATGTCGAAACTGTAAATATTCTTTTTTTCATTGAATAAAATCTGGGTTTTCAGATTCAGTTTCATTGCTGGTTATATTCTCTGATCGTCTTTTTAATTTTTTGCGGTTGCCCTCTTTTCTTCACAATGCAAGGTTTTGGTTCTGTGATTCATAAGATATCAGCGATTGCAACGGTAGCTCAGTACCATAAAAAAATGTAATTTACAATGTCGTTATCTCCTAGGGCTAAGCAATCTTGAGAAAGATTCAAGAAGTTTAAAGACGGCCTAGGTGGCGAGTGATTTTGGTCACGCTATTCTGCTCTGGCATTTTGCTCACCTAGATTGAACGCATGAAACAGTTAAGTATTTATTTTATTTAATACAAGTTATAGTCACAATAAGCTGGAAAAATCACCAAAAGAACAAAAAATGTCTTTACTTGTTAAAGAATTTATAGATTGCTCTAGGGGCAACTATCCGCAAAAGTAAATAGGGCGACTATCCTTTTTGATACGGATACTTGCCCTTTTTATTTAAAAAAATAATAAAAACTATTTAACAATAAAACGTTATAAACAGTGTAAATTACACCCTAATGCAAGCAAAGAAACAAAAAGTTGACTGAAATCACAATCAGTAATAAAAATATTCAACAGAAACTACCTATCAATATAATTTCGACGCCCGTCAAAGTTTCGCCGCGGAGGATTTTTGCTCACACGGACAAAACGCATACGCCTACTCCGACGGCTGACATGACTCTGAGGCCTACGAGAGGGGCACTTCGTATTATACTCAAGTGCTAATGCCACCAACATCCCTAACATAGTGTATTTAAAACCGGGGCATGTATCCCACTGAGGCAACTATCCGGCTTTTACCCTACATGATAGACGGAGTAATTTAAAATTATACACTATTTGAAACTGGCAGTGTTTTAGTCCATATTTTTACTAATACTCATTTATAATTGAGTCAGAAAAGGAAGGAAGGAAAAGAATATGTATGATTTCCTTGGCCCGACCGCATGGACTAGTCAGTTCACACGTGGGACAACAAAGCAAGATTTTTATTAAATTAATAAATATTTTTTAACGTCTCTAACGTTTTTTATGCATTTGCTCAAGACACCGTAAGCTCATCGGACCAACAAAAATAATTAAGAAGTTTGAGAGTACCCCAGAACAACTACGCCTTTTGGACGTCTAACACCTCAGTCCTTCCCGTAACCATGGGTGCTGCAAAGCACTCAAAACGTCCGGAACTTAAAAATTAAAAATAAACCGCGATAAAATCCGAAAAATAGTTTTATTTCATGGTATTTTTCTATTGAAACATTGCCGGTAATTGTGTCCGGTGTATAACAATTGCCTCGCCCCTTATTACATTAGACCTAACATTGTTGGCAAAAGGTGTTGTACATGGTTATACCTTGCCACACCCGCTTGGGGAATATAGGCGTAACGGTGTTTATTTTAATCTTTATATTTTTACTTCTTTTGTGAGGATCACAGAAAGTCATTGGACCAGTTGCACTGGGGAGTGATTGGAGAGACCTAAGATCAGCAGAGGACAAGTATAGGCTGAGATGATGATGAAATGGTGCATTAAATTGTGTTGATAAATAAATTTCTAACTATCTAGTTCATCACTCCAAATCCCTTGCGGGGTAGGCAATGAGTACAGTGTTTTAACAAGTTCTTTCCTTGTATTCTCTCATAGTTTATCTCATGAATATATAAACCACCAAATTCCTGCTGAACCGTAAAAAAATCGCGCGTTCCGTTATTACCTTCATCCCCGATCAATAGTACAAAGGGGATGAAAGGCAAGTGAAAAGATAATTTATTTATAGGATACATCAATCACCAGCTGATAAATCATTGTGTGGAAGGATCGGTTGGCTCAGCGCAACCATTATATTCAATTAATAAAACATCGAGAATGAATGATGTTTTTTAAGTAATCTCAATTCGGGCGTGAGCGCAGAATTTTAAGTGAAAGTAGCTTATTGCTCTTTATGATTGGATAAAAATATTAGTTTTTATCTCATAGTTATAATAAAAAGTTTTAGAAAATATCGATGGATCGTTGACTCACCCGACTCGAAGGACCAGCTGTTTGTCTCTCGGGTGTTACAAGAATAAAAAAGACGTTATTTCTTAAAAGGTTTTATAATTAAAAATGAAATATAACGTAAAATATTTCGTCATTGTTCCAGGGTCGTCATTCTTTAGCTCAATTATTAAAATTATACATTGCCACAAATTAAAATTATAATTTTGCAAAGAATATATAATCATTTTGTTAACGCCACGTAGTCAGTTTTTTGAGGTTATAATAACTTAATGTCACTGCTACTCCGTGTTCTACTTCTTATTTTAATGTATGAGCCTACACTTTAACAGTGTATTTCGCCAATGTGAAGTAGTAAAAGTATATAAAATTATAAAATTGGTTTGTTGTCTCCATTATGGCAAAAAGAAAACCCCACACTTTGTTTTCTATATTGTTATGGCTTGTTGGTTGTAGTTGTTTGTTTCTAAATAAGTTTTTGTTTTTTCTATTTATTAGACTTAGATTTTATTTATGTCATTATTTATTATTCTTTTTTGTTTTGTTGGCATCCGTGACGTCACCAAACGGCCCAACGGAAGACCAGCGCTAGTTGCTTAACCTTTAAGTAGCCAGCATTATGCTGAAATGGGGCCGTTATTTGTGACGAGGTCATTTAATTATATCTCTTTATTATTATTATTTAACGTTTTGTTAGTATAATAATAATATGTTACTTATTTGCTTACCTGTTGCAAAAATAAACTTTATTTTCTTTTCTTTCTTTTCTATTTAACACAGCACATCAGAAAACAGCATGACAGTATTAGACAGTGACGAAAATACAAGAAACAGCAAGACAAGAAAAAATAGATACAGCAATTGGTTATTTAAGATTAAGAAAAAGTTAATATTCAAATTATTTTTTTTAGTTGAGTTTAAATTTGAGTTTTTTAAATAAATATGTATTGTTGTTGGAAATATTGGTCAAGATGGAATAGAGTTGCGTTTGTAGAGCAACCATGCTAGAGAGGGAGAGCACCTGGGAGGCAACTGTCGGATTTTGGGAGGCCGTTTTGGCGCAAAAAGAGGAAGCTAAGCGGGAGTGGGCGGAGAACTCATCTAATTCTGCTCGAAGAAGACGCGTCGTGCGAAGGCGTAGGGCATACGCCGCAAACGACCTCCGCCCTCCATGAACATAGGCCTGCGGGCGCCAGGCAAGGGCAAGCGGTCGCCTAAACAGTGACCGGCCCGTGAAGGTAGCGCGCTGCGTGTCCTCACAAAGAAGAGCACAGGACGTACGAGGTCTGTGCAAAACAGACCAGGCCCGCCCGCGCCGCTGATGTTATGCCACTGGCGATTCCCGCTGCCGGACACTCTGGCAAGAGACGGATGTCGGGGGGTTTTAGTGGATCCAAGCCCCACATAAATGCCACATCACCAAAGCCCGCGTTGTTGCATGCGCTTGGCAAATGGTTGCATTTGCAGCACTATTTATTCTTATCCGACTTAAAAAGGAGGAGGTTCTATGTTCGTCTGTGTGTAAGCTTTTTTTATATGTTCACCGATATTTGCCTCAATTCTGGACTGATTTTGATGATTTTTTTTGCATTGGGTTCAGTAGGTGTAGCTCCAAAGTAGTCCCGTTTTAATTTCATTGGTATCGGATTACCTGATGTACATTGGCCTTGAAAATACACCAGGGAACTCCTTATAATATTATAATATTAGCCCTGTAAAGAAACTGTCCCACTGTTGGGCACGGGCCTCCTCTCAAACTGAGAGGGTTTAGGCCATAGTCCACCACGCTGGCCTAGTGCGGGTTGGCGAATTTCACACACCTTCGAGAAACTCTTAGGCATGCAGGTTTTCTCACGATGTTTTCCTTCACCGTTAAAGCAAGTGATAATTAATTTTTAATACGCACATGCTTTCGAAAAGACAGAGGTGCGTGCCTGGGTTTGAACCCGAGACCTTTGACTTTGCAGTCCAACGGTCTAACCACTAGGCTATCATGCTTCCTTCCACTAGGAACTCCTTAGCGACAAATAATACGAACTTATAGATTGTGTTATTATAAGTATTGTGTTAATCCTATACATACCGTTCTATAGAACTAATTAGAATATTAATCGACTCCAAAAAAGGAAGTTTACGATTCCTCTGTGTTTTTAAAACGTCTTTTTTATGACCTGATTTTATTAATTTGTTTTTTTTTGCGTTGGGTTTAGTATAACTTCGAAGTGCTCCCATTTAAATGAAATCGGTATTGAACCTTGGACTTCGAAGATACATCAGGGGACTCATTCATAGCAAACAGCACGAATGTATAGATTCTGTTACTATGGGTATCAATCCTGTAGGTACCTGACTGTAGAACTAAGCAAAATAATATAATATTGGTATATAAATATTTATAATTAATTCACTCATATTTTAAAATTGTGAAACAATTGACTCTTTAAACAAGAAAAACTGACTATTAGAAACAAAAAATAAATATTTGAAGTCGGTTTTCCTTTTTTTAATAAGTAACTTATATTATAAAAAAAAACAGTCTATACTACTCAAGCGGGGGTGGCAGAGGCCATGAGTGTTGTGTGTACACGCTACATACCGCCATTGATATCGGTTCTCAATGTAGTAGGTGGTGAGACTTTAGTCATTATAACAGGCGAAAGTCTAGAACTCCGGACTGTAACTGGGAATATTTTCTATAGAAATTATATTTTCTATAGCACAGTTTGTCTGAGCACCAAGCAAATGTTTGTTTCGTTCCGGGTGTTTGTGTAAGTATTTTTTTTTGTAAACGCCTCCACGGTACAGGAATACTTTCTAGTGAAGGGCTATATTTTTCTAAAACCACGTTAACCTTTAAAAAATGGTCCTCTTATACCAAAAAAAAACTTCCAGCATCTTAGACCATAATCTCTCCTTTGTTTTCCAAACGAAGGTGGAAATAAACTATTTTGAGAAAATAGCCCTTTAATGCCAATCGTTACCATGTACGACGGACTATTGAGATCTTGAAAACTCTAGGAATTGTCCGTTACTCTTTCTTATCAGGTCTTCGCAGTACTTAAAGACACTTCACGAGGAAATTAATGTGCGTCATTCAAACCTACCCACTGAACGAACACATTTCATAGGACTTAGCACCAACAGATTGACGTTGGCGTAATGTTATCGAGTTGACAGGCCATCTTTTTACACTGCAAATTTACTGAATATGGATAAACGTAACAGTATCCTTTCTCGACCGCACTAGGCTATCGTTAATCTATTTATGCTAAGCCTTCAGAAGCTTAAGCACCAAAAAATTGATGTTATTGTAAGGCTGTCGAGCGATCGCGCTGCCACGTTCATCTTTATTTATTAAATTTAGAGAGTGAAAAACGTGTCATATCGTGCCGATAGCGTGAAGCAAACATCAATCTGTTTATACGAAGCCCTAAGTTATATTAAATAGCTTAGTGGGAATTATCTGACACAAGAGTATCGGTGTCGAGCAATCGTGCTGTCACTTTTATATTTATTTCTTAAATGTGTTATTTGTCTCCATAACTGGCGAGCGTGTATGAGACGAACTATAATAGTGGAAGAAGCCAAAGAGGTATGTAAGGAAAGAACCTGGTGGAACTCTGTACTCTATGCCTACCCCGGGAGGGAGCTGGCGTGATGATGTATTGTGTAAAAAAGATGTCATATCGAGTCAATAGCTTTATGCTTACATCAATCTATTCATGCGTACCCCTTTGAGAACTTAGCACCAATCATCTGACATAATAGAAACGTTGTCGAACGATCGTGATGTCCATCTTTATTTATTATATATTTTGTGTTAAAGGATGGCATATCAATTTGAAAGCATTACACTAACACCAGTCGTCAGTCATATTCATGTTAGTAGTGTCCTCAGAGATCTTAGCTAGGGCTTTTTTGCCGTAATGGCGACAATAGGACAATTTTTATAATTTACTGTAATATTCTATTATTACTTGACATTGGCGAAATACATTGTTTAAGTATGGGGTCATTCATTAAAATAAGAAGCAGAAGAGCTTAGCTAGTTTTTTAAACATCATGTTTACTTAATGCAGACGAACGTGACAGGACACGTACTCGATAGCGTTACGCTAACGTGAAACTATTCGTCCTAAGCCCTAAGATTTTATTATATTGTCTCCTCTTATAAGCCCAAAAGACATGACCCACGATGATGTCATTACAGCATTATTTACATAATCACCATCTCTTTTCAACCCCTTACCATTAAATCCAGAAACGAACCTTAATGGTATATACACAAAGTTGATTTTCCATCGCTGGGATGTTTCAGAAGATATATTTCAAACACTAACGGTCTTCGCACTGAACGTTCTATATTACGATACTTTACATTTAAAATTAATTGTAATGACACTATTTTCAGAAGCCATTTCGGTCGAATCTTCTAGATTTAATGAAATTTAGTTGGAGTACTGCAATTTTTTTGTGATACATGAGATTTAGTAGTTTAGGTTTGTTTGAGAAATGGAAATTATTTTTATAAGGCTATTATCTTGTTGAAATTGTAATATATTTCGGTGTATACTATTTACTAAGACTGTCAAGTACCTACCCTTAATTGCATTAAGTAAATGCACTGCATCTTTGGTCTAGTTGGGAATAATTTGCATAGTGATCACAAGGTCCCGGGTTTGAAGTGTTGTCGTTAGGTGGGAAAACCCCAGTATCAATTCGGAGTTTGTCATTGTATCCGGGCAATAGACTCGTTTCTATTACATTGGAACCTAACACCGTCCGTTAAAGTAGAATGCAGTAGTAGTACAGTACGCCACTGCCACTCCCGCTCGAGAAATATAGACGTGACAGTGTTTATTTTCATATATGTGTCGATTGCCCACAAATATAAAATTTCTCTGTGTCGCCCTTAAGTAAATTGCCCCTTTGCTCTTTTAGCTGGAGCGTAGTTGTCATATGCTCGTCCTTTTGCCCGGTGAAGATGTAAATATTCCCTCAGCTAACAGGGTGGAACCCATACAAAATATAAACTCCTTGAAATCATGTTCAGTTCAAGAGAGCTGAGCGCGGCCACAATCGGAGCGATCAAACTAGCCACTCACTTAACGAGACAAATATGGACCATTGACACGAAAAGAAGAAGTAGAAGTATGTTGTTTTTAGTCTTGCTACGCCACTTTATCATCTATCTACAACATACTGAAATAACTGTCTACTTTTTCTGAGAAAACAATATAAAAACAGAAAAAAAAAACAATAAATTAAGTAAAAGCAAGTTACGAAAGCTAAATTCGGTCTACAACAAGATTACATTTATAAGGGATAAGTTATTTTCGCAGTTATTTACAAGAACTTACACAGAAGTCGATAGAGATGGAACTTGACTTTGTGAGTATTTGTCAGATTATTACGAAGTTTCGTGTATTATGAAACTAGTGGATTCTCTTTTAAACCGTTAAATATTATTTGCTAATAAGATTCTTCATATAGAAAAACCCCAAACAACATTTAGTCTGATCTATGATTCGAATCCACGATCTCAATTGTTCAAAGAATAAAACAACCTGGAATAGAATTCAAGAACCTGCCGAAGTGCTTCGCTGATATAGTCGGTATCATACGGCTAGCAATTTTGAGGTCCTAGGTTTGTATCCTATGCTGTATGAAGTGTTCTAGGTTTGTAGTTTGAAGTTGGATATCATGCCTAGTATAATAGCAATGAAATGAGGAGATCCGCAGGAGAACCAAAATCACCGATATAGTTTCTCAGAGTTGCCGAACTTAAGTGGCAAAGGGCGGAACGTATTGCTCGTAGAATTGACAGCCGTTGGGGCAAAAAGGATGAGGGTGAAGCAATAAGCTGGCTCCCTATTACATTGGTACCTAATTCCGTCAATTAAATTTGCTATGCCACCTCTGCTTGAGAGATATACTTGTGCCGGTAGATATAAGAAATTAGATTACAAAATAGATCGTGTCTTATCTGAAAGGCAAGTCAAGAGTCTCCGTAACCTTCGAGTGTATATGAGACAAACTATGAGAGTGGAGGAAGACAGAGAGATCTGTAAGTAAAAAACCTGTTGGAATTCTGTACTCTTTACTTGCGCTATAGATACATGAAAAAAGCGAAACCCAGTTTGACCCGAAAAAAGTATTTTAAATTGCCCCAACCTTCATTCTTGTGCAGGCATCTATGAATACAAAATATTAGCACCGGCTTCATACTAGTAAGTTTGCTCGGCGATAAGAAAATAGGGTTCACAAGCTTTAGTCTCAACAAAAAGGTTAGGTCTAAATATTAATCTAGTTTTTTATCGGCCGACGTTTATCCATCCAAATGTGCGCGTTTAGTCGTAATAAATAGTCTAAATTGCTATATATGTTTCGATTTAGCTACATTTATCTGACTATAGATACAACTTGGAGGTAAAAAAATAAATCACCCAATACTCTTGAAGGCTAATTGTCTGTAAAGGTCTGGTTAATCTTGCCATCTGCTCCTGGGCCTGTCGTGATGTTGTCTTTTTTTAGGACAAAGCCATTTTTCTATCACTGCAACTTACAGAACTGATTGACCCTTTGAGTATACTGAGAAGCGTTTTAATGGACTCAGAACCCGCAACAAATTTAATTAGAAAGGGAAGAAAACAGGAGGTGTAGGGCAAAATTAAAATTCGAGTTTTCCTTTGCAAAGCGATGGTGTTTAAAAGTCCCTCGTCATCATTATCATCAGCAGCAACCTATAGCAGTCCACTGTTGCCATTTATTAGACTGTAGATATTTGGAGTTAAAAAATAATAATCAACGTATACTATTGATGGCTAATCATTGCTAAATGTGTCCAGTTTGTCTCGCCATTTGATCCTAAGCCTGCCACGATGTCATTTAAAAGACTGTCATCATAGCATCATAATCAACCTATAAAAGCCCACTGGTGGCATTTATCCAACTGTGGATATTTATAACTACCTGCTGTTGGAGCTTATCAAGCTACACGAAGGGTTTCCAACTTGGCTTAACGACTACCATTTTTTAATATAAACCCTCCAAAAATTTAAATACCTGTATTGAAGTTGCATTTACAAACTTAAATCGTATATATAGACATTCAGACCGACATAAATATGACATAGATTTGTTTGATGTAAAGATCAAACCTACTCGGTCTACTCGGTCCAGTGAGTGGAGCGACCTACCCTTAAACTACTAGACAAAACCATCGATATTGAGTGGTAAATGGGAACAATATAACGGCTTTATAACCTCAAGAAAGAAAAATATCATCCAAAAATTAAAAGCAAACAGCACTAACACAGACTTTTACCGCCCGGCAAGAGACAAAAAAAGGTTTTTTTTGGTAAACTGATTACTGCCAGTAACTCGATTTCCACTAACACTCGGGATCAGAGTAAACAAAACAATTTCGAGTCATACACAACGCACAATTTCATATGATACAAAATACAATAAATCTGACAGCTAGGATTTTGTTACCGCGTTGTTTTAATGGCTATAATTTCGATGCGGGAAATATTTTTGTTTTTGTATGAAATGTTTTGTTTATGTAGTGTTATTTTTCACTGTGGTAGGAGTGAAAAATATTTTATTTTGTTTTGTGTATTAAGATCTAAATAATCCACGTTAATGTAAAAAATAAAGAAAAAATCAGGCTATCCCATTTAGTTGCCAATGTTAGGTCTCAATGTAATGAGCAAATCCATTGCGATCATATCGGGCACAATCCAATATATAATATTAGCCCTGTTAAGAAACTGTCCCACTGTTGGGTACGGACCTCCTTTCAAACTGAGAGGGTTTAGGCCATAGTCCACCACGCTGGCCCAGTGCGGGTTGGCGAACTTCACACACCTTCGAGAAACTCTTAGGCATGCAGCTTTCCTTACGATGTTTTTCTTCACCGTTAAAGCAAGTGATAGTTAATTTTATTTTAATACGCACATGTTTTCTAAATGTTAGAGGTGCGTGCCTGGGTTTGAACCCGAGACCTCCGACTTTACAGTACAACGGTGTAACCACTAGGCTATCACTGCTTTACAATTCCTGAGTCCAAATTATACTGTTTAATTTTCAAAAGGAAGACTTTGTACGACCTAAAATTCGAATTCGCAAACTCTGCCTTTGCCAGCCTTGACATGCTCACCGCATTTCGGTGTTAAATTATTATTTTACATTCTTTAGTCTATTTTAAAAATATGATGTACCTATATTTAAAAAAAATAATATTAGTTTCCTTTTCCGATTAAGTCGGTAAGATCAATTTCTGACGATAACAGTATTCAACTTGAAACGAAAATACCTGTTTAGAGATGATGCCTATCACGCCGGTCATGAAAATAATAATTTCAAGAACAACTGTTGTGGTCTTGTGGTTTAGAATATTATTTTAAATCAAAAAGTTGTTGTATAAACTCCTTATTTCCCTCTACTTTCAAAATCAGTCCCTATTTTATATATCAGTAATTATCAGACTTAAAATCCTTATCTGTTCTTGTAGTATTCCCTAGAGGACACTGACTGGTTTGACAAGACATTCACTAAAACTCAGCTCAAACCGAGGGCCACTTTTTATTCCAGTCGCGCATCCCATAGGGGTTGGAACTAATTTTGATGCAAAATTAAAGTATCCTGAAAAAAGGCAAGATAAATAAAACCGATGTTTAAGACGGAGAACTGGTCTTGCATTGGAATTTATTTGCGACTTAACACGGTTTTATCACACTGGACACGCCTAAAAGAAGTGTTTGTGGACTTTTTAGAAATGGCTTTGAACAAGCTATTAGTTGTGGATTCAGCACAATATATTTATTCTGTCTACTCTTAGCTAACATAATTCTCAATAACAGCATAGGTTTTGGTATCATGATATATGTATGTCATCACGCCCGATCTCTTGTGGGGTAGGTAGAAAATACAAAGTTCTGATAGATCCTTCACTTACAGACCTCTCTGGTTTCTTACACTCTTATACTTCGTTTAATACCAACTCCCCGGTTACGGAGACTCTAGACTTGAAATAAGACACGGTATATATTCAATGTATACTTTATGCCAATTGAGTGTATTATGGCGACAAGCTCGTCGTGTCAACAAGTTCGGATAAAATCGTGCCTCTTTAGAGATTCTATGGCATGGGCTGCTTAAGTCGATAAAGTTATATGAAAGTGATGGTCAAATTATTCCTCCTGTCTATCCCTGTCTATCTGTATCATCACGCCAGATCGCTTGCGGGGTAGGCAGCGAGTACAGAGTTCCAACAGTTTCTTTCCTTACATACCTCTCTGGCTTCCTCCAGCCATGGTTCGTCTCATTATTATTCCTCCTAAACAGTTCTAAAGTTGGCCGTAGATACTTAGTGCTTCTTCTCCGAAGACTGAATAGCTTACTAGTTCTATTTTAAAAGTTTGCTACCTTGGTTATTCTTTATTTTTCATCATCATAATTTTGTCGCTTCTTACAACCTCTTGCTAGTCCAGCTGTGGATGAATAATAGTGTCCCCACACTAACACGGATAAAATCCCAATACCAAAAACTTTAAATAGAATACTCACTCAGATTTGCCAATATTAAAGCAACCCAATTAACGATATTGGAGAATGACAGAGCAACTTCGTCCGCTCGCCGTCCGTCTGCACCCACAGCTGACTCCGAACTAGTTAGCTAATAGCAGAGATAAATGGTTACTGCACTGAATACATTTATATTTGGGTGTTGCGTGAAGGTGCAAGGACTTTGTGTTTGGGTATTGAAATTGGAAAATTCTTGAAACGTAGTTTAATTATGATCAGAATTTTGGAGTTAACCTAGATATAATGTATTGTATTGTAGAAATATAAAAACATGTTTTAGTTTTTGGCTGTATTTTGTTCCCATGACCTGCTTTTATATTGTATCTCTGATTAACCAAAGGTATCCCTCATAACTACTTATTTTTTTTTTAAATATTATTAGGTCAAACGTCACTACGAATTCTACTTTTGTATATTCTTCTTTTTTATTTTTAAAGTTTTCGAGTTCTGTGGAAGATGTGTGGAGACAAGCTAACCGACCGTATTTGCCACAACGTGTAGGTGTGAAAAATAGTATCGGTTTAAAGATGAGAAATGCTTTGTTGGTCCGGGCATATAGAAAGAATGTCGGAAGAAATAATGGCAAAACAGATATACAATACGAAAGTGGAAGGCAGCAGGTACCTAGAGTATATTACCATGACCAAATACACCTTGTCTTATCTGAAGGGCAAGCAAGAGAGTCCTGTAAGGAAAGAACCTGTTGGAACTCTGTACTCGCTGCCTACCCCGCAAGGGATCAGGCGTGATGTGTATCCTTACCTGCTATCTCTACATTTTAATAATAATCGTCTTTTCTTTATCAGGAGTATTTTACAGTAACATAAGTATTCTCGGACGAGACGAACTATGAGAGTGGAGGAAGCCAGAGAGGTATGTAAGGAAAGAACCTGTTGGAACTCTGTACTACCCCGCGAGGGAGCTGGCGTGATGATATAGATAGATAGATAGATAAGTATTCTCGGATAACCATTATACATAAATGACATACACCTGAAACAAACAATAATGAAACATTAAAATCATCATCTTGTTTATACGATTGTATATGATGTATTACCGTGTTTCGCAATTAACCTGCAATCCCCTACACACTTCAACAAAGCACACCTTAAAATTACGTGCGGCAGGTTCCATTCCAGCGACACTTAACATTAATTTCGCTTAGTTCTGCGACAACCAGGTGTAAACTGTTGTCAAAAAATACGAAAACAAGCAGGTATTCAAGTCTCGTTAGCGCGTTAACTACATTTGCGAATAACCTGCTAAGAATGTTTAAATCTTGGTTTGAATGCAGACGCTTTGTTGATTTCATAACGAAAGGTCAGAGTTCGTAGATTACTAAGAAGGAGAAGTATCCCTTATTCTTGGAACAAGTTTGATGTCACTGTATTATCTTAAATTTTCGATTTCTAACATTTTGTTGCTGCTAATGTCACTGAATCCATCATCATTCATCATCAGCCTATAGCAGTCCACTGCTGGACATAGACCTCTCCAAGTGCACGCCACTGGGTACGATCCTCGGCTACTCGCATCCAGTTTCTGCCAGCCGCCCTACGAAGGGCGGCTGGCAGAAGGCGTCCTGCATTACGTTTTCCAGTCCGCGGTCTCCACTCAAGAACTCGTTTGTCCCAGCGGTTATTTGTTGTTCGGCTAATGTGACCGGCCCATTGCCACTTCAGCTTACTAATCCGGTAGGCTATGTCGATAACTTTGGTTCTCTGTCGAATGACTTCGTTCCGGATTCTAACCTTCAGAGAAACTCCGAGCATAGCCCTTTCCATAGCTCGCTGAGTGACTTTAAATTTATGAACCATTCCAACTATGAGTGTCCACGTCTCGGCTCCATATGTCATAACGGGCAGGACGCACTGATTAAAGACTTCTGTCTTTAGGCTTTGTGGAATGGGCGATGTAATTACTCGACGTAATTCCAAATGCCGTCCAGCCCATCCGTATTCTACTGTTGACCTCTTTCTCGAAGTTGTTTTTCCCAACTGCAGAGTTTGCCCTAGGCAAACTTATTCTTGAACAACCTCGAGAATAGCGCCATGTATTGCAACAGGTTTCGGTACTACATGTCGGTTAAACATTACATTGGTCTTGTCCAAGTTCATGCGGAGACCTATTTGTTTGGAAGAATCGGCTAGGCTGGTCAGCATCTGTTGTAAATCCTGCAACGTTTCGGCCATAATGATGATGTCGTCTGCAAATCTCAAGTGTGAGATATGACTGCCATTTATGTTTATGCCATTACCTTCCCAGTCCAGCGTCTTAAACATATTCTCCAATGCATTTGTGAACAATTTAGGGGAGATAACGTCCCCTTGTCTCACTCCTCGATGAATTGAGATAGGGTTGGTCTGCTGGTTTTGTAACTGAATGGTCATGGTCGCGGCGTTATAGAGACTTCTTAACACTTGGATGTATCGCCAGTCGACTTGGCATCGTTGCAAGGATATCAGAACTGACCAGGTCTCGATCGAGTCAAAGGCCTTCTCATAGTCCACGAATGCTAAGCACAGGGGCCGACTATACTCTTCGGTCTTCTGTATAATCTGCCGTATAGTGTGGATGTGGTCTATGGTTCCATACCCTCTTCGAAACCCGGCCTGTTGCGGGGGTTGAAATTCGTCGAGCCTTCGCGCAAGACGATTCGTGATAACTGTTGAAAACAGCTCATAAATGTGGCTCAGGAGCGAAATAGGGCGGTAGTTCTTCCGTTGGGTCTTATCACCCTTTTTGAAAAACAATACGACCACGCTCCTACCCCAAGCCTCTGGAGTTCTCCCATTAAAGAGGACAGAGTTAAAGATATTTTGGAGCTCCTTTAGCACGGGTTTACCTTCTGCTTTTAATAGTTCAGTTGTAACTCCGTCCTCTCCAGGGGCTTTTCCATTCCTTAGCTGCTCAAGAGCCATCACGATTTCGTCTAGGCTGATTTCGGGTAGGTCTTCCGTAAAGTGCCGGCTTAATGTAGCTCTAGGATCCTCATTTCCGGGATCAGGACGAGATGTATGCGAGGCGTATAGTCAGCTGTAGAAGTCTTCTACTTCCAAAAGAATCTCCGGCTTAGAAGTGATGACGTCCCCACTGGCTTTGGACAACTTCGTCAGATGGCTCCTCCCCAAAGACTGAACGAAAACTTTCGACCCCCGATTTTGCTCGATTGCTTTGAATCCATTAACTCATTAATTTCCTCTTAGCCTCGAACCCGGAAAGCGAATCCAAATTAAATTAAAAATAACATCGTTTTTGTTAGCCCAACAATAAATTTATATATGTACCTTATCAACACACATAATTGCAACTCAATACTTTCTTTCCAACATTTCTGTATTACTTTGTTCGTAAACATTTACACCCATCAATAACTTCTATGAAGCTAGCACGGAAATGGAAGCAATTCAAATTTAACGGCACACATTTCGAGTTTCATCTTTTAATTACTGCTGAGAACTCGGCTGGTGCAAATTTGTACCCTCTCCTTAGCATAAGCAGGCAGTTGTCTTAATCTTAACTCTTGCATTTCGTCAGCTGAAAGGGGTTAAGGGCGAGCTCAAAACAGCTGCACAGACCTCACTATTGGACGGAACAATTTTGATTATTTTATGTTATCTGCTAATCAAAAGATTTTGAGGTAGATAGAATAGCAGTTAGATTATGAAATGTGTGGGTTATAGAGTATAGGGGGTAATGAATTACAGTATCTTACTTCAATGAAAAGTTTTATAGTGCTTATCGACACCGATCATCAAGAAATAGATTGTTCTCATACAGATATTTTTGCAGCTATATACTTTAAAACCATTGCATATACAGTCTCTTTTGTATTCTTCAAATTGATACGACACAAGTGTATTGTGAACATCTAGACTTTGTCGACTGGTTTCAGTATAATAAACGACAAATGTAGACACAGCTGCTACTGAGAGTTTTTTGATAAAAAAAAAGCCAACAACACTTTGTTGTTTCTAGTATTTCAGACCAACGAAGCAGTCATTTCCTAAAAAATGGCTATGGCCAAGTATATATATATAAAATATGGTTATTGAATTTACATTATAAATAAGATACAAAATATAAAGACAAATAATTATATAAGTACCGTGCGCTAACCAGTTGTGCAGTAATCTGCCGTCCGCGGCATGTTTTCACCGACCCTCCCGATGTCTTTACATCCCTTCTTTCGGATACAGATACCACACACAGGATCAGACACCGACCTCACCAGTGAGGTTGAAAAACCCCTTGCCCATCGGCACCATAGCGAGACACCGAGTATATTCCCTCCCCCATAGCGACTGCCCAAGCCGAGGCCGTTCCTCCTTGAGACGCCCTTGAGCTTTGTCCTTCTGGCTCAAGCGTAGTGGTTCCACGGTCGCCCTGTTGCCCGGTTAAAGGCCCCACGGCAAACAGCGTAGATCATTTACATACACACATACATACATACACACACACAAATAATTATATTATATTGTATAACAAACCTAGTTGCTTACCGTAACCCAACGAACAGCACTACTAATGCAAAGCAAAAGTACGTCACGTACGTTCCCGACTTTTGTCGTTAATTTCCAGTTTATTACGCAAAACTTTTGCCAAGACGAAGCCCCCTTTTAGGCAGTTTCAAACAATTGTCGGTAAAACAATGGCTCTGTCTCGACAACAACTCTCGGTTGCACATGATTGTGGGAATAACAAATTGATCACTTCGAGTAGTTTCTGCGGTAAGTTCGGAGCGGATTATGTTTGGGAAGTTTTTGAACGTGTTAGTTTCTGGACTGTGTGTTGGGTAATGTTTTTATTCAAAATTAGCTCTGAAAATGTTTCTTTGTGTGTTAAGGTATCTAGTTTTGTTTCGCGTGAATTAAGTATTATTAAAATGAAATAAAACTAGTTCAGAGAATTATGGCAATCTTCGGAAGAGGCCTTTGTCTTGCAATGAACTACTTTCAGTTGATGATAATGATTATGAACCTATGTAAATAGTCAGTCAAAAGTATGTATTTAGAGGACGCATTTAAAGAATACAGATAACAAATGTCATGGTATTATAAAGGACTAAGACTCTCTAAAATTTTATTAGTGTTTGACGCGCCAAAAAAACTTTTGAAAGACAAAATGATAAATTGCAACTTAAATGTCTTAACATTTCTTCCCAAAGCAAAAACAAGTCGAAACTACAAAATCAACCAAATTTCCTCAATAATACTACTCCTTAAAAGTAACAATCTCTCAAGCGGACCGCTTCAACGTCCTCTCTGAATCAGCTAATCGGCCGAAATCGCCAGGACTTCGGTAGGGTTGAGGACAGCGTCCGCGTTTTGTCGCTGTGACTGATTGATCTTGAAAGGGATCCTGGTTAAATATTAGTTTTAAGGCTCCACTGATGAAAGTGAGCGATTTATACTAGGTTTTTACTTTTTGTAAATTATTTTGTGATTTGTATGTTTTCTTGGATGGAATTTTGGAAGCCTAGGAAAATTATAGTTTCGTTTAGGCAACTTATCTAAATAATTGTTGATAATAGTCAGAGTGAGTCTCCGTTATTTGCTGAATGTATTATCTATGATCATGCACGTATGCACGTGGCTCAAAAGTCTAAACTCAAGGTTTGGCAACGAGCAATGAAGTGTAGCATCTTAGGCATAAAACGTATCGATCGAGTACGGAACACGGTGCTACGCTCCATGACCTGTATTCTAGACGTCGGAGTTAAAACCGCGACATTAAAATGGAATTGGGCGGGTCACCTGAACCGAATGGACAAATAGGTGTGCCAAACCACAGTTTGTGTGTACCGAGTGGGTCCCACAACAAGGTCATCGTCGCCGAGGCAGGCCCAGGAAGCGGTAGCGCGATGACCTCGATGCGTATCGAAAAGATAGTCCATTATTGATAGGTATAGGTAGTATCATTAAATGATAATTTTACGAAGTTATTGTAATGCGTCGCGTTACGGCTTCAATTGAACATAGCGAGAGCCCGCTTCATTCTAGGGATGTTACAAATTCGGAAATTAGCCATCAATTTAATTAACAGTCTGTTATGCTCATAATTATATATACTGTCAGTGATTTATAGATACCATGTGGTCGTTGAAACAAAGAGGGGGAGACCTTAGCCCAGCAGTAGGACACATTAGGTTAATATAAAATGTACGTATTTCTTCAATCATCAGCCAAAAGACATCAACTGCAGGATACAGGCCTCCCTCAAAAATCGCCACAATGACCGGCTTTGTGCTGTACGCATTCGGTTTAAGTAGTACATTTCATTCAGCATTAATTCTTAATTTATTTATATTTTGTAAGACTTAAATATTTACTACTATGTGGATATTTAATAATCAACCTTCAGTCTAAGCCATCAAACACATCGTCATTTTTCTTGATTTATCTCCAATATTTCCTTATTATATATATATTTATATTTAATATAAAATCTACTCTTATACATATAGTTCCATTGTTTGCTATAAATTATTTCGAATACGCTCGCACTGAGACATTACGACGAATAAACCCATTTCAATATCGGTAGGAGTAAATAAGTTGTTGAAGAAAATGAAAGTTGGTTAAAAGGTCGTTATAACATTTCGTCGGTTCCCTTTTTCGTTTGATTTATTAGCGTTGATATTTGCAACCTTTTTTTGTCGCAGATTAGATTATAACAGATTCTTTGCAATACGGATGTAACCCCGACAAAAAGGTAGTACGTATATACCGCAGGCGTCGAACACGCTCAAGCTTAGAATTTTTTGAAGGATATATTATGGATGTTCTTATATGAATATACACAGTATAACATCTAGAAAAGGGGACCACTAAAATTAGAAGAAAGACAAATGTTTTATATATAATTATGTTGCCTTTTCTTGGTTTTATCGTTTCTACATGGTTTCGGAGATCCCCATACTGATCTTTTTTGATGTTACAGCGGGAATAAATATTTATATCATCAACATCAGCCGGTATCAGTCCACTGCTGGACACAAGCCTCTTCTAAGGCATGCCACTGATTCCGGTCTTCGGTTCTTCTCCTTTAACCGTTGCCAGCCACGCTGCATCTTGCTGTAGGGTATCTGCTAAGAAATCTGCTAGGATTTATATCAGTGAATGAAAATTTTGGTTTTTGATTGCTTGTTTGCCGCGTTTTGGTCTTATATGAATTACGCGTCTTGCACCAATGAATACATCAAAATTGTTCTCTATAATAACTGATCTTTTAAATTTCACTAAAAATTTACATACAAACCAGGACCCTTACAAGGTCATTTATACTGTAAAAGCGCGCTTCAGTTTTGTGAAACAGCTGTTTAAGGCTGCGCTTGTACGTTCGATATTATAAACAATGGTTATAAAATAATAATGGCTGCGATGGTTTTACGAAGGGCTCGCTTCCAGGGTTATTGATGAGTTTAGGTACCGAAGGTATTTGATTAGATAACGGGATAATAAATGTTAATATTTTGATGTGAAGCTTTAACCAATATTTTTGGTGATTTAGGGGCCAATCGATTCTTAAAATTAAATAATATTACAATATAGTGTCGCTTTGCTGCCATTTTAAAACTGTAATGAAAAAGGCCTTATTTTTTATATGAATTATAATGTTTCTTTGATAGAACGTTAGCACACGAGACTCATATGATTCAGTAATCTATTATTTCTTTCTTATGACTAAGTACCTAAGTTTTAGGATATTATTTAAGATATAGACGTAAACGGAAACGGAAACGTTCCCTAAAGAGAAGTTAGGATCCGAACCGAACTTGCAACTACTCGAACTAGTAAACGGTGCGGCTTACGGTCTAACTATTCAACTAAGTAGTATAAAGTACACTTATTTACATTTATGTCATTCTTGACCGCAGTTTGAGATCACAAGAAACAAATATCAAACCCTCGATACAAAAGTTAACAAATAACATGAAAGGGCAAAACGCTATCGCTACCTAAAATTGTAAACGGAGAACCCTCCACTGTTTGACTTTTGGAATATTATATTAAGAAAGTTCCGCAGCTTTGCTGACTTCGTTTCATTATATTAGCATAAAAGGAAAGTTAACGGTCAGATGGTTAGACTTGAATCATAGTTTGTTCGGGACAGTTTTCCGAATAATATCTAATAGTATTTATATTCCGAATAGTATCTATAAATTCCGAATAGTATTTATATACTCGCGGAGGTTCAGTACAGACTCCTGTATAAATATATCGTGAAGATAGATTAGCAAATCATGATGTGAATGGAAGATATTTTGTTATAACTATGAATTAAAGCGTCTTTATTTTCCTAATGTGATCGCTAGAACCCGTGTAATATTCGACAAATTTAAAAATGTCACTCTTGTTTTATTATAATTCATTATAAATATATACATTATAAATCTATCTATCTATCTATCTATATCATCACGCCAGATCCCTTACGGAGTAGGCAGAGAGTACAGAGTTCCAACAGGCTCTTTCCTTACATACCTATCTGGCTTCCTCTACTCTCATAGTTCGTCTCATACACGCTCGCCGGTTACGAAGACTCCTGACTTGTCCTTCAGATAAGACCCGGTCTATTTGGTCATGGTAAGATAGTCTAGGTCTTCCCCGGTACCTACATCCTTCCACTTTCGCATTGTATATCAGTTTTGTCATTTTTTCTTCGGACATTCTTTCTATATGATACATTATAAATACATTATAAATATATCTATCTATCTATATCATCACGCCAGCTCCCTCGCGGGGTAGGCAGAGAGTACAGAGTTCCAACAGGTTCCATTATAAATATATAATAATAATATTAGCCCTGTTAAGAAACTGTCCCACCCCTGTTGCCCACGGCCCTCCTCTCAAACTGAGAGGGTTTAGGCCATAGTCCATCACGCTGGCCCAGTGCGGGTTGGCGAACTTCACACACCTTCGAGAAGCTCTTAGGCATGCAGGTTTCCTCACGACGTTTTCCTTCACCGTAAGGTAAGTGATAGTTAATTTAAAATTACGCACATACTTTTGAAAAGACAGTGGTGCGTCCCTGGGTTTGCATCCGAGACCTCTGACTTTGCAGTCCAACGGTCTAACCACCAGGCTATCACTGCGATATTTTACATTATATAATAAACAAACAAACGAAACAAAAGACATGCAATAATTGTATAAGTCTTTATTATTCAGTAAGTTTACCACTTATTTACTTATTCTAAATATACCCTCACACTCTCTCTAGAGGGGTAGGCGAGGTAAGAGAGTACCCCTTATTTTGTTAGTTAGTATTTATATATTTGGAATATGTATGATATTCCAATAAGCTGGATGTAGAGAGCATTGACCAGAGCACTATAACAATCTTTGAGAGAGCTTTATGTCCTCAGGTCGACGTCTTTTGCCTGATTATAGCAGTAGTGCGGAGTTTGGAACTTCGTTATCACTTTCAGAGATAAATAACTCAACATAAAGTAATACTTAACCTTTTGGCTGTTTGGAAACTAATAATAGCCTTCTAGATAGTTGTGTACAGCTAGTATCAAGATCTACTATATCGGATAGCTGGCAGTTTTCCAAAAATACAAGTTGATGATATTAATTAATAGATAAATAAAATGTTCGAGGAAAGCAAGCGGATATGCTATTTTGTTGTTGTGAAAATATTAGCGATTGTAATAGTGGAAAATATTTCTAAGAAATATTCTAGTGAAACATTAATACCTAAACAATTTCTAATTATAAATGATGTCAGTTAGTAGTCACAACAGAATGTGTAGCCGCAAGTTCAATCCCAGCACGGGACAAATTATCCTGTGACAATCAAAAACCATATCAAAAATAACTAACGATAAACAAAAAGTATCATTTTTTAATGTTAGCCCCGCGTTAATGTCTATGATACATTTACAAACATGTAATCACTCTTGTGTCATAGATGTGTTTAAAAACATGACATTCATATGCGCAAACACCAAAGCAAACATTTGTGGGTCACCTGAAGATTTTTTCAGTGTGGACATGGAACCTGCGACTATTCGTTCCGGTGACTGGTTCAACCTACGTTTTAACTAATGGACTAAGTTGTCGTCAAAAAAATAAAATTAATTGACTTTCAGAAACAAGTCCAAGAATATGGTAACTTATTAAGACATTTATTTTTCGACCGAATCTTATTCAGATAAGAATTACATAAAAAGGACAACGATGATCAATTTAACTTTTGTCAACAACAGTTAAACTGTGATTTACAGAATAGCGCAAATGGAGTATCATTAAGACAATCCAAAACTTCTTAATGGATATTTAAAATTACTGTTAAGTGCGTTTTGAGTACATCAGTCGTTCACAATTTGGTAAGTAGGTATTTAACAATTCATCCTTTTTTGTTGATATAGAAAGTTCTTTCTTTAGGTACTATTCTATATTCATTGCTTATAAGGTAGTCATTAAAATAGGAGAATTTACAGGTATAGATATGGTCAAGGCTATATTCCTTCAACGGGTGTGGCAAAGGCGTGCTTTGTACACTCACATATCGCAGACGATGTTAGATCCCAATTCAATAGGGAGCAAGGCTATTGAATCATATCGGGCTCAATTTCAGACTCCAGACTTATAAGTATCAAGAATATTTCTTATGATAATGATACACATTTTGTGCAACTGAAGATTTACAACCAAAGAAGACTTAAAAATCGCGACTTACATTATGCACACAAACAAACACCGTCCCGCCTGCATTCCTCAAGTGGGAGTGAAAAGGTGTACCGTATACAACTAATTTTCGCCGATGATGTCGCTCATGTATATGTAGGCAGTTAGCCTAATGCATTATATCGGGCTTAATTCCAGCCTCCGAACTATTATTGCGCATTTTTTAATGATAATAATACCTTTTGTGTTGTTTTTCCTTAAAAAACGTAGCACCACACAGAATTATTCCTGTGTCATAGTGTGCGTTTACAAACATGAAATTTACAAGCTCAAACACCCAGACCGAAACAAACATTTGTGGGACAGACAAAGATTTGTCTCGTACGGGAATCTAACCCGCAACTACTCAATTCCAGTGAGCGGAGAGATTCCAGCTCTTAACCACTGGACCAAGCCGTCCGTCAAATATACATTTTGTCCGATCTAGAATTCGCAACCAATCAGGACTTAGTATTCGCCAATCACAGAATGCTACACTAGACCAATGAAGAAAAATTAGTAAAAAAGTTTATACATCAATAACCCTTTCAAATATAGCCCCAGTCACTAGTGATATAAATAGAAACGGTACAATTAATCCTTCTAGTGATACACAAAGCTGAACTAGTAACATTATGAAAAGCTCATAGTGTGCGGATCATCCATCACTGTGCCGTGATACTAACACGGGAATAAACTCCGACCGGAGCTCAAAACCGCACCGCATTATCATCCATTAGATGTATAATATTTCTTTTTTTTATGAATATCATCGGAGGCGCTCGTAGCGCATGCGACCGCGGTGTTCTTACCGATTACTAAGGTTAAGCAGCGTTCGATTCGGTCGCCCCAAGATGGGTGACTGGTTGCGGCATTTTCATATTCAAGCGTCTCTGTGCTTTGAAAGGCACGCTAAGCCGTTGGTCCCGGCTACTACACTTAATGTGATAGTCAGCCGATTTGGAAGCCTCAAGGACGGCCTGATAAGTTCTAACAGCAGGTGTGCACAAACCTGCCTCCACCAATCCGCACTGGGTCCGCGTGGTGGAGTATGACCTTATCTCCCTCACCTCGATTTGTGAGAGAAGGCCATTGCCCAGCAGTGGGGAGTATAGGCTGGTATTAGTTTCTATATCAACACACCAGATCACTTGCGGGAAATGCAAATACCATAATGTTTCAACAAGACTTTTCCTTACAGATCTTCCTGTTTCTTCACTGTCATAGTTCGCCTTATATATGCTCGCCGGGGAAACTGTTGACTTGCCTTTCAGATAAGATACGGGCTATTTGGTCATGGTAAGATACTCTAGGTTATTTACCAAAACATGTAATGGTGATATCATTTGATTAGCAGCAATGCTTCAATTTCCCTTTAGTTTAATAAAAATAATATGAACTAACCATCAAACTAAAAAAGCAAACACCGTTACGCATATATTAACTCGGGCATGTGGCTGAGGTTTACTGTATTCACTCACATATAAGCCTTAGATGTTAGGTGAAATAGGGGTGAGCATATTGCCATTATACCGGGTATATCTTGCAGACTCCCAACTACTATCGATAATTTTTTTATAGAAATCCCATACCTTAGCTGAACCAGGCTTCAAAGTCCTTCTGATCTAGCTGTGATATACATATTTAAATTAACATGCTAATTACGGGAAACTAAAATTACTTCATAAATTTGTTGTTCTTTAATGAAATGAAGTGTATCTATGTATATCGAGTTCTTAGATTTACGCGAATAATATACATAAAATACAACTATTTTTCGGATTTTATTGCGTCGCTCAAAGAAGTCTGTGAACACGTCCTTGACCGCACCTGATTTGATAGATAACATCAGATTTGATAGACCTCAAATCCTCGTGGAAGAAAACCGATTCCTACCAACGATGGTTCCCGAAGCTATTGAAATCGACTGCCTTGTTGGTCTAGTGGCAAAGCGCACCGCTTTGTGATCACAAGGTCCTGGGTTAAAATCCTAGGTCGGAAAAGTGTAGTTTTTCTAACGAAAAACTTCCCAGTACGAGTCCGGAGTCTGGAATTGTGTCCGGTATATGGCAATAGGCTCGCCCCCTATTACATGGGACCTTACATCGTCGACGAAACGTGGGTGTACTTAGTACACCTCTGCCACCCCCACTTTTGGAATATAGGCGTGACGGTGTAAATCCAAAACCAAGTATAACACTGCAAGATCTCCAGAAACCGTGAGCTCATTCCGCGTAGATCGGACCAACAAAAATAATTAAGAAGTTTGAAGGTACCCCGGAAGAACTATGCCTTTTGGTGTCTAACACCTAAGTCCCTCCCATGACCATGGGTGTTATAAGTTTTTAAATTTACGGCGTTTCGAGTACTTACTCGAAACGCCGTAAATTTAAAAATCAAAAATATAATGCTATGAAATCTGAAAAATAGTTTTTTCTCATGTATCTATATCAATGAATTTCTTATAGTAGCTTATTAGCTAAAATAAGTATGTAGGAATGTATTCATTGCATGGACGGAATAAATAATATAATTATCTACCCACATACTCAAATCCCTTTCAGATAACGAATTTCTAAATAGCGATGACAAAATAAAAGCTTATCAAAACCGGATTCCTATAATTGCTCCATAAGATCGTAAATCATTACTTACATCCCAAAAGTGCGTTTACCCTCATTCCCATATCAGATATTTACCCGTTGATCTGAACACGCACAAAATGATAAAGCAATAAAAATTCAAGACCCATTTTCACGTAATAGGACTAAAAGTGGGTTGCTTAAACAAAACTTAGCGATGAAAACGCTTGCTACAAACAATACAGGTACTGAATACAAAAGGAGACGATCACCGCTGAATATCCAATACCTTTACAAATTAAGGTATAAAAGGGTCTGGAAGCAATTATTTCTGAACAAAATTCATTAATAGCCTATAAACAAAATCCCTTTGGGTCGAAATCTACCTTTGAATGGTAGTTATTAAAATGAAACGCCCGTTTGTGTGATTTGGGAACGAAAATTTCGATATCAAATGAAATACATGGCATTGACAACACGCATGATGATAATTCAGTGCAAAGGAAACGCAGTAATGTAGCACTTTAGAATACAAATACAGGTACGGTACTTTCATTGAGGGAGATTCGATTCTGAATGAGAAAAGTTTTGTGCTTTTTGGCCGGAAAATTAATATTTATATTTTCCAAAAGTACGCTTTGGGTATTGTGTTTGATTTCCTATACCTGTTAGAATGATTTGTTTTGTATAGGTAGTATATGTGTGTATATAATAGGTGATTCTGCTTTAGATGAATATTGATATCTATCATATCGTGCCTAACGTGTTACTTCTATTGAAAAAATCCCAATTTCCCGGTATAATGGTAACAGACTACTTATTTATTATGTTAATAATCTAAAATAAATATTTATCAAAATTGATTTTAATTTTGTCATAAACAATTCTCATAATTTTACTCAGATTAGACTTAAAATTTAATTATTAATAAATTTGAAATTAATTCTGAAAGACTACATCTAAAGAAAATTAAATTTTAAAGGAGTTAAAGTGTGTACTGTAATTTCAGTTTAATTTTGACACGAATGCATTGTATTATGATGTTTATCTTTGAACTAGTTCAACTTCAAGAGCTTCATAGTTCTTTGAAAATTTTATGAGATATTATAATTTTTATCATAGTTAGAGAATTATGATTGTTACTTAAAGTTACAGAGGCAAGTAATAAATTATACTTTAATGCTATGACAGACTAGTTCAAATGAATAGATTGTCAATAGCGTATTACAAATTAAATCCGACAAAAAGAAAATCCTGTATTATGCATAGATGACGCTAAACTTTATAACATGCATTTAATTATTTATATACTATTTACACTTATTAATTAACAAAGTAATACACAAAAAAATACAAATCAGACAATCGTATCCACATTCATTCATCCTGCTCATTAAACCTCTGACATTGGCTGACAAGAAAGTTGAATTACAATACAGAATTGCATAATAATTAATTATTCTTTATTGTATACACACTGGGATATAAATAATTATACAATTTAAAAGTATACAGAAGGCGAGCTTAACTCAAATATGAGTTATCTTCCAGCTAACCATAGAGTGTTGAGAGATGAGAAAGTGAAATAAGAGGGCAGTTATACAATATAATGTTAATAGAAAATAGCAATGAAATAAATACTATATTTTCAAATATAAATACATATACTCAGTTACTTACTATACAAATATTAAATACATATAATTATAATACATACATAAACATACATACCTAAATAAATCAGGATAGAAAATGTTCCTTGATTCTTCTTCTGAAAACATCCAAAGATGAGCTCGCACGAATGGACTGTGGAAGTAAGTTCCACAGACGCACAGCACGAACAGTGAAGGATCCATCGTAACGACTAGAAGAATGAAGAGGAGCACGAAGAAGGATAGATTTAGCTGCACGGCAGGGATAATCCCTTGGAACAAGAAAGTCAAAACGCTCCCTGAGGTAAACAGGGGATTTAGGATTATGTAAAATGGAGTAGAGTAACGAGAGAATGTGCAAGTCCCGTCGTTGTCGAATAGGTAGCCATTTTAATTTCGCCCGATACTCTGATACATGATCAAATTTACGTAATCCGAAAATGAAACGAATACACAGATTCTGCAAGCGTTCGAGCTTATAGACAAGATCTTCAGTAGCATCAAGAAAGCAAACATCACCATAGTCAAGAATTGGTAGAAGGAGAGATTGAGCAAGACTTATTTTTGTTTGATAAGGCAAAAACTTTTGCAGACGCTTGAGAGATTGAAAGGAGCAGTAGACTCTTCTGCTTACTTCTGCTATGTGAGAGCTCCAATTAAGATTGGAGTTTATAAGAACGCCTAGATTCTTAACTTGGTTACTGTAAGGTATAGGAACAGAATCGAGGACAACAGGAGAGAGTGTCTGCAAATTGCTATTGAGAGCGTTCATGTAGTGTTTGCCACCAATGATGAGAGCTTGAGTTTTAGCAGGATTAACCAAGAGACCAAACGATTTTGCCCACTTGCTGATGTTTTCAAGATCATCATTGATGGAATCGATCGCGTGATTGATTTCCCCAACCTTAAAGTGACGATACAGCTGCAAGTCGTCTGCATAAAGATGATAATGAGAAGTAATCACTTTAGTAACAGAGTTTATAAAAACAGAGAAGAGCAGAGGAGAAAGGACGCCACCTTGAGGCACACCCGCAGTAAGGTCACACCAGTCAGAGGAATTATCTTCAGAGCGAACTGACTGCGAGCGGCCCCGAAGGTAAGAGTTGAACCACGCTATTACAGGAGCAGAGACATTGAGAGAGGACAAAGTACCTAAGAGGATGTCAAAATCAACTGAATTAAAAGCACTGCTGAAGTCCAGTAGGACTAGTACTGTCAGTAGTCTATTCTCAATGGCCAATCGAATATCGTCAGTTATTTTGACCAAAGCCGTAACTGTGCTATGACCTGGCCGAAATCCAGATTGAAAAGGACTCAGCAGGCTATTAGAGGAGAAATGGTGTGACAATTGATTTTGAACTGCACTCTCAAGCACCTTGGATAGAACGGGAAGAATGGATATGGGTCTAAAATGCGATATTAAAAGAGGATTTGGTATTTTGGGTAAAGGAAGAATATATGCCTTTTTCCAAGCAGTTGGAAAGGAGGAAGTTTCCAAGGAACAATTCATTATGTGGGTGATAACTGGCGAAAGTTCGTCAAGTATTGGCACGATCATTTGTATTTGTATACCATCGTCACCCACGGCTTTCGTGGATATTGATAGGATTGATTTCTTTATGTCTTGCTCCTTAAGCGGGCTGAAAGAGAACGAAGCACATACTGGCAAAGGAAGATCTGAAAGAAGCTTAAGAGTAAAAGATTTAATATCATCTTTTAAAGAAGCAGGAGGGTTAGAGAAATGAGCATTAAGTGCATTCATTATGAGCATTAATTATATATGAATTAGAATTGCAGAAGAATTTATTTACAAGAATTTAATTGATTCAATCCAATTAAAATATATCTATTTTGTTTTAGAATTCATAAATATTAATATATAAAATAGATATAATTTCGAATTCATATTTTTCCACTTTTACGTGCGAGTTAAAATATTATATAGGGCAATGCTAGCCCATCAATTTATACTGGTATGTGTTGCTACGTAAGTAATTTACCTAAAAGTAAAATTTGTTTTAGAAACTACTTTTGAACGACTTACATACTTCAACAACATTGAATGTCACAGAAATCATCAACTTCAAAGATATAATATTTTAAAAGAGTAAACAAAAATAATGATTTTTAAGTTAACAAAACAAAACAATTGTATTCATAATAAAAGAAAATACCACTGCAGTCATATAGATATGCATTATAAACACACAAAAAATATAGTTATGGTGGTAGTAAGTAGGCAGTCCAGTGAAGCGATTGCTTCTAGGTAGCCTTTAGAGAGAGATCAACCTGATTTCTATGATACAGTTAAGGATGGGGTAGAAATTATCGATTTAATTTTATCGATTGTTATGTATAAAATACATAACAATCGATAAAATTAAATTATCTCTATCATAAAACGATTTATCCTAAAATGTAGCCTAAACCAAATCTACTTACTTCAGATTCAGTGCAAAACGCCCTAAGTAATACTAGGGAGGAGAAAGCGAGAGGGGTCTGTGAAGAAAGAGTCTAAACTCTGTACTCTCTATCTAGCCCGCAGGGGATCTGGCGTGATGATATAAAAAGACAATGTTGACAACAAGTGAACAAGTGAATGAGTTTGTATATCTTGGATGCGCCTTCAGTAAGAATGGGAAATACGCCGCCGACATAGAGAGAAGAGTGAGTGCAGGGAACAGGGTGAATGGTGCGATGGGAAAGCTACTTGGGAGCCGACACTTAAGCCATAAGGCGCAGCTGGCCATACATAACGGAGTTCTTGTCCCAACGCTGTTATATGGTAGTGAGAGCTGGGTATGTAAGAAGGAGAATGAAAGTAGGATAAATGCGGTAGAAATGTGAGCTCTGCGGAAGATGTGCGGAGTGAAGCTGACCGACCGCATTAGCAACAGCGTAGTAAGAAATCGAGTAGGTATGAAAGATAGTATCGGTGTAAAAAAAGGGCATGCTTCGTTGGTTCGGGCATATAGAAAGAATGCCCGATGAAAGAATGACAAAACAGGTATACAATGTGAAAGTGGAAGGATGCAGGTACCGGGGAAGACCTAGACTATCTTACCACGACCAAATAAACCGAGTCTTATTTGAAGGAAAAGTCAAGAGTCTGTGAGACGAACTATGAGAGTGGAGGAAGCCAGAGAGGTATGTAAGGAAAGAACCTGTTGGAACTCTGTACTCTCTGCTTACGCCGCAAGGGATCTGGTGTGATGATATAGATAGATAGATGTTGACAAAACTCAGACCCTGAATGAGAAATTGATCACTTTGTAAAGCAATTACAAGCTGTAACATAATTAACGCAAGACTTAAAAGTAGTATGTTCGGAATCGGTTACTGAATTGATACTAACAATTTTTAATGTAACATACATTGTTTTATTGCTGCTGTTATTTCTTCAGTGCGCTATAACGAACTAATTTTATTCTTGATTCAAATGCATTTCTAAAACGTATTTCTTAATTCTCAATACGCACACATTTACAAACAAGTTTTATTGTTAATTGAGGTATAAAAATACTTAAAAAAAAGGGTAAAAATCATTAAATTTCAGTATTCGTATTGAATTTGTGAAGCAATTATCTAATCGGGGTGTCTGAGGTCTTGCGTTATTAACGATAACCCTTGTATATGTACGTCTTTTTATTTTTATGAATGTTGCCCTACATTACACGAATAACATTAAAAAGTTCCATTCCACGTACCTTTACTTGTTAGTTAACAACCACGTTTACATTCTGTTGCATTTCGAAACCGTAACACAACTTTTAGAAACTTATCTAACCCCAAACAATCCAGGTTATTATAACTGTTACAACGCTTCATATGAACAATCAACACTGCCCGAGTGTTGGAAGCGAACTTGCGACTGACATTGACAAACTATTTTATTAGTAATTTACTATTAGAACAACAGCAAAAGAAGGTTTGAAACTTTGCTATTGAAAATATAAAAATATGGCTACCTTGTGCTCTATCACTTACAAGCAAATAATTATTGCCAGTTTCAGAAGTTCAGCTTTAATTCTTTCAAAATTTGTACCAGCTGGGCCCTTTTTTTTCGGGGGTAAATGCCTAGCGCATACCCCCGGGCCGAGGACACGGCCCGGGTGGTTATGTGGGGCTTGCACCCACTAAAACCCCCCGCCGTCCTACTGCCCTTTTGCCGGCCACAGGAATTGTCATCAGCATGACCTCTGTGGCACTGGCGGGCTCGGTCCGCAGTTTGGCGCGGACCTCGACACATGTAGGGGAAGTTCGGTCTCCCCCCTACCGCCTTTTGAAGGCTGCGCAGACGCAGCGCTATTGCGACGCGGGCCTGCTAGGTGCTAGGGCGCCGGGGTGCCCTCCCCGACGCCTGCAGGCTGAGATTACGGTGGATGAAGGTTGTTCCGGGCGTAGTCCCTGCGCCTTCGCCTAACGCGCCGCGGACTCCTCCCGCACCCACTCTGCCTCCTCCGTCGCGGACATGACGGCCTCGCAGAAGGCCGCCATTGCCGCCCAGGCACTCTCGCTCCCAACCATGGATGATATCACGGTCGGGAGCGATAGCCCCCGTCCCCCAGCACCGAGCGCTCTGGCGAGCCGGCGCCGCTCGGCATCCCATGCCGGGCACACCGGCATCGTGTGCGCCGCCGTGTCTTCTGTGGCCGCACAATGGTGGCAGCGCTCCGCCTCCTCACGACCGATCCGCCACAGATACCGCCCGAAGCAACCATGCCCGGACAGTACCTGCGTCAGACGGTATGTGAGGACGCCGTGTCGTCACCCCAACCACTCCCAGAAGACCGGCAGCAGCGCAGCGATGACGGCGTGACCGCCAGTGGGATGTGCGAGCTTGCACCGCCAGCTCTCCAGCGCAGCTCAGTGCAATTCTGTCCGCCTCGCTCTCGGGGCGCCGGGATCCAGGATGTTGTTAGGATCCCGACGCCATGCATAAGGCTCAGAGAGCGCCTGGGCCTCCAGCTCCCACGGAGGCGTTCCAGCAAGGAGTGTCGCCGCCTCGAAGCCGATGGTGCGGTACCCTCGGACGATCCTGACGGCCATGCCTCACTGCGCGCGGTGCAGCAGCACCACGTTTCGGGCCGTCAGGGCGCCCGCCCAGACTGGGGACCCGTATAGGGCCTGGTACCGCACCACTCCCGCATACAGCCTCCTCGCCGGGGCCTCTGGCCCGCCCAAGTTAGGTAAGAGCCGCGAGAGGGCACCTGCAGTCACCAATAATTTTGGCGCAAGAGCGGCAAAATGAGCCCTAAAAGACCAGCGCCCGTCCAAGAGTAGGCCCAGATATTTAATTTGCGCCGAGATGTTAATGCGCTGCCCCCCGACAATGATGTGAGCGTTAGGGGGGGCCGGTTTCTGGGGCCGTGGAAAGATACGGCCTCGGTCTTGTTGAGGGCCACCTCCAGGCCGAGCCGCCGGATGCGCCCCACCATTTGCGCCACGCCAGCTGTGGCCAACATCGCCGCCTCTCTGTGGCTCCGAGCCCTCGCGGTGACAAGAGTGTCGTCCGCGTAGCACGTCACTGCCAGACCCGGCAGCAATGCGCCACGCAGGACCCAATCGTAGGCGATGTTCCATAGAAGCGGTCCGAGGACCGACCCCTGTGGAACCCCGCACCCGACGTTCCGCTCCTGCCACCGCGACGGCCCTGGGTAAACTATCCGCCGGTCCGCAAGGTAATCCGAAATGGTCAAGTGGAGGTATTCGGGGACGCCGTGATATCGGAGAGCCGCGAGTATGGAGGGATAGGGGACGGAGTTGAACGCGTTGGCGATGTCCAAGGACACCGCCAGTATTACCTCCCTCTGCTCCACGGCTTCCTCCGCCATGACTTGGACCCGCCTGATTGCGTCCACTGTGGACCTGCCCCGCCTGATACTAGCTACTTACTAAAACTGAAAGCCGCGTGGTTCCCGGCTTAGAATAGGACCAACCCATCTCATCCCATCGGGTGTCGTACAAGGCGACTAAGGGAAAACTAGGGAATGGGCAGCAGCGTTCCTTTAACACTTCGACGACCAATAACTGCGCTCGCCAACCCGCCTGCCAAGCGTGGCGAGTATGGCAAACACCCCCAATTATGGAAGAAAGTAGAAAAACCAGGCCCCTAGTCCCCGGCGGTCCTGTTCGTCCTGGCCACGGTAGCAGCCATGGTAACGACAGGACAAGGGGTGCTAAGAATCTCCGGCAGAGATTCGGCTACCACCAAAACCGAAAATTGGCCCTGGTGACATACAACGCACGCACATTGAGGACAGATGAGAAGCTAGTTGAGCTGGAAGAAGAGTTAAACAAGTTGCGGTGGAGTATTGTTGGTTTATCGGAGGTCCGAAGAGAGGGCGAGGACACGATAACCTTAAAATCCGGCAACTTGTTTTACTACCGGGAGGGCGAACAGCAGTCCCAAGGTGGTGTCGGATTTATCGTCCACAAGTCACTCATAAACAACGTTGTGTCCATCACTAGTGTGTCGAGCAGGGTAGCGTACCTGATACTCAGAATATCCAAAAGATATTCGCTGAAGGTCATACAGGTCTACGCACCGACCTCGGCATACTCAGATGATGACGTCGAAGTTATGTATGAGGACATTAGTAGAGCCATACATACTTCCAAAACACACTTTACAGTGGTTATGGGTGACTTCAATGCGCGGCTGGGCAAACGGGGCGATGATGAGTTGAGAGTGGGGCAATTTGGATATGGGCAGCGCAACCCCAGGGGTCAGAGGCTGGCCGAATTTCTGGAGAAAGAGGGACTCTTTATGATGAACTCTTTCTTCCAGAAGCCGCCTCATAGGAAATGGACCTGGATGAGCCCTGATGGTTCCACAAAAAATGAGATAGACTTCATCATGAGCACCAAGCGACAAATATTTAATGATGTCTCCGTGATTCATAGGGTAAAAACCGGCAGTGATCACCGAATGGTCAGAGGCACATTAAATATTAATGTCAAAATGGAAAGATCGCGTCTGATGAAGTCTACGCTCCGACCTACTCATGCATATATCCAAAACCCCGAGAACTTTCAACTCGAATTGTCAAACCGCTTCGAATTGCTAGACAGCAGCGCATCAGTGGACGAAATCAACAACAGGCTGGTAGAGACTGTTCATACGGTCGGGTCCAAGTATTTTAAGACCCACCGTAAAAATAGGCCTCAAAAACTATCTGACTACACCCGAAACCTCATGGCTGAGCGACGTTCCATGACGCTCCAAACCTCCGATGATGCTAAGTCCTATAGGCGGCTTATGGACAGATATTGAAGTCCTTGCGACACGACTTACGGTCCTTCAATACAAGGCGTATTGAGGAGACCATAGAGCAGAACAAGGGCTCTAAAGTGTTCGCAAGAGACGCGTCTATTGGGCAGAGCCAGTTGACGAAGCTGAAGACGGAGGACGGAAACGTAACGTCAAATAGGTCAGAGGTGCTCAGAAAGATAGAGAGGTTCTATGGACAGTTATATACCTCAGTAGCTAAACCTGTTGTTGACTTGGTAAAAGACCCAAGAGCCAAGCTAACCCGACACTGCACTGAAGATATCCCGGACATCAGCCTGTGCGAGATTAGGATGGCTCTCAAACAACTAAAAAACAACAAAGCGCCGGGTGAAGACGGAATTACTGCAGAACTTCTGAAGGCGGGCGGATCGCCGGTACTTAAAGTCCTTCAGAGGCTATTTAAGTCCGTCTTGCTTGAAGGGAAAACGCCGGAAGCATGGAACAGGGGTGTGGTGGTGCTGTTTTTCAAGAAAGGTGATAACACCTTATTGAAGAACTATAGGCCCATCACACTGCTGAGCCATGTTTATAAGTTGTTTTCGAGAGTCATTACGAATCGTCTCGAACGAAGGCTTGATGACTTCCAGCCTCCCGAACAAGCCGGTTTCCGGAAAGGTTTTAGTACCATAGACCACATACATACGCTGCGGCAGGTTATACAGAAGACTGAGGAGTATAATCGGCCACTATGCTTGGCGTTTGTGGACTATGAGAAAGCCTTTGATTCGATCGAGACTTGGGCGGTTCTTAGATCTCTCCAGCGATGCCGCATTGACTATAGGTACATCGAAGTGTTGAAGTGCTTGTATAATAACGCCACCATGTCAGTCCGAGTACAGGGGCAGTGCACGAAGGTGATCCCCATAAAAAGAGGAGTAAGACAGGGAGACGTCATTTCTCCGAAACTGTTTACGGCCACCTTAGAGGACGCCTTCAAGCTCTTGGAATGGCAAGGACTTGGCATCAACATCAATGGCGAATACATCACTCACCTTCGATTTGCCGACGACATTGTGGTCATGGCGGAGTCGCTGGAAGATCTAGGACGAATGCTCGGTGACCTCAATAGAGTATCCCAACAAGTGGGTCTTAAAATGAATATGGACAAAACAAAAATAATGTCTAACGTCCATGTCGTACCCACCGCACTCACCGTTGGGAACTCTACTCTTGAAGTTGTCGACGAATACATTTACCTGGGACAGGCAGTCCGGTTAGGTAGGTCCAACTTTGAGAGAGAGGTCAATCGACGAATCCAACTCGGCTGGGCAGCGTTCGGGAAACTGCGCAACATCTTCTCATCCAAAATACCTCAGTGCCTAAAGACTAAAGTGTTTAGTCAATGTGTGTTACCAGTGATGACATATGGATCAGAGACGTGGTCTCTTACAATAGGTCTCATAAAAAAGCTCAAGGTTGCTCAGCGAGCTATGGAAAGAGCTATGCTCGGCGTTTCTCTACGTGATCGAATCAGGAATGAGGAGATTCGTAGAAGAACCAAGGTCACCGACATAGCCCTCAGGATTAGCATGCTGAAGTGGCAATGGGCTGGCCACATAGCGCGAAGATCGGACGGGCGTTGGGGCAGAAAGATTCTAGAGTGGAGACCACGTATTGGCAAGCGCAGCGTAGGACGACCGCCTGCCAGATGGACCGACGATCTTGTGAAAATCGCAGGAAATCGTTGGATGCAGGTGGCATCGGACCGGTTACGCTGGAAAGCGATTGGGGAGGCCTATGTTCAGCAGTGGACAAGTATAGGCTGAAATGATGATGATGAAAACTGAAAGTGCGACAAATTATTCAGAAAATTACAAAATTGTCACATTGTCACAACAGCCACTGTTTAAAACTTTTGTACAGTCGTACAAGGATCTTTTGGCCAGTGACCAAAACCTGTTATAAAGTAATATGACACTTTATGACAGTCGCAGAAATGCCGTTTGCTATAAAATATACCCAGTTTTTTTTTAAATAGTAACCGTGCATACCACCTGTTGAAATACCTCCTAGAAAGTAGGAAAAATTTACTAAATGTTAACCCTAATTTCTCGTCAACGTCATCCATGGGCCAAAAGATTCTTGTCGCAGTATGCACCTATCACCTGTGCCCTGGCATTGTCAATTTTAGTAAACAGGGTCCTTATTAAAACTTAAAACTGTAAAATTTAGAAATTTAATGTGAGTCTTCGATACATCTAATAGTCATTAACGTCGTGAAAGCAACAGTCAATTCCGATTAATCTTTAAAGGTTTGTGAACAAACCATCGCCATTTTTAGATGTTCTAGTTGTGATTGCAATCTATAACAAGTGTAATATGAAGGCGACAGTATTTCCGAAGTCATCGAAATGAAAATGCTGTTAGCAAGATATCAACATTTTTAAGTTGACTAAAAAAGATTTTAAAAGTTTTAGTTTTATTGAAATGGACATAGAATATAAGTATTCCGCAAAAGATCTGGCGTAATGATATACGAGTACATAGATAAGTTTCAGTAGGTAACACCGTCACGCCTGTATTCCCCAAGTGGAAGTGACATAAGTGTTCTGTGAACACCTATTTCAGTAGATATTCTAATTATTACAGCCGTTCACACGAGTAATCAAGTAGATCCAAATGTTGGAAGTTAGAACTTGCCACTGACATTGACAAACTATTTAGGCGTTTAGTTGCCGCGTACTATGGTATTAATTATTTAAATTTCTCAATGAGTTTAATTGGTGTATAAATTAGATTATTCAAATTATTTCTTTGCGATCACGAGGTCCTGGGTTCAAATCATAGGTCCGACAAATGTAGTATTTCTATTGAAAAATTCGCAGTATCAGCTCGGAGTCTGGAATTGTGTCCGGTATGTGGCAATGGACTCGCCCCCTATTAAATTGGAACTAGCATCGTCGGCGAAAGTGAGTGTACACAGTACATCCCTGCCGCCCCCGGTTCGGGAATATAAGCGTGACGGTGTATTGAGAACTAAAGCAAAGGTGTTATTTATCTCTCTTATTGAAATAATTCCTTTTAGACTTTTAAGATACTATTAACCACGTACATGAGGTTTTAGTAATGATTTTATTGCTAAACGAAAGTCCACAACGTTATAGAAATGGTAATTGTTCTTTCAATCAATCAATCAGCCTATCGCAGTCCACTGCTGGACATAGGCCTCTCCTAACACGCGCCATTGCACACGGTCCTCCGCCTTCCGCATCCAGTCTGTCCCAGCGACCTTTTTGAGGTCGTCGGTCCATCTAGCTGGGGGCCGTCCTACCTTACGCTTACCAAGTCGCGGTCTCCACTCTAGGACACGTTTGCTCCGTCGGTCGTAATTGTTCTTTGCTATTCAAAAATATATTTGTTATGAATATGTTCTGCTATTGAAGAAAGTTTTCTATTTTTTTTTAGTCTTTCATAACTGGTACTTTAGAAAATGATTTCGATTCACTATCTCGAGTAAGTAACATAAAATATTAGTATCCCGCAAGGAATCTGGCGTGATCATGTAATATAGATCATTACCAATACATTGGTCCCGGGTTCGAATCCTAGGTCGGACAATTTGCAAATTTTTGACAAAAAAAATTATTAAGTCTGTCATTGTGCCCGGTATAATGGCAATAGGCTCGCTGCCTATTACATTGGGACTTAATATCTTTTGTAAAAAGTGAGTGTCCAGAAACCACTTCTGCCACTCCCTTGGGGAATAAGGGCGTGACGACGTTTATCAGTAGATATTCTAATTATTACAGGCGTTACAAGATTCAAATGTTAGGAGTTAGAACTTGTAGCTGACATTGATGAACTGTTGGGGAACTAATCCCAACTAATATATATATTATAAATTAACCATTAATTAAACATATTGATTGCCGCTACAAAATGATCTATGTTCATAGCTTTCAACTGAAATTTGAGTATTTAGTTTCAAATTTATAATTAATGTTGGATATTTCTTACGTCGCACTTGCATGAGCGATATTTTACTGATTCTAAATTTTATGCTGGCAATTGTCACGGGACTGCCTTGTTGGTCTAGAGGTGGATTTTGTGGCTGGCAATCTTGAGTTCATAAGCTGCAATCAATCAAAAGGATCGGACAGAGCGTGGTTTTTCTGTCAAAAGGTCAATGGAAGTCCGGATTCTGGGTTTGTGCGTGGTATGCGAGCCTCACCTCCTTTGGCACCTTGCAATGTCGGCGGAACGTAGGTGTTCATAGTGCACCTCCGCCACCCACATTAGAATCAGAATCAGAATATTTTTTAGTCATGTAAACCATTACAGTATTTATGAATCGTCAGAAAAGTAACAAAGACTCTACCACCACTTCGAAATGTCATTCTTGTGGAAAAGAAGGGCAAGAAACTCCACGGTTTCTCTTTTATAATAGTATTTTTACATTTTCTGTTTCCATCTACATTTTGATGTGGGATATGGGAGAATAATGTAGGCTGGACTATCATGTGCGTCTAAGTTAAATTTAACAAATTATACTATTCATATTAATGGCTACATGGTTCCCTCATTAACAAAGAAAGATGTGAGAAAAAAGATAAATTTTACTAAATTAATAGAAGGAAGAGAGGGAGTATTAAATAATAATAATAGCTGAACAAGTTATACATATTCAATCAAGAGGAGCTGGAACAGCTCCTATCCAAGTTTTTTTTTCTCTTAAATAATCATCTAGCGTATAATCGCTCGCTTACTAAACATACGTTTAATAAAAGCTTTGAATTTATTGTCACTAAGTTAAGTGACGTCAAGAGGAATTTTATTATAAAATCTAGCACAGTACCCCATGAAATAAGTGTGAATTTTTTACAGACGAAATTGCAGTTGATCTAATTTATTTCTATGTCGCGTATTATATCAATAATTATCGCCTAGCTGATTAAACAGATCTATATTTTTTCTTGTATACATTATGTTTTCATAAATATACTGACTCGGGACCGTCATAATATTGGCTTCTTTAAACAGAGAGAACTACTCTGAGAGAGTCGCGACTACCTAAGTTATAGATGGCCCTTATATACCTTTTTTTAAATAATAATAGACGTAATGTCAGCTGCCCTGCCCCACAATAATATACCGTAAGACATGACACTATGAAAGTAACTGAAATAGACCATCCGCGCTGTGTCCACATCAGTAAGTTGGCTGATCTTTCTTACGCCATAGGCAGCGGCACTGCGCCGAACCTAAAGTCCTAATATAAGGGCCCTATTGTAACTTAGAGTCAAACGTAATCCCTAAGAAAGATGTATCATTAATAAACTCAAGTTTCTCGTTATAATATCACATGCAGTACTTGTGACATTTAGTAAAGAAAACCTTATACATTTAGTTTTTTTGTTATTACGCAATAAGTTATTGGTTGTGAGCCAATTATGTACTTGAGAAATAAAGAGATGACGATCTTTAAGTCAACGACAATCAAATACATGTTTTATAACATAATCAGAGCGGCAACTAACTAACAAAATATTTTAGCAAAAACTGCCATCAACAAATTCCCGAAACCTAACCAATTTCAAAATAAACCGTCCCCAAATATTTCCCAAATTTATTATTGTGTAACCTCACCCCTGTTTATCGGGGGCCACTTGTAAACATACGTTTTGCGTGTGTGTGTGTGTGTGTGAATGATCTACGCTGTTGGCCTCGAGGCCTCTACAGCTTCACCGGATTTTAACGGCGAGCGTGCAACCACTTCGCTCCAGCCAGCCAGAAGCGCAAGAGGCGACATACTCGAGGGCGCCTCGAAGAGGCGCCCTCGGTTGGGACAGTCACTGTAGGGGGACGGTTGCACTACTAAGCGCACCGGTCAACCGCCGGCTATGGGAGGGGATCTACTACTACGTCTACGTCTACGTCGTCGTCGCCCGTATTCTGAGCGGAAAGAAGGGATGACAAAGCATCGGGGGGGTCGGTGAGAACATGTCGCGGCCGGCGGTGGCTACGATTAACGGATTCGCATGGGTAGATGCGTTCGCGAAGTGACGTGTTGACGCCTTTTTAATAAAGGCGCGAATAGGTTCGAGACCTAGATCAGAGTGGAGGTCGACGTTCCGTACGAACCATGGGGCTCCTACGGCTTTACGGAGGAAGCGGTTTTGAACCGCTTGAAGTCTGTCGATGTGAGAGGGGGCCGAATGCCCGAACACAGCAGTGGAGTGACGTTATTTATCATTATGAAGTCGTATAGAAATCGTAAATTCTTTATATTAAGATAAATGTTTTTTTGGGTCTTTAGATCTAACTAATATTTATGTTTTTGTACTGATATGTAGGGGTCATTACCTCATTGGTTTCTCACTGCAAATAAAAGATGTTTTACTGTTAGTTCCGAAGGCGAGGTAAAAGATACTTAGAAACAAAATCAATTTATATAAATATGCAAAAATGGAAGGATACAGGTACCGGGGAAGACCTAGTCTATCTTACCGTGACCAAATAGATCGTGGCTTATCTGAAGGGCAAGTTAAGAGTCTTCATAACCGGCGCCCGTGTATGAGACTAACTATGAGAGTGGAGGAAGCCAGAGAAGTATGTAAGGAAAGAACTTGTTAAATCTGGCGTGATGATATAGATAGATATATATGCCAATACGACGTCAAAAACCCCAGTAATATTTTACGCTCTAGGATTCGAGCACATGATTTCATAATTGCCAGCGTCACTATTGGCTACTGGACCAACGAGGTAGCCTCTTTTATTATTTACTTGTGAACGAAGATAAAAGATAAAAAGTATAATTTCTCACTTCCAAGCTTTACGACTGAAATTTCTTAAGGAAAATTTAAAAACAATGCCCATTCTACCATCAGAATCGTTTCGCTCTCAAAATGTACAAGCCAGGCTTCAAAGGCTGGACGAATTTCCATACTGTTTGGTTCGTTAACACCGACTTAGTGCGTTCTGAAAGCCTCTGTGGTCCTTTGATTGGCAGAATACATTGTGGATGCGAGAGAATGCTTAATTCTGTAGTTCTGGAGGCTTGCCACAATCTCTCACTAATCACGCTTTATTATTGTAATATATCTTTGCTGTGGGAAAGGAAATATAAATATACGCAGTTTTGAATCATTATCATCCAAAGCCACTGCAAGGCAAAGGTTTCCGCCAAATATAGCGACAACAACTGCCTTTGTGTTGTACGTATCCTGCTGCGTTTACCTGCAAACTATACCTACAACCTTTAACAGTTATAGCAGTTTCGCATGTGATAGCTCCATACTATACCGCTAAGCGGTATTTTTGGGGTTTTAACGCTCTTAACTGGTTGGGAATTAACCGGAGTTAACGCTAGGAAATAAAAACAGAAAAAAGAAATAAGACACGTCATGTCTATACTCGCTAAGGCTCGCTACTCTCATTCAAATATTAAGCCCACGAAGCAAATATAAGGATGTCTAAGCAACTGTGCACTGTGTCATCCCCCTAAGCCCCTGCAACGTCATCGTGCTGGGCGTGGTTTACGTTAGTTTCAGCTAGATGACAAATACAGAAGTGCTCCGCTCTACGTCACGCATTCTTCTCCTTTTTTATATTTGCTTCGTGGTTAAGACCCAATGAGCAAGCCAATGACTTGGGATCCAGTAATTAATATAATCAAATCCAAAACCAAGCATAACACTGCAAGACCTCAAGACACCGTGAGCTCATACTGCGTAGATCGGACCAACAAAAATAATTAAGAAGTTTGAGGGTACCCCGGAACAACTATGCCTTTTGGACGTCTACCACCTCAGTCCTTCCCGTGACCATGGGTGCTGCAAAGCACTCGAAACGTCGGGAACTTAAAAATCAAAATAAACCGCGATAAAATCCGAAAAAGTAGTTTTATTTCATGTGTAATATTCGCGTAAATCTAAGAACTCAGTAGATTATTATTTGATTTATTCGAAAACAATCTATAACCCCGCGTGATTTATTTATCGAGCTTATGGTAAGAGTGTTCAGGAAGTTTTAGTGCTATAAATAACATGGCGTCATGAATAACAATTTCCATATAGATGTGGGTAAATTATATATATATATATATATATATATATATATATATATATATATATATATATATATATATATATATATATATTCTTATTCTACACCACACTAGGATTTATTCCTGTGTCGTGGGTGCGCTTACAAACATGAAAATTCACATACACAAATACCCAGACCGAAACAAATAATTGTGGATCACACAAAGATTTGTCCCGTGCGGGAATCCAACCCGCGACTATTAGACACAGTGGACAGAGCGGCTTAAGCTCTTAGCCAATGCGCTAAATCGTTCAACAATATGCTTTTAGGTATACGGCAAATTACGTAGGCAACAAGTGCCTGGCCATGCTGCCTCCGCAGAGTCCCGGAAGAAGGGGTAGACCCAAGAAATGCTGGCTTGATGTCGTCAGGGATGACATGCGTACCAATGGCCTCGCCACAAAGGATGCCGAAGACCGCGCGAAGTGGAAAAGTAGAAGCAAGAAAACGGACCCCGGGCTCCGAAATAGCAGCTGAGGATGCTACCGGGAACACGCTCAGACAAAGAAGATGCTTTTAGGGTTGAGGTAAATAAACTCTTTACCTCGAATGTTGGAGATTACTTATTGGATATGTTTATTTTTAAGCTAACTTTACCAAGTGCTGTACATTCTAAGAAATATTTAATTTTTGATTTGATTTTGATTGATAAAAATACTATAATTGTGCAATATAAAGAGGAGGCATTTAACCAGGAGTGGGATAGTAAAACAGGCTAGAAAAAAAAACTTATAGGTTTTAGCTTATTACACGCTTTAATTTAATGTCCGTCTGTCCGGTTCAAATATTTTGATCAATTTTTCAAGCACTTGCAATAATATGGTACCATGGAGCTAGTCTGATGATGGAGTCGGAAGGTGACCATAGGATCATGTGAACTATACAATGTAAACCCCTCGTGTTTAGGCTTGTTAGATTGGTATTGACAAGTGCTATACACCCAGATAGTGTTCAGGGACTGGTGATGAAGCTGAAAGGTGGTCAATGGAACCACACAACTACTCAATATATCTGCAACGTATTTGGGCTCCTTGGATTTATCTTGACGAGTATTTTTAACCCGGGTAGTGTCCAGGGTCTGATGATGGAGCCGGATAACTCCTCTACTAAGCAAAATATCTTCGTCGTGTTTTACTATAAAAGCTTGTTTTTAAAAAGGTCTTTTTAAATTAAAAAGTATTTTTATTCCAAATTTCATTGATTGTAAATATTGTTTAGTAAACTTCAAGAATAATCGATAAGATTCGATCTATATGTATTCAGATTTAGAAATAATCTGTATACAATAGAATGACATTTTCTTACAAAGCAAGGCGAGATAGAATAGGTACCACCACGGAGACCCAGTTAGTGATTATATTCTCTTTGATTGTAGATTGATAAAAGCAAATTGATGGTCACCTGGTATTGAAACTTATCAAGCAGCCCATATGGCTTCCAAATTGACAGAACGACTAAAATTAAGACGACGACGAGCATTAAGTGGTAACCAAGACCAATGATTTAGGCTGCCTTTCGAAGAATAGATGCTCGAAAATTGCAATAACATAAACGGTCACCCATCTCAGACTGACCGAGTCAAGCGTCGCTTAACCTAGATGATTGCTAGAATACCACAGCTCTGCAGCATTATGAGAGTCTCGTTTGAATAATTCAGGAGGTACAGGGACCATATCCATCAAGAAAAATCTAGCATCCGCGATGTCAAACGACGTATGGAATAAGAGCCTTTAGAAGGTTCCTCTTATAATATCGCCGGCACGCGGTTGCGGTAAACAAGTACGTACATAATAACATTATCGTTTTCTGAAATACGTCGGCTATACTTGGGATGTCCTATCGATTTACTTGGGGTTCGGGTGCGTTCTAAAACTTCCATACGAGTATAAAAGGAACTCTCAACACGGCGACGGACACAGTCTCTCTTCGGAAGCGAGAAATGTAGTACGATCAAACAATCATTTCACAAAATTATCGTAACGTGCCGCGTTATTTGTTTAATTGGCCATAGCAAAAAAGGTCTAGACAGTTTCAGTAGACACACTACGAACATAAGTCAAATATCTCAGTTTACTTTGCACAGAACTAAAACTTCTTAAAAATGATGAATGCGTTTGTGATTCGCAAAACTTTGTGAAAATCTACATTATTGTAGACAAACTTCTGAAGAAACTTTATTTCCTTAGTAAAAATTTAAATATGCAGCTTCAATAAGTTTTGTTTGGCCTTTGAGTTTTGTTCTTGTATGATGCAAGTATACAAGGTGTAACATAAGTAACGCAAGACCTGAAAGTAGTTTGTTTTGAATCGGCAACTGAATCTGAACTGAAACTGAATTTGACGGACGATTTAGCGCAGTGGTTAAGAGCTTAAGCCGCTCTGCCCACTGCGTCTAATAGTCGCGGGTTCGAGTCCCGCACGGGACAAATCTTTGTGTGATCCACAATTATTTGTTCCGGTCTGGGTATTTGTGTATTTTTTCGTATTATCATATATTTGTGTAATTCATTTCTAATACATATACCTCAATATATGCAAAAAAGTACGAGTTTCGTGGTTAATTTGGCTACCAAAGAGCTTAAAAAATTGTAGAAAACTCCTTAAAATTGGAAATTTGATTTTCGTATTCATATCGTAAGCCAATAATCTAATTGGGGTGTCTCTGGTCTAGCGTTGTATATGTTACACCTTGTATAAAGATATCTTACATATCTGAATAGAGAGAGAAACTTGTGCTTTGGTGGTTTAGTGGCGCAAAGTACTGGTCGGGCAAAGTCACGGGTAAAGTATTATTGGGGTTAGAATATCAAAAAACAAATCAATGAGGATCTAGAATCGTGCTTCTGTTTCAATTAACTAGAAATTAAGACTATCTCGTGGATGCTTTTACAAACATAAAATTTACAAAGACAAACACCCAGATTGAAACAAATATATATGGGTCATACAAAGATATGTCCCATGCACACCCGTAACTACTCAATTTAGTAGGCAGAGTGGTTTAAGCTCTTAAGTGGACCAACCCGTCAATAATATGTATTGTTTCAAAACATTGAAACACTTTTTTATTATACTGTAACAATTTTCTTGCAACTACTCATGACTCCGAACTTCAATGGACCCAATATATTCATTGATTTTATACTCATGTTTATATTGAAGCTCGTATGTTGTTTCATATAAATGAGTGTTGTTCCTCAGGGTTATAAAAAAGTTTTCTATTACAACGGAAAAATATTATTTCAGATATGTTTTGACTGATTGAAACATAATATTTTTGTTCCCTTTGATCGTATGTAATATGATTTTTATTATTTATTAAAGTGAAAATGAAGCATATTTTTTTGTAATAATATGCAATGGTATACACAGACTGCTTCGTTGAACTGGTGGTGATAAAGCTGGCAAGCAGATCTTTGGGTTGAATACTAGGTCTTTAAAAGTAGTTTCCAATCTTGGTATCTATCAAAGCAGAGAGTACAGTTAATATAACAAATACAGCTTTTCTATGGTAAAATTTTCATAATCAGACTGAAATCTAAATTGGCCCCAGTATAATGGCAATAGACTGCGCTCGATATTGCATGGGGACCTAAGATTATCGGCAATATTATGTAATAAGAATACAGGCGTGACATATGTTAGACTTTTTCTACGATATCTCTTACCTTTTTTTCCTGGGGAAAATCCTGCATAGGACCTCCGTGAGCCTCGGGGGAAGCTCGCGGGGCGTGTCGGATTCCTATCGACTAAAAACCCTAGGGTGGCCGACACCAGCACTTTGGAGGGGCTCCGGGATCTCCATATGGAATGCACCGATGCCCCTCTTGTGCCGCGCTCTGAAGACCCCGCCATCGGGAGGAGACTTGATGACACGCTTCCCACCGCACTGACGTGGTGCTCACGGTGACGTGGGCCACACCACGCCGCCGTCCTCCTCGGGGTCGCTCGTGAAGGTCACTGACGACCCCCGCCCTTTGCGTCCGCGATCCCACGACATCTCTTATTTATCCTATCCTAATCTATCCTCAGCCAAATGACGTCCACTGCAGGAAATCCCGCTCCTCCAAAGAACTCCACAACAACCTGCCTTGGGCAGGACGCATTCACCTTCAACTCGCGACCTTCCCGAAGTCATCGCGGTCGTCACGACATTCTCTTACCCTCCCTTTCGGAATCTAGTCGTATTTTTCTACTGACGAAATATGTCCCACTGCTCGGCAAAAGTTTCCTCGTCTTTGCGTCAACTTTATAGTCGTAAATATACTTTAGTAATAACTAGTCACCCGTCCCGGCTTCGTGCGGGTAAATTATACACAAACCTTTTTCTCGAATCACGACGTCCATTGGTGAAAGCAGTACGAAAATCCTTTCGGAAGTTATTGAGTTTATCGCGTTCAGACATGGTTCAGACAGACAGACGCGGCGGGGGGACTAGGTTTTATAATATGTGGTGAAGTGATAGTGATGTAGTGATTAAAAAGAATACTATTTTAGGTGTTAAGCGGACCGATTGCGTCAGAAACACCACGCTGCGTTCCATGACTCAGGTTACAGAAGTCGGCAAAGCTGAAGTGGGATTGGGCGGAACATATCGTGCGTATAGACCCGCAAAGGTGACCCAACATCGTCACGACATGGACCCCTGACGCCGGTCACAGGTGTCGTGGTCGACTGAGACAAAGATGGCGTGACGACGACACTTTTACGGATGTGACATGGATACTGCTGGTCAAGGACCGATTTATGTAGAGACTTCAAAGGGATGATTTTGACCAGCAGTGGGACACAAAATAGGCTATTAAAAAATTTTTAAAATGAATATTTGCGTGTTGATGTTTATTTTTTTTTTTTTATTTATTCGAAATCTCTATCCTTTTATTTTAGAAATAAAGTCGTTATGTTAGTAAAAATCAAAATAACAAAGCAGAAATATATTGTGCTACGCTAGAGCACGTACAAACACCTAAACAAACGATAACGTATAAAAATAAACATTCCCATAACGCGAGTAATATTATTAACATAATCACATAAAACTCTACAACTGTAACACGAAGCACAGGTAAACATCTCATTGTTACCTCCTATATAAGGCACCTCGACACTTCTTTTTATTGACCGTAGCTGTATTCGATGTTCTATCTGGCATACTCGTCAGCTGAGCGCTTAGTAAATGATATTACATGAGATATTACATCGAAAATAATACAATATGTATAGTGGTGTAGGACTAAACTTTAATCCTAGAGGTAATAAGTTGTAAGTAATCTTGAATGATCTCAAAGTAATAGGGGACACAATTGTAGCACCCGAACTTGTGCTGAGATTCAATAGAATTAGTCTCATTATAGGCCTCGAACCCAATACCTTGTGACCGGCAGTCGCATTATATGCACCTTAATCTTAACCAACGAGGCAAAAAGCAGAAGAAAAAGACTGTATTCAAAGAATTGAAGTATTTTTCAAAAGTCTGACATCGGGAATTATTTATTTGTTTCCAAAGTGGGTAAGTTCTTTATTTTTGTAGTTTTCCCGTATCTCGCGAGATCGGCGTATAAAATAATCAGATATGATATATCGTGAAAGTTTAGAAAACACATCATGTTGTGCTGTTTGGGGTGGAATATTCTTTTTTGTTTTTGCATTTCGAGTTACAGTTTGATACGAGAAGAGGCGCATATTTAGAGATGTCTCAGTGATCGCAAGGTTTAAAACCGGAAGCGACCACCGGCTCATACGGGGCACTCTGAATATAGAATGGAAGCGCGAAAGAGTCCGCTTGATGAAGTCCAGTCTCCGACCGAATTTGCTCCAAGCCGCTATGGATTCCCAAGCTTTTCAGTTAAAATTGGAAAACAGTTTCGCTGCCTTGGAAACCACTGACAGCATTGATCAGAAATTTGAGCAGGTGGTACAGACTCTTAGAGAAGAGGGTACTAAATTATACGAAACGAGGCGTACAGGCAGGAAATCTAAGCTTTCGGGGGGGGGACTCTGGAGCTTATGAGCGAACGACGCCGAAATGCAGCCTCAACCTTGTCAGAACACCGGGCCTTAAATAAAAAGATCACAAAGCTGGTCCAACGCGACCTCCGAGCTTTCAACAAGCTTGAGATTGAGAAAGCCATCGAGCAGAATCGGGGGTCGAAAGTGTTCGTCCAGTCACTTGGGAGAAACCACTTGACAAGGTTGACTACACAAGCGGGTACTGTGATCGCTTCTAGGCCGGAAATACTCTCGGAAGTCAGGAATTTCTATAGCCAGCTCTACGCCTCACACGCACCTCGACCCGAATCTCTTAGAGGAGATCCCAGAGCCACCCTTACACGTCACTTCACAGAAGACTTGCCCGAGATCAACCTGGATGAGATCGAGTTGGCCCTTAAACAGCTTAAAAATGGAAAAGCCCCGGGTGAGGACGGCGTCACGACTGAGCTTCTGAGGGCAGGAGGTACCCCAGTACTTAAGGAGCTTCGGAAGTTATTTAACACTGTCCTCTACACTGGGAGAATTCCGCAGGCATGGAACAGAAGCGTGGTCGTCCTGTTTTTCAAAAAGGGTGACAAAACCCTTTTGAAAAACTATCGACCCATATCGCTTCTGAGCCATGTATACAAGCTGTTTTCAAGGGTCATCACGAACCGTCTTGCGCGAAGGCTCGACGAGTTTCAACCCCCGGAGCAGGCCGGGTTTCGAAGTGGTTACGGCACCATAGACCACATCCACACAGTGCGGCAGATTATACAGAAGACTGCAGAGTATAATCTGCCGGCGCATACATCTCTCACCTGCGATTTGCAGACGACATCGTCATCATGGCTGAAACGTTGCAAGACCTACAACAGATGCTGGACAGCCTTGCTAATTCGTCTCAGCGAATCGGTCTCCGGATGAACTTAGATATAACTAAAGTTATGATCAACAAGCATGTTGAACCGGGACTGATTGCCGTAAACGGAGCCCCCCTCGAAATTGTTTCTGAGTACGTATACCTTTTTTTTTTTTTTTTTTAACGTGGGGAAATCCTCATGGACTTCCGCCAGCCTCGGGGGAAGCTGGCGGGGCATGTCGGACTCTTACCGACTAAAACCCCACGATGACCGGCATCGACACTTCAGGGAAGGGCTCCGGGATCTCCGTTAGGAACGCACCGGTGTACATGACGCACCCCCGGTTCACGAGCCGGAGGTCCAGCCCAGCCGCCCACTCTTGTAACGTCCCTCCCTTCGGATCGTCCCTGCGGTTGCCCCACGCCCTGGCGTGGGCGTTAAAGTCCCCGAGGACGATCGATGGACGGGGCCGGCATCTGCGGATGCAGTTCGCCAGCCCGTCCAGGTACACCTCGTAGTCGGCGAGGGACCTATTGGGAGAGACGTAACAGCCCACTATGGCCATTCCTCCCCACTGCACAGCTACATGGCCCTGCCCCCTTTCCAGCAGGGAGCAGGGTGGAACACCCCTAGCAGGGTGGAACACCCCTGAGTACGTATACCTAGGGCAGGTGCTACAACTAGGTAAAAACAACTTCGACAAGGAAGTTAAGAGACGGATACAGCTGGGCTGGGCAGCATTTGGAAAACTCCGTCGAGTCTTCTTATCGCCCATACCCCAATGCCTAAAAACGAAAGTTTTTAATCAGTGCGTCCTACCTGTAATGACATACGGAGCCGAAACGTGGCCACTCACTGTGCGGTTTGTCCACCAGTTCAAGGTCGCTCAACGAGCTATGGAAAGAGCTATGCTCGGAGTTTTTCTTAGGGATTGAATCCGGAACGAAGTTATTCGTCAGAGAACCAAGGTTACCGACATAGCTCAGCGAATTAGCAAGCTGAATTGGCAGTGGGCAGGTTACATATGCCGCAGAACCGATGGCCGTTGGGGCAGACTGGTTCTTGAGTAGAGACCGCGTGTCGACAAACGTAGTGTAGGGCGCCCTGTAGCTAGGTGGGGTGACGATATTCGTAAGGCAGCGGGCAGGGATTGGAGAAGGAGAGCTGAAGATCGAGCTCAGTGGCGTGCCATGGGAGAGGCCTACGTCCAGAAGTGGACTGACACGGGCTGATGATGATGATGATGATGTTTGATACTATTTTTCTTTTCGAATCAGGCACTTATTTAAGGAGTTCCTTTGATTTTGATATAGTCGTAGTTATCGTTCAGTAGTTCTTAGTTGGGTTGAAAACTATGTTTTCTTTTTATGTGTAGTGGAATGGTGAGTATTCCTTTTTATTTATTGTCTGTCGGCAAAGCAACAAATATATAAATTAGAAAAATACATCATAGAAATAAAAGCGACAGGCAATAAAAAAATACACCTTCACATTGTCACGCTTATGTTACACAAGCAATGTGGTTAAAATGTACTCTAGATACCCACTTTTCGCCAATAAAGTTAGGTCTTAAAGTAAACAAGAGGCAAGTCTACTCCCAATATACCGGGCACAATACCAGACTCTGGAATGATACTGGAAACTTTTCTATTGAAAAATTACAATTTATACGTCCTCGAATTCAAATCCTAAACCTCGTGATTGCGACACACACTATTCGCCACTCGACCCTATTTCACCCTACTACCTCAATTTGTAGTACTTCCTCAATATTCGTAAATATTGAATTATCACCTAAATAGACGGTCCGAATATTGATAACACGAGAACAAAGCGCTTAGCACGAAAACTTTGTTGATAGCGTGACGCTAGCGAATAAGCGTGCTGTCACGTATGTTTATTTAGTAAATTTGCAGTATGACAAGGACGGCTTATCAACTCACTAGCGTTACGGTAACTTCAATCTTTTTGTGCCAAGCCTTCAGTAATACCAAAGTTGGTCAAAGTCAAAGTCAATAAATATTTATATGTTTAGGCCAATACAAGAGCACTTACAAACGTTAAAATTATTTATTTTTTACATCTACCACCAGATTGAACGCAGCCTCCACTGAGAAGATTCGGCGAGAAATTCAGCGGGCTAGTCTTTTAACTTAATTTGTTTGGCCTTTCTGATAACAAATTTTTTAAATTGTATTATACAGCATTTTGCTGATTAAGGAGCAGCTCAAACTCAATATGTTTTATCGTCAACATAATCCAAAATTTTATAATACCCTTCCTTACACAGTCTAATTTTGATTGCCTTTTTAAACTTATTGATATGCATGTTTCGGATATCTATGGGTAATTTGTTGTAGAAGCGTGCTTCCAATGCTTCCAATGCTTCCTATATACGTAGTTGTTGGTAAGTAACAGTTTCTGATCCATCAAGTAAGTCAAAACTCAGTATACTAACGAACTATTGCCGAAGCTGGAACTAACAGTTGGTTTAATGCCGGCGTTTTAGTTTCTTAGCGTGTAGGTTCCGAAGGGAATGAAAGCATAACTTTCTTTTGAATGTCAATTTATACCTATAACCAGTGGCAGATTTACACATTTGTCGTCAGTAGGCTATTCAATTTTTGCCGCCACTACTAACCTCTGCAATTCAATACCCTAGTTCACAATATTATATTAATTACATTTTTTCGTCAATGAAATTGCAATTTTATGATATGTGGTCTATCGTTATCATTACATCAGCTTTTTCCCGTTATTAGTATGGTTGTGAACTAAGGGATCGTTGTGACAGTTCCTAGATTATTCTTACAACTTACGATTTAGTGAAGTTTGCATAAAAAATAGTCTTTGGTTATATTTTTGCGCTAAGAAAAGCTCAACCATGTACTACTTTTAAAAAAAAATTGAGCCAAATTTGCCGCCTCCTAAAATTTGCCGTCCTAGGCTCCAGCTGCAGGCTGGCACCTAGACACCTTAGCAGGTAATCTCAGTCTGCTGGTAAACGCATCACTGCCTATAACTAGCTTTTGACTGCGAGAAGGTTCGCATCATAAAAATAAAAAAAGGAAGCTTAAAATTGCCTAACAGGTGTCTTTATTTTTCGAATTATTTAATGCATGTGGAGGGGAAATACCTGATGGTAGATCGCGATGGTTCGAAGTCCTCCTCCACCTGCAGCTTGAGTCTTAGCACTTGTACGCCGACACTTGATCAGCTCTTATTATGTTGTGATACACTTATTTATTATTAAATAACGTTCTTTTTAAATTTGTTTTTTATTTAGCAATATGTCTAATGCAATCGCGAATCTTAAATAATTTTTTGCTTTAATTTAGAAGCAGTGATATGGGTTCTGTTTTTCAGGTATTAGGAAAGGGCTAACATAAAGGTGCGTTTAGATGCGTTCAGGATTTGTGTTTGATAAGAATGCAATACACCTTTTGTTCAGCAAAGCCGGCATGTCGTATTTGCAATACAGAATAGTGATTCTAAATAGAAAGATTAATTCAACGCTTCGGGAATCGAACCCACATAGTCCATGCCGTGGCGACCTCTCTAACTACTGAGCTAACAAAACAAGTAACTACAGCGGTGATTGTTTTTCGTGTACTTTGTTAGAAACCCGGAGAGGGCCCCATCTACCGACTGTACTAACTAACATACTTGGCGATTTTGTAACCTCCTTTATATGATGAATTTATAAACCTGAGATAAGACCAGGCCATCAATGTTTGGAATTATTTAATTTAATGCATGATTTGATTCTAAAGATAAAGAGAAACTCATTGCTTCAGACGGGAATTGAACCCACGTAATCCGTCATGCCATATTTTTAATGCACAGTGACACTAAAATTTGTTGTACTACAAATTTACTAAATAACCATGAACTTGAGCACGATTCCTCGCTATCATCACGCTAACGTCAAAGCTTTCGAGCTAAGCTTTCAGGTGTCATGCCTTTCTTAACTAAATTAGAAATGGGGTATCTTATTAGGTCACAATAAAGAAATTTGCAAAGAGTATTTTACTGCAAAGGGCACTATGTAACCACATTACTACCAATCACAAAAAAAATGTTCTCTGGACGTCTCACAACGGCTATTGAAGTAAAAAGAAGCCTAAAAATTCTACTGAAATTTCTGTTCTCCGCCAACACGGAATTTAAGCAAAATAGGACAGTGTATTCATAAATACCAATCGGACGAGGACAAATAAACAAAAATGGCCTTTATGCATATATACAAAAAGGCCTTAATTCCATGGTCGAGTTGCAATCTCAAGCTCTCATATCGTACGGATTACTGCGTTCTATGGTCGTGTACTGTCAGTTAAGAAAGTATTTCGAAATTTGAATAGATATAAAATGTGTTATTTGTTCAAACAATTTATAATATAATATTTTTAAGTGCCCCGTTCGTGGGGCATGGTAAATTTGGCGATCATGGGGTACTCAATATTTTAGGTCGGAATAAATGTTAATGGGGTTTTTCTATAGATTGTTTTTAGTTACTGCCTGAAGTCTAGAATTATACTCTGTATAATGGAAATAGGCTTTCCGTCCTATTATGCAAGGACTTATAATTGGCAACATGTAAGTCTATACAGTATACTTCTGCCATCCAGGCTTAGATAATGTAGACATGACTATGTATTAATATAATGAGTTTTGAACTAAATTTCGACAGCAAGAATTAAATCTGGAAACATGCGTTTACAAACAAATTGTTTTACCACCTGTTGACTGCTTTGTTGGTCTAGTGGCCAAGCGCATCGCTTTGTGATCACGAGGTCCTGGGTTCAAATCCTAGGTCGGACAAGTATAGTTTTTCTAACGAAAACTTCCCAGTACGAGTTCGGAGTCTGGAATTGTGTCCGGTTTATGGCAATAGGCCCGCCCCCTATTACATGGGACCTAACATCGTTGGCAAAACGTGGGTGTACTCAGTATACCTCTGCCACTCCCGCTTGGGGAATAAAGGCGTGCCGGTGTTTCTACCACCTAGAATGTCACTTTGTTACAGATATTTAGTTTTTTAATTCATTTTCTTAATATTTCAAGGCTTTTAATTTTTGATGCTATCTGTACAAAATGACTGCTTATATTCCGACATTTCGGAATATAAGCGGCTGCACCATGTTGCGTTATTGTAATAATCCGGCCTGTATCGCCCACTTCTCCGCAATCATAAATAAGCCCATAAATTAACCCATTCTTGGCCATGATCCTCTTAAGATATCTCGAGAAGAGGCTTTACCCAAAGGGGTAATTTAAGAAGCAATATAATGTATTGTACGTATGGAGAAGAAAAAAAATGTCACCCCTGTTTACCCTTAGCGGAGTGGTATAGGTGTACAAAGAGCACTTCAATAAGTAACATCTACCTACTGACTTATCTGAATATCATAACTAGGATGAAAATCCGGAACACCGAAGGTATTCGGCTGGATGACGACCCTCGGCGCCCCTAAATGTCAATTTTGCAATTGGTATAGGAAAAACATCGTGAGGAAACCTGCATGCCTAAGAGTTTCTCGAAGGTGTGTTAAGTTCGCCAACTGAGCTATAGCCTAAACTCTCTCAGTCTGAGAGGAGGCCCGTGCCCAATAATGGGATAGTTTCTTAACGGGGCTAATATTATTATTATTATAAGCTTATAAGAGTTAATTGGAAATTTTAAATTGTAACTACACCAAGACTTAATGATCAAATAGACCGTGTCTTATCTGAAGGACAAGTCAAGAGTCTACGTATTAGAGATGTTACTTATTGAAGTTTTTACACTTTTTTTCACTTCTTTAGTACCAGTAAACAGTCGCCATTGGATAAATCACCTGAAATTTCTCTCTAGGACGACAACAATTACATTGTGTATTTATTGTGCTTGAACAATCTAAGCTATCACTAGCTACAAGGTTAGGCGGTATTGTATATTTATTACTTAGCCTTATAGGCACCCAAATTCCTAGAACACAAAGTATTTAGGTCACCAGACAGGGGAGGTCAATTTGACGTGAGGTCAAGATAATGCTAGACGAAAGAAAATTGGCAGATAATTGCGAGGTCTTTCCTTTTCAAGTGACGTAATTTGCGTCTGTTATTTTCTTATGTTGTATTTTAATTTGGTTACTACCCTTATCTTAGCTCGGACGATATTTATTAAATTTATGTAGCCTATTCTCATTGTCAGCCCGGAGTCTGAAAATGCTCCTGGTATATGGCAATAGGCTCGCTCCCAATTGCCATATACCGGGAGATCTCTACTCTACTGAGCACTCGAAACATCGGGAACTTAAAAACTAAAAATAAGCCGCAACAAGATTCGAAATATTTTAATTGCATCTTAATTTTATCACAATTAATTTTTGCCCAACCCTGACATCTAGCTTTTACCAGTGTCCAAATAATTTATAAATATTAATTAAAAAATGTTGGTATTATTTTAAAATAATTTTCTATTTACCAAAAATACCCAAATACAGGTTTGGATCCATATCTTAACAAAAATGAGTTGATACGAAAGCTGAGCAAGAAAGCAAACAATCCGGTTTAAATGAATACGTCAAGTATGATAGTGTATAAGCATGATGCTGATATACAATAAAAAGGGATAGACGACAATCCCAAAATTCCGCCTCTATTATCTTCCTGTAGTCAAAACAAATTTAACTTTTTAAATTTCAAACTCCGGAACATCCGCTTAAAGTTAAAGGAAACAAATAGCGATTGAAAATTTTATGGACTCTTTCCGCTTTTCTCTTTGCATGTTTCCATTTTAACTTTTTTTTAATCAAGACAATCTATTAACAATTCAAAGGAGCATCAGCTTCTGGAGTAGAAAAGGGTTAGCGCAAATTAGAAGAAGAACTTCTTGAGTGAACTCTGTTATCGATGATAATTCGACCATATCCTGATTTAAATAAAGTCCTATATATAAACAGTTGTGGAAACCGGCATGCATTAAACACAATATTGCTGAGTTTATCAGTACATCTTATCAGTAAACACCGCATATCATTCCAGTAGTTGATAAGTTTCAAAAAATCTATGAATTTTTCAGTTTGTAATTGCACAATGAAATCAATCAGTAGCCAAAATACATCCACCCTATATTATGCATGTGTGCCCTTACACCCACGCAGCAAGATTCCATGTCTGCTACCGACAATGCAATCAGTGTGGCCGCATCCATATAATTATAATCATATTTGCCATCGAAACGCTAAGAAGAAGTACACTGTAGAACAAAATCCTTCTCGCAATATTGTCACGACGACCGGATTTGCGTTGTACGCATTTACCTGTTTCTTGCGATCTTCACCACTACGGCTTGTAGGGAGTCTACCCACTACAGGTCTTCCGCCCTTGCAGGGTTTACAAAACATTTTTTTTATTGTTTCAGAAACCGTAGTTCCACACTAGAATTTATTCCTCTGTCGTGGGTGCGTTTACAAACATGAACTCGACATGTACAACCATCGTGGGTCACAAATATTTGTCTCATACGTGGATCGAAACCGCGACTTTACGATCCAGTGGATCCGTCCACAACCTAAACTCTAAAGGTCACTTAGACGACGTAGCGCAACGGGAGCGCGACGGTGGCGCGGCTTGGGGAGTTGTAATGTACTGAAATGTACGGGAGATGCCACAAAGTGCAGCCCCGCTCAGCGATTCCGTCGCGCTCCCGCCGCGCTCCGACGGCTATTTGACTAAACCTTTGTCCACTGCACAAAACCGTCTATCAAAATGATTATGAATTTAAGGTTGTTATCTGTTTAAATTATTTCCGAAATAGAATGTGGTAATGGAGGAAGCCAGAAAGATCTGGAACGAGAGAACCTGTTGGAATTTTGTTCTTTCAGCGGACCCCGCAAGGGATCTAGTATAATTATATATTGAATCTGCTTGTTAACTATATTTTATTAAATAGTTACCAAAATAATAATACAAATCAATAAAATAGAGCTGTCCACGTAAGACTATTTAACTTAATTTGGTGTTTAGGGCTCTCAAGAGATTTTCAGTTATATAGTATTCATGTTAACGAGAGCGACCTTCTGACTTAGTTTTGGGTCAAAAGTTGACCATCTCATTATATTTTGTTCTCTAGAGAATGTCTAAAATTCCTATTTTGTGACCTTCCATGCTTGTTTTGGCCAAAATTTAGCTTCAGCGAGTTCTGTTATGCTCAAAATTCTGTTTTTTTTTTCAAATTTGACATTTTTGTCGACTTATAATATCGATCCATCTATATCATCACACTGGGTCTCTTGGTAGACGTCACTGGCTCTCTCCACTCTCATAGATCCTCTCATACACACCCGCCGTAAAATAAATGTTAATACCTACATAATTAAGAACAGTGCAAAGCTTTTTAATTTCCAAAAAATGTATCCCAAGAAAAATCACCAGAACACTTACTCTTTCTTGCGAAACAAACGACATAAAGTGTTTTTTGACCTTCTTTTTTTACTTGGGCTAGTAAAAGACAGAACATAGTTCACGGACGCAGGTGCAAGAATTGGGAATTTCTCATTGTTTCCCGCAATACATCACGCTGCTGTAACATAGCGTCCGACTTTAACAAGAAGATGATACATAATAAAATAGAGTAATTTGTAGCCAGAGGCAGTTTCTTTTAAGAATTTTCTGCATTAAAATTGTGAGAAATTTCGAGAATTATATTCTATATATCTATATCATCACGGCAGATCCCTTGCAGGGTAGGCAGAGAGTGCAGAATTCCCATATGTTTATATTAATTGCCATTTTTTTACTATTATCGTTTCAATAAACCGTGTCTTATCTGAAGGACAAGTCAAAAGTCGCCGTAACCGGGGAGTGTGTACGAGATGAACCATGAGAGTGGAGGAAGCCAGAGAGGTATATAAGGAAAGAGCCTGTTGGGACTCTATACTATCTGTCTACCCTGCAAGGGATTTGGCGTGATAATATAGATAGATAGAATGTTAGTGTCGAAATTTCTTAATGATATGTATGAAAACGACCACAAATAACTTGTAACTACCTATTTGAAACTGCCTATTAAATACCAACTAAAATTTCAGTTTGAATTGTGTCCGTCTAATTACTGATGACAACCAAAATTGCAGTAACTACAGTAAAACAGGATCTTTTGGCTCGCGGTCAAAATCGGAACTCACGCTGAGATTAAGTGAACTGTCACTTCATGACAGTCGCAGAGTTGCCGGTTGCTATGAAATTTACCCAAGTTCTTTTTTTAATTAGTAACCGTGCGGACCCACTTGTTGAAATATTTCCCTGAAAGTAGGATTTTTTTTCTAAATGATACGCTAATTTTACACCAATTTTGCATCAAAAATTTTCCCGCGAGAAATAAATAATTAATAACATTCATTGTTTTTGCTCTTAGAATATAACTTAAGCGTCATATAACCACAGACCAAAAAAAAATATTTTTCTTCGCACTATATATCAAATTGCATCAACTCGCCACGTCATCCGGGTTGCCTATTGTAATGCAATGTTACCAGTGCATATAATAAAGCAATTTAATTTTCAAGCCGCTTATAGCTTAATTTAAAGAGGACATCGTATGTACAGCACAGCGATGTAGGTACGTCGCAATTTAAGATACAAAGTAGGTCAGATGTGTTTTGTTTTATAGCTTGTTGTAAAGCAATGTCTTTTTTCTATTTGTATACCAAAATAGGTCATATGACCCTTAAGTTATGTTATATGAGGAAAAATAATGGGTGTTATTAATTATTTATTTCTCGCGAGAATATTTACTAATGTATTTTTGTAATTTGTTTTTGATTGAAACATATTTGACGGAAGGTACTCGTAACTTACCGCTGCTAAAAGTAATCTAAGTGTATAACAAAAAGCCCAAAATAAACTAGTAACAATTTTATTTAACTATGGTTATCGAAAATCGCCACAAAAAGTATATGATGACACAAAAATATTGAACATTACACAAACATACATCTACTATACATGCATACTAATACGCAAAATATTAAATAATGAAATTCATACTACATTAGCTTTTTCCAAAAAACAGCAAGAACACAAAATGAAATTACGAAGAGCAAGTTACCTCGTTCTACGCCCACCCAGAACAAACTATGGAAAAAAGAATATTAAATTTGAAGGTGTTAATATTTACAATAAGCTGCCGAAAGATATAAAAAGACGCCAAGAGTATGACTAGTTTCAAAAATTATTAAAATTACATGTTACAAATGCGTGTAACTAAACAGAGACATGCATTTGTGCCTAATACCTGTCACCGTTCAACTCATACACATATAAATAAACAAATATACATAATAAATAAATAAATAAAACATACATATAAAAAAAATACACTTAATACAAATATAACCATTTAACCTCTCAACTAAACAAGTTAATAAATATTCTTTCCAAATCTATTCTAAAATTCTTATAATTGCAGACCACATTCAATGCCACATCTAGTCTAACTTTACATCCGTGTTTGTTGTGTTCATTTTGTACCGTAACATCTTTGACTACCCACTTTTGATTTATAAAAATATTTTAACGAAAACATATTTTCTGTACGCTAACCTTAAGTTTATTTTTGTTAAGTTTTAATTTCTCTGTAATTGAATTAGAGTTATTCTTAAAGAGAAATAAAGATTCTTAAACCTGAACTTTCACAAGAACATTGTTATTTTTACCCAACATAAAATGAAGAGATTATTATGTTATGTTCCTCTAAATATATTCCGATTTCATCCTAATATCAAATGATTTGCCAGAGTCCTTTAGACTCATTAAAGTAAGACCAATCGCAAAATGGACCTATACGATAGTTTGACCAAGTTGTTTAGCCCACTTGGCTACATGAAGCAATCATAAATTTTGATCTCCGCACGGATTAAATCTTTGTGTAACCCACGACCCACAAATATTTCTTTTATCCTGGTGTTTGTACATGTGAATTTCATCCATTGTTTTCACCCTACATATTTTTTGTGAAATTATCCAAACATTTCAGGAAAAAAATCTAAAACACAGCTGACCTACTCTGTCACTGAAATACTTCACAATACAAAACATACGCCACGCTTAGAGTACAAGGAGCTTGGGAATTAAATTTCGTCGGCGTGAGCCAGTGTAGGCATACTGTGCACCAAATATGGGCTGCAGAGTTTGCTGCGGAATTTACTGAAAACAGCCGGACTGAACCGGTTCGCCCCGGTTTGCGCCCGAGGGCTACAATAGTTTTTTCCCTCCTTGCGCTATGATAGATATTCGAGGTCAATTTAAAAGGCTCATGCATTTTGAAACGGCGATGAAATGAATTGGTTTCATATTGATATATTGAATTTCAGTAGGATTCTTGTACCGTTAGTATTTTATATCAACTCAGTTGTTAGCACAGGATTAGTGCAGTTTAGATCTTCTTTGCAGTGAGCTACAACGTTAAATATTGATACTCGTAAGTTGTATATAGTTCATGTTACCTCTAATGTAACAAAGTAACCATGAAAACTTTGGGGGAAAATCGAAAGGAGCGAAGGTGTGGTTGTCACCAAAAAGTTTCTTTTAACGCATACTGAGAAACCTATTAGAAGATTTTATTGCCTAATAATATCAGTCTATACTGCACACTGCTGGGCAAAGGCCTTCTCTCACAAATTAAGGTGAGAGAGACTAGGTCATACTCCACCACGCCGACCCAGTGCGGATTGGTGGCCACCTGCTGTTGGGCCTTATCAAGCCGCCCTTAAGGCTTCCAACTTGGCTTAACAACTACCACATTAAGTGGTAACAAGGACCAACGGCTTAACGTGCCTTCCGAAGCACGGTGACGCTTGAATATGAAAATGCCACAAACAGTCACCCATCACAGGCCGACCGAGTCGAACGCTGCTTCACCTTGGTCATCGGTAAGAACAAAACTGATGAAACGTTAAGGCGGCTGACCTATGCATTCTGTGATGTTTAACTAACGCGGCTTGATGTTATGTTCATAAGTGCACAAAGTCAGGGAATCCAATCTTACAAATACATAAATCAAATTTTAGGGGCACCATAGGGAGAAAAAAATATGCGCGATACCAGTGCAATTTATATCATAAGTTCCCTTATCACGGTAAGTAAAAGGTGATTATCTCTACACAAGCCTTTCAAATTAGTCCTGAATGTACGTATGAGCATTATAGTATTTATTCGAGGGATTCTCGTAGTAATAGAAGATTAATTGACATGCGATTTGCATTAATACGATTCACTGCGAAAATCAGCATTTTCACTCGGCGAACTAAGCCAAATTGGAATAAAGTTAATATAATTATTATCTTGCTGGTTCGATCATTGGAGATTGAAATACATTTTGAGCAGAAATTTGGTTTCCTATCTTCGAGCTGCAATTTGGTTGACTGACTTCAGAAAAGTTTCATGAATAATCAATCCAAATCTTGCTGCAGTTTATCATAAAGGGGAAGATTGTAGGTGAGTAAATTTAAGTTTGATAAGTCATGATTATTATACTATAGATTAAATAAAAAAAGTAAGTGGAGGTGGCAGAGGTGTATTATGTACACTCACTTTTTGCTAGCAATATTAAGTTCCAATTTTTCTAGAAAGCCAACCTCTGTCTATTATATCGGGCACAACTCTAGACTTCGAATATATTCTTGATGGATTTCTTTTTACCAAAACACTTTGATCGTTTACAGATCAACCGGGCAGTCTTTAAATGCCTTCATGGCCTTTAGTTCAAATGTTGATACAATTATGAAATCAGAAAAGCCAGCTATTATTTAAAGAATTACTTTAAAATACCTTTTAAACATTGCGTTCTTTGTGTCCTTGTTAACAAGTGTGTTTGTTCTATATAGAAGACAGATTGACTTCATAATTTAAAACATAACGATTAAAAACTTTTCCGTCCTTAAAGACCACGTACATCGAATGTAGTATTCACAATCTTATAAATACCGGAACGAAAGAAAATTATATTATAGTGACCATTTCAAAGGCCTTTGAAGAAGATAGAAAGAAAGAAGAATCAATAAACGTGAACAAAAGACGATAATACGAAGATCAAAGAGCCTGCGCATAGACCAAGATGTCGTGTAGCGAAGCATCTTATTACTCATTAAAACATAAAAAGAAACCAAACCGATCCCAAAGTAATCCTCCTGAACTAAGAAAACAAATTCTATACAAACAATGCAAAGGTAAAAAATCCACTACAGCTTATAATAGGAGCGAAGGAAAGCCCCGCTCAGTGAATTTGCATACACCAATTTAAATATTTTTTTAGTTTTTTTAGTCGAGTCCATTACCAACATCGTTAATATTTCGTTAATTATGAAGTGTACAGTTTGTTATTTGGGCTGGCAACCGAATAGTATTTGGATTTTATTTTCATGCCGAACACTAAAGAAGTGCTTAATTTGACAGAGATTTGGAAAGATACTAATGTGATAGAAACGAAACGCTTTTACCATAGTTTTTACTAAACAATGCACATCTTTTAATAAATTAGCCTTTACAGTACCGTTTCGTGTCCGCCCAATTTAATATACAATCTACTTTTATTGAGGGTTTCGGTTTGAACTTAATCGCCTATTTTCCACTTATAACTTTAGAACCAAAATACTGCTGAACTAAAATGCTACATATCAGTTTTTTTTTAAATGAGTGATGTAGCAGCAGTTTCGAGTAGGCAAGGATAATTTTGCAACATTAATTTGTATATATTTGGAAATTCTTAAATTACTGTGGCATTAATGGCAAGTGCAGCGTGGGACCGCTGCCTGCCAGATGGGTGACGATCTTGTGAAGTTTGCACAAAGTCATAGGATGCACGTAGTATTGGAACGGTTGCGCTGGAGTGCGATTAGAAAGGACTATGTTTAGCAGTGGACAAGTATAGGCTGAGATGATGATGAAATTACCGTATATTTTAGTACTGTTTGATTTATTTTCTTGACTAGTTTCGAGCTTTGCGCCACATTAAAAAGGTCAAGCACTCCAAATATCGCAAATTAATTTCTACATAAGAAACTTGGATATCAAAACTAATACAAATCCATTTCAACCACAGACACAAACATACAAACTGAGAAAAAATCTATGCAGTCCGCAGACTAGTTATCGACTTTTTGTCGGCATAAATATTAAATGTGGGTCAGTTTGATTGCCTGCATGACACCACCATATCGGCTGGTCATTATGCCAAAATCAAAAATTACCAGTCTTTATGTAATACCCATACTAGAAATTTACCTTAGTTAAAATCTTTTCTGTCTTAATGAAATAAAAGGTGTAAGTGATAGACGATGCAACGACGAGCGACAGCGAGTTGGTCCATTGGCAAAGAACTTTAGCTGCTCCACTCCCTTAATCGAGTAGTAGCGGGTCCTTACCCTGCACAGGACAAATTTTCATGTGATAAACAAATATTTGTTTCGGTCTTAGTGTTTTATTTTATTTTATTTTATTTTCAGATTTCGAAAACTTACAGCTAGAACAGAGATAGTATATAGTAATATATAACAGAAGGCCAATTACAAGTTTTCACAAATAGTTTCACAAAAAAAAAAAAACAATAAAAGATTAGCACATGAATAGTATACCAGTACGCACAGCTAAGACTAATATATAAAACATAGAATTAAAGATATCACACATAATACTACTCACAGAAAAACAAACAATTTAGGGTTTTTTTAAGTTTTGGTACACTTGTACAGAAAAGATCTATATCGGTATCATGCACCACTGTATTAAAATGTCTGCAAGCTCGAATAAAAAAGGAATTTTGATGATAGGTGGATTTCGCATTAGGGACATTTAAAAGGCAGGGTTTTCTAAACAAGTTTGAGTGAGTCCGAAGCCCTATTTTGCTCAGCAGCTCTGGACAATCTACGGAACCGTTCACTATTTTAAATAAGTACGCTAAGTCAGCAATACGCCTTCGCTCTTGTAATGGTAATAGATGAAATTTCTTACATCGAGTAATATAATTCGGTAAATATGTTTTAGATCGATATTGAATATACCTTACAAACTTTTTTTGAATCCTTTCAATTCTGTCTGTGTAGATATTATAGTTTGGATTCCATATCTGAGATGAATATTCGAGATGACTACGGACGAGGGCGCAATATAGTATTTTAATTGTTTTAACATTGTTAAAATGAGACGATAATCTAATTACGAGTCCCAGTGCTTTAGAAGCTTTTTTGACGATATTAGTAATGTGAAGATCAAATACAAGTTTAGAGTCGAATGTTACCCCTAGATCTTTTATTGAGTTTACTCTTGTTACAGCAGTACCGTTAAGTGTGTATGTGAATATAATGGGTTTTGGTTTTCGAGTAAAAGTGCAAATATAGCACTTAGACACATTTAAGTCAATTTTGTTAACGGTACAATACTCAGTAAAGCTGTTAAGATCGTTTTGTAGGGCCAAGGTGTCAGCCTCAGTCGTGATGCAGCTTAATATTTTCATGTCATCTGCATAAATGATTATTTTTGAGTTTGTGAAACATTTAGAGATGTCATTAATGAATATTGCGAACAGCAACGGGGCTAGTAAGGATCCTTGGGGAACACCGGATGGTACAAATGCCGCTCTAGACGAGAATCCGTTGAGTACAACAGTTTGACATCTATTGTCGATGTAAGAGGAGAACCATCTATACAGGTTTCCTCTGATACCAACAGCTAGTAATTTCCGAAGCAGTAGAACGTGATCTATTCTATCAAATGCCTTGGAATAATCAGTATATATTATGTCGACCTGATGACGTAGAGACATATTGAAGGATAGGAAGTCACTGCAAACGAGGAGGTTTGAGGTAGTAGAACGGCCGCTAAGAAAACCATGTTGATTTTCGCTGAATGTGTGTTTAAGCGAGACATATAGTTGACTGTGAACAATTTTTTCCAGTATTTTTGCAAATATGCAGAGTTTGGAGATTGGTCTATAATTTTCGACTATATCTTTGGGCCCTTTTTTATGGATCGGTGTGACAAACGCTGCTTTCCAAATTTTAGGAACCAATCCTTCACTTAAAGACCGGGAGAACAAGAGAGTCAGGGGTGTAGTTAGACTTTTCGCACAATTTACAATAAAAACTAGGGGCTACATTATCGGGGCCAGATGATTTGTTTAAGTCTGTTTCTTTTAATAGTTTGTATACCTCTTCATCTTGGATGGTAATCGATCCTATGTCTGCTAAAGAGTGTAGGAAATTTGTGGGAGTAGCAGCAGAGTTTTGTACGCTCGAGGAACTATCATTTGCTGTAGAGACCTGTAGGAAATTAGAATTAAAATAATCAGAAAACATGTTGCATATTTGTTCGCCATCATTGGAGGAAACTTGCCCGTATTTGAAGGTAGAAGGATAAGAGTCACATCGTCTAGTGCTATTAACAAACTTCCAAAATGCTTTAGGATTTTTTATTATGTTATTTTCAATATTGGAGATATATTCAGCAAACATCTCGCGCTCCAGGATTTTTGCTCTTTCTCTCAACAGGACAAAAGATGTATGGTCAGATATATTACCGTATTTTTTATATTTTAAATGATACTTAGATTTTTCTTTGAGAGTCTTAATCAGTGGTTTTTTAAACCAAACGGGATATTTGGATTGTGGGCAAACTAACTTGGCTGGAATGTGGGCAGAACGTAGTTTATATAAAATATTGTATAAAAAATCCGTTGCTTTCTCCAACGATTTATCTTTAAATTCCTTATGCCAGTCAATCCGGTCTAACTCTGCTGAGATGGCAGTAAAGTCGGCAAGATTGTAAAGAAATTTTGTGTACGGTGAAGAATGTAACGTATGAAGTTGAACGAAATCCGCTGACACACATACCGCCATGTGATGAGGATCTTCGGATACTAGAGGGTCGCCACGATATGTGACTATACATTCATTAGAAAAAATTAAGTCCAGTAGTCTTTTATTGCAATTAAAATGAGAATTATACTGCAGTAGATTGCATGTATCCATGTTGTCAAAAAAATTTAACTGAATTGTACCAGCAATACTATCGGCTTGCCAAGAGCAGCCATCGTCAGACAAAGACCAATTAATATTCGGCATATTAAAATCTCCTAAAATGACGAATTTGTCCACAGAATTTTTCAGAAAGATGTTTACAAGATTATCCGAGAAGTGCAGCAACTGGGTAGACATAGAATTACCTTGGTTTTGGCCACATATGTATACAACGCATAAATGCATTTTATACGATATCTTGGGCTTTTTGTGATGTAACGTCAGAGTTATCCAGATGTCTTCAGCTGAAGAGCACCAGTCGCTGCGCATTTCGGCCACCAAGTCACGTCGTACCGCAACTAGTACACCACCCCCCAATACCTGATGCGTGCTGGCATAATTTCTGTCTCTCCTCCATACTAAGTAGCGATCGTCAAATAGTTCACAGTCACTTATACCGTCAAACAGCCAGGTTTCAGTCAAACATATAATATCAAAAGAGTTTAAACATAAGTTCCTATAAAAAGTGGATGTTTTCGTCCGCAGTCCCCGAACATTCTGATAATAAATACTAATTGGCATCATTAGAAAGCAATAAAATAATTAGCAGCTGAATACAAATAATGTAAGGTATAAATAACAAAACAATAAAAGCGGGTAATACTACTAATGACTATTAGCAAAAAAATATGCAAACTAGTAAGCAAGAAGCGACGTAAGCGTGGCGTAAATAAAGTGCATTTATGCGTTAGCGGCAGCGAAGGATCGTTCGAACAATAAGCGATAAGCAAACAATAGGGCCCGGCGCTTTGAGTGAATAGAAAAAAATAGTGAGTGTGTTTCTCAAACTTTTTCAGTGACGAATTAAATAAAGAAAACTCAACTAAGACTAAGTTAAATATTTTCTTAAGTCCTCTTCTGATTTTATGTTTAAGATTGGAGATGTTGGGTTCTTTCTTATGAGGATTTTGCAGTTCTTGACCCAAACATAGGCAAAACCCCGCTCCTTGGCAAGTGACTTCGTCGTGTTCAGCAACATCTTGTTGTCAAGGGTCAAGTGATCATTGACAAAAATCATGCCAGCTCCAGATAAGCCAAGGTCACTCACAGATATCTTACGTTTCTTCGCAGCAGCAACAAAATCTTCTTTTATATACCTATTGTGGACTGAACAGATAATAGATTTGATACCTGTGTTATTCCGCGTCGGCACTCTTGCAACATAATTTATTTGCTCCTTGGGGATATTGATGTTAATTAGTTCACCTATCTTTGACATAATCGAAAATAAGTTTTCGGAATTGGATATGGGAACACCTTTGATTTCTATATTGTTCGTTCGCAGTCTCTGCTCATTTTCCTGGTGTAACCCTTTGAGTTTAGTAAGTTCCTTGTGAAGTGATGCAACATCTTCCCTTGTATTCTTTAGCGATTCCACCTCCATGCTCAAACTAGTAACTTTCGTTGAGAGTTCTTCTATAGAGTGATGCGCATACTCTACGGAGGATTTAACACTTGCCACATCGTCTTTTATGGCTTTAAGTTCAGCCAATTCGAATTGGATCCTCTTCACATTTTTTACGATGTCTGGTATAGATGCGGTTCGAGCGGATAATAGCTTTAACTCAGAGAGAATACTATCCATATTAGCAGATGTAAGGCTGGACGACGTTGATGGTCGCGGACTTGCAGCTTTGCAGCTAGGGCATCTCCACGTTAATTTTCGATCTCCCAGTTTACGCCATCCAGATTCCGTGATTCCAGCACAAGCGAAGTCATAGTGATTGTGGCAGATTGAGCAGAGAGCTCCATCCCTGAGCTCCGATGTACAAGTTTTACAGGAGAGCATTATAGCAGTGGTGATAGTACGGTCGAATGCCGAGGGTAACAATCAAAATAATTAATTAAGGATAATGCCAAAAACTTTGAGAATGGTAGGCGTACGGAACACTACGTGCGTAACGAGTATATGCGTGCGTTAAGTCGGCCGGTTACCGAGCTACTGATGAGTTGTGGTACTATGTGTTAGTTAGTGTGGTGGTGGTGTGTATGTGAAATACTTACGACAGGAATAATTTCTAGTATAAGACTACCTTTTCTTTAAATAGTAACTAAAGTTTTTTTTTTGTTAAAAGATACATCTACGACTAATTGCCACTAAACACACTAAAGAAAAGCGTATGCCACATTCGTCACTCGTCTTATTACCAACAAAAAGTCAACAGTCTGCGTACCCTACAATCAAAACATTCACACAAAACATAAATTCACAGTATTCAACCAGACTACGTTTATTTAACTCAAATTTAGAGACACCGTTTTCGTATTACTTCAACGGTACAGTTGTATTTCAAATTCCAAACAACTGTCATTTTCAAATGACAGTTATTTTGGAAAAATAATTGTTAAGTATTTAGTCTGGGATAAATTCCATTTTGGGAATATAAATAACATTGGATAGACTAAATGATATCCACTGAGATTTGTGATGATCAAACGATTTTGTGGACGATATTACAATGTCAAGTATCTTTGAATTGAAAATGTAAACAAAATGATCTATTACATACCTAATAATCCCGATACCCGTAGCGCCAGGGTGCTACGGTGGTTTTAGCGATCACCAAAGATAAGCGGCGTTAGATTGGTCAGTTTGGGATGGATAGAGGTTTGTGGCATTTCCATATTGGAACGTCTTCCTGCTTTAGAAAGAACGCTAGGCCAAATTAGAAGCCTTATGTGCGGCTTGATACATTTCAAAGTAGGTGATCAAAAACCTGCCCCTTCCTGTCTGGACTGGGTTCGAGTGGTGGAGTATAACCTGTGCCCTCTCACCTCGATTGGAAGACCTTTAACCGGCAGTGAGACAAAATATGTAGGTCGTTAAAAGTGTGTAGCAGTATTTTAGATTGAATGTTATAAATGATGAGAATTGCTGATTAAGATAAACCTCTCCTAAACTGGATAAAATATTAATAGGGCACCTTTCTGCGCATAATAATTCAATACAAACTTTCTTACCATGCAAGCTTAAGAGAGAAATCTCCGCAATTAAGTGTTGTGCATTAATTTAATAGAGAGCTCAAACCTAAACGGTTATGAAGGCCTTTAATTTAACGCGAGCTGGGCCCCAGGGCTGACGTAGAGAGCCAATATTGTGCGCAGTTACGTTAAAACTTACGATGCGGCACGGATTGTTGGTGTATGTATTGCTGTTATCTGTTTCGCAAATGCTGAAGCTAATCTTGTTTGATTAGGAGTTCATTGGCTTAATTATATGGGAAGAAAATGTTTTCGAAGTGGAAATAATTTTTTTGATCAGGTTATTTCGACCTGCAGAGGTATAAAAGCCTTGAGATATGTAATTTTTATCGTATTTTATTTATATTGTATCATAAGTACGTGTCGATCTTTCTAAGAAATTTTCTCTTTTTCCTAATACAACACAATCCATGTAAATGAGTACACCTTGATTAATTTTTAGTTTTCCAAAAATATTATGCAACAATTTTAAATATCTATCTCGATCTAGCTCAATTTCATTTAGCACAGTTTGATCACTATGTCAAGTCATACTTCCTTTTCCGGTATCTTATACATATGATTGAAATACACGCACACATATCTACAACCATCAAGCCATAGTTCGATACTTCAGTTTGACACACTTGATATTTTTCTTTGTCAACATTTCTAAAATATTTTTGTATATATTTCAATCATCTAAGCACTATTATCGTGACTCCTGTAGGCTCTATTATTTAACAACATTACCAATTTTATGATTTATCTAAGAAAGTTCTAACTAAATCATATCCAAAAGCCACGAAGACCCAAAACACTCGGCGAAAACTTGGTATACCCTACACTAACAAATTTGCAAGCCGGAATCCACTCATGGTCTGTTAGAGCATGGCTTTATACGGATTAGAAAGTACCCCTGGGGCTCGCAGCCGAATCTAATTTAGCTATAACGTAATTTGTTGGGACGGCGTAATGTTCCGGGTGCAAGTGGGAAGCGATAGGCGCAATTGGTACCCCTTGGGCGAGGTGGTACGCTGTGATAGTAATTTGTATATATAGCTTGTATAATCTTGTGACTACTAACTGTGATAATTGGTGGAGGAAAGTTCGAATATGATACTATCTGTGTTCAGAAGAATATTTTGATTCAGAATTTTGGTGAACACTTCTTCATTCTCGGGGAAAACAGATATAAGACTCGCATTTTGTTCCTGTGTGGTATATTTCTTGTGTACTTCTGGATCTTGATGTGTATGGGTTGTAAATGTGTTGTCTGTAGCCCTTTTGTAATTTCAACCTTGTGGCAACGTGTTTTTCGACAACTGACTTTGCAACTGTCTATTTTTTCAGAATCATTTTTCTTGCCTACTCTTATATAAATTACATGAGCAGGATAAGCTTGATTGAAAGCTTATCCTACTCATGTAATTTTAGGTGGTCATATTTTTTAGGCTTATCCGTTTAAAAACATTCTCAATGAAACATTGAATAAGTATATAGGATAGATTATTAAAGTGAATATAAAAATCCGCCAAGCCTATATTCCCATAGCGGGGTTGGCAGAGGTGTACTGAGTACACCCACGTTTCACCAACGATGTTAGGTTCCATGCAATAGGGGGCGAGCCTATTGCCATATACCGGCCACAATTCCAGACTCCGGACTCGTATTGGGAAGTTTTCGTTAGAAGACCTCATGATCACAAAGCGATGCGCTTTGCCACTAAACCAACGAGGCATTCAAAGAAATATAAAAGAATATAAAAGATTTTCAAAATCTGCTCTTTCTGGTGGGCTGCTCTATAGAGGGAATCCCAACTTTTAAGTCAATTAGACTACATCTAGTTCTTAAAGAAATAATAAATAGATTAGCCTAAACTCTCTCACTGCTGGGCAAAGGCCTTCTCTCATAAATCGAAGTGAGAGAGAAATATGCTCCTCCACATGTACCACCTACACAGCCAATTCGTATTGTGGCACGCGAATACAGAATTATGACCACCGATAAGACTTTACGAACCGCCTATACGACTTCCAACTTGGCTCAATGACTACCACTTTAAATAGTAACAGGGTTCTACCATTTAATGAACCTTCCGAAGCACGTAAATACACGAATATTGAAATTCTATCAACGATTAAAATTTCAGACTGACTGAGCAAAACCGTACCTAACCTTCGTAATCGTTAAGAACATTGCAGTCTCACAACGATACGAGTATTTCAAAGCAATAATAAAATATTATTCAAGATCTCAGATCGAATAAAGGTATTATCCAACTCAATGCACCTCAATTTGCGTTAATAATCTCAATTTGTATCCGTAGCATCCCCAATAGCGTCTTTATGCTACTTATCTCTTTATATAGCTTCTCTAGAAAAACCCTTCACTTTATTAGTCCCAGCCAATTACCGTGGATTGCACAACTTTGCTTATTCTTGTGCTATGGATATAGATTTTTCTTTCTCGATTTTTCTGTCTGGTCCTTCCGCTTTTGGTTTCTGCAATGGGCTATTAGACCATAAATAGTTTTTATGCTTGGTGTTTAACTCTGAAGGTTTATGAAATGAATAGTGAGATGAAATTTAACAAATTAGCACCTGAGTGTACGTCTTCTCAGATGACAAAAGGACCGGCTCATTTTCCGAACCCGGCTTGTGCGTTTTACACGTGTATGCAAGACGAATGCACTCATATCGCCATCTAACTATATTTGTCAAAATCATACCCACTCTGTCGAACCTTGATAATCGCTAAGTACACTGAGGTCTCACAATGCTACGAGTGCTTTAAAGCAATAATAAGATATTGTTATTTAAGATCTCAGATCCAATCCAACTCAATGCGCCTCAGTTTGCGTTAACAATCATCATCATCCCCAATAGCGTCTTTATGCTATTTATGTCTTTACATAGCCTCTCAACAAAGTCCTTCTTTTTTTAACCGACTTCAAAAAGGAGGAGGTTCTATGTTCGGTTGTATGTATGCTTTTTTTTTTTTTGTTTTTATGTATGTTCAGCGATATTTTCGTCAATTGAGGACCGATTTTGATATTTTTTTTTGGATTGGGTTCAGTATATCTCCAAGGTGGTCCCATATTAATTTTATTGACATTGGACCTTGGACTTAGAAGATACACCAGGGAACTCCTTAAACGACAAACAATAGGCATGTGTAAATTGAGATATTATGGGTATTACGCCAATCCTATAGGTACCCTACTATAGAATAATTCACTGGTCACTTAAAATTGTAAAATAAACATCTTTTATAAAAAAAAGGTAAACCGACTTCAAAAAGCAAAAAAAAAAAATATTTGTAGTCTGTGCCAAGTAACCGACTGCAGCAACTAGCACCGACTTCAAATATTTTTATTTTTTTGCATATTACATGCATACAGTTTTTATATTCAGTCAGGTAGTTTTTTCATTGAGTGATAACTGATCTGAGGATTAAAAACCGGGTCCTTATAAAATGTTTAGCTACAAAAATAATTTATTCTTACGAGTATAAGCACCGACAATAAGTTACATATGAATGTATTTTAGTAAGCATAATTGTAGGAAAAGCCTAGTTAATATCAATTCGAAGATCGGAGTTCAGTATTTTTCCATTTCAGTTATTTTAATCATTGTGACTGTTGCCAAGTAGGAAGTACCTAAAATCACTTGGATTATATTATCTATCTATCTATATCAGATCCCTTGCGGGGTAGACAGAGAGTACAGAGCTCCAACAGGTTCTTTCCTTTCACTTTATCTCTCTGGCTTCCTCCTATTTGAAACATTTCAAGGAAATAATGTCAACAAAGCAAAACTTTTATGTTTATCTATCTACCTCTATCATCAGGCCAGATCCCTTGTGGTGTAGCTAGATAATACAGGGTTTCCACTAGCTTCTTCCTTACAAACCTCTGTCTTTCTCCAGTCTCATAGTTATTTTTATTTCTAGTAAATTAGTTATAAGTTCACATGACCCTACTAAATTGTCTTTTTTTTTACTAGAAAATAGTATTGTTTTTTACTATATGTCTCAGTCATAACCACTGTAAAGTGTGCTTTAGAAGTATGTATGGCTTTACTAATGTCCTCATACATTACTTCGACGTCATCATCTGAGTATGCCGAGGTCGGGGCGTAGACCTGTATGACCTTCAGCGAATATCTTTTGGATATTCTGAGTATCAGGTACGCTACCCTGCTCGACACACTAGTGATGGACACAACGTTGTCTATGAGTGACTTGTGGACGATAAATCCGACACCACCTTGGGACTGCTGTTCGCCCTCCCGGTCGTAAAACAAGGTGCCGGATTTTAAGGCTATCGTGTCCTCGCCCTTTCTTCGGACCTCCGATATACCAACAATATTCCACCGCAACTTGTTTATCTCTTCTTCCAGCTCAACAAGCTTCTCATCTGTCCTTAACGTGCGTGCGTTGTATGTCACCAGGGCCAATTTTCGTAGTTGGTGGTAGCCGAATCTCTGCCGGAGATTCTTAGCACCCCTTGTCCTGTCGTTACCATGGCTGCTACCGTGGCCAGGACGAACAGGACCGCCGGGGACTAGGGGCCTGGTTTTCTTGCTTTCTTCCATAATATTGGTTGGGGGTGTTTGCCATACTCGCCACGCTTGGCAGGCGGGTTGGCGAGCGCAGTTTTTGATGGTAGAAGTGTTAAGGGAACGCTGCTGCCCAATCCCTAGTTTTCCCTTAGTCGCCTTGTACGACACCCGATGGGATGAGATGGGTTGGTCCTATTCTAAGCCGGGAACCACGCGAATACATCACTCACCTTCGATTTGCCGACGACATTGTGGTCGTGGCGGAGTCGCTGGAAGATCTAGGACGAATGCTCGGTGACCTCAACAGAGTATCTCAACAAGTGGGTCTTAAAATGAACAAGAACAAAACTAAAATAATGTCTAACGTCCATGTCGTACCCACCGCACTCACCGTTGGGAACTCTACTCTTGAAGTTGTCGACGAATACATTTACCTGGGACAGGTAGTCCGGTTAGGTAGGTCCAACTTTGAGAGAGAGGTCAATCGACGAATCCAACTCGGCTGGGCATCGTTCGGGAAACTGCGCAACATCTTCTCATCCAAAATACCTCAGTGCCTTAAGACTAAAGTTTTTAGTCAATGTGTGCTACCGGTGATGATACATGGATCAGAGACGTGGTCTCTTACTATAGGTCTCATAAAAAAGCTCAGAGTTGCTCAGCGAGCTATGGAGAGAGCTATGCTCGGCGTTTCTCTACGCGATCGAATCAGGAATGAGGAGATTCGTAGAAGAACAAAGGTCACCGACATAGCCGTTAAGATTAGCAAGCTGAAGTGGCAATGGGCGGGCCACATAGCGCGTAGATCGGACGGGCGTTGGGGCAGAAAGATTCTAGAGTGGAGACCACGTATTGGCAAGCGTAGCGTGGGACAACCGCCTGCCAGATGGACCGACGATCTTGTGAAAATCGCAGGAAGTCGTTGGATGCAGGTGGCATCGGACCGATTACGCTGGAAAGCGATTGGGGAGGCCTATGTTCAGGAGTGGACAAGTATAGGCTGAGATGATGATGATGATGACCTTAAAATGTTGGCTAACACGTTATGTAGGTATTTATCACGAAAAATTAAAAGGTTGCTCCAGAAAAGACGGAAATAAGTGGACATTGGATTTCTAAAAAGACACTTTACTCCAAACCTGTTCAATGGATTTCAATGAAATTTTAGATAGTTATAGCCTGTATTAAGAATCATAACTCTGTGTACTTATATTTTCGAGAAGTGTAACAGTTTCTGAGGAATGAAAAAAGTCGATTTTAATAAATCATTAATATCAATAATCAATAATTGTTCCAGAACAACTTAGTTACTAGATTGTACAACTTTATTACCGTTTGTACCGAACTGCAATGTTACGACGTAAAATATGTGATTTTGCCTACATATGAATTCTTCCATGAATTGATATTGGACTCAGGTTCGGCTCCTTACAAAAAACTTTTCAGTGGTTAAAAGCACTTACTCGAAATTGTTCATACACAATTGATTTAAACACTCAAACATGGTTTTGTGCATGACCCGATGATGCATTTAGGATTGTTTCTTCTGGAGAGAACTCTAACTATGAATGGATCGGATACGAAACTTTAACGACGATTAATATCTTACGAGAAGACTAACACAAAATGTACTGACAAAACGTTGCTACATACTTAGCTGGCAATGTACCGTTTTGAGATATTATTACGCTGGATTATTCGGCAGAGTAGGTAGAGAAGATTTAAATCAAAAATATTTTACCGATAATTTAAAAAAAAATAGATAAACTGATAATCCCTCTTGAGAAGGAAGGTACTGTATATGTTTTTTATGGGACGACGTAAGTATTGTGTGTCGAATAAGATCGCACTTTAGTTTAGTTTATATTTTACAAAGATCATCTGTGCGGGCTAAGTGGGGCTAAGACTGAACTCGGTGATAGAAATAATTGATAGGGAAATAAGTCTGGTGAAAGTTGACAAAATATACAATATATTCACTACAAGGTTCTCCCGGGATATCTAGCTGTTATTTCTTCATTTCATACGAAAAGGACAGAATGGATCTTACTAACACTTTCTAGGGGTTTTAGGCCTCGAAATAATAATCGAGATACTTTTTATCTCGGGAAGAATCACGGTTCTTGCGACATAGCTGGTATTTATTAATATTAAAAAGGCTAAACGAATTTAACTGATACGTTATATGAAGGTGTTTTACATCGTAAAATAAAAGAAACGACCTTTTTTATCTCGAAAAATAGACTTCCGGGGAATATACGTATATTATTTCTTTATACTGAACGGATTATAAAGAAACTTTATATGAAAGTAACCACACACACATATACAAATTCGAAAGTAGAAGGACGTAGAACAACAATCATTTATAGTTTAACAAATTATGTACAATATGTATAATTATATAAAAAAACACCAAAGAATTATCAATAAAAAAACGACAATAAAAAATAAATATACATATTTAAAAAGGGTCAAATGGGTCCACGCCGCTGTCAGTTGGTAGTGTACCTAGAATAGGACGTAGATATCGGGGAAGATCTAGACTATCTTACCATAACTAAATAGACCATTTCTTATCCGAAGAGCAATTCAAGAGTCTCCGTAACCGGCGAGCGTGTATAAGACGAACTATATTATATTATTTAGGATGTGAGATTTGTGATTTCGAAAAAAAGAAGATATTTTATTCGTATACGGCACAACAACAAAAAATGTTCTTCCATGTTAATATCCATAACGGCGGATTTTAAATACACTATCACTGGAATATGTAAGATTTTTCCGAGATTGTCGACTACTTTTTACCTTATGAAATGCAAGATTCCAGGGGATAGTTATTTTTATTTCTCCATATTAACGGGACTGAACTGATTAAAAAAAACTTTAATAACTTCCATTAAAGTATTTAATCATCCATATCCATATCCTCAATTTCAGTCCTGGAATAATATTATTCCAAAAAGTCCTACCTACCTATGTCAAATTCCAAAATAAACGCGTGCGAAGCCGCGGGAAACAGCTAGTATTAGTATAAATGTATAATTTTAATAAGGCTTTACTGAAACCAAATGTTAAGATATATATGTCGTATTCTATTATTGGAAAATCAGTTAATGGAATGGCGAGCAGTTATTTTCATTTTAGTAACCTAGTAATCTTGTCATAGACATACTCTATGATTGCCCGAGTGTTTTAGTTGTGAAGCGATGACAGATGACATCTGTCAGATAACGATGGCAGATAGTCGATGTGAGATAGCGGACGGTGCCGTGTTGTTAGTCTATTAGCAACGAGGCAAGAGATCGGACCTATCGCGAAGCAGGTCTAACCTCACTGCATTCCATGTGACTTAATCGCCAACGATTGTGCGCATGTTCGCATATCAAGGAAAATGGGCGACTATGAAAACGAAGATAAATCCACCTTTACCGTTACCAGCATTGAAATGGCCACCAAGAAAACCTAAGCGCCGTTATATATTTGTTAAATGTTTCGAAAAAACAATCACAATTCAGCTTATAGGCTCTCTACCACGTATCCAAACAACATTTTTGGCAAACTTCATGTGTCCGACTCTACTTTCTAATCCAATGAAATGCTTTTACCATTGAAGATAATTTCAAACATATTTCATACCAATCTGTTAGCAATCAGCTTAGCTCAGTTCTACACTCGGTATTCTCCTAACTATTAAAACGTCGACATGCGTTGCCTCCAGTAAATGCGCTCATATTCATTCGTACGGTCCCGGAATTGCACTTTCCATTTACGTTGAAAGCTGGATGTATGTTTCAACTTGAGGTCTATTTTGTCTGCCAGTAGTGCTGAATTGTTAAGTTTGTAATCGACTTAAGTAATGGTTTGGTCATTAGTGTTTATATTAAACTAGCAGTTTTCTGCAGTTTTGCATGCGTTCATTTTATATTTACATAGCGGATCTGGTCTACAACAGCGTTATCTACCGGGTCTAACTATAACTAAAAACATTTCAGGTGGAGTCACCATTAGTACAGAAAAAAATATCAAGATGAGTTAAACCGTTTAGGAAGAGAATAATTACGAACAGAGGCATACCGGAATTTTATGTATAAAGATAGTGCATAGTTAGTTTTGGTCTGTGTACCTATTTTTGTAATAAATTTACTGTATCTTTGGTGTAATGCCGAAGAGCAGGTAGCGATCATGAAAGCTTGGGATCGAAAGAAATTTTCCGACAGTGTTTTGTCGAAAAATTACAGCACAGCCACAAGGCTGTGCCGATATAATAGCAACAGAGTCACCGCTCTTTATATTGGACCTAATATAATTTTCTTCAGTAGCCTACTCTGTAATTTACAGGCCTTTACCATACTACTACGGAAGCAAATTAAAATATATCCATTTCACTAAATCTTATTCACAACAGCAACTCGGCTATCACAGCTTAGAAATATACTCTAACCTCATCATTTTGAAATCACGCAAACAATTCTAACCATCAGGTAAATAACTCTCCAGTTAAAAAGATACAGCACTAAATATAGATTTTTAACTCTAGTAAATAAAGTGCAATCTGGGTTTCACAAATTAATACGCGCGCCAAATGGAGTCACGCTGGGGCCTTATTTGCTATAACTATTTAAAGACGTAACGGGAAGCGTTACGATAACTTCATGAAATGATCTTTTTATGGTACTCCAGTGGCATACCGATTACTATTACATGAATATTTTGGAAGGCGCTCGTAAAGCTATGTGACCGCGATGTTCTTAGCGATCTCCAAGGTTAAGCAGCATTCCATTCAGTCGGATGAAATGGGTATCCGTTTGGGTTATTTTCATATTCGAGCGTCTCTATGCTTCAAAAGGCACGTTAATCTATCGGTTCCGGTTACCACATCGTGGCCACAAACTGGCCTCCACTAATCCGCACTGGGTCCGCTTGGTGGAGTATAGGCTTATCTCTCTCACTTCAATTTGTGAGAGAAGACCAATGCCCAGCAGTGGGACAGTATAGTCTGATATTATTAATTATCATATCGTAACTCGCCGCGTTTGGTTATAGCAAATAGGAGCCCTCGTGAATATAATCATGCTAATGTGAACTTTTATATTTAAACGTACTTGTGCAAAGCTGTGTGAAAGAACGCGGAGAAACGGTATATAATATATATTAATATCAATACTTCATGCGAGATCTGCGAACCATTAAGCTGGAATGTTGCAATTTGGCTGTGGAATTATTTTGAAGTTTTAAGAATTTCTGGGTTACTTTTAGCTGGTATTTTGTGGTCAATTTTATCTTATGACAGGGACTTTTAAAAGCTAAATGACTCTCAATAGAGCTGCGATTCCAGTATGACTAGACAGCCTGTCGTCCAAGATTAATAATCCTTGTAGGTAGTATGACCCAATCTCTCTCTCGATTTGTGGGAGAAGGCCTTTGTGATTGTGATTTATTATTATTATTGCTATTTTGGAAACCAGAGAAGTCTGAAATAAAAGAACCTGTTGGAACTATATACTTCCGCCTCCCGCGCAAGAATTCGGCATGATGATATAGATAGATAGATAATTTATAAAATAATCGCACTGAGTGATACGTCACTCAGATACGTCACGCCTAAAAAAGGTTACATATAAAATAACTTGTAAGCTAAGCTATTCTTGATTAAAGCTGTACTAGCTATTCGCGACGATAGTGCTCCACAGGGACACTATGCTTCATTGCCTCCGGAAATGGCGCGGAAAAATTTATTATATTTACTAACCAACCTGATTATATTTACTACTAAATAAGCTTATAAGAGTTAATTGGAAACTTTAGAATGGTAACTAGACCTTGACTATCTTACCATGACCAAATAGACCGTGTCTTATCTGAAGGGCAAGTCAAGAGTCTCCGAAACCGTCGAGCGTGTATGAGACGAACTATGAGAGTGGAGGAAGCCAGAGAGGTATGTAAGGAAAGAACCTGTTGGAACTCTGTACTCTCTGCCTACCTCTGGCGTGATTATATGGATAGATAGATAAGTTTAAATGGCAACTCTGATTATTGTTTGCAAATGTAAAGTTGCCAAGATTTTCGTGGAATGGCAAGTAGTTTAATTTTGTCATTGGAAATTGTGCCATGTTTGTCATCGGAACCAAAAAATGTTCACTACTAACTAAAATTATAACAAGAGTGAATAAGAAACTTTAAAATGCAAATTCTGATATTCGTGTGCAAAAACGGGATTGTAAAGAATCGTATGGAATATGCCTCGTTAGTTTCTGATCAAGAGCTTCTCAAAACAAATACTGGGCAAAGTGGTTGTTTTGTCGAAAAATTATAAGTAACAGTAAGGAAACGTGCCCGGTAATAGCAATAGACTTGTCGACCATTACTTTGGGTCCTAACATCGTCTGCAATATTTACACCTTTCTCCCTCCAGCTTGGGGAATATAGGCGTGAATGTGTCCAATTCTTTTATTTTTCTAGTACCTACGCTGTACTACATTAGGTGAATCAAGCTACACAAACATCTTTGTGATAGGTAAGTATTTGGGGTCAACAGGCATGTACCAGGTACATCCTTACTCTATTGTACACGACAGCTGTTTTTGTGGATTTATGTAGTGCTTAACTATTTGTTTGTTTTGGTATCATACATGTTACGGGAAATTGTTTAAAATTGATTGCAAAATTGGTAGGGGACAGAAAGACAGGCGCTCGTAGCACGCATACACGAGACGCTTGTAGCGCTGAGCGACTGCAGTGTTCTTAGCAATCACTAAGGTTAAGTAGCGTTTGACTGGGTAGTCACCCATTTCAGACTGACTGAGTCGAACACAAACCGTCGTTTGTGGTATTTTTGTATTTAAGCGTATCCGTGCTCCTAAAGATACTTTAAGCCGTTGGTCCCGGTTATCACATAGTGTGGTCATCATCTAAGCCAAGCTTAAAGCTTGATTAGTTCCAACAGCAGGTGGCCACAAACCTGCCTTTACCAATCCGCACTGAATCTGCGTGGTGGGCATGACCTCTCTCAGTTCGATTTTTTAGTGAAGGCCATTGCCTAGTAGTGGGCCAGTATAGGCTGATATTATTAGAAAGACAGACAGACAGAAATTAAGTGTACATAGTGCACTCCCACTTAAGAAATATAGAGGGAAAGATGCCTATTTTTATATAAAAACATAAAAATAATATACGAGTTCGCATATAAGAAGATTAAAGATAGAGCGTTAAATTGCTGAAAGCAATAAAAATAGCACCCAACATCAATTTCGGAAGGTCATAACGCCCAAATGCGATATTAAATGAATTCATTTAGGTGCTCCGCGCTGGTGAAGCTCATTTCATCACATATTTATTAGCAGTTTTCATATACCGAGACGTACTTACCTATTTTTAGGTATCTTATTATACCTGGTATTGGGCGCCTACATCGGTGAAAAGAGATGAACTAAAGCTTTCGACACATTGCAGGCGGGGCGTGAGCATGGCACAATACCGGCGCGAATTGGGAGTTTCAATGTACTGAAATGTAGTGAAGACGGTACACAGCTCCACCACGCTCGGTGCGACGACAAATGCCACGGCCGGCCGCCGCCACCTCACCCGTGATTACAAATAAAGCACAGCGGGAACTATACGTCAATAGGGTACGAACGGGATGCTAGCAGTGTTATTTCGATGTCGTCGGTACCGTAATGCCCGCAGTGTGACGTACGCGCCGTGCTGCCGTCCGCTGGCGTCGCGCCACTGGCCCGCTCCGTCGGCTATGTGGCGAAAGCTTAAGGTTTTATCACATGGGTATATCACATGGGTATAGGTGATCAAAGGCGATTAATTAGTATCCAATAATCACCCAGCGGCAAACCACCCAAGTGATTCTATTCCACTAGTTCTTTTGTCGGTAATTTAAAAAATTCACGAAGCCCTACACTAGCCATTATTCTTGTGACAAAGGTGCGTTTACAAACACGAAATTCGCGTACTCGAATTCTCATACCGAAAATAATATTTTTGGGTCATACAAAGATTTATTCCATATGGAGATCGAACCTGTGATTACTCAATCCAGTGAGTGGAGCTTCCTTCGCTCTAACAACTAGAACAAGTCGTCTGTCAATTTTTTTTTCTGTGGAAAGATTCTATGTTACAACCCGGAGACCGGAATCATGCCCAGTATATATAGGCTCGCCCTTTATTACATTGGACCCAATATCGTTGGCGAAATGTGTACACAGTACACCTCTGATCTTCGTCGTGTTTTCGCTATAGAAGCTTGTTTTTAAAATTACATTTTTTTCATATCAGCTTTCCTTAATATTTTTCAAACGTTTTCAATAATTGTGTACGAATGCAAAATTTAAAACTCCCCATGCAACGCTGCAGCCATGAGAAATTTTTAAAATTACATGTTTATATCGCACAAAGGAACTGTTGAAGCGGATTGCAAATATTACACGCGAACCCATATTTATTGGAAAAACAAAATTAACTTAATAATGGTCTGCACTGGTCATATCAAAAGGAGTAGCCGTTTTAAATTGTAAATCGTTGTTTTATGTAACTAGCTATTTTTTATCAACTAACTTCTTGACTTCATTTTTTTTCCTTTATTAATTAATTTATGTCATTTAGAATACCTCGTTGGTCTAGTGGAGAAACATGCGCGTAGCGATCATGAGGTCCTGAGTTTAAATCTGTATTCGTACAAAAATGTGATTTTCAATAGAAAAATATCCATTCCGGAGTCCGCCATCATGCCCGGTAAAATGGCAATAGGCTCGCTCCTATTATATGAGACCTAACATCGTCGGCAAAGATGGTGACTATGCATTATAAATTTATTTATTTTGCAATAGAAAGATAGAAAAACCGTCTCGTCTATATTTTCCAAGCGTTAGTAGCAGAGGGATATTGTGTATATCCAAATTGAGCCGGAAATATTAGGTACTTATTATATTAACAGGCGAGTCTATTACTATCATACCGGGCACAATTCCAGACCCTGGACGGTGATAAGATGGGCCGAACACAATTCCAGGCTCATATCTGCTACCGGGATATTTCGATAAAATCTTACAAAGGCTGCTATAAATTCACTTTGATAATAGCAGTGTCGCCTGAGTAAATATTATAGTAAATAAATACAACTTATGTGGACCATGAGTAAATATCCTAATAGAAAGAATACTTTATACAACCGCACTTCGACCGTACAAGGTATGGCGGTGTGTGTCCTCTCACCGACTAGTTCACGTACACGCCTCCCGAGGACAAAACCGGAATACGCCGGCTAGACATGTGTCGATCGTTACTCACATGAAACATGAATGAGAACAACAACATTAGATACAGTACAGAAATGAACGAATAAATATGCGACGCAATTTCGGTGGGCAATGGAAACTGAAGTTAGTAGATAATATTTATACTGTTAAGGTTGTTCGTGACAATCTTACACTAGCTACCCATATATTTTTACGAAAAAATTGGTTATCCATGCTCTTATCATCTCTAAGTACGTGTATATAGTGCAACAAGGATATTTTGGCCCGTGGATGACATTGATAAGGGAGCGTTGGTCCGAAATTAGGGTTACCATTTCGTAGAATTTTCCTACTTCCAGGAAAATATTTTAACAGGTGGGGGCCCACCTGTTGAAATATTTCCCTAATCTAAACAAGAACTTGGGTAAATTTCATAGCAAACGGCAACTAGAGTTGCCAACTGCCATGAACTGACATTACACGTGATGACAGCGTTAGTTCCGATTTTGGCCGCGGGCCACAAGATTCTTGTATGACTGTATATATTATGTAGAATCAGTGTTATGACTGTTCCAAATGAGGCATATTGGGATTCGAATCTTTGTACTGTTTCCCGGCCACTGATTGTTCTCGAGCGGGGTGTTTTTGTAGTAGTATACTATTGTAGCGCCGTCGTATGAAGCCTTATCTCTGTTGGGATATTTACTCATATGACATTTGCAAGTGTTTAATTTTCCATACATCGTCTATTGAATAACCGCTTCATCAAACCTGCAATCTCCTGTATTAGTGATAACAAAGCATATGGAACAGGAGAAGCATAATTTTGTGTCTGTTTGTGCATACAAATTAATGTTACACTGGCCGTGTCCCGTGGGAAGTGATTTAAATGGTAATAGTGCAGTATTTGCTTTGGTGTAATGAAGTAGTTTGATATTATGGTATGTGGAATTTTGCTACTAATAAACACATACCACGGCAACCACATTACCTAACCATGAACGTACTAGTTAGTAACAGTTAAGTACACCGATTTACTTACATTCATCAACCGTCGTGTTTGAAGTGTACTTTGTACAACCAATTCCGCCCAGGATTATAGGTTTTACTTTAAAAAGGCGAGCCCATTTTTATTGTACCAGGCCCAATTCTAGTCTGTAGACTGCTGTTGAGTATTTCTCGATAGAAAAATAACATTTCCTATCTGCGATTCGAATTCAGGACCTTGTAATCGCCAGCCGCACTTTACGTCATCTCACCAACCAGGTACCACTCAACACTTTCAGCTTGTACCTAGCACGAGAACTAAGAAATTTACTAAATGTTTTGTATTTTTGTAAGCGGTCAAGGTTTTTGACGTTCTACAAAATGATGTATTAAATAACCCAAAATGATAAAAATATTAATCATATTTGAGCAATATAAATTTCAGCCCACGTAATATGGAGTTAAAATTTGCTATAAAGTAAAAGAAATTTTATCTGAAATAAAACATTAATTCTAAAAAACACACCGCACCCTCTTAAAACTAATTGGACTAACCAAATCAATTAGGAACACTGTCAAACAAAAAGGAACAACAACAAATTATCCACAATTAAGAAAAAAAAACACGAAAACAGGGGCAGGTGTTGTAAAAACCTAAATTGTTTAAATAAAAACCGATAAAAGTAACTTTCTTAATCCTTGAACCACAAACTGGCGAGATCTGCAATAATTTAAGGAAACATATTTTAGGCAGTAACAATGGTGGACGCCTAAAAGTACGGCTGATTTATAAAAGATTCTAGAAAAATCTGCGCCCTATTTTCTATAAAAAATATTTATTAAAATAAAAATAAGGATTCAAATTTCAAGCATTCAAATTTCTATCAAACTCACATATAACAAACCCTTTTTTAAATATAAATTTTAAGTTCTCTATGCAACGACTCAGCCGATATGTAAAACATACACGAAAAGGAAGCTTTAGATATGCGCTACAAATTGTTTTGATGACTTTTTTATTTGGATTGATTATTTTTGAATTATTTGAACTATTTTGGCTCCTTCGGGCAACGTTTTCACTGTTGTCAAGGTCAACAGGCAAGAGTTATTATCACACAGAAACTTTCACGTTAGTAATCGTCTTAATAAATTGCCCGCCCAAGACAAACTTTGGGCGCGTGAAAAAAGAAACAGACTTTTGGTTGGTAGCAATATAAAATTTCATCGGAACCCTTTTAAATAAGTCACGCGTCGAGACAACCACCCGGATTTTAAAAGAAAAGTAAAGTTAGGTTAGTACATAATTAAGTAGGCGTTACCCAAGAAAAGATCTAAAGACGCTAGAAGGAACAGACGATAATGCGAGTAGAGTCATGAATTTTTGGAAAGTTAAGTATAAAAACAGAAGCCACAAAATGATACAGAATCTTAATGTAGAAATACTCTATACGGTACACATAGTTATTCAAAATTAGTAAGTATAGATAGATGAAAAATAAAAATATATACCGAATGCTAGAGATGGAAAGTATAAGATTTTTCTGATTGTCAAACTTTCATAGATGTTCAAGTTTTAATGTCTTACGTTATAAGGAAGCGAGTCCTTACCATAATATCGGGTACACTAGATCGATTAGTTTTTTGGTGAAAAAGTCCCAATAACATCCTAAGACTGCCTAATCGCTAGCCATGCCGTGCCCTACTATACCACTTTAATCATCATCTCAGCCTATACTCGTCCACTGCTGAATATAGACCTCACCAATCGCTCTCCAGCGCAACTAATTCGATGCTACGTGCACCCAGCGATGCGATCTTCACAAGATCGTTGGTCCATTTGCCAGCCAGTTACGCTTGCCAATACGCGGTCTCTACTCTAGAATCCACGTAAATTTTCGTAATAATGGAATACATCGCTTGGCAACCGTTGACAGTGTCGATACTAATGACGTGAAAACCCAGCTGAATAATTCACCATGTTCGGAAGGGGAATGTCATTCAATAATGTGATTGAATTGTAACAAGTAAATTACAGAATGCTTAACTTTCATCAATAAATCAAGACTGCTTTTTGTCTAGAGTTTTGTCCACGGGATATTTTTACTAAAAAAAATAATAAACTTGCCTTTTGCATCCCATAGCTGGCCAAATACCTTCTCATATAAATCAAGTTGAGAGAGAATAGGTCGTACTCCACCACGCGGATACCATGCAGATTGAAGAGAAATTTTTGTGATTACCGGCCGGTTGGAATAACCGAAACCAATAGCTGATTGCTACGAACGCCTCAGTCACACAACTTTATAAATACCTGAAATATATTGCTAAAATATACTGCCGCGCGGCACAACTCTTCCGTGTCGCACAGGGTAAGGTCGAATTCCAAAAGAAGAGGAAGCAGTAGTGTATAGATCTATATATAAATCGTCGTAGACTTGGTTAAGAGCTGAAGCGTCTCCATCCACTAGATCTATTAATCACGATCCACGCACCGTACAAATCTTTATGAATAATCGCACACAGAATGGCTGTAAACATATCCGCGACACAGGAATGAGGTTGCGTTTTATTTTTTTAGAATAGAAAAATTCAAAGTATATAATTACCTAATTTAAGTCAGAAGACAATTTAGAATTCCATATTCGAATTCTCATAACACATCAAAGAATAAAAATAAACTATTCCAAATACGATTTTCGAAGAACGGTATTTCAGAACCCCCGAAACTATTCCACGTCTTCTAAGCATCCAGGTCAATTTCGGCATGATCCTTCATATTTTACTAGTATCTAACGCGCAGGCCACATTCAGTGTGCCTTATCTCCCCGACCGGCTGTGTAAGGTACTTAAACTGTCAAAGTTTGTACACCCTATAGCTCAGTATCTTTGGTGGGGTTAAAAAAAAATTTAGTACTTGAGAATAAAGTGAATAGCTTCTTGACGAATGATTGACAGTAGATCTGGTATTGGAATAGTTTAAAAAAAGGATTTAAATCCACACATCTTTTCTTTAAAAGGGTAGTGAAGACCTATTTTATATAAATTATTTCAAAACTTGATAGAGCCCTTTTTTGGACTTATATTCTCATATTGAGCTGCTCCTATCTATCTATATCATTACGCCAGATCCATTGCAGGGCATGCAGAGAGTACAGAGTTCCAACAAGTGCTCCTCTCATTTTAGATGGTATTACGATGTGCGGATTGGTGGAAACAGGTTTATAGTCACCTGCTTTTTTTCAATTAAAAGACGTAGCTTCACACTAGGATTTATTCGTGTGTCGTGGGTGCGTTTACAAACATGAAAATTCACATACACAAATACCCAGACTGAAACAAATAATTGTGGGTCACACAAAGATTTGTCCCGTGCGAGAATCGAACCCGTGACTATTCGACCCAGTGGGTGGAGCGGCTTAAGCTCTTAACTACTATGTCAAAGCGTCAGTCATAAAACTATAATAACTAATCAAAGCCTATCTAGGCATCCAACTTGGCTTAACGACTATCATGCAAGGGATTAATGAGCCATCCGAAGCACAAAGAGGCTTGAATATGGAAATGCCTCCAAACGGTCACCAACCTCAGTCTGGCGAGCCGAACATTGCTTAACTTTGATGATCTACAAGATGTACCGTAAATATCGCAAGACCTCAGACACCCCAATTAGATAACTGCTTCATGAATTCAAACCGAAAACCAAATTTCCAAATTTAAAGTTTTTACCCTTTTTTAAGCGCTTTTATACCCCAATTAACAATGAAACTTGTACGTGTATCCAGAAATACGTTTTAGAAATGCATTTGAAATCTCCTTATTGCTATGAATCAATCATAAATTTTGTATTTTATAGTGAATTGAAGGGGTAAAAGAATTTATTGCGAATTAAAAATAAACATACATTAAAAATTATTGGAATCAATTCAGTCACCGGTTTATAACAAACTACTTCCAAGTCTTGCGTTGATGATGTTACACCTTGTATAATAATGCCGTAGTCTTATAGCTATAAGCGCATTTGCTGGTACTAACAACTTCGGATATCTATATCATCACGCCAAATTTCTTGCGAGGTAGGTAGATTAAACAGAGTTCCAACAGACTTTTTTCCTTACATACCTATCTCGCTTCGTCCACTCTCATTTCCTTTCTTACACGCTCACAAGTTCTGAAAACTCATGGGCTATCCATCGAGGGCTATCCATCCTTATAACGATAAAATTCGCAATAACTGCGGACAGGTTGGAGTTAATGAGACATAATGTCGAGAATACCTACGTTCACCGGATTCCTAGGGTCAAAGGTTAGGCTTCAGGCATTACGTGATCGGCATTCATTACTGCCGAGACCACCTCAGTTTTAGAACTAGAATTGCGAATAAATGGTTGGTATTAGATGGGTTAGTTCTATGATTCTGAATTTTAGTATGATCAATCTCTTATCTTCTTGTTGTAGTGGCGAATGACGCAAGTAGCGATCACAGCGTCCTGGATTCGAATCCTAAGTCGGACGTAATGTAATTTTGCAATAGAATATTTTCTAGTACTATTTCCGAGTCTGGTATTATAGCCGGTATAATGAAAATAGTCTTGGCCTTTATTATATAGGACCTAACTAAAATGTAAATGTATACAGCACACCTCTGCCACCCTTGCCTACATGCCCCAATATAAGCGTGACGATGTTTTTTTATCACCTTCTTGCTTGATAAATATGTCCGATTGTATGCAAAAAACTGGACTCCCGAGCATCAATACTATTACAATTAATATAAGAGTGATATTTCAAATGTGTTTAATATTGAAAAATAATATACAACGATTTAAAAACTACATGTTATTTAAAAATTTTCGGAGTCTGCATCACACAAAATGTATCCAAACATTTTGAAAAAAAAGTCCCCTAGATGGTTTTAAACTTATCATTATTAAAATCAGTCCAAATAAGCACACTGCAAGACATATGCCATTATATCAACTGACTTAAAATATCTGATTGCATACGAATTCATGAACTGCAACTGGTTAATACGAGACAGTTATATGTCAGTATATATAGTACCAAAGGCCTGCAATTCCCTTAATAGCTGTATTCTATTAGGTACCTATTAGTCGTTCGACGATTTAATATGCCTGCTTAATAGGCAGTCTTTTCATGTCACGGGAAGTTGGATGCAATTTGCTGAATCGCCATTTTATTTCTGAATTTAGCTGGCATTGATAAAAACGTCGATATATTTTGGGTAATGTATTTACAAGATTTTTAATGTAAACGTCGCAAGATTTCAGACAGCTCAATTAGGATTACGGTTTTGGAAATTTTAATATTAAAATTATAATCATCATTCAATTTTTTTAGGGCTCCATCAGGCATGGTGATAATGAAAGATTGAATGGCTAACCTACTGATCTTAGTTACCATTTCATGTGTTATTCAAGTTATAGAGGCGGTCTGATACGTTCCAACAGTAGGTGGCCTTATGGCTACCTCCTTCAATGAGCATTTGGTTCATGAGTATGCGTAACATAGTAATACTTGTGAGAGAATTCTACATAATCCTCTTTAGCGATCGAAGGTAATATCTCTTCATGCAGTGTCTATATGACCACGCAGTAGTCAGAATAATAATGACTTTGCTTGCAGAAAACTAAAAAGCTTTTAAAAATTCTCTCTTCCCATTTCCATTTTCTCTGCATCTCAATTCTACATTTACAGAGTAAAATACAGTAAGCCCCGAAAAGACACTCCAAACAAAACTACATACAAATCTAAAGCATGTGAAAATTGTCATAATGTTGAATGATTAAAACGGAACGGGATTTGTCCTAAGTTTCACGTTGGGAACGCTTCTTTGCAGAACACGGTAGGTTTGTTCCGCTAAGTCACGAATCCCCTTTGTTACCGGTCAGACTTGGAGATTAGTTTTAAAAACATTTCACTCTGTTTCCGATGGCTTAGAATACAGAAGATATTTCTATAAATACTGAAATACTGTAAGTAATACCGTGTTATATTGTGTTACTATTCTCTCAAATTATGGAAGAAGTAGGACGAAAAATAAATTTTGAAACATAATTTTAAATAGAATATTTAACGCCTCGTTTATCCAAATCGGATGAGTAGTAGAGCGCTGCGGTAGAACATATGTGAAAATACATAAAAAGCCTGCAAAATAAAACCCTTCCATTTGACTTTGCTAAAGACGGACTCTTTTATTGGCGTTCTCTTCATTAAATATACTTGTAGTAAACGAGATTCAAATTCATACACCATTCCTTAATAACATCATAAAATAACCAGATTTAAATTTAATATACGTTATAAAAAATCCATTTACAAGGGTTAAATCGGTTTGGGCATTCAAAATCCATCGATGTGGGGTTAAGATGCGATCATGGGTCGTCTAAAAGTGTCGTGTTGGTGATTTACGCGCCATTGCGTTTTTTATTATCGATTTATGCAATATGGTTTTAGATGGTTATCTTTGATTTTTGCATGTTTCAGCTCGCGACTAAGAAGTCTTGAGTTTAAATTTGAGGACGGAAGAGTATTAATTGAGTCTGTTGAAAATTCTCAGCAATAGTTCGAAGTCTGGAATTATGACAGGTATGAAGGCACATTGCCCCCTGTTACAATTAGACCTAAATATTGTCGACGAAATGTGGATGCACACAGTATGTCCACCATCTGCCATTCTTTTTACAAGCATTTATTTAACTTGTCATGTTCGTATGTCTGTCTGTCTGTCTTTCGGGTTCAAATCTTGTGATCCATTTTTAAGCACATTCGGATATCCGATTGCACTGATATTTGGCGTACGTATATAAGTTTGTTGACAGTGCAATAATATCGTACAATCAAGCTGGTCTAATGGAGTCTAATCTATTGAATCTATAGGCCATAGGAACATATGAACTATATTATAACGTAACCCCCATCGTGTTTAGGCTTGTTATATTGGTATTGACAAATACTATACAACCAGATAGTGTTCAGGGACAGATGATGAAGCCGAAAAGTGGCCGATGGAGTTTTATTGGCCACTTTTTGGCTTCAAGGCAGTTGGATAGTTACCCAACTACTCAATACTTGTATTGATGAGTACTTTAGACCCGGATGGTGTTAAAATTATTCTAATATAATATGTTCCAATGTAATAAGAGGGCGATTCTATTACCATTGTACCGGTCATTGCAAACTCCCGACTACTACTATGAAGCTTTCGATCAAAAAATCCCAACAACTTTTATTACGACCTAGAATTAGAGCAAGAATCTCGTGATCACCAAGTACGTCTAAGTATATCGACGACGCAGACAAAAGTAAAATTTGCAATATAATCCGCAATGATCCATTTATATACCACTCGTAGCCCAATGAAACTGCGGTGTTCGTTGCAAATCAAGGTTAAGTACCGTTCGGCTCCGTCAGTCTGAGATCGGTAACTGTTATGGCATTTCCATTTTTGAACATCTACTTACCTCGAAAGACATGTTAAACTATTGGTCCTGGTTATCACTTCATGTGGATGTTAAGACAAGTAGGAAGCCCTATGGGCATCTTGTTAAGTTCCAACAGGAAACCTTTCTCCGCCAATCTGTACAGGGACCACGTAGTGTAAGTATGATCTAATCTCTCTTACCTCCATTTATGAGAGGCCTTTTGACGAGTAGTGCGAGTCTCTAGGGACCGGGACAACCCGGGGTGTGGAGCCCTGGCTTATGGCAGTGTTTATAGCAGATGATTGACGGCAGTGTTAGTAGCTCCATATTGCCTGACCACATCCAGGTGCTTGGGGAGCGATGGTTGTTTCCCTCAAGATATGCTCGACCTGGACAAGTCAGGTATAAGATAGGGTCACTAGAGCGTTCTGTTTAGAGATTGCGGACCCTCTCTGCTATGACACAAGTCCCACAAACTAAATGTAGTCTTCCCCACAACGAACTAGACTTTCAAAGATTTTTCTTTCGCGGAACATAAATGTAATGATGGAAGCCTTTTATATCCCATAACATATACCTGATAACACCTGAATAGAACATTGAATCCATAGAAATGTTTCCGACAAAGTTCTTCAATTTGTCGTAACACTTGTCTCCCTATTCACCCAACTATACGTCACATATTCGATGCTAGAGAGTGTCTTGTAGAGTTACCAACCGTCCCATATTTTCCGGAATATCCCGTATTGTTTATTTTGTATAAATCCTGCGTTTGAATATGCAATATTAACAATATGTCAATGGGAGCACTTACAAAAAGACAATGTTACCAAGACTCAGGACCTCGTTACTACTACAGGGATTATTCGCTACTAGACCAACGAGACAATCCTAAAAAATCGAGTAAAAAAGAGAACCCCCGTATTTTTTTTAATGCTTGAGTCATTGAACCATATCTTTGTTCCCATTCTCACTTTCAGTCATATAAGGTAGAGCTTAGCATAAATATATTGACGTTAGCGTAACTCTATCGAGAAAGGCTGCTGTCACTTTCATCTGTGTTTAGTTAAGTTCTTGTGTGAAGAAGATTGCATATCCACTTGAAAACGTCACGCTTACTTCAATGCTTTCATTCTTAGCCCTATAATCACTAAAAATAAACGAATAATAATAAAAAAGAAGCTTTTATACAGCCAGGTAATGGAGGAATTTAAAACAACTGTCGACCGTTGAAGAGTTTATTCGTCTGATTGAAGCCAATTCTGCTACCATAAAAATGCATTGTCATTGGAACTTAACTAACATATCAAATTTGAACTCCGTAGGATATTAGGAAATAGCTCTAATTTAACTTGCTTTGACCTAAACAAACAAACGTTGCAAGTATAATTAAAGCTTGTAATAATGTAATTTCAAAATAAATAGTTTTTTATTCATGTAGACCAAAAGTCACGTATGAATAGTCAAAATAGAAAACTATTGATTACACAAGACTCTACCACCCGTTCGGAAAGCCATTCCTGTGCAGAAGAAGGGCAAGAAACTCCACCCACGGTTACTGTTTTTATGAATGAGAGTTTTACCATTTTTTTTGTATACATTGCATTCATGGGGTTTCGAAGAACAGTGCAGAACGAGCTAGATAGATGTGCAGAAGTATAGATTAAACATAAGTGTACTTGGATTCATGGTATCAGTCAGTATCTACATAGTCCTCTCATTTTTTAAATATAGACTTTGTACAGGTATATAATAAAAAGTATAATAATAATAGTAAAAGAGAGGGTTACTAAAAAATATGTACTCACTACTGTTTGTCTTATGACTACGAAAAAACATGTCTACCCTATTGCCGTGTGTATCGGAGTTCGAAATTAAGTTACTCGCCCGACTTCCTGTACGGAGTACATTTAAATAAACGGTACATCTAGTATTTTCTGAATTAGTAATAATATGTGAATAGTTTTCGGATTGGGTACGCTTTGTGCGGGCGAGTGCCAAGGTTTATTATATAATACTAAATTACTAGAGAGGTATGTAAGGAAAGAACCTGTTGGAACTCTTTATTCTCTGCCTACCCCGCGAGGGATAGATAGACTAAATTACTTCTGGAGTTCCCTTGATTTTGAAATTGGAAAGTTTGTTGAATGTTAAATGTTTGTTTGGCTTTCATGTGTAGGGAGAAATATAATTGGGGTTATATTTTGGAAACATCTGGGAATAGTTACATCGTGGTGTATGTGTTCCAGAGCGAGTGGACTAAGAGTGATTCGTAAAAGGTGTATATATAAGGCAAACAATACCGCAAATGTTAATAATTCAAGTTGTTGTTTATTTTAATTTTGTAAACACCGTCACCTATGTATTACCCAAGCGGGGGTGGTGTTTTAAATTTGTCTAAAATTATTGAAAATGCTAATACTTAATTCCTCATAATGCATGACAGTTTAATATGAAAAAAGAAACTTAAGAGTTAAAAAAATGTAGTATGAAATAAAAAAGGACTTAAGAATAAAAAATAGCACCGCAACGCCTATACATATTCCCCAAGCGGGGTAGGGAGAGGTGACTGTGTATACCCACTTTACGCCAATGATGTTAGGTTCCATGTTATATGGGGCGAGCCTATTGCCATACACCGGGAACAATTCCAGGCTCCGGACTGATACTAAGAATCTTTCAACAGAAAAACTACATTTGTATGACCTAGGATTTGAACCCAGGACCTCGTGATCGCAACGCACACCATTCGCCACTAGACCAACGAAGCAGACATAAGAATATAGTTCAAAATTGAAAAATGTATAAAAAATATGATAAAATTATTTTTAGAGTATGTTAAAAATACTCTTGCAAAATGCATTAATTTAGTCTCTTTTCTTACTTTAAAAATTTTAATTCCTTTTTTCACTTTTAATACTATTTTCGTGGAACGTAATCATTTTACACTTCTCCTGAGACCCATTTCCTATAATTAAATAACTGTGTACATCATAATATACGCAATCCAATTTAATACAAAACTTGTTTGCTTGGTCAAAAAAATATGACCAAGTAAAACCATAAATCAGTTTTTAAAACTAGATACACGACTGATTTTCGTTCTGTAGCACGGGCTTTAAACACAAATTCACAAACCTTAAGACAAAGTATTCTTTCTTGTCATGTTGGGTTATTTCTTACGTCCACACACGAACCACTGCGCTAGTGAAATCGACCGATAAATCGGATTGCATTTAGGTCAACAAGGACGTGCTGGCCGTTTATTCCCTGGAGTTAAAGTTTGGTTTTATTCTACGAGAATCGATTTAAACCTTCCCAATACTTTTGTTATCAGTTTTGTCTTAGGTCAAATTTTTCACAACTTTTATGGTGTTATCTCTTTTTCACAAGCTTTTATTTGACTTGCACTGTTGGTGTGTCTGTCTGTCTTTCCGCTTCAATCCGGTAATCCATTTTTGAAGCACTAGTGGGTATCCGATTGAGCTTAAATTAGGTACACGTATATAAGTTTGATGAGCATGCAATAATATGGTACTATAGAGCCGATCTGATGATGCAGTCGGAAGGTGGAAACATGTAAACTACACAACGTAAACGTGTTTGAGTTTGTTAGATTGGTATTGATAAGTACTATAAAATCAGATGGTATTCAGGGTCTGATGGTAAAGTCGAAAGGTGGGCAATGAAACCAACCAACTAATCAATATAACCCCACCGTGTTTGGACTCGTCAGATTTATCTTGACGAGTACTTTAGACCCGGATGGAGTCCAAATTCTAGTAGTCTAAGCAAAATATCTTCGTTGTGTTTTTGCTATAAAAGCTTGTTTTTAAAAAGGTCTTTTTCATTATCTTTTTTAATTTTTTTAAGTTCAATGTCATTTTGCAGAGAATGTTCATTGAAAACAGCTCAAGAAAAACTGGATTATAAATTGACATAGGAAACTATCATCCCGTATTGTCTAGTAACTAGGATACCTGGCTTTCACCCAGGAGGCTCGGGTTCGATACACGGTACGGGAAGATTTTTGAGATATTTTCAAACTTTTCTACACTTCTATGTTACAGTACGTTTAAGGATAGAATAAACAAAATCATAAAATTTATTTTTAAGTTGGGCCTGAATCATAAAAATGGCGTTGAGTTGTTTGGTTGAAAGGCATTTGAACGAATATATGATCTAGTAATCAGTAGCCTGGCTAGTCCCATTTGATTTTTGACGTTTTTGTATTGCCTTTGGAGTCTATATCCTAACGATTGGTGCAAGGTTCCACTGGCGATCATGAAATCCTAAGTTTGAATTAGACGTTGGAATCAAAATCAGGATATTTTGTATGTATTTTGTAAAATCGTCAGAAAAGTACCACACACTCACGAAAAACTTGATGTTCGGGTTTTTTTATTTAAATGTTCTCAGTAGTCCGGTGTCTATTTCTCGGTATAATGGCAATTAGGTGAGATGTAGGTGTCCTTAGTCCACCTCTACCGACGTGAAAGGTGTGTGTTATTCTAAACGTTAATAAAAAATCGTGCTACTGGAATTAAATTTAAAATGTTAACCATGAGATATTTCGAACACTCCACTATAATAAAAATCTCAATAATAAACTCTGTTTTACAGACGTAATGAAAGTAATAATAGGAAATAAAACAGAAGAATTTATGTTGCTCACCCGAAGTTATTCAACACCTAATAACGGTATAAGAAAACGCGACTTCTCAAGTTTCGGTGCTTAAAACTTATCTTTATATAAAACAGGACTTAATACTTACGGTATACGCGACAATCCAAGTTTGTGAACTTGGTTTTATAAAGCTGTGTATCTTTTACGCGATTTTGACGCGCGAGTCTTTCTACGATTAACATACTGGTATATGTGTCGCGCGATTCAACTTTGCTACAATTTGTATTTTTGTCGTTGTTTGAGTGATCTACGCTGTTGGCCGCGGAGCCTTTACAGCTTCACTGGACAAGAGGGCGAGCCTGCAACCACTGCGCTCGAGCTAAAAGGGCAAGGGGGCAACTAGCTCAAGGAAGCCTCAAGGGGGAACGGCCTCAGCTTTGGCAGTCGCTATGGGGCCATATACTAGGTGTCGCGCCGTGGTGCTCTACACCGGCCGGCGGCCAAAGGATCCCTCCACCTCGCCGACGCGGTCGTTGTCTTAACTTATGTGCGGTAACTGTATTCGAAAGAAGGGAAGTAAGGGCATCGGGAGGGTCGGTGAGAATATGCCGCGGGTGGCGGTAGCGGCTGATACGAGTAGGAGGGGAGTCAGGTGCGTAGTCGGCTATGATTAGGGGGTTCTGATGGTCAAATGCGTTGTTGAAGTAGCGGATTGTCGCCTTTTTAATATAGGCGCGAATAGGTTCTACGATTTTTTACTACACTAGAAGTCGCGTAAAGTTGGCGCCGCACATGTGAGAAAATTATTACAAAATATTTCAGGACTGCTTGGACCAATGTATGTGCCACAGTGAAGCTAAAAATTGATATAAAATTCATATAAACCTTGTAACTGTACATAAAGATATGTCCCGTGCGGGAATCGAACCCGCGACTATTAAACACAGTGAGCGGAGTGGCTTTAGCTCTTAAACACGGCACTAAATCGTCCATTAATTGATCGGAAATCGAATGTGAGTTTATTGGAGGCTGTGTCTATTTTTTCCAACTGTTTATTTATAGCAAAGCAGCGACCGTGGTTTCGAAATCGTACGCTGATTTACTTCTAGCGTTTTATTTTAACGATTTCTGTGGATTTTTTTATTGTTTTCGCAGCTGTTGTAGTCTAAGAAGTCAGTAGACGTAAGCTAAAACTCTTATGTATGAAGTAAAACAACTCAAAATATGTAAGTTTTGCCTAGTGTAGAGCTGAGCACAACCTGCGCCTTGCTAAGTCTTACCCCCAATAACATCGTCTGCAAAATATCTCCATGACCAGTGTTTGAAAAATATTAATATTTCTTTTTTATAATACGATAGAGTCTAAAAGCATTATCAAGAACCGTAGGTAGTAAAACTTGATAATACTAATACATAATAAATAGTGACCGAAAAACACTACACAGATTAAACCGGTGGTTCTAGAAGTATGAAATTTTGCAAACGATTTACTTGTAGATACTAAATAAATGCTAATAAAAGACTTTTGAAAGTTTATACTATAACGGAGTTAATATTTTATTCTAATATATTATTAGTCATTTGAAAATAACCTATGGGAAATCCAATCAAAATAATGAATTTGTGAACACGAGTTGCTTACAAGCGAATTTAGACATTAACCTGTCGCATCATTACTTCAAGTTTAAATGACAGCGTTCAAATGATTCGGAAATTCACACTGCTGAAAACGAGCGCTGTTGCGCAATAATCTTTCATTAATACCGTTGGTATTTTATTGAAAATGAGCTTTGAATTCGTTGGTTTAGGCACGATTTCCCTAAAATGACATTGTAGCGTTAAAACATTTTTGCATAACAGCCCGCAATTCATTGTTCTAACGTTTGCCGCGCTGGATCGTTACCAAGTCTAACGCACATTTGGAAACCACAAAGTTTTATCATCCAACTTCATTTACAAGTCTTTGTAGTTTATCCAACATAATCAGAGGTCTTAGCACAAAAACTTTGACGCTAGCGAGTAATCATTTTGTCTCGATCATGCTTATTTAGTAAATTGGTAGTGTGACAAGAATGGCATATAAACTCGCTAGCGTCACGCTTACGTCGGTATTTTCGTGCTAAGCTCTTAGGCACGTGTAATTTTTCAAGTTATGAAAATATGTTGAATATTTTGGATTCCCAGAGCTATCCTCTATGCCTGAATAATTTCGACATTATTTGTTTGCGCCATATGAGAAGGGTGAGCCGTGATTCTTCTGACAGAGTTAGATTCAATATTTTATGCGATTATGCGTTGAGTTTGTTATATGATATTACTTAGTATGAAAAGGGTACACAAACAACATTATCTGTAGGGTCAACATAATTATTATACATAAAAAAACACCATCATGCCTATATTCCCCAAGTGGGGGTGGCAGTGGTGTAATTTCGTGTTTGATAAATGCACGTATGACATAGGAATCATTCGTAGAGTGGGTTACCTACGTTTATAATAAAAAATGACCTACCTGGGATTTGAACCTAGAACCTCGTAATCGCTACGCAAATTTAACGTCACTAGGCCACCAAGTTATCTTCGAAATAATTCGTTAATTTCTCTAATTCCAGACCCATTAATTCCAGTTCGCAGGAAGCGTATAAATTTGTCACGGCGTGTGTCGTCTACGTTACCCGCGCCTTCTCCACTCGCTCTTCTGCGTTGACTAACTTTAATTAAACATTTGGCTTAAGCGCTGCTCATATCCCGATGGAGCTTATTAATGTTATATTAAACGATATTGTGTGAAGGGAACTAATATTGTTTTCTTAGACGAAAGCATTGTTGAAATAGATTCCTTTCTGTTAAATCCTATGTTAGATCCTATTTTTAATTTTAACCACTGTGCGTTTCCTATATGCACCTTATGTGCACTAGTCAGTTTCATGTCCATTTCTCGGCTCACCGTTTCACCTCTTAAATAAGAAGCCAACACAAAGAAACGACCGATAGGAATAAACCTGTCACGTGTCGACCTATGAAATACAAAGAAATGAACCAACGGAATAAACGCCATTACTTGTCAACATATAAAGTACAAAGAGACGTTTTACTGGAACAAAAACCGCCACATAAAACGTATTAAATACAAAAAAATCTTTTTTCATAGAAAAAAGGATCAAAGTTTGAAACAACAACGCGCCATCGGAACAAAACCCATCACAAATCATCGTCTAATACGAAATCAACCTTTAAATCACGATACGGTTATTTATAATAGGTAACTGTTTCCATATAATACGTAGCAACAAGATACCCTAATCTTTCTACCCAAAAAAACTTTGTGTTTGGATCAAAAACCGGATTATTCTAGCGGATTATTAATAAAATTGAGGTAAGTATTATATATATTGTGTATGAGTGATGTATTTCGATATAAGGTAGTCGCTGTAAGTCTAGTGGAGTATACTGCGGGTGGCGATAATGATGATGACAAAGTGTGGATTGAAATAATTGTGGTATTGTTTGTTGGAATTGTATATAACCGGTAAAATGGCAATGGAGCTTATAAACATACTGGCTGCAGCTGGTTGGACTCGGTCCGACAAAATGTGAATCAAAAATTCGTAATAGCAGACTAGTCTGAAATTGTACCCGATATAATGGCAGTAAACTCCACTTCCTTTTACCATCTTCGGCGATAAACGTACACAGCACACCTCTGCCACGGTTTGCTTTTTTCATTTTAGTTTAAGTCTGATTTAATGGTTGTAGTTTTAAAATATGTATGTAAGGTGCTCGTAGACCTATACTGACGTTGATTGTAGCAATCGGCAAGGTTAAGCAGCGTCCGTTTCGGTAAGCCTCAGATGCGTGACATTTCTGCACACACATTACGAATTTTCCATAGGAAACAAAGTATCCCCAGCGATGACGTTAAAAATAACGGGCGGTTTATCGTAAAATGTGCTCTACAAAAACTTTCCACTAGCGTACGAACTTCACTAATGCTCAGTTCAATGTACCCACTGCCGGTTGTACATTATACACAAATTATCGCAGAGGAAACTTACCTATACAGACTGTGGTTTGGTAACCTCATGGATTTCATAGTATTTAGAGAAGTATAGACGATTTAGCGCAGTGGTTAAGAGCTTAAGCCGCTCTGCCCACTGCGTTTAATAGTCGCGGGTTCGAGTCCCGCACGGGACAAATCTTTGTGTGATCCACAATTATTTGTTCCGGTCTGGGTATTTGTGTATATGAATTTTCATGTTTGTAAACGCACCCACGACACAGGAATAAATCCTAGTGTGGGGCTACGTTTTTATAAAAAAAAAAAAAAAAAAAAATAGTATGTTAGTACTGAACACGAATTTAATAAAAATATCAAGTTACCTAAATCAGTTTCTTACACGCCTCGGCCGGCCTAAGAAAAGTATTCAATACTATCTTCATACATGACGTGTGGTAGGTATTCTTCACTTTAACTATTTAATTTATTTATTATTCAGATTTCTCAAAATGAGTATTAGTCATATGGGCTAAAAACAAACATAGCGAGCTTTAAGTAATATAGACTAATTAAGGACTAAGTCTAGTACATACTCTATGAATTTCGCCGGAATACAAAACTAAACCTGTGCATATAATTTTCTCCAAAATCATAACAATAGTAAAGTTATACACTAACAGAATTCACCCAAGATACTGAAACTTTTCACCATAATGAGAGTGACCCATACAAACTCATATTGTGCCACCATTCAGGGAACGCACAAGTTCTTGAGTAATTTATTAACCTTTATGTTGCTAAAACATGTTTACGTGTACTTGGCGGATTAAGTAAATAGGGGAATTAGATTTGGAGTATCTGAAGTGACCCATGACCTTCACCAGGTTAGCGGTTCATCTTGTTGGGAATATTATTTAAATAATAATCAATCAGTCTTACTGTCCCATTGCTGAGCAAACTTTCTCTCTCAAATCGAGGTAAGAGAAAATAGGGTATACTCCACTACCCGAACCCCGTGCGATTTTTTAGGCAAGGTTTGTGGCCACCTGCTATTGAAACTTTTTTAAACTGGTCCGTGTATTTAAAACTTTCCCAAAAGCCCATCATAAACGATAACGTCTTACGACAGAGAACGCAGCTCGCATCGTTGTTATACCTAGAAGCTTCAAAATTAAGACATTAATATGCTATTGCCAAATTGAATTCCCTAAGTTAAGATGTAGAAAAATTTCTTATCTACATCGCTATATTCACCCTAATAATTATATTTGTATTTTATTATACCTTTCCATATTTGAGTATATCCTGAATAGGAATTCCGGGCGCTTCAGAGGGAACTTGCTAGACGTCGAACTCCTACAAACTAAAATCTTCAGGGTGCTCAGCATCGACAAACGCACTGGTGCCCTTCTGTGTCCCGCTATATAGAGTCCGCCTACGAAGAAGCAACTCGTGTTGTTTCCCCCTGCATCGACGAGATGTTAATAGAGGAAACGGCCACTCTACGCCACAATCCTTTTCAAAGTCGCGCGAGATGGGTAGTTAAAGCCCTTGCCTTCGTTTTCCGTGGCCACGATATTATTAAACCTAGACTATTAGAACATGATCATATTAACCCTGTTTTATCTGACTAATATGTCAAAAGTGTGAGGCGTAAGTATGAGACGAACTATGAAAGTGAAAAGCCGCGAGAAGTTTGTCTGAATTTAAAAAAAATCAGAGCTCTATTAACCTCTGCCTGCCTTGCATAAAATGGGCGAGTTCATATAAATAGTGTAATAATCATACGTATTTATCTAGTTTCAGAAATGCTTATGTCACACCTATCTGATCTTTGTCACATCTTTTACATGAAGATTAAATCCTCGATAAAGGCAAGTGGACTAAGTACACCTTAGTACCCGGTACCCACTTAGAAATAACAGGATTGCGAAATCAAACGCTCATTTTAGTTAGTGTCTGAGATGCGAAGATGACTTGAGTGGCTGTCGACAGGTTTAATGTTTGATCGCATAATTGAATTATTTCTTGAAGAGGGTTCACTAATTCCCGTATTTTGTTTAGAGTATGTAATATCTTTTAATTTTAAACAAGCAATCAGGGATGCTTTTAGATGTATGATCTTTACGTTGATTTTGTTAATTGTGAAGCTAAAATATTTTAACATATTCGTGAATATGAATACTGAAAAGGACATTCTGAAGAAAATAGTTTTCTTCATAGAAAAAATAGTTAAATAATTTACCGTGTCATGTGCTTCGCCTTTGTATATTTTTATTAAAATCGGTTTGTTGCTTTTTGCGTGACACCTACAAATATTCAGACAGGCCACAATAGTCTGCTACTGCTAAATAGTCAATTTGCAATATTCTTTTTAATATGCAGCGTATAGACGCAGACCTTTCCAACATAAAATCCACGACCAAAATAAAATCCTCCTAAAAAGTATATTCCAAAATTACGACATAAAAGATACTTACACAATCCATATTTAGTTATACTTAGCCTAAGTTTTTGAGTTTTCCATAAATTTACCCTATTACCGGAAATATGGCCATAAAGGACACTAACATAAGTATCGTATTCTGTAAGGAAAAAATTTGTTAGATCTCTAGGCTCTCTATTTACCCCGCAAAAGATTAGGCATAATTTTATACATAGAACTACATTGTCCTCACAATCCGTACACTTCTCTACATATATAATAGAGTCAAACCACAGTACCCGATCTTCGGTTCCACGCGTCAATTTATTGCCAGCCACGTTTCACAAATTGTCCCACCATTTGTGTTACGAACACGGGTCGTTTTCTTTGGGTATCATCATTGAAAGATTTGCCATCTCACTTATGTGACAGGCTTAGGAAATAAGGATAGACGTGACATACTTTTTAGATGAAAAATGTGATTCTTTCGTCGTGAGTCGTGACCTTTGTGTTGTACTTAGATAGTAAATATTACTAATAAATATTATTCCTGTACTTGATATACGCAGTCGTATGTATATCATCATTTGGTAGTTTCACTTATCTCCCAATTAGATTCCACAAAACACCTCTATAATATGTCATTATGGGATGACTAATCCTAAAAGTGCATACTACCTAATTTTATAGTGAATATTTTTAGTTTAAAAAGCAGAAAGACTTCTCAATCGATCTTAAGCATAACTTAGAATAATAGCATGGAATAAAATGATATTCATTTTGACACCACCACGTTCGACTAATACGATATTTTATTAGGTTATAAGAGAGCCCAAATTAGCTGCAATGGGGAACGTGCACTGGATACCTGAAATACAGATATTACTTGGTTAAGGCACCAGTCTCCCACAACAAATACCTACATTGCAATATGGCATTTAATATTATATTGTATCGAGAAAATAAACGATATAATTATTACTTCTTTTTGAACAAAATGGTGTAAAGACCATTTGGTGGGATATCTCTGAGATGCTGCTCCGAATCAAACCAATAGAAAAACCTTATGTCAATTTCTACACCAACGATATTTGTTATTATGTATCTTACTAGAATATCAGTAGCATTGGCGATTACATCACTATTGTTCCGTATGTGGAAGTCCATTGTTGCCCTATTGTCTCGTGTCTAGCTTCCGATTCAGTCTATATTCTCAGCAAATTAGACAAGAAAATAATATACGCAGACAACTACCGTTGTGCCTTAATATAACTTAGTTACAAGCATTTATAACCTTTGTCTTTAAAGGTTTCCCATGTAGCTTTCGAAAGAAAGGACATTTTGTACATAAAAATATGGTTATACCCTTAAAAATGTCCCAGTAATTATACCCTTAAAAATGTCCTAATAGATTAGAAAAACTTTGTACTTTCAATAAATTGTTAAAAAACTACAATAAGGATCTAGTAAAGGTTGAAACATTAAAAAAGTCTAAATAAAGGAAAAGGAAAAAAAATCTATTTTTAACATTATAAAACCAAAACACTGTCTCACCAATATTCCCAAAGCAGGGGTGGCAGAGGTGAACTGTGTACAGCCACTTTTTGCTGATGATGTTACCATTATACCAAGCACAATAACAGAAAAAAAATCTTTTTAAATCCAGTAAACACAATCTTTCTGACATGTTTGTTGCATAAAGGCAGATAAATTATTTTGTTATAGACCAAAATAATTCCTTGCGTAATAGGTAACACTGTCATATAAATTTTATTATTACTCATACAGTAGTTAGTACAAAGATAATCATAACAATGCATACATAATACGTGCCTAGGTTACAATCACATTGCTTACCGTAAATAAATTCCGAGGATAATATATCAACGTGTATTGTTAAGGTAAGATTTGCATTAATATAATTGAACGAGGATTTCCTCTAACTAATTGTGCTATGTAACACAGTGATAATATTACTAAAGTCGGTTTTACGAAAACTTATTTTTGTGTTCAGGGTTAAGAAAGTTTACTTGATTTTGTAAACTTGATATACGGACTAGAATATCATTTTTGTGAACGCCATTTTAACATTTTGATGCATACACTTAGTGTTGCGATAAATGAATGAAAACTCATCGGTTTTTCTACTTGATTTGACCATTTAGTTGAGTCTAGTTGAAAATGAGCGCCCTGATTCGGTCCCGCAGCCATAATATACTAGGCTAAATTTTTTTGTTGTTTATGATGTCCACCAATCTAATTATTATGTTTTCTTTTTTAATTTTTCTGTTTACCTGTGTATTTAATAGACATACAGATTACATCATTTATCTTTTGACTTACAATAAATTTCTACATCTGGCGTCCTTACCAAATATACACAACTTAAAATATGGTTCATACTTAAGATTTAAAAGCAGGATCGCAAAAGTAGCATGCATAATTTAATTAAACACACAAAAACAAGAGTTGAAAAAGATATGAAAGTAATATTCTTATGTATAACTAATTGTAATTTTATAAAAAGTTTCTTTAAATTTATAAATATTATCGTTGTTCTTCCAAATATCGCATACGGGGTTGTTTTGAGACACATTGTTGTTGGCAGGAGGTATGCTAAACACTTTCTGATCACGTCGTGATCGTGATGGTACGTATAGTATAAGTCGTAGGTTTCTTTATTTTACGTAATATCGACTCAATGGTCTAAATAGATCTTTAAGGGTATTGCTTTTCTGTTTTCTTGAAATAGTTTGACATTCCTATAACACGTCTTACTTTGTTTTTACCCAGATTAAATATCTCGATACATGCTACGCGACAGAAATTATATATTTTCCCCATTTTTCAACGTAGGCTCGGAACTGTTTATTAAAATTCTATATTCAAAGTAAGGAAGCCAATAGATAACGTTGATCTGTGGAGCTTATAACCATTTAAAAGAACGTACAAGAATGTAATTTTTCTCTCGAATATCAATTAAAAGTGATGATGAGTACAAATAATGAGCTACAGCCTCAAAATTTTCATTTCATACATCAATTTTCAACAATGAAACGTTATAAACGTGCGATTAAAGAGCCTTGGAATTAGATAGGACTTGATAAAAACCTCAGCGGGCTTGTCTTTTTTAAATTAATTCTTTCCGCCAACCTGTAACTTAATAACGCCCAATATGTTATAGGAAGATCAATTTTTCAACAAAAGCTTAATGTTACATCCGTCAGATATATTAATCATGTAACCCGTCAATATTAATATTACTTTTAATTTTTTTCTGTTGTCGATATTATTGAAAAGTTTCTATCTGTATTATCACGGCAGATCCCTTGAGGGGTAGGCAGAGAGTACAGATTTCCAACAGGTTCTTAGACGTCTTTCGTTTCATCCACTCTCATAGTTCGCATACACGCTCGCCGGTTACGAAAACTCTTGACTTGCCCTTCAAATAAGACATGGACTATTTGTTCATAGTAAGATAGTCTAGGTCTTTTCCGGTACCTACATTCTTCCACTTTCGCATAAACTTCCACTTCTGCTTTCCACTGGCTCTTTGTCATAGGCCAATAAAGATATTATCTTATCGTTTCAACGGCAGACATAGTGTAATTATATAGAAGCGGCCCGCGGCCATTTCGACTGCATTCTCGGAGGCAGCCATCAATTCCTGCTGCGTACAGGAATTGGGGTACATAGAGCACGATATAAGGTGGGTCATACGAATTCGGAGATAAGCAAGAGATAAATCCTATTCAAGGTTATTTGTTACCACTACGCAACACCTAATCAAATTAGTATTTATATCTTATAGTCTTTTTCACGAGACATGGGAACGGTTATGTTTGGAATTTGACGTTCCTAGAAATTAAGTGATGATAAAATTGAATGAAATAGAATCGAGATAATTTATAACGAAGAATGAATCGATTGTAATAAAAACAATGTAGGAATATAAAGAAAACAAAATACAAGAATTTCATTATTTATTTACGAATAAAGCAATTGGTCTGAAAAATGTCTATTTATATAGGTCAAAATGGCGCATCCATGATTATTTATTAATTTCTTGAGCATGAGTATGCTACATCCCTCAATCGGATTTATATTATTATGGGCTTCGGCCTATGGTTGTCAGGTTAATTGAAAGTCCAGTAGATTTTTGTCCAATAGTTGTTAATGAAGGTAGAAGAAAGTACAGTGAAGAAAGAATAAAATACAGAACAGAATGAGTTTAACACAACACAAGCACTGAAGTAAAAGAAAGCAAAGATGGATACACTAGTGAGAATAAAATATTAGAAATTATTTAACGAAAATATATGAATGTCTTTCACTTAAGATTTGCGCGTGCATACGCCGTGGTATACCGTTCCCAACCGGCGCTTGTGACCGAGCGATGGCGGATCGCGGCTCGCGGGCGCACAGCCGGTTTTGCGAGGGGCGGCGCGCGCGTGCGCGTGCGCTTCGGGATAGGCAGCGGCATTCATATGATGCCACATTATAATATATTCGTAAAGAAATCGGTAATCGTTTTGTACATTTTAAAAAACAAAGTATCGATTATAACAATAACATTGTGTCAGTCCCTAAAATGCAAACTATTCCAATTTACATAATTAAGCAATAGAGTTTTACGAAGTTTTGAATTTTAATAATGACGCAAATTTATAAACATGAATCTTAATGAAAATTAAAGCACATGTTTTTAAGTTAATTTTTTGGATTCCGTAATTTTAAGATTCTTGAATATGATATGCGTGAAATGGAATTTGATCAAACGTCATTACCCATGCTTCGTGGAAGACTATAATTGAAATTTCATTATATTTGCTGTTATGATGTAATTCAGTAAATACAATTTTATAAAAGTTGAGATTATTTTCATTATAGACATCGATTTTCAGAGTCCTTGCAAGAAATAGGCAATAAATTTATTTATTTATTCTTTATTGTATACAGAACAGAGGTAATTTTTATTTTCAAAAGTCATATACAAAGGCGAGCTTAACTCAGAATATGAGTTCTCTTCCAGCAAACCTTAGAGTGTTGAGAGATAAGACAGAAAAATAAGAGGGCAGTTATACAATCACACATTTCAGAGAAAAAGGAAAATATATAAAATTCCTAAACATAATTATAAATTAATTACATACACTACACAAATACTGCATACATATAATAAATATAATATACCTACATACACATACATAAATAGTACAAAAAGTTGTATGTATGCATCAATTAGCAAACAGATAGGAAATGTTCCCTGACTCTTCTCTTAAAAACATCCAGAGATGAACTCGCACGTAGGGCGTGTGGAAGTGAGTTCCAAAGACGGATACCACGAACAGTAAAAGACTTATCGTATCGGCTGGAAGAATGAAGAGGAGTACGAAGAAGGAGAGAAGTAGCACTACGACAGGGCCTATCTGTAGGAACAAGAAGGTCAAAATGCTCACGTAGGTAGATAGGAGCTTTAGGACTATGGAGGATGGAGTAGAGAAGAGAAAGAACATGTGAGTCTCGACGCCGCCGAATAGGCAGCCACTTCAATTTTAAATTATAAGATCATCTCCATAGTTGCGAAGTTAACGTTTTAAACTTGAACTAATTCATTACCTGCTGATCAAGTTATTTTTATTGGAAGCAAACATTATTGTGTTGCCATATTCAATAACTCTGTATTTGCTGTTATCTTTTTTTCACACCGTCAAATCTATATTCCCAAGCAGGTGTTGCAGTGGTGTACTGTGTACACCCACATTTCACCGAAGATGTTTGGTCCCGAAGGCGAGACCACAGCCTGACTTATTGGTTACAATTTCGAAATTGTCTAATAATTTCAATAACAGTCCTGAATACTTCTATTGACTATAATGAACTGCCATAGAGAAATTTCCATGCAAGAAACTTGATAACGTTTTGACTAATCTAGGATTTAAACCCCGAATCTCACGGTCACCAGTCGCACCTTGCACTATTTTTTTAAATCACGAAACATCGTTACTTAAATGTGACAAATCCCGCGGGGGATTTTCCGTCAAAAGAGAATCATCCTCTTTACATAAGTTTTAATAATTAAGGTGTAAACAGGAATCACGGAGCACGCTTACGACTCAACGCATATTTTTCCATCTCGGCCTTTATTCGCTATGAAAAATTAAACACGTAATGTGGTGCGTTACGATAACTCCGTGAAAATATTGCTGTATAACTGCTTTGGGGACGGGACGCTAAAAAAACGCATACCTTTAGACTAAAATTTGGCTACAATGAACATTGGTAAAAAATGGCACCAAAAGCGGCCTCAGTTACACACAGAGATAGGCAAAATGTAATCAGATTCAATCATGATTCAAGATTAAAAGTGTAATCGTAATCGTTGAAGATTACAAAATTCAATTGTAGTCGTTAATCATTAATACACCTTCACGCCTATATTCCCCAAGCGAGGATGGTTGGTTAATCATTAATCTGATTACATTTTGCCCATCCATGATTTTTAAGAATTCGTTCAAACGCTGTCAATGTTTGCGTGAGCGTGTGTGCGTACTACAATTTACCTAGATAAATTTTATGCTGTTTCTGTTATGCAGTAATGCATCTAAGCGCATACCGTACCTTTTGCATAGTCGGCTAATGTTATATTAAGTACGTGCTAAAGTACTAAAATCAAACTGATTGCACCGTTTATTAAATACAGATTTAACATTGTGTTTTACATGGTGCTGCCTAAATATATACGATTGCAACAAATAGAAAACAAAAAAGGAGAATTAAATAAAAATGAAAAGCCCGATGACTACCTTCGCCGGATTTTCACAGTGGAGGCCGCGTTCCAATCCAGTGGTAGATTAGTAATTATATAAAAAAATGTTAATTGACAATTTGTAAGTGCCTCCACTGGGTTTATACAACATAATTTGAGTTAGTTTGAAAAAAATAATAATTAAGAAATAGTTTTTTAGTGGCATACTTAATAGCATTACACTATCATTGCACGAAGTTATCTCAACGCGCCGCGTTAAGTAATAGCAAATAAGGGCTCGGTTTTTATTAACGATCCTCTTTAAACACCTTTATACTCTACAAGGTTTCCCGCGGTTCAGTTTATGGTCACAAGTATTTGCCTTTTCGGACTCCCACTTTGCTTCCTAATCAAGCGTTAGCTTAAGCGTGAAAGTTTTAATTGAAGGTCAAATATTTTTTTCTTGCTTAAAAGACGCGTGTGTCTTCTCGTTAAGATTTTTTCTTTTGAGTCGGTTAACGAAATGTTCCGATAATTTAAAAATTGTTTAAAAAAAGTTGATTTTATTTTCATAATTTTATTGACTTGGGTTCATAAATATTTTTGTAGTTTTATTTTTCAATATGCTTTGTTTTGTTTTTTAAGTTTAATTGTCTCGTTATGAAAATTATTCATGAATTTTTATGACCTAGTTCGTTGTTGAATTTCGTTATTTGGACTAATTTTGTAAAAACTTACATTTAAAGGGTATTCGGTTTTGCCATTTGAAAAAAATAATCAACATTTAAATTGTCCCGATGCTCTGCGAAGGCTTTCTCTTATAAATCAAGAGAGAGAGACATCATACTTACTTAACCAAACAGACCAAGTTACTATTTCAGATAACGATTGGAATTATTGGTTAATCGAAGAATCAAAGAAATAAGTAAATAGGTACTTTCTTAATTACAGTCACTATAAAACATAAAATGCACTTAGCTAAAAAAAAATCGGAATTCACATTAAAAGCACTACTCAAAACCAACATCCAAAAATAACGTTCACAGAAAAAACAATTTCTGGTCAAAAAAATTCTAGTCTAGTTTATTTATGATCTGAATCTGAATTTATATTCATTATAACCAACTAATTACACAACGCGGTGCGCTATGGTAACACTGTGAAATGATTGTTGAATGGTACATCCACGAACCAAATTTGAAGAGGAGATGGCCTAAGCTACCGAGCCTTTTGAATTTTCAAAAGCCTTAACGTCATTGTGGTCGGTGGGCTTACCTTAGTTTGTCATTGCTACTCGCTCCATTCACACGTCAGTTCGAGTTCGCATAGCTATTAAATATTATTTATTTTACTAAAAATAAAACCATTGAAATGACTTTGGAACATTTTGTATATGGTATAGATGGCACTCTGTTGTGAGCCGTCCAGTCCACTTATGTGGACTGCAAGGCATGCGTACGGGTGGGTGGTAACAGGTCACCCTGGTTTGACGTTAAAATCGGCGTCAAGCAGGGTTGCGTGTTGTCCGCTAGACTGTTTATAATATATCTGGACAAAAGTCTTCAAAGACTGAAAGCGATGAATGAAGGTGTACAAATGGGTGACTTAGTGGTAAACCATCTACTTTATGCAGATGACGCGGTTTTAATAGCGCCAACAGCCACTGATCTGCAAACACTAGTCACAGTTATGAAAGACGACTGCATGATCAATGGCTTACACTTGAATGTGAAGAAAACCAAGATTATGGTTTTTGAAAGGAAAGAAGCCAGAACGAATGCAATGATTGTGGTTGGTAACGATGTGCTAGAACAAGTGAATGAGTTTGTATATCTTGGATGCGCCTTCAGTAAGGATGGGAAATACACCGCTGACATAGAGAGAAGAGTGAGTGCAGGGAACAGAGTGAATGGTGCGATAGGAAAGCTACTCGGGAGCCCGCACTTAAGCCATAAGGCGCAGCTGGCCATACGTAACGGAGTTCTTGTCCCAACGCTGTTATATGGTAGCGAGAGCTGGGTATGTAAGAAGGAGAATGAAAGTAGGATAAATGCGGTAGAAATGCGAGCTCTGCGGAAGATGTGCGGAGTGAAGCTGACCGACCGCATTAGCAACAGCATAGTACGACAGCGAGTAGGTATGAAAGATAGTATCGGTGTAAAGATGAGAAAGGGCATGCTCCGTTGGTTCGAGCATATAGAAAGAATGCCAGAGGAAAGAATGACAAAACCGATATACAATGTGAAAGTGGAAGGATGCAGGTACCGGGGAAGACCTAGACTATCTTACCACGACCAAATAAACCGAGTCTTGTCTGATGGAAAAGTCAAGAGTCTCCGTAACCGGCGAGCGTGTATGAGACGAACTATGAGAGTCGAGGAAGCCAGAGAGGTATGTAAGGAAAGAACCTATTGGAACTCTGTACTCTCTGCCTACTCCGCAAGAGATCTGGCGTGAGGTTATATATAGATAGATAGATTGAAATGAAGTGATGTATCTTAACATGCAAAAATTACTTAAATCAACATTCCTGTCATACGAATAATGTGACATTTCACTTGTAAGTATTTTTTTGTGATTTTTTAGAATACTTCTATATTAAAACGCCATCTACCGTAATCTAATTGAACTTACAGGTTACATTGATATGGGCAGACCATTTAATTTTTACCAGTCTCCGCCAGATGTCAAATGCAAATGTGGGTTGAGAGTAACGTCCCTCTGCACTGTGCCACCTTGCGCAGTGCCACACTTAAATTGTATAGGAACATCTTATTAGGCCATCTCCTCTCCGTATTTGCTTCGTGGCTACTTCAGAGGCATACAGAAAACCATTACACAATCATTTCAAAAAGTTTTAGGACAGCGCCGCGACCAATAATTGCTTTTTCATTCTCCTTCGGTTTTTTGCACCGACATTATGGTGACGTGAATTCAATTCTTGGTGGAGTTAATTTATTTATTAGCATACAGAGAGCATTTTAAAATGGAAGTGAGCAATTGGCTGTCTGGAAGATTGATGGTCCAATTTTCATTGTTGAATTTATGGATCGGTTTGTGATCAATCTGTTTGGTGTATTATCGAATCTGCTAATGCTAATGTCAAATGTTAATGCTATTTTTATAGGTCTAACGATTTCCTTAATCTGCTAAAGATGTTTTTGTGCCACATATGAAATCTTTCTTTAAATAAACCAGCAGTATCGAGCTAAAAGTTATAATTAACGATGTTTTGTTAAATCAAAGTTTTGGAAGTCTAACCTAGGTAGAATTTAGTTTATTCCTATTGATTCCGTTTGTTACCATTTTTGTTTTGCTAGTTCCATGACAATTAAAGCGCACTACAAAATTCAAAACTTGGTGTCATATACTGGTTCATAGGAGTTACAATAGCGGGAATGTGTGGCCGGCTTAGTTCCAAATAAAAAGTATAACTCTGCTTTTATTAATCATTTTTATACAAACAAACATTTTTATACTGAGTTCTTAGATTTACGCGAATATTACACATGAAATAAAACTATTTTTTTTTCGGACTTTGTCGCTTTTTTCTTTTAACATTTTTATATAATCCTGAGTTAAAATATAATAACAAAGCAGTAAAATTCGGAAATCCCCTCAACGTTTATACAACATGGAAAAATGGCCGGATCGCCCGATACGAACTGTCTGTTCCACTGACATTTAGAAAACAAACGAATAATGCGGGCTACAAAGATATTCGCAGAACCGGCTGCCCTTCCGTTTCCCACAGAAAACATCCGTATTGTTACCTATCCACGGAAGGGATCCAAGGCTTCACCCCTCAGCCTTTTTGTGATGGAATTTACTATGGTATAATTTTGTTAGGTGTGGTTTTAGGGAAAATAAAATTTTGGATCGGCGAGTGATGTATGAAAACTGAATCCAATTTTGGTTAAGGGCGAATCATATGTAGTAGTCTAGATATTGGTTAATATTTGCCTTCATAAATAGGCCACAAATAGACAAATATTAGCCGATATTACTACAAAAAACTGAAGAGTATTGTCATATTTGAATAAAAGGGTTGACAAATACCATAAGGTATATGTTAATGAGCAAAATGTGTCAATTTTACTACTGATATGTTTCTCAAATCTTGCAGAAGTCCGTTTTTTTTATATTAAACTACAATAATCCCCGTAAATAATTTTATTTTATTTATGTAGACCTAAAAGTCCTTGAAAACAGTCAATAAAGAAAACTCTCGCCCGTTCGAAACGTCATTCGTGTAAAAATGAAGAGCAAAATACTCCACAGTTACTTTTTTAAAATTAACGCTTTACAATTTTTTTCAATTGTACAAAGTATGATTCATGGGGTATGGGAAAAAGATGCAAAAAGTTCTACATAGACTTCAGTATAAACTAAACAAATATTTTTTATATAATCATTATTTTTGCTATCATCAAAATTCTATTTCGCAAATGAGTACTGCAAAGTACTGACTGCCTTATTGGTCTGGTGGCAAAGCGCATTGCTTTGTGATCACGAGGTCCTGGGTTCAAATCCTAGGTCGGACAAATGTAGTTTTTCTAACGAAAAATTCCCAGTATGAGTATTCCCGGAGTCTGGAATTGTGCCCGGTATATGGCAATAGGCTCGCCCCCTATTACATGGGACCTAACATCGTCGGCGAAACGTGGGTGTACTCAGTACACCTCTGCCACCCCCTCTGGGGAATATAGGCGTGACGGTGTTTCCATAAGCCATAAAATATGCAGATGAGAAAAATAATTTTGCTTCGGTAAAGCTAAAAAAGTCCAGTTATATTCGTGTCTATTCCATTTGACTAAGAGACGGTGTAAGAAGAAAATGACTTAAATTGTCAGTTCGCAGGTTTTTATTGTAGCTACTAATTTAAGGATATATTTGTTTTATCTGTACATATTTTAAGGTTTCCTTTAAATAGATATTTAGGACTAAAATAAAAAATAGGTACCAAAATGACTTTAAAATATAGGTGGCTCCATGGCTACGTACTATTTGATCTGGGCACTACTGGGCAAAGATCTTCTCTCGTAAAGTGAGGTGAGAGACATTAGGCCGATATTCACCACGTGTAGCCAGTACGAATTGGTGGAGGTCGATTTGCGGCTACCGACAATTCTTGAACTGAAGCATAAAATATTTGATTTGACATCATCTACAAGAGCGATTAAGTGTACATAAAAATTTCTTATCCGCTTAGTTCTAAAATAAAATCTAAGTCGGAGCATCAAATCCTTCCTGATTAGTGCAGTTAAGTTTAAAATTCTTAAATGAAAATCGCCGGGAAAACAAGGCGCGTTCAGACGGAAAAGATTTTTCTTACACGTATAGAAATGCTGAAGATGAGGCTTGATTTGCGTAGACGATTGGATAGTCTCTTTTAGTATTGAGTAAAGTTGTAGGTGGCGGTTGGACTGCCTAAGAGTGGGATGGTGTTTTAACTACAGATTGTTTGTATTATTAATGTGTCGTTTTGATTGTAAATGGGATACAAAGGAATATATAGTTACTTCTTTGGTTTCTCAATAAAGTTTATTTCTTTTTATTGGATTATAGATTGAGAATTTTAATTCGGTTGATTGATAGTTAATTTACCACAACTAACAGGTTTTTTAAATTTATTGACCACAGTTTTGACAGAGCTTGGACTCGTAGTTATATTCGATGCTGCGCCGTTCACTGACATGAGTAGTCGCGGGTTCAGTTCCCGAATTTTTGTGAGACCCACATTTTTTTCTTTCAGTCTGGGTTTTGGTTTGTAACTTTTATGTTTGGAAACGTAATCACGATACAGGACTCATTTCTTATGTGGCATACGTCTATTTGGCTGGCGTTACTTTAAAATAACTTGAATATGATTCAAATTATTATTGTGCTTGAATTAATTTTCAGAAGTAAAAATAAAACCTAATGAAGTCGACAATATTGTTTCTACAGACGAATAAAAATCGACTGTGACAAATCGCTAGGCTGTAACAAGCTTCACTGAACCAAACAACCCATTCAGCTGTATTGCGCGAGCGTTGATTCAATTCGATTCTGAGGAAACAAAATGAAGTTTGGAAGTTTTCTTCTCGCGTTGTAATTGGATTAATCACGCGTACGCAGTAATCTTATTGTTTTAATATTGGGCGCGTTGGAGTTGAGGTGTTCCGGATTGGTTGTTTCGCGGGTAATGTGTCATGTGATGTGTGTTTTCTAATGAGATTTGCTCGCGATCTGGTAATGGACTGGGAAGTGTGTTGAAAATGTTCTAAGGTGCTGGTTGGTGCAGTCGGTTACTTGGCACCGATTTCAAATATTTATTTTTTGCTTTTTGAAGTCGGTTTATCTTTTTTTTTTTAAAGATTTTTATTTTACAATTTTAAGTGACTGTATTGTATAATTTTGATAAACTTTACAGTATTACAGCTTCTATATCAAAATAAATAGGCTATAATTTATATAAATATTACAAAATCACAGAATAAACACGTGCGCAGCCACGGGTGGCAACTAATCAAATATTAATAAACTAGGTGTTTTTAGCGATTTTACATATGTTTATATTGTATTTTCCTTTTTTTATGTAAAAAACGTAGCCACTTACTAAGAATTATCCTACTGTCGTGGGTGCGTTTACAAACTTGAAATTCACATGCATAAACACCCAGACCAAAACAAATATTTGTGGGTCACACAAGAATTTGTCCCGTGCGGGAATCGAACCCGCTCCTACTCAATCCAATGCACGGAGCGACTCAAGCTCTTAACCACTGCATCAAGGTGTCTGTCTAAAACTGAAAAAGTAATTTAAATTCTTGGTTCAATGGCTGTTATGAAAGTTTCCACGCTACGAATGAGCGCCATCTATGCATAATACAAGATTTGCGGGTCACGATTTAATATACGGCTATTGTCAGTCCATAAATTAAGTTGGTCTGTGCTAGTAGTAAACTTCTAAATACTAATAAGAACATACAAGCAGACCTATGTACATAGTTCGACACATTCCCAGTTGTGAACTCTACGAAGGAAGTCTGAGACAACAATGGGGCAAAGTTTTGCTTTGTAAACTTTAATTTCGCCACTACGAAGTACATTTTTACTTAAAGTTGCTTTCGAAAAGAGAATTCGCGCATTTTATTTATAGAGTAACTGTTTAGTGTATGCTTTATAGGATATTTACATTTTTATGTAAATATCCTATAAAGCATACACCTGAGAACCAGTGATTGGTTAGTCTGGACGTGGAATGCGATGTGATTTTTTTAAAGTTATTGAGTGTTACTGGCATTGTTAAGAGGACTGGATTTTGTTTTCTTAGTTAAGTTTTAATGTATACTCCTTAATATACAGGTATTACTTTTAAAACACTCATAACCTGGCAGGACTATATTACTAACATCATATTCAAAACGTTTTTTTCTGAGATGTTTTAAACGTTAGCGAAAATTAATCAGCTGTCCCATATATTACTTTGTGTGTGTCAACAGACATTAATTTTTTTCTGGCTTAAAAACCTCATTTTTAAGTAAGAAAGGTGAGAAAAGGTACGTATAGAAAAATCATTTGTAAAGATCAGAAGGGACATGCTTCGCTAGTTTGAACATATAGGAAGAATGTCGGAGGAATGAATGAAAAAACAGATATACAATGGCAAGTGGAAGAATATAAGTTTAGAGGAAGACAAACTTGCTTTAGTCATGCTAAATAGAGTGAGTGCAGCCTTATCTTATGGGCAAGTTAAGAGTATCCGTAACTGTTGAGCGCGTATGACACGAACTATGAGAGTAGACAAAGAAAATAACCTATTTGACCTCTGTACAGTCTGTCTTTCCCGCAAGGGATCATGATAACATAGATGGTACTCAATTGAATAAAAAATAAAGGAAATTAGTTATTATATAGTAATTTAATTTATTATATATTGTATCAGGTAATTAACTGCTGATATTTGTATTAACTGGAACGAAGTTTAATATAACAAATATAATATAATAGCAGGCAGTGATAGCCTAGTGGTTAGACCGTTGGACTGCAAAGTCAAAGGTCTCGGGTTCAAACCCAGGCACGCACCTCTGTCTTTTCGAAAGCATGTGCGTATTAAAAATTAATTATCACTTGCTTTAACGGTGAAGGAAAACATCGTGAGGAAACCTGCATGCCTAAGAGCTTCTCAAAGGTGTGTGAAGTTCGCCAACCCGCACTGGGCCAGCGTGGTGGACTATGGCCTAAACCCTCTCAGTTTGAGAGGAGGCCCGTGCCCAACAGTGGGACAGTTTCTTAACAGGGCTATTAAAAAAAAAAAAAAAAAAAATATAATATTGTTTACCTAGTACGCTTAATTAATAATACCGAATTTTGATACAATTAAGACGCAGTATACCCCAAATACGCCAACAACCGGAAGTTTCCTGTAGGCCCCATAGTTTTCATTGTAATCACGCGCTCGTGCGAGTGAGCGAGACACTACAATAGTAGCTGTCAACATGGAAGACGAGTTACGTATATTGCAGACTACTAGCGATTATTCGCTACACTTATTAATTGGAACAAAGTTTAATGTAACTAATATAACACAACATTATTTACCAAGTACACTTTTTTAATGATACAAAATTTCTATACAATTTACACGTAGCATAGTTTGTCGTGGTCCCCGTAGTTCTCGTTGTAATCACGCACTCGTGCGAGTAAGCGAGACACCACAACAGTGGCTGTGAACTTAGAAGGAGAGTAAAGTATATTACTAGTTTCGTTGTCCAGCTACTGTTTCAGCGATTATTCGTTACTGAGTAGAAATAGTCACATCTTGAATTATAATGTAATATTTTGCTCAAAGGTCAAAATCAAAGGTCGACATTATTTTTAGTTAAAGATGATTCTCGAATAAGTTGTTTGTAGATGACAATTCATTTAATATCCTACGTGAAAGATTGGGATAGTATGGCAAAGGGCCCCAAGATCGTTAAGCACTGGTGAAGACCTTACGTATCTGTACAAATAGTCAAGTACTCTCTATTACATCAACTAGTCGTCTCTAAAACTGCTACGTTGTTGGTCTAGTGATAACTCTTATGTTCGAATTCTAGATCGGATAGTGTTGTTTTCTATTATAAATTTCTGAAATACTGTTCCGGAACCTGAAATTGTGCCCGAATTTCAAATAAGATAAGACAACTAAAAGTCGGAAAATAGAGTTTAGTTAGTAAATTAATTACTTTTGCCCCATCACAAAACCGGAGACATAAAATGCGGGGGCGTTTAACTTAATACTTTCTCACTCAAACCGACACAGATGCCCAGTTAAGGTCTTGTTTTAATTATAATTTTGTTTTATTACCTTTCTATTTAAGACCAGATAAAGACAGCATAATTGTGTAGAGTATCAACAGACTCTTTGTAGTAGAGGCAACCTATGACATCTTTAACTTAAGCAAAGTGGGTCTTGTTTTAATTAAAATCTGTTTTAATACCTGTATATTTAAGTTTAGATTGAATTAACAGTTATATTATTTTGCATAGAGACGGCTTCTTTATAACAGAGGCGACATGTTCTACCTTAAACAAAGTGTGCAGTTTAAATTAAACACACCACACCGTCACGCTTATATTCCCCAGAGGGGGTGGCAGAGGTGTACTGAGAACACCCACGTTTCGCCGACGATGTTAGGTCGCATGTAATAGGGAGCGAGCTGTTTAAATTAAAATCTGTTTTATACCTGTGTATTTATGTCTACATTTAGTTGGCAACTTTAATATTGTACATAGATCACGAGACTTTTTTTTAAATAGAAGAAGCAGGCGCTATATAACAAGATATAATATAAAGACATATTTTAATGTATAAATAATTTTGAGAATAAATGCTTAAAATTCCTTAGCCGGAGATGTGGGGATTGTCGTATTAGGATTAAATATTTTGGAGCAAAATTCTCTTAATAATTAATAATCAACAACTAATATTATCATTGTCTTGTAGCTAGTACCGCATTTAATAAATTTTAAATAATATAATTTTCACATCCTTACTTTTTCATCGTGAAACGATGTCGTGTCCTAACTTCTGGAGGAAAAAGTAAATATAAATAAAATTCAAGCGTTGAAAATCCTCTTAATTGGGTGGACGCTCTTGGTAAACTATAAGTCTTTGCGTAATATAAAATTCTTTCAGCGGAACATGTCCATGGTCCGGGCATTGAATATTCTAGGTCAATAAAGACATTTTTATTTTATAGAAGACGAGACGTGATGAGAGTAATAAAATGTACTATACTTACTATTATGTTTAGATGTAAATGTAACTATTTTTTGGGATTTTATCCCGGTTTATTTTTAGATTTTAAGTTCCCGACGTTTCGAGTGCGTTCAAAAATCATAACTACTCCGTAATACATACTTCTTAATTATTTTGGTTGGTCAGATTTACGCAGAATGAGCACATGGTGTCTTGACATTTACAGTGGTATGTTTATTTTTAGATTTAATTATATTAATTACAGGTTGCCAAGTCAATGGAAGCAGCCAGCCATCTTCTCTATTGAAATTAGGGTTTTTAATTTCAATGACCTCGCAAAGCATCCGTGGTAGAAATCGTTGCTCTTTAACAAAAATTTAGGAATACGAGATATTTGTGTTAAACATAATTTCTGTCCTACTGCCATTTGTAGGCTGCTGTTAAATTTTCATATATAACATTTTATAAAACTCAGAACTCTGTACTCTCTGCCTAACCCGCAAGGGATCTGGCGTGATAATATAGATAGATAGATAGAACATTTTAGAAAACTTTTGAAACCCTTCTTCGGAAATCAGATATCCTTGATTTGTATGTAGAGCTCCTAACTGCAAATAAACAGGACTTCTATGCCAATGTAAATATACTTAAGATTTTGAAGAGCATTATTTTCATAGTGCATATTTATCATATGCGAGTTTATTTAATAGTATAGCGTATACTGTATGTTTAAATTGTTGAAAATCCGACATCAGAATTACGTTTTGTCTTTGGTAATTGCTTATCGGCAAGGAATAATGCAGGAATCGGGGTAAACCTAGACTATCATATCATACCATATATATTCTGATAGTCCTATAATAATAAGACTATTATTATAGGACTATCAGAAAAGTATTATATCATCTGAAGAACAATCAAGAGTCTCTGTAACCGACGAGCGTCTGTGAGGCAAACTATGAGAGTGGAGGACCCAATAGGTAATTAACGTGCAAGTGAACCGGCGCAATGATATAAATAGAAATTTATCTGATACCATATTTTGGTACACATGGTTGGCACATGAAGAAAAATAAATTTAATGTTATTATCGCAAATGTTTAAAATTTAAATTCTTAACACTGCAAAGTGAATTGCAACATGCATGATGAAATAAACATTAGAAAAATTTGATTTATTTTAATGTATGTTCACTCTCAAAAATAATTTGTCACGGGAAACTTTAAACAGAACTAAACCAAAATAAAACTAGTTTTTTTTTATATTTTGACGACAGAAAAATCTTTTGCACCTTTATAATTTACACCTTATAATCAGTACGCAGGTAGACGTGGTAACTGGGTGGAAGCTTCGCCGTAGTTTTTGTAAATATGACAACTAACACTGTTCAATATGCAAGTTGTTTTTGATGAAATGTTGGTTTTATAGCCAATGAAATTGGTGTGATGGATAAAGAAAGTTTGATGCGAATTTGTGTATCATCCTATGAAGTAACTGACCTGAAGAAATTGAAAAATTTTATTGTTTGATACTGTCTCTACGGATACTAGGAAGAGAAGGAGGAGGAGAAACAAAAGTCAAGATAAAATACAGAGGGACCTTAAATACATACAATTCCATTATTTTGTGGCGAAAGAACTGCACAGACTACCCCCTTTGACTTTTGATCATTGTGATGTTTTGACGTTATTGAAAGATATACTTCTATTAAAGACGCAATTGGAGAATATTAAGAGCACATATGTCACAAATGACAAAAAATAAATGTACACATATTAACAATGACCCTAAATTGCTGGTAAGTACTACAAAAAAATAAGAACTTATTGTAATTTATCTAGCTATCTATATCATCACGTCAGATAGCCTTCGGGGTAGGCAACTTATTAAGTATATTTATTTTAAAACCAACTTAAAAGCAACATTAAATAATTTACAGTCCTAATTCTTTAATACTTATGGAAAAGACGTGGAACTCCCAAAACAATTTAACCCTTCAGATGCCATGGTGTAATTTTTCCAAGAACGCAACTAACCCCATTTTTGTGGGCGTTATTGCGATGCGCTACCCCTTGCCTTGACCTTGTTCTTCCCTCTTACTCTATTTATATCATTATAACAGCCCTATTTTCTCTTAGTTCTGTTTCACAGAAAAACAGAGTGATTCAGGATTTTTTCTGCGACGCCTAAGATGCCATTATGAGAGATCAGTTACTGTGTTTATCGGATAGCTGATCTGACAATTATTGGCTTAGGTGTAAAAGTTTGGGCGTTAAGATTTAGCGGTAGTATTTATGAAAGTTTCATCATGAAAGATGTGTAAACGTAAATTTATACTGAGCTTTAAGGTCTTAACTACATGAAAAATAAACAGTTAAGGTTGAATAAAAGAAAATTTATACTGATAATTTTTTTTATGCCATTTTCTACTAAGTACAGCTAGCTAGGAATTGTGCCCGGGATATGGCAATAGGCTTTACATGGGACCTAACATCGTTGGCGAAACGCGGGTGCACTCAGTATACCTCTGCCACCCCCTCTAGGGAATATAGGCGTGACGGTGTTTTTTTTTTACAGCTTGCGATATAAGATGCAGAATATGATCAATTTCTCAAATCGTTAATACCTACTCTTTAATTCACAAACGTTATATAAAGATCGTCAAAATTATATATTAGCAACATATTCAATGTCATTTAGAACAAGAAAAATTATATGTATATGTAATCCAAAACAAAAGTGTGCATATCAATTAAAAACAAACTGACGTATTTTGCTGACCGTAAAAGTGTTAATTTGGTTGATCTTTGATGAACTATAATTTTTTTACACTTTTAAGATGTCAAGCAATGATTTAATATGATACTTTTGACAAGAGAAAATCCAAAACATCAAACACTTCCTTAAATAAAACGCGCACGTACTAGATGAGTGTTTTACTAGATCATAACACAACCATTACTCCGTTTTGACAGTCCAGTCGTGCATCCATCTCGAAGCACATAAACTTTAATAGTCGCCATAACAAACCTGAGATAACATCGTAACGCAAAAATCATACACCTCACCGGTTGATATTAACGTAAATGAGGAGAACAAACGACGAATTAGCCCTCCGAGGATTCTAATTAAGTTCAACGAGATTCACGAGGTAGGGAGAAATAATAAGAAAAAACAGATTTTTTTTAAGAATTAGGCTTTAATTTCGCGCCATTTGCCATCTGCCGTCTCCGGGCATTTATCAGTTAGGTACCAAAATGAAGAAGGGAAAAGATTTTTGTTGATTTTTTCCTTGTCAGTGAACCTTTTTTTTTTCGAACGGACAAATAAGCGCTTTTGTTTTTCGGCATTCGAAATTTGAAAAGAGTTTGGAGATGAAATATTTTAGCGGTCAGTGGTAACGGGTTAAGTTGGGCAGCGTTCGTAAATTTGTATCCCAGCGGTCGTGTTTGTTGAATTCTTTTTTTTTTATTTATTTTATTACTTTTATATTTTAATTGATGCGGTATGTACGGAATTGAAAGTATTTCATTAATTTGGATTTATTAGATTGAGTTGGTATAGCGTTTTATAGATGATATTATATAGAGAATAGATTTTGTTGTACTACAGTATGTTCTTTTTTTATAATAAGTTAGTATAAATATACTTCTAAAAAAAATCACGTTTACACTTAATTTCCTATGTAATAATGACGGTTATATTGTTATGCTTTATGACTTTTGTATTTATATAGCTCCACTTTTCACAAAAAGTACACGAAGCAACCTTTTATTGGACAAACAAGGAAAATCTTCAGAACTATCTCCATTACCTGTCAGGTAGATCTGGACCGCAGTGTTTAACGATCATCAAGGTTATGCAGTGTCAGTGCAGGGGGACATACACTAATTTCCTCGCCAAAGGTGCGTTCCTCGCAGAGATTCCGGAGCCCATGCATATGCAGTGTCAATGTCAGCTATCCTGTGGTTTTTAGTCGGTAGGAGTCCAACAAGCCCCGCAAGCTTCCTCCTAGACTCGAGGAAGGGCTGTGCAGGATTTTACCCACAACAAAAGGGTTTTATTTGATCAACAAATATTCGGATTGGATAAATTTTTAATCTTTTTTTTAACGTAGCCTCACATTAGGAATTATTCTTGTATCGTGGGTGCGTTTATAAACATGAAAATTCACATATACAAATACCCAGACCGAAACAAATAAATCACATAAAGATTTGTCTCGTACGGGAATCGAACCCGCGACTATTAGACTCAGTAGGCGGAGTGGCTTAAGCTTTTAACCACTGCGCTAAATCGTCCTTCCAAATCTAAATATGAAAACCTATAAGCAGGTTCATGTATTGATTTAAAAGCACAATATTTTTTATTTTCGTGTTTAATAGCACTGTAACTGACCGGTTAGACGATATAACGTAAATAGTAAACTAATAGGTCCGAACGCTTTGTTATATAAAAAATAAAAATGAAAATTCACAGACTATTTAATTTTATTATACAATTGGTTCACTAAACTACACGTCCATAGCTTTTGTCGCCCACACACGAGACTTCCTTAAGGTCTTTGTGTAGTTCAGACCCCTTTGGTGTATAAGTTTTTACCACTGAGCTAACCGGCAGACAAAATCCAGGGCCGTAGTTAGATAGCAATTAGACTAAGTACCAAGATTACGAACTTTTGTTAAGGAACCAGATTTAATGAGGGTATATATTGTTAATTGAAACTTCTGATATTGTAAGGAGGTGGAAACTGTAATTCACTAAAGCCGTAGGAAACAAAAATGTAACACAACGTATATGAAACGAAAAAAGTTTGTAAGGAAAATCCCTATTAGAACTCTGTACTCTCCGCCTACACCGCAAGGGATCTGGCGTGATGATATAGATAGATAGCTTTATTTATTATATTCATTTTATTATACTCGCATATCGAAATATATGACGATTGACTGCTTAAGATTATCGATATCGTATAACATTAATCACAATTAACGCCTTATAGATCAAATTATAATATTAATTAGTAGTGCTTACTATATTCCATATCAGTTTCGATGGTGTTGATTACTATTGAATTAATTATAATTAGGATCCTACCATTATATTATCATGTTATATAATACAAGAGTCTCGGCTTCCGGCGAGCGTGTATGAGACTAATTATGAGAATGGAGGACGGAAAACGTATAGTCAGCAAGAAAATGGGGCATTTACACAAACTTTTTGATGCCAATCGATTCTATTTATAATAAGAATCAATAACGTCTATTGGACCAGCTGACGTCGGAGTAACTATTAAAAAAGTCAGAAATCGCATAAAAACCTTTTCCCATACATTTTGTAGGAAATCTTCGTGGATTTGAAAACCTGACTGTACATTTGTTTCAAAATCTGTAAATACAGCTCAAAATGTCGCAAAAAGTTGAGGTGATTGCTCCTGCAGCTGTTCCGTCTCAAATATCCACCCTATGTACAGCTGAAGTCACAATTTCAAAAACACAAGCTTAGAATAACATTAAAACCGCTAACACTGTATTATCTGTTCTAATATAAAATTTTAATATGTGCACTCAGGTAAAAAAGAAACAATTTACGCAATAAATTTGCTTCTGTCACTTTCTTATCTCTAAAAAAATATGTTTTACCAAAAAAAATAAATTTAAATTAAAATCCATAAATCTTGCTCGCACTGTCAAAAGTTGCGAAGTAAATAATATTTAATCAGTTATGTCGTGATTCGAAGTTTGATAGGCGTAAAGATGTTTTATTGAATGGAAACATGAAAGTCATAGTTTGACAACTTTTTATATAATTTGTAAAAAATGGCGTCGCATTTTTTTTAATATCTCCATTTTTTTGAGCAACGATATTTTCTGTTTCGTGAACTTGAATGATTTATGTCTAAAATTGATTTCGTGAATAAATTTTTATCAGTGAATTTGTTATTTGAAAACTAAAGAAGTGTGTGAAACCGACCGTGTTCGACCTACACATAGATGTATTGTGTATTTTATGTATTACTTAAGATTGGATAAGTTTGAATATAAATGTTTACTCATTTTCTTGTCTGCCTGTTTTTAAACGGACTTGCCGTTGAGTTCAAGGCTTAAATCGTTAAATATGAAAACAGCCTACACTGTTCCACTATTGGACAAAGGCCTTCCAATAAGTCGAGGTGAGAGAGATGAGGTCATCCTTCACTATGCGGTCCCACTGCGGATTGGTAAAGTTGGCCTGTTTCGACCTGCTGTTGGAACTTAACAAGCCGCCTGTAAAGCGCCTATCTCGGCTTAACAACTACCACATAAATTGGCAGCGATTAACAGCTTAGCGTGCCTCCTGAAGCACATAGACGCTCGAAAATTGAGTTGCCCCAAACGGTCACCCATTTCAGACTTACCGAGCCAAACGTCGCTTATCCTTGAAGATCGTTCAAAACATATCCTCTACAATAAACAAAACTAGGTTATATAACATTAGCCTTTTTAAGAAACTGTCCCACCGTTGGACATGGGCCTACTCTCAAACTGAGAGGGCTTAGGCCATAGCCCACCTCGCTGGCCCAGTGCGGGTTGGCGAACTTCACACATCTTCGAGAAATTTGTAGGCATGCAGGTTTCGTCACGATGTTTTCCTTTACCGTTAAAGTAAGTGATAGTCAATAATTAATACGCACATGCATTAAAAAAACTAGGTTATGCGAACACAAATGCCTGCTATGTTCTGTGGCGTTTACCGACTTTGCCATAACTGTAACCATTATAATGAAAAATATCATACATTTTCACATTACGGTCGCCATTGTAGTTTAACCGACAGAGCGTAATCTTCGCTCGAATCGATTCAATCGCTGAATCGGAAGAAATTGGTATTGATTATGAAATCAATTATGAATCACTCGTTTAAAAGTGATGCCATGCCTAAATCCTACTGGGCTAGGCACAGACTTCAGTTCATCACATGCTACGACTTTGACTTATAACGCGACATGGATGTTTTGGTCCATGGATGACATTGACAGAGAGTCATTGGTGTGAAACTGGGGTTAACATTTACTTCTTTCAAGGCGGTATTTCAATAGGTCGATCCGCACGGTTACTAATTAAAATATAGTACTTGGGTAAATTTCATAGCAAACGGCAACTCTGCAACGGTCATGAAGTGACATTTAACTTGATGACAGCTTTGACAGACTCCACTTTTTTATCGACAACTTCGTTGACCTAGTAACGCACAATGGTGATGATCTCGAAGTCCTGTATTTGAGACCTACATCAGTGATAGTGTTATTGGAGTTGTGTCCGGTAATTTAGAGAGTGACCCCTAACATCGTCAGCAAAAAGAGCAATGGCAATAAAAGTCAAAATCTTTATAATCTTTTCTTTTAAGTTACTTATTATTACAATTTGTATCTCGCTGATGTTCACGGGCTTTACCCAGATCTTTGAAAGGCTTGCATGGGGACATGGGTCCAACACCCAGAGGCCCTTTGCGAGAAGTTAACGTTATGTAAGTCACCTGCTGAGATCACTTGCTGAAAATAAATAAACATAACCAGCAAACTGACCCTGGCAGGTACAAGGACTATTGTAAATTATGGAAAGAAGACAAGGGTTATATAAGTGTGGTTTGATGGACAAAAACTGGACTGTTTCAAAGAGGACAGACACCGGCCATAATTAGTGATACCTAACTACCCGTGGTCGACAATGAGTCGCCACTTACGAGATAGGCCATCAAACGGTCGCTATAAGACAACTGAGGGCAACGCTTAGAAAAATTGTCAACCTGGAAACGATATTATTGGCGTATCATGCCTACGTAGCATCAACGCTTAGATATGGTTTAATACACTGGGGTAACTCTGTAGGAAAAGAGATAGTTTTCAAAGCCCAAAAAAGGTGTATAAGAACTATTAATGGCTTGCGTAATACAGATAGTTTTAAACCTTTATTTAAGAAATTAAAAATTGTAACGTTGACATCTTTGTATATTTATGAAGTTAATGTATTTGTCAAAACGAACCAGGCGCTGTACAAAATTGCCTATAAAAGACATTACCACAAATTACGCGACAAAAATAAGTCTGAGCTCGAGGTCCCACTTAATAAGACAGCACTAATGAGAAACAGTTTACTCTGCATGGGTCAAAAAATTGCCGGAGGAAATAAAAATCATGAATATAAGCAGTTTTAAAATAAAAATGCATGATATATCAATAAATAAATGTTACTATTCCTTAAACGAATATTTTAATGATATTTCAATAATCGCGACATAACAAATTATACTTCAACGATAATTTTGACAATTTATTTCCTTTGACATGTTTATAGCAGAGTAAATTGACATTATATATACTTTTTTATGACAACTGACAAAGACTGTATTAGTGAATTATATACTTAGATATTATAATGAAATAAGTATTATAAATAAGTTTTTTGTGTAGTTAAAGATTTATTTTATTAATTAATATTTATACGCCAGTTGGCGAAACATGGAGTACGTACTCAAACTGTAACATCTCACATCATATTATAATGCACCTATGTTTACAAATAAAGAAATTTGAATTTGAACGCTGGTGTGAGCGGCTCAGGAGTGTACAGAGGTGTGCTGCGCTTTCTCTGAATTTACCCGCGGCGCTGTGCCCTTTAACACTTTCACCCCTACATCAACGTAGAACCACATTATCTTCCTAGGTTGATATAGTTCTCACGGCTCCTCTCTGGACGGCCAATTAAGGCAAGCCAGAGCCGAGAGTCCTGCGGGCACCCACCTGGGTCCGTGGTGTCAATCCTCACCAACAGCTTGCCGCAGGCTGCCCTGAAGGCTTATTATTATGAGTAGTATATTATTATATTTTTTTGCATAAGCTTTTACTTTGCAATTTTGTCTACCAAGACATAATTACCAGAATTCGTCGATTAATTTGCAAAATTCTCTAAAATAAATAAAGGCAATATGTATTATGGACATAGTTCCAAAGCTCAACATCACATAGCATGGTATGCCTATAGTCCACAACCGCTATTTTAAGTTCCTTATAGTATATAGGCAAAATTACGAAACTATTAAAAAAAGGGTGCACTCCCGCAATAACTTACTTCAATGCCTAACTACAACCAAGTGGGGACCCTCACCACAAGTAGTGCGGACATCTGGCCTGACGCTAGTATTCGCAGCTGGGGAATATGGCAGCCCTGTGTGGAGTCGTTCCGCCCACACAAGGCTAGTGGATACAGCATTTGATGAAACTTGCCGATTCTGATAAAACTGCTTTGTTCACTGGCTAGCTTAGCCCCCCCAGATGTTCGCAGAGCTATGGTGAGCTCTGTAGAGAGAGCTAAAATAGTTAACGACCCACGGCACCCCAAGCATGGCCACAACCTAGTGGAGCAACGGCTGAAAAGCCGTCAGAGCTTTATTAAATGCGTAGAACCATTCACAGACAACAAAAGCGAGGTGCAATCTCTGGAAGGAAGAAATATTCCTACCAAATCCCTTTGTTTCACCTGCTGGGAGTCTCCCACCTGGTCATAAATTACCATGGCCGGTCTGGAAACCTTAAATAGACTTCGGACCCAGGTCGGACAGAGCAAGGAAAACATGTTTAGGTGGGGATTCACAGAATGTACCAATTTAGGGTGTTTGTGCGGCGTAACCATATATACCACCTTATATCGTGCTGCGCACCCCCTAACACGTGTACGCCACAGGAGTTGATGGTTGCCTCCGACAATGCAATCGCCGCATTCTGAGCTGATTGCATATAACTATAGCATGTTTGCCATCGAAAGAAATTCCAAAGCAAAGCAACTGCGAATTTTTCGAAGTAATAACCTCCCAAATACTTCCTCAACTCGAAACTCGAAGTCCTGAGAGCTTTACCAAATGTAAAAATCTAAGCCAAGACAGAAGTAGTCTCACTATATGCCACTAAACCTTCGAATCAGACAAAAAGGCAGAAAAATTGCTCTATACAAACAATCACGCCGAACTACCTCTGCGGATCCTAGTGTACGCATCTAGTCGATTACATCTATTAGATATTCTGTACGGTAAAATATGATATGCACAAAATAGTTTGGATTTTGTTGGTCCCGCATATTAAAAAGAAAATATTTTAATTTAAAAAGGTATTTTTAAAAACGAGCTCCGGGCTCAAGGCTCCGTCATCAGACTCTGGACACCATTCAGGTGTAAAGTACTCGTCAAGACCAATCCAGCGAGTCAACACACGGCGGGGTTATATTGAGTAGTTAAGTGGTTCAGACGTCTCCACGTACAGTATTCTTTTTATTTAAGATATACAAATAGGTACACAACATTTAAAATGAAAGAGATATGTATATAAACACATGTGTCGCCTACAAAAAGCTTGTAAAAAGTAATGAATACCATCATGCCATTACCCCTTATACGGGAGTGGCAGAGGTGTACTGTATACACTAACTTTATGTAACTAGGAACGAGCCTATTGCTATTATTCTAGTCATAGAGAAGAACTGAGAGAAAATACAAGATCACTGGTTAAATATTTATAACTTTAAACTTGCAACAATAACTTGATCTTTAAAGTAACAAGTCTCTTAGTCTAGTTTCTGCATCCGCCTCCCATCATATCTGAAGTCAGACGAGAAGTAGCGGACAGCCCGCAAATCACTATATTTGTGTTGCCAGCCCTTTATCACTATATACTATAACTAATTTTAGATAAATATCTAACAATTTAAAATCCATATAGACTTTTCTACCAAAATTGTAAATATTAATAAACGTTACTAATCATGTCAAAAAACATTTAAAAATGCTAATAATACTGTGAATGCTTTTTTTTGGTAAAAAAAACTCTTTGCCCGACTTTGGATTTGAACCCAGGATCTCGTGACCATCACTCATAATTTGTGCTACTAGACCAACGGGTTGTTACATTGGACACAGTACCTTCACACTCACTTCGGGATAAAGGATAAACTGCGAAATCTGTGCCACCCCCACTTGGGGATTATAGGCGTGACAATATATCACTTCTAATCTCAAATATACACCCATACCTAATCCATTAATAATTCACAAGTGGCAGGTATTTATTTATTTACCAAGATAAGAAACACACCTTAGTACCCTCGAAAAAATCTATTTACGAAACAACAACTTACCTACCGAAAAGAAATCGAATAATGAATGTATTCCCTATATCCGCGACTTTCTCGTTAATAAAATAAAAGGGATTTTAGGGCGAAGCGCCCTTCGAGATTCTTTTATAAGGGCAGATTAGAGAGCGAACTGTTGACGTCGTGTGTGAAAATTCGTTTTCATTGGGATACTGTTTTTTGGGAGATATTATTGGTGTTCCCCGATTTGGATAGAAATGTTGAGTCCTTAATAAATTGATTGCGTTTTGCACTAAAGTTTGTTTTGTTTAAAATATGTATTGTATTAAGTGGTTATTGGGATAGTAATAGTTAATAATAACATAATAATATTTTTTATAGTTTGTCTGGTAGTCGTAGCGCAGGTCGACAGTATCACTTTTAGAAACACTTTGAATATATCATACAAATACAGTCCAAAATACAACTCAATGCACTCATTAAAGCTTGCTACATGCAATGAAAACGTGTCTTACGCTTATGATGACTTTGTCACAATGTTAAACAAAAAAATATTGTTTTTTATATTGTAAATACTCTTCTGCATTGTATTCTAAAACTATTCTTCATCTAAAAAAATTGCTTCAAACTCATATTTGTCCAAGGGGGTAAGTTTTGCGATATTGATGTGTACTTTGTACACACATAATACACTTTATTTTCTCCAGAGTGTTATTGGTCCCCTGACAGAGAGAGAAAAAGATGCCATAAATAAATTGAAAGATACCACACTTTAAAGCTAGTGATGCAGAAGAGTCTTGGTTTTTCTACTAAAACACAAGTTGTTTTTTACAACGTTTGATGTTCATATTTGCAACGTTAGATGCGCTTAGCATTTTAAAAATAAATCATAGTACGGGACCCTCTAAGTGAGTCCAAATTCGCCCCATTTTTTTCCACAGGGCTGCATTTAGCTCGGGAACTTCCAATTTGTCTGACAAATGCAGTTTGCGATTTAATTGACTTGGTTTAGTCGTGATGTCGTGTGCACGCCTCGATTGTTATAAGATTAATGGAATAGAATGAGTGAGGCGACAGTAGAGTAAATTAGGAGAGAGTGTCGGTTCATAAATGTATGTTCATAAATGATCGCCGTAGGATCATTGTTTTGATCACAGGACCTATATCACACCTGAACTCAGAGTTAAATCTATGCAGTATTTCCAGTAGTCTTGTATAATGCTTGTAAGTGACGTACATATATACCAAAATTATTTACATTACTCGTGCTATGGATTAATTTTTGTATACCCGCTGTTAGTATACCTTTAAATAAAGAAATCTAAAACAAACCTGTTTTAGTTTGAAGACTGGTTAAGTTTTTGAAGTTCTACTAGGTGATTCTGAATAAGGGCATCATACCGAAAGTCGTTGCATTTATACGCTAGTCTAAACAACTTTTGTTCTACAACTTTCTATTATTTCGCTTTTCTAACCAAGTTCATTTGAGCAGCTGAAAATTTTTTATTTTAAAATAAAGCGATCTACCTTCAATGTGATGTTTTAAGCTAACCCGAAACCCCCACCCAGGCATGATCCAGTCGATATAAGCTTGAGCCGCTCCGCCCACCAGATTAAGAAGTGTCGGGTTTGATTATACCATTATATCTGTGTGAACCGCATATATATTTTTCGGTCTGAGTGTTCGTGTATGTGAATTTCTGTTTTAAACGCATCTTTAATACGACACAGGAATAAAACCTAGTGGGGCTACATTTTTTTAATAAAAAAAAAATACTGTTTAAAAATGTTTAGTTACTATTATTAATCACTTCGATCTACTCGTACTTTTATAAAATCCAGGAAACATGCGCAAAAATTTTTCGACCACTGTAGTCTAATCAGCATACTCTCGCATAGGCTCGGTCCGTCTGAGATAGGCGACCGTTTGTGTCATTTACATTTTCGAATGTTTGCGTGTCTCGAAAGGCATTTCAAACCGTTGGTTCAGGTAATTTATTTTGGTAGTCATAAAGCCGAATTGGAAGCCTTGTACGCGGCTTATAAGTTCTAACAGCAGGTGGTCACAAACCTGCCTCCAACAATCCGCACTGGGTCTGTGGTGGAGTATGACCTAATGTTTTTCACCTTGATTTGTGTGAGCCCTTGCCCAGCAGTGGGATAGTATGGACTGATTTATAATCCGTTGCTTTACCTCGTTGGTCTGGTGGCAAAGCGCATCGCTTTGTGATCACGAGGTCCTGGGTTCAAATCCTAGGTCGGACAAATGTAGTTTTTCTAACGAAAAATTCCCAGTATGAGTCCGGAGTCTGGAATTGTGCCCGGTATATGGCAATAGGCTCGCCCCCTATTACATGGGACCTAACATCGTCGGCGAAACGTAGATATACTCAGTACACCTCTGCCACCCCTCTGGGGAATATAGGCGTGACGGTGTGCTTTCCTTTTTTTCAGTTTTTCTCTGATTTCTTTATCAGCCCTTTGCGAGAGCCTTTGCTTAGTACTCGTACTGGGAGGGTATACGCTAAATTACTATTATTTTAAACTAGTTTCTGCCCGCCACTTTATTAGCGTTTAGTTTAGACAGGAACCTAAAATTTATCCAGGACAAAATACAAAAAATACATTTTTTTTAATTCAAAACTACAATTTCATGATACAGATTGTGGGTCTCATCCTTCTAAGTTCACACAATCCAGGTGTGTAACAAATTTCAAACAGATCTGTTCAGCCGTTTTTGCGTGATTTTGTAACAAACATACAAACTTTCACATCGACAATATTAGTAGGATATATAGTCCATAAAATGTACGTCTAATAATGCCCATGAAATGAGTGCGAAGTGTTTAAAAAATCGAGAATGTAATATTGTATCTAAACCGCTATGAACCCAATTGTTTGTTCTTTACAAAATTTTCATTTTATGCAGACAAGTTAATAAAACTGTCAAGAATTAATCCATTATGTTTAAAACTAAAGCTACTTTTAAAACCACATACAATGATATTTAGTGTCTTTGTAGTGTGTGCATGTACGTAATGTAGTGCGACAAGGATATTTTGGCACGTGGATGACATTGATAGGGGGCGTTGGTGTGCCTCCCTCTATGTTTTTATCCTATCTCTATGAATAAAATAAATATAAGAATATTAAATATTATGGTAACGACATCAACCAAACATAAGGCCAATGAAAATTCCGAGACTTCTCTCAAACGTAATAAATAAATAACTTAAATTATTTCACAAAACTGAAAATATTATGCCTCCATCGATATATTAATATCAAAGAATTCCTCACATTTTTTCTACAAAAGTACGTGTATATACATCTGCTTATTCCTACCACTCCCTACTCCAAGGCGAATATATTTTACTTTGTAATGATTATAACAAGATAAATCAGCGTATACTATTCTACTACTGAGCAAAAGCCTACTCTCACAAATAAAAGTAAGTGAGAATAAAGCATTATCTACCGCGTGAATTGGTAAAGACAAGTTTGTGTGCGGCTGCTGTTGGAACCTATGAAGCTATCTATTAGGCTTCTAATGTGGCTCAAAGATAACTGCATAAAGTGGTATAAGGATCAGTGGCTTAAAGTATTATCTAAAGTATGAAGAAACTTAACATGAAAAAGCGGCTCTCAAACAAAAACATCGTGCCAAGCTCATCCCTTTGTGACCGCTTTAAACACTACAACGGGGTTAAAACAGTACATTATTTGACACTATGATCCCTTCACAAATATTTATAAGTATAATTAATACTTATAAATAATTTAGTTTCTCTGAAAAATTTTTTAAAGGATTAAAGGCAATGATAATGTATTGTAAACGCCCTACCTTTTCCAATACAATATTTACAATCCAAATATTAATAAACCCTTAAAATGTACACCGAAAATAAAAAAAAAAATCAGTCTTATTTGGGAATAAAAATGCTATGCAATAAAAACCTGAAATAAATTTTGCCACGTTTACAACTTCCATATAAACAATACTTTTCAATTTTATAAAGCGGCAACCTAAACATCTATCTATCTATATCATCACGCCAGCTCCCTCGCGGGGTAGGCAGAGAGTACAGAGTTCCAACAGGTTCTTTCCTTACATACCTCTCTACCTAAACATCATGTCCATAAAGTTAGAAAATATTTTTATTTTAAAAGAAAATAAACAATAATCTTACCTCGCAAAATTCATGCAATAACTCCAACACGATCACAAACAGATCATTTCAAAACACAGAACTCACGAAAATTCACGCAAAATTTTCCAAGATGGCCGACGCGACTGATCCCGGGCGATTCTTTTGTGCGACTGAGGTACCGTACGACACATTGCTACATTTTTGGATATATCTATTATCTGCATGAGTTTTTCCGCGCGAAACGCCATCTGGTGAAGCCAAAATTGTACATTAGCTGAGCTTAGCATAGCTTTAAGAGTTAACTAGTTTTGATATAGAGAGCTTCGATGAGTTCGTATTTAATTTTTTAATGATTAAGTTGTAAAGTTCTAAAGAAATAAACGCCTGGGAATGGGTTTTTATTAGATAAGGAGATCATAAAACCACTTGTCACTCTTCAATATTTAATATATTTTATTACGATGAACCAAATATGTGTCTTTCATAATGCTGACAACGTGAATAAAAAATAACGACACTAAGAAAAAGCTGAACATATGTTCAGCTTTTTCCAAATAACAATAACAAGAACTCATAATATTTTATGTGGATGTTGACTTGTTAAGTGCTTGCAGTGACTATTTCTTATTTGACATTCAAAAACAGAACATTGTTTTTTTATATAAAAAATATGATTTTACGAATCTATAATCGAATAATGGCAGCTCAAAACTTTTTAAATTAGATTTGATAACTTTTTAATACAAACTCTTGCGGTTCAATACAATTACTTTTAAAAGCCGTAAAGAGCTTATATCTCTGTTATAGCACTCTCGGGGTGGATTCTTGAACGTCCAAAAGGGTAGAGAAATTCCGTAACGACCTTTCTGGATACCTCATTAATTGATTGCTCGACCAATCCTGATAAATAGGGGACGGACTCTGCTCTTTGAATGCAAGATACTGTATATAATTTAGAGAAACAATTTAAGGTTGTTTTTTTTTTTCAATAATAATATGACTCCATCGGTGTATGTATAATGTATGTATGCGTAGCACTCACGAGGTCCTTAGTTCGAATCCTAGATCAAACGAAACGTAAAATTTCAATTAAATTTTTTTCTAGTATCAGTCCCAAATCTGAACATGTGAAAAACGGCAATAGGGCTCACCTAAAACATAAAACCATCTTCAGCAAAACGAGAGTGTACACTACATATACTACATATTTGTCACCTTTTCTTGGGCAATATAGGTGTGACAGTGGTTAGTTTATTATTTTTAAATGGATTGTTTGTTCAATTAATTTTTAAGCCCTATTTTTTAATAATAAACATTTAATATTAAATCAGAAGAACCTTTAGTTGATGTAAAGAATATCCTACCTCGCGATAAGTGTGTAGATAGTCTTGCATGTTTACCTCGGTTTGACCGTGCGGGCTGGTTACCCCACACGGAAGTCAATAAGGGGAGATTTTTTATTATATCGTCAATAACACGATATAATTATTTACCTAAAAAGGAATGTGAAAGTTTGTCTTTTTTTACTTATGTATCTCAGCAGTTTAAGATTTAAATATATCTGAAAGAGACCGCCCCTGATGTTACCGAAACATGGCGCTGCCGGAAGATCGGCATTAGCTGAGGCAAGGGCCAATTTTGGGTCTCACACAATCACTGCTTTTCATTTCTGCTTTTATTTTCTTAACACTCATTGGCTTGATGATTGTTACTGATTTCTCTCTTTTATGTTTAGTAGTGTGAGCACATTAATTATTTTTCTTTCTTTCCTTCTTAAGGAAAGAACCTGTTGGAACTTTGTATTCTACACCGCAAGGGAACTGGCGGGTTGATAGAGATAGATAGATTATTTTATGTTCACGTATTTGTATTTAGTGCCACTAGTGCAGCATCTCCTCTAACTCTAAACCACAAATATGCAGTACAACAGTCTGTATATATATAAAAACAAAACCACATGGATAACCCACCAATCGGAACTTCATTTTCCAAAATTTTAACCAATCACAAACCGTAATTAAAGGGCGAGGAAAAAAATAAATTCGAAATAAAACTTTTCAGCGTTTCGCAAATTCCTCGTCCGGGAAAGCCTTTCATTAAGTCTAGTCTTTAGAAATTCGTGTATACCAAACCCCACATAATTTTTGGCTTCAATAATTTTGTATATTATTGCTGAATCAGCAATCTCTAATCAAGTATTAATTTAATCATAATCTTGGATCGTTCAATACAGTCGTTTTTTTTTAATATTAATGAAATTTGTGTAATCTGTATGTATAAAAAGGTTCTGCAAAAGTAAAGCTTTGGTATCTCGGGGTTTCTTTGGATTATATAATACTGTATAAGATTATTTTTGGATACATGGATTGAATGGATTTGGTGTATTTCGTAACCGTAGAAAGCCAGTACAAGTGCGTAGGTAAGAACTAGTCAAAATTGGCGTAGGAGGAAGGAGGCTTACGCCCTGCAGTAGGTGAAATGAACTGGAAGTAAAGTTTGTCTTTGTATTTATTTATTTTATCTAGAGATATATATTATATCCATAAATATATAGGTAAGTACTAAAAAGTGACTTCTTGTTTATTCTTGACTCACTTATCAGGTAAGATACTGTCTATTTGGCTATATTTGCAAGTGCGAGTGACTGAGATGGACTATGCACGTACATACATGACGGACGATTTGGTGCAGTGGTTAAAAGCTTGGCTCGATCAAAAAGTCGCGGGTTTGATTCCCGCGCAGGACAAATATTTGTGTGACCTATAAATATTTGTTTCAGTCTTGGTGTTTATGAATGTGGATTTCATGTTTGTAAACGCAACTGCGACATAGAAATATAATAAAACTTAAAATATTATTATTTGTTTTTTAAATATAACAAACAATATTAGCCGACGAGCCAACAAGCCATTATAATACTGGACACAATTGCAGCCTCCCGACTACTGTTACCATTTTTCTGATAAAAAAGCCACACTTAAGAACTTAGGTCCTCGTCCTTGGCAGCCACAATATGCGCCAATAGGCCATCGAAGCAGTTTTTATTTAGTTTAGTATCAGTTGAGATCTTGTACTGTAACATATTAATCCTATTATCTATTATCCTTTCTTATCCACGTTTCACAATTCCAATATCTAAATAAAAATGGAGACCAAAAGTCTTAGCATAAACAGATTGGCGATAATGTAACGTTACCAAATTGATATGCCGTCCTTTTCCCGCTACAAATTTACTAAAAGAAGATGAACGTGACAGTATGCTTTCTCAACAAAGTTGGGTCACTGTTAAGCTCTTCGTACTAAGCCCTTAGGGAGCGCTATCTTTCATACCGGAACACAGCGATTTACTAAAGAAACCTATGGAACGGCGATTTTTACAAACTCCCGATTTTTATATGAAAATATAATAAACTGATAATAGACTTCCTCGTTAATCTAGTAGGTAAAGATACGGTTATCGATCATAATAGGTCATGAGGTCTTCGATTTGAATCTTAGGTCAAGAAGTGATATGAGAGGATTTCCTTTAAAAAAGTGTCGGGGGTTTGGAATTATGTCAATAAGCTCACCCCCAGTAACGTTAAGATGAATATTATCAGGGAGTCTCCGGAACCGGCGAGCGTGTATTCAACGAACTTTGAGAGTGGAGGAAGCCAGAGCGGTCAGTAAGGAAAACACCTGTTGGAACATTGTACTCTCTGCCTACCTCGCAAATGATCTGGCGTGATGATATAGATAGATAGATAGAATTTTTGACATAAATCAAACAAGTTCAACAACAGGCAAAATGAGGGCGTACAAAGTACACCTCTGCTGTTGTATTTAGGCGCGACGGTGTATATTTTTGTGCTTGTTAATCAAAGATAGGCTTTATTGATTTAGGACAAGAGTAACACAATCGGGTGTTGAGAGGGAAAAATATAATTTTATCGTCAGTACCGTATGTTTGTTTAGGTATATGTACGTTTTAAATAAAAATATTTTCTTCATATGATTTTTGGGTTAGCAGAAAACTGCCGCTTGTTTTTTGATAAGCACAAAAAGATTTTATCGAGCTTAAAAGGTCATTTTTGCTGTATAAGCTTTCGAAATCATACATCTTGGTATATGCGGACGACTAGATCTGAAAAAAATAACCTTTCCTCATACAAAGAATTAACATATTCTTACTTGGAACTGCGCTTGGTATAATGTTAATAGGCTTAGCCCATATAACATTTTCTGTTTATCTGAGCTTTAGGTTAAAATTTGTAATCATTTTTTAATAATTGCTGGCAACTGGTAGGGCTTAAGTACCTATGTAACTTCAGTGGCAATGTAATAATATTAATGGTATCATATGGATACTTATAATATTATTACCATGGATCTAGTTTGGTGATGGAGCTGGAATATAGCCATAGGCATTCGTCAACTAAAGAAGATACCTCCGTGTTACTAAGAAAGCTTGTTTGTTTTTAATTATAAGCTCATACCTAATTGCTGTTGTTTAAGCTTTTTAAGATCATACTTTTTAGTGTATGACCCTAGGACAATCGAATTCTAGGTCGAATAAATTTAGTTTCTAGCCTTAGTTTAGAGCTTGGAGTTATTTCAAATAAAATGGGAAGGGTGTCGCCCCCTATTTCTTTAGTCTATTATTTGTATAAATAAATATATTGTGAACTAACAATGTCAGCAAAAATTGTGTGAACACAGTACACATCTCACTTGACGAATATTAGCATAACTATTTAAATTATGTTATGATCTCAAACCAAAACGTCACCAAAATCTTTACCTGACGTATATCTCTTCACATCAAATCCCGCCAATATAACTTTTACCTGGCGTCAAGTCTAAACTCTATCATTAACTGTGACACTCCCTCCCCAGAAAGGTGGGGTCTATGTGTGACTTATTACGAATGGAGTCAAGTTACCAACAACTTTTAATAGGGCCCCATCAAACGTCAGTTAGTAGGTTCTAGGTCCAAATCGTGTTGTTAAATTGTGTGATAATCTTTAGTTTGAAATAAAACTATCAGTATCGGGTCGGTCGTTCCCGTGAACATGGGTGCTGCAAAGCACTCGAAACGTAGGGAACTTAAAAATCAAAAATAAACCGCGATAAAATCCGAAAAAAAATAGTTTTATTTCATGTGTAAAATTCGCGTAAATCTAAGAACTCGGTAATCTTTAGTTTATTAATCTTACTAGCAGTCCTTAGTTTGAAATTTTAATTGGTATATATCTTTCTACCCATCTTTATCATCACGCCAGATCTATTGCGGCATAGACAGAGAGTACAGAGTTCCAATAGGTTATTTCCTTATAGACCTCTTTCTCCTCCTCCACTCTCATACTTGGTGTAATAGAAATAAGCTAGCCCTCCGTCATATTAAGTCTTAAGATTGTTACATTCCTCTCTACTTACCCCGCAAGGGATCTTGCGTAATGACGTAGTCAGATAAATAGAATACTGTTACATAATTTGTATCTACATAGTACACCTCTACCACCGCTGGATGAGGAGTAGAGGCATGGAGGGGTTTGTTTTAATATCACATCTATATTAAACATAGTAACACAGTCACTAGTTCTAGGTATGTAACTTTATATCTTTGTATAAATAATCAAGGCAGAATAATTAATCCTAATACGAGGTTTGATTAAATTTCTCGTCGAAATGTTTTTTTTAAGCTAAATAGCTAAATACAACTATGCGACCTGTGAATAAGGGCCAGTTTATTTTTTACTCAACATACCGTCTTACTGCTCAGCTCTCTCACGATTAAATCCTACAATATGTCTGTAACAGACTTGGTGCAACTTTTATATCCAAAGCACACAAACAATTTCCCAATAAAAATAATTCTTCAGAATCAACTTTTCTCAATATTTCAACTTCTGCGCTTGTTTTGCCCAATGACCACGTAAAGTTTTAAAGGAAAATATTATGTGGAAAAATGACCCGTAATCAGGTTGATGTGTTGGAAGAATGAGTACTGCCAAAATTTGACATTTATTCTGTTAACTAAATAGCTACTTTTAGTACACGAAATGAAAATGGATTCGAATTGATACCGGGTCAAGTCAACAAGGTTATATTTGTATCTGTAAGAGATTATTGAAATTATAATAAAAATATGTTTGTAATCCTCTATATTGTAAGGTTAGATAAGACTGAATTATCGACAATATGACATATATTTTGTACGCCTAAAATTGCAACACATAGCGAACTTAAAATGTAACATAAAATCTGTATTTATGTCAGCACCACACCTCACAATCCGTCAATGTATTTCTATTGTTTTGATTGTTTAACTAATGGCCGTTTGGAGCTAAAGGTTCTCAAGTAGCGATTTCAGTCCCCCACGAGGTGGATCAATGACTTGGTGAAGGTCGCTGGCAAACCGATCATCGTGCCTTTATCCTTCTGAGACATCTTTAGGGAGATGGTGATGGTGATGACGATGAAGTTTACTTCATTCAGTACTGTGTTATACTTATCAAGAGTCATTACTCCCGGATTCGCAACATTTGATCGCCAGTGTAATTTATGTTCGATATAAGTTTTTAATGAAACGAAACATTACTGTGCCTTACTTAGAACTTCAATCGTAATTATGGTAGAACACACCGTTACTCGTGGTCACGCCTACATTCTTCAAGCGGGGGTGGCAGAAGTGTGGTACTATGGGTGTCATTCTGGTAGAGCATACTGTAAATATCTAATATGCTTCGAAAGTAGATCTTTATGTTATATAAAATACTGGTGTTAGTGTATTCGTAATGCTTCTCCTCCTAAACGGATTAGCTAATTCGGGATGGTTCTTAGCTATAGTTAAAGCCAACAGGTGGTGCGGTTGTAATCGAGTGCTGAATCGTGGGATACTTACTGCTAGTGCTACTAATATTATAAATGTGAAAGTTTGGATGTTTGTTCCTTATAACTCCAACTTTCTAGTAACAGGCGAATCTAGTCTTGAGTTAAATATTAAGGCCAGCCACTATTGGGTGATCGATTACCATCAAATAATATAATAAAATAGTTCAAGGTTGCATAAAGGTGGAATAAAGAGGTATAATCCACACACTTTTGTTAGCGTACAAAACTTTTAAAATATTTAATGGGAAAAACGTCGGTCGGGAAAAAAATTATTTACACAGGTTCGTCTTTTTAAAAAGCGAAGATGTTTTGTTTAACACATATCAATCAATCAATCAATATTTTATTTGTCAAGTATAGGTACAATATCAGAATCAGAATATTTTTTATTCATATAAACCATTACATTATTTATAAATCGGCAAAATAGTAACAAAGACTCTACCACCACTTCGGAATGTCATCCCTGTGGAGAAGAAGGGCAAGAAACTCCACGGTTACTGTTTTAAAATAATATTATTACAATCTTTCCATCTACATTTTGTTGTGGGGTATGGGAGAACAATGTAGTATCAGGTGAGTCTAAATTAAATTAACCAAGTTAAACTATTCATGTGAATGGCTACATGGTTCTCTCATTTACAGATAAAGAAATGAGGACGAAAAATGATAAATTTTATTTAACTACTAGAAGGAAGAGAGGGAATAATAAATAATAATAGCTGAACATGTTATCCACATTCTGTTGGAGCTGGAACATCACCTATCCAAGCATTTTTATCTTTTAAATAATCATCAAGAGTATAGTAAGCTCGCTTGCAGAGCGTACGTTTAATACAGGATTTGAATTTATTTTCACTAAGTTGAGTGACGTCAAGTGGAATTTTATTATAAAATCTAACACAGTCTACCCCATGGAAGACGTGTGAATTTTAGACAGACGAAATTGCGGTTGATCCAATTTATTCCTATGTCGCGTGTTATAGCAATGCCTATCACCTAGCTGATTAAATAGATCTAATTTTTTCCGTGTGTACATTATGTTTTCATAAATATACTGACATGGGACCGTCATAATATTGGCTTCTTTAAACAATTCTCTCAAAGAGTCGCGACTACCTAAGTTATAAATGGCCCTAATAGCCCTTTTTTGTAAGATAAAAATACAGTCAATGTCAGCTGCCCTACCCCACAATAATATACCGTAAGACATGACACTATGAAAGTAACTGAAGTAGACCAACCGCGCGGTGTCCACATCAGTAAGCTGTCTGATTTTTCTTACGGCATAGGCAGCGGAACTGAGTCGTTTACCTAAAGTCTTAATATGAGGGCCCCATTGCAACTTAGAGTCAAGCTTAATCCCTAAGAAAGCTGTATCATTTATAAGCTCAAGTTTCTCGTTATTAAGTATAATATCACCTGCAGTACTTTTCACATTCGGTAAAGAAAACCGTATACATTTAGTTTTCTTGTTATTAACCACTAAATTGTTGCATGTGAACCAATTATGTACTTGAAGAATAGCGGCATTTACCTCGTCTAAGTTATTTACATGTCTACCTACTTTAAAGATCAAAGAGGTATCATCAGCAAACAACACTACCTTCGCCCGCCCTTCAACTGCTCGAGGCAGGTCATTTATATATACCAAAAATAGAAACGGACCCAGTATCGATCCCTGAGGAACACCCATTTTAACTAAAGCTCCTAGAGATTTCATTTCGTTTATTTGAACACACTGTTGTATTTCTCCTCCTAAGTAAGATTTTAGTAGATTTAGTGCTTTACCTCGGATTCCATAATGCTCTAGTTTAAGCAACAGCGTTTCATGTTCAACACAATCAAATGCCTTCGACAGGTCGCAAAAGATGCCATTGGCGTCCTGAGAGTTCTCCCAAGCATCAAAGATATGCTTTATTAAGGTCACACCGGCGTCGGTAGTACAACTTCCTTTGGTGAAGCCATATTGTTGGTCATGAAGGATGTTATTAACGTTGAAGTGGTCTAACATTTGAATAAGCATTATCTTTTCAAACACTTTGCTGAGCACTGGCAAAACAGATACAGGCCTATAGTTGTTAGGATCACTACTATTGCCGGATTTAAACAGTGGTATTACTTTACTAAACTTCATTAAATCCGGGAACTCTCCCTATTCTACACACATATTAAAAATTAAAGCTAAGTGAGGCGCGATTGTATGAATAATTGATTTACATACTTTAACAGACATGCCCCATAGATCTTCTGTTATATTTATTTTTAGATTATTGAAGACTTTAATAACAGACCGTGGACTAGTATATTTGAACCTAAACTCTACAGGACAAGGACCAATGTTTTTTTTAACAAATGAAACCGCAAGGCTTGAAGAGGATTTTAAATGTTTAGTCATCTCTATTGGAATATTAGTGAAAAATCTTTCAAATTCGAGAGCTACTTCTCTGTCTGTGTTAAAGAGACCGCGCGGAGTCTCAAGGGTGAAGTCTGTTTCATTATTTATAATTTTCCAGGTGGCCTTTATTTTATCATCTGCAGATTTAATTTTTTTACTTATGTGAAGCGCTTTAGCTGCCTTACACACTCTTCTAAACGTTTTGGAATAATTTGTAACATACCTTGCAAAGTTTTCATTATGATTTTGGGATTTGAGATCATATAATTCAAAGAGCCTCTCCCTACTTCTACGAATTCCCGTAGTAGCCCAATCACTGAAGATAAACTTGGGCTTAATATATTTCATTTTAACAGGAAAGCTACTAGTAAATTCCTTTTGTATAATCGAAAAGAAGTCAGCATAGGATCTACTAGGATTTTTTGGAATATAATTGAAAACACATAATTTATTACCTAAAATGCTATTAAATTTATGCAGATTCTTAGGTGCTATATGTCTAGATTTAGAGTTAATACCCTTTTGTGGTGTAATATTATTAAAGGTAACTGATTGTCCTGTATGATCTGATGGGAGATAGTTAACTACTGCTTGATCTATGTAATTGCAATTACAAAAAATATTATCGATGCATGTAGCAGAAGTTGCTGTTATTCGAGTCGGTTCGAAAAAAAACGTTAATTAATTTAAAATAATTAAATAAACTTAAGAGTCTGTCACTGTGCCATGTTTGTTCTAAAATATTTATGTTTAAGTCACCGCAAACTACAACAGATTTGTTACTCATGAAAGTTTTATTGAGCACCTCTTCCATTACAGATTCAAATGCTGAAAAATTCTGACTGTTTGGGGGTCTGTATACGCACACAATAATATGTTTATCCAGCTCAACACAAGAAATTTCAACACACTGTTCAACTGACAGCCCAACTATATCACTACGTTCTCTGGACTTCAAATTTCTTTTTTCCAAAATTAATGTACCCCCATGAAGCCTGGATTTACGACTATAGCAACTTAAGACCAAATAATTTTCATAATTGACTAATATTTCATATGATTTAAGCCAATGCTCACAAATACAAACAATATCATATTTTGCCTTTTCCAAAAATAACTCAATCTCTAATGATTTTGAAGAGAATCCTTGTATGTTCTGATGGAATAGTTTCAAACTACCAGGCCTCTCTTCCTCCCTATTCAATGTATGCGAATTGCTAGAGGTACTCCAATGTACTTCTGTTGTCAACCTCTGTCGTTTAAACAGTTTATCACAGTATTATTAGAAAAACTATATAATACTGGCTCGTCTCTTATCCTAGATATTGTTATATTACTTATAACAGAGTTAATATTGTAAGCTAACAAACTAGCAATTTTTAATTTACATTTCTTAGGAAGGAACATCGCTTCCTGAGTCAATTTAAACCCACTAACAAACTTGTTAGTGTCAAAAAATAAAACATTGTCATTATAACTTGACAACGTGTACATAAAGTTATTCAAATAATGAATAAATTTATTTTGTTTTTCTGACAAGTAGTCAGAGTAAGGAAAAGCACATAAAATTAATTTCCCTAATTGCAATTGCAATAAGGTGTTAATACCATCCACAATATCCTTTTTTTGTATACCTAGGCTGTTTCCTAATAACAAAACAACTGTAGTTGTACTATCCATTTTTGTCTGTGAAATCCTATCTATTAATGCATTATAGGGTAAATTATGATAACAACAGTTGGTTACGTTGTGGTTAAGTTTACTATGTAAAAGTGAACCAACGCCTGTCCCAATTTGGTCGGAGAAAACTAGTGTTTTGCAACCCACTGTAGGTTGAGTGAATTTTTGTACAAGTGTTACATGCCTGGAACCAGACGAGGATGTCAAGGGGGTACAGGTACATGAGAGATTGTTGGTCAGAGACTCATATCTCTCCGCATTATATTTCACTAAATCGATCAACTCACTAGCTTCCTGCATGCGGTGACATAATTGTATCTGAGCGGCTTCATATTTAGCAAAGATATCCTTTAAAGTTAATTCCCTAACTAACAATTCATTTCGCAATTGTTGAGTATCTAAATCATACCTAGATTTGTTGTGTTCTAATTCCTTGGCACATGAATCTAGTTTATTTATTAATTGGAATACATTTTGTTGTTATATATATATATATATATATATATATATATATATATATATATATATATATATATATATATATATATATATATATATATATATATATATACTATAAAGATCTCTATACTTTGCCTGTGAGGCATACAAATGTCAGTGGTTAAGATAATTAACTGTAGTTACAATTATAATGTCACAAATATTCCTTGTTAATCGGTGTTATGTCATCATCAATAATATATAATAATTACCTAATAGTTCACTTTATACATTTGTCATTTATAAAATCATCTACTGAGTAATAGCATTTATTGATTAATAGCAATGTCAAGGTCTTTTTAAAATTATTTATATCCATGATCTTAATCCGATCATACATCACATAACAATCTAAATTGGTTTCGTAGACGTAGCATGACTACGCCGTAGATACAGCTACGCCGTAGTCATTTTTTAGCTCACATATGCTACACTGTACATGAAAGCTTACATTTTTATTACTGTTAAGGTACGGCCAAACCAACGCGTTCAGCCGCGGCCGCGGTGGCGTCCCCGGCGGCGATCACGGTGGCGGTCAGTATGTCCCTATGATTGCGCGTGGAGACGCCGCCCAGATAGAGCTTGCAGGACGCAGTACGCGTTGGTGTGAACATTTTCATACAAATATTACTGCAGGAGCTGATCGCCAACGTGCACGCTATTGCGGACGCGGCTGGATGCGTTAGTTTGACCGTATAGTTAGTGGATTCATACGTATTTCTATAAAACTTGCCCCATTATGATACTAGGAATCATTCCTGTGTCGAGAGTACGTTTATAAGCATCAATACATACACAAACAACCCAGTTGGTCTGAGAACAACCATTTTGTAAGGTCACGTGACAATTTATATCATGCGGATGCAACTATTGGATTAAGCTTTCAAATAATGATTCAAACTATTACACGGACACAGAGACGGACGATTTAACGCAGTGGTAAAGAGCTTACGCCGCTCCGCCCACTACGTCTAATAGTCGCGGGTTCGATTCCCGCACGGAACAAATCGTTGTGTGATCCGCAATTATTTGTTTCAGTCTGGGTATTTGTGTATGTGAATTTTCATGTTTGTAAACGCCCCCACGACATAGGAATAAATCCTAGGGTAGGGCTACGTTTTTTTTTAAAAGAAAAAGAAAAATAACTCCTTAAAACTGTTCGTTGCGCATTAGTTTCGTATGTAGAGGTATAAATAATTCCAAACTATTTATAATTGGCAACAATTTTAGTTCAACAACATCCATAAATCATCCCTCGGATCACAATTGCGTCACACAATCCATTGACAAGTCAGGACAAGGCATCGCCCCTCCCACGCCGTATTTGAATTGCAAACGCCAGAACCAGGCGACGCGCAAAGAAAATACGGCAATTAATTCGGAAACACCACTCCAAGAACTGTTTAATCAGTTAAGTAGAGATGTTTGACTTGTATTGTTTCTGTACGTTGCTTTGGCTAGCGTTTCGGGGTTGCGTAGTAACACAGAGTTTTTATCCTACTAATATTTCGTTCCCTTTTGGATGAATTTGGTGAGACTTTAAAGTAATATAGCTTATACATCAGAATAACACATAGGTATATTTAAAAAGGCACAATTAGCACTCGCAACTTGGCTTGCGTCATTTTCAGGTGTGTATTTCACACCCTGCAGTTTGTTTTGAGATAAAAGTAACCTATGCCCTTTTCCTGGATAAAATTTTTGTTCTTGCCGAATTTAATCAAAATCCATTCAAAGATCAGGTCGTGAAAAGGTAACAGATCAACAGTCAGACAGACAGAGTTACTTTCGAATTTACAATATTAGTGTAGATATTATAGGACGGATTTAGCGCAGTGGTTAAGAGCTTAAGCCGCTCCGACCACTGTGTCTAATAGTCGCGGGTTCGATTTCCGCACCGAAAAAGGCTTTGTGTGATCCACAGTTATTTGTTCCGCTCACGGTATTTGTGGATGTGAATTTTCATGTTAGTAAACGCACCCACTCGCTTGGTCCAGACGCACCAGACGCTTGATCTAGTTGATGATAGTATGGCTAACGGTCACAAGGTCCGGGAATCGAATTCTAGGTGGAATAAACTGTGTTCTTTAATATTAAATCCTGCAATGCAGTCAACTTTCTGGGGTCTGTCGCTATATGATTGGGACCTAACACCTATCTATATCATCACGTAAGATCTCTTGGGTAGTAGGCAGAGAGTACAGAGTTCCAAAATGTTTTTTTTTCCTTTTAGACCACTCTGGCTTCCTCCACTCTCATGATTTGTCTCACACACGCTCACCAGGACCTAAAATCATTGGCAATATGTAAGTGTACAAAGTACGCCTTTATAAATACTTGTGAAATACAGACATGACCGTATTTTTTATACTTTACCCAAATGTAAAATTTATATTCCTGTCCTCTATTCCTTCGAAATAAGACCGAAACTTACTCTTACAACACAACATCCAAGAAAAACATACCTTAATCTATAAACAAGTAATATTACCTAGTGATTTTACCAATTCAAAGAGATTTAAGACCAATCAGATTGAAGATCAAAGGTACACCCCATCTTGTCACTCGACAGCCATATATAAATCGTCATTAACAATAGAAACAAAATTCATTGGGAATTAATACTGTAAACCCGTTAAAATGAATAATTATAGGAAATTCACTGAATAGGCAATGCTGAATCAACGGTGGGCCTAAATAAACCAGTCTGATGCGAGCTATGTAAAATAAGTGATCTTTAACTGCGAGCGGTGGCTTATTTTGATTTCCTTACTAATATTTTGGGTATGCGCTGGTATGTTTATTAAAGCTACCAGGTTTAAAGTTAATAGTATAAACTTACGGTCATTGGAGCAGAATGGTTATCAAGTTGATTGAATATGATCGCCCGCAGATATGCGCGTTGCTCAGAAGTATAAGTTACGCTTTTCAGAGCGTACTGTACATGGCTTTAGACGTGCAGTCTGTGGGCTGATTACAATAAACGGAGTTATTACGCTATGTGCGTCCAGTACAATAATGCTTGTAGGGCGGGTAATGGTGGGCCTGCCCTAATTCTGCAGCGCATCGGGCATGTTTGCGGAGGCGCACACCGACTGTTTTCATGCAACCATGCGCAAGCGCGCCAGCGCCAGAGTACCGGCCAGCTCTAATATAGTCCTGGCAATCATCTCGGGTAGTTTATTTTGCCCTGTCATTCGGCATTGTTCTAGCAGACATGCCGCTTTACCAATGCCGGAATGAAAGAATTAAAAGGCTTTAACAAATTGACTTTTAAAAATGTAATTAGGTATAATGTGATTATTAGTTTTATTTTTATTTAATTTATTATGACTATGTATCTGTGTGATAATTTTAATGCAGATTGTATGGGTATTGTTTCTATATCATTATCATGCCATCTTGCCTTAAATAAATGGATTTGAATATGTTGCAACCGGGTACTAGAATATACTCGTATGGAATGGATAAACCCCTCCCCCCCCCCCCAAAAAAAAAGGTGGAACGATGACCTGGAGAAGGCCGCAAGTAAAAGCTGGAGGCGTACAGCGCAAAGCCAGGGGTCATGGCAATCTTTGGGGAGAACTTTGTTCTGCAGTGGACATTCTTTGAGCTGATGATGATGATACGAACTATATAATCGGTATAAACACCGTCACGCCTTAATCTAAGCGGGGGTGGCAGACGTTTACTGGGTCCACACAATTTTTACCGACGGTGTTAGAACCCATGTAATAGGGGCCTATTGCCATATATCGGGCACTATTCCAGACTCCGGACTAAAACTGGGATTTTTTTTAATAAAAACTACATTTGTCCGACCTAAAATTTGAACCCAGGACCTCGTGATCACAAAGCACATTATTTGCCACAAGAACAACGAGACAGTATAATTGGTATGAATCCAAATACGAGAGTGGAGAAAGCGAGATAGATAAAGAAAGGAACTGTTGGAACTCTGTATTATCTGCCTACGAATAATGGGTGAATTTTTAAGGGTTTGGTTTTTAATTTCCAAAAAAAGAAAAATTGAAAAAAAATGTTAAAAAAAATATTTTTTATTGGGGTTTTAAATACAATCCTAGCCATTTATTGTTTAAAAAATATTTTATGTAAATGTTGGCCACGTCTACGTTTTAGGTGATCCGTACGTGAAGTGCAATTTTGAGTTACTTTTTCGAGCATATCGGTGAGATATCAGCCGATGTGACGTGTGATGTTGTCTACTAGTGCTTGAATTGATGCTGGTTTATCGACATAAACAAGAGATTTGACGTACTCTCACAAAAAAATAGTCCAACGGCATCAAATCGCACGATCTAGGCGGCCAATTTACTGGTCCAAAACGAGAGATGAATTGCTCACCGTGTTCATGTAGCACCGTCTTGTTGAAAGCACATGTTAACCAGGTTTAGCTTGTGTATTTTGGGCAATAAAAAGTTGGAACTCATTGCACGATAGCGATCACCATTAACAGTAACGTTGTTCTCATCTTCATCTTTAAAGATGTACGGGCCAATGATTCTTCCAAACCACAAACCACACCAAACAGTACATTTTTCGCGATGCAGCCACAAGCAATACAAGAGCTGCCAATGCAGCTCTTGTATTGCTTGTGGCTGCTCATCGGACCAAATGTGGCAATTTTGCTCATTAACGTATCCGTTCAACCAAAAATGTGCTTCATCGCTAAAGACAATTTTTCGATAAAAAAGCTAATCTTGCTCCAGCTTTTCTAAAGCCCATTCACCGAAAACACGATGCTGTGACAGGTCGCCCGGCTTCAATCAATTCTTGAACAAGCTATATTTTTTACGCCTTAAATTCAAGATCCTTGCGTAAAATCTTCCACGTAGTGGAATAACACAATCCCAGTTGTTGCGAACGACGACGAATGGACAAATCACGATCTTTAGCAACACTGGCGGCTACAGCACTAATATTTTCTTCTGTACGCACTCTACGCACACGAGTGGGTTGTTTAATTTCCAATAACGTGAAATTGGTGCGGAATTTGGTCACTATTGCGTGAATAGCCTGCTCAGTAGGGCGATTATGACGTGCATAAAATGGTCGAAGTGCGCGAAACACATTTTTAACGGAGCACTAATTAAATATTAAATGATTTGTAAGCGTTGTTTGTTTGTAAGTCTTTCCATAATAAAATGGCAATAAAAACTACGCAACTTCAAATTTGACACATGGACGAATTACGTGTGATTAATAAAAACAGAGATTTTAAATACCTAAACACATTCACGTTGAGCATCTTTCAAGTTATTAATTGCGATTTTTGTTAAGTGAACTTAGTTAATTAAGGTCAAAAAGCAGAACAATGCCCATTGCAAGCAAAGGTCTCTGATATCAGAAATGAAAGAAGCATCTTAAATAACCCGTAGTATATCGTTATTTCCAAGTCTCGATATATTATATATATATATATTCGAACGAAATTAAATGAACCTCTGAGTGAAGCTGACCGGTAGTCATTCATCATCTCAGCCTATACTTGTCCACTGCTGAACATAGGCCTCCCCAATATCAATATCTGACCGGTAGTCATTCACCTTAGGGAAATCTCAAAACCGTGGGCTAGTTTTATTCATTAATTCTTCACTCTCAGTCTCATTCAGCGGGATATGATGTAAACCATGAAATTGTATCGCACTATTTTTGTAACAAATATGTTTGTTGCATCAATACTCGTATCACGATCTACTTATTAATTTTACATTCAAGTTGTAGCATAATTAATGCAACGACCTGAAAGTAGTTTGTTCTAAATCGGCAACTGAATCGTTTACAAGTATATTTAAGGTTAGTTTTTTTTTTAATTTTCTTAAATATATTACTCGTTTAGTACGACGTATTATTTATTCAGAGCATTACGGCTATTTTAAATGTATTTCTATTACACACCGCAATACGCATACAAAAGTGAATTAATTTTATGGTTAATTCAACAAAAGAGCTCAAAAAATAATAGAAAACTCCTTAACATTAAAAGTTTGATTTCGGATTGAATTCGTAAAGCAATAATCTAATTGGAGTGTCTGAGGTCTTTTGTTATTTATGTTACACGTTGTATAACTGATAAAATTATATTCACTCTCATTATCTTATGTAACCAATTTGATTACAGATGCTTAATAAAATCCAATGATTCGATAAAACTGTTCGTACTTGTTGCATACAAAATGAACAGCTCTTGATTCCGGACTCACAACACAGTTACGTTGGAACTCGGACGTCGATAATCATACGAAAATTAATTGTCAAATCGTTAACTACGTTACATTGCTTAATTCGAATAATGGATAGCTGCACCAGAACGTATAAGGACTGTTGTATTGTGTTCTCGTGGTATTTTAACTAGTAATATTACCTACTGGACACAAACTAAAAATAACCTTTACCTGTTAAACAAATACTAAAAAGAAATGCACTTACCCAAATATTAACTACTATTTTATTCGCTTTTTTATAAGCTAAGTGGACGTCAACTAGGCAGGCCTCCCACAATGTAGGCCAATCATCTGGTTGGAATGTTGCACGCTTGCCCTCGCAAGCTTGCAACAAATATACCTCAGCCGGAATGAGGGAGAACAAGAGGAGTAACTAGCTCAACGGCGGCTCAAGAAAGAGCAGCCTCGACTTACGAATTTGCAATGGAGGAAGATACTAGACGTCTATTCGATAAAGATACTTTGACCTCACCGGTGAGGTCGATATATGATCCCACGTATGGTCAGCAAATCGGGCGGTTGCATAAAATACTGCCTACATACCAACAGCATGGTAGGATATTCTCCACTACAATAACCTCTATTCGAAGGCTTATTCTGACATTTATTTATAGAGCCTTTTCTTCATCATAATAATAATCATCGAATCAGTCCACTGCTGGACATAGTCCGCTTTCAAGGGATGCCACTGAGCCCGGTCTTCGGCTCTTTTCTTCCTACCGCTGCCAGCTTGTCTTTTATTCCTCCAGAATGCAAATCAAAGAATGTACTCGTATAGATCTTGAAATTATTCGGATATCCATTTGTTATCTACGTACCCCAGAAAAAGGTAATCTTCGAGTATATGTGTGTATGTAAATCTTTTTATATGGCACGCAGTAACCTTCAACCTATATATAGGACCGGTGCTTAAAATTCCAAGTAGAAAACCAAAAAAAAATTAAATTCTAGTAACTTCGGCAATATTAAGACAAGTCGCGAAGTCGCGGCCCCGACCTAGTGTTACCATACCATTTGCAATGCAGATATAACCATTTTCATTTTACAATCAACAGAATAAAATTAATTCAATAGGTTCGCCGGAAGAATGTTTCCGGTATTTAACAAAGAGCTTAGGGGGCGGTTTGAAGACGTAATGTTATGTATATCTTTAAGAGTAATTTATTGGGAATTTAATAATAGAAGATAGATAGCGACGGCAACAGGTTTTTTCCACGAACTTCTTCAGTCATCGGCTCTTTTCAGGGTTAGCCCGCCCACACCATGTATTAGCTGGGCAACTAGCTCAAGGGCCCTTTAAGGAAAAACGGCCATGGCTTGGGCAGTCGCTATGGGGGAGGGCGTATACTAGGTGTCTCGCCGTGGTGCTCTGCACCGGCCGGCGGGCAAGGGATTCTTCGACCTCATCGATAAGATCGGTGTCTGATCCTGTGACTGGGATCTGTATCCAACAGGAGGGATGTAAGGGCATCGGGAGGGTCGGTGAGAACATGCCGCGCAAGACGGTAGCGGATGATAGAAAGGGATTAGCTGCTTGAGAATTTTCTGCTATGACCACTTTTCTACTTAGTGCAATTTCAGTAAACATGGTTCTAAAACGGTTCCAAAATTTCTAACCGGCCATTGCGGCGAGCTTTGGGAAGACTTACGTTATACAGTCGACGACTTTCAACTAATATATTAGTAGTAGTTGATCCCAATTAACATTTTATTTGGTAGTTGTTAAGACGAAAACAGAAGCCTTATAGGTGACTTGATGAGTTCCAACAAGGAGTGGCCACAGATGTGCCTCCACCAATCCGCATTGGGTCCGCGTGGCGGAGTATGAACGAAGAGTGTAAATTATTTTCTCTTCTTTTTCCGGCTGTACGGTACAAGTACGCATCAAACTCAGATCTTCAGAATGGCGGCGAAAAGACTAATTTTAGAATGATTGAAAGTCAACTTTACTTTCTTTGACATATGCCTGAAATTGGTATGGCCTAGTGTTATTATGAGAGGCCATCGTAGTGCTGTGCGACCGCGGTGTTCTTACCGATCAACAAGGTTAAGCAGCGTTCGACTCGGTCAGCCTGAGATGGGTGACCGATTGTGGCATTATCATATTCGAGCGTCTCCGTGCTTGGAAACGCACGCTACGCCGTTGGTCCCACTTACCAATTAATATAGTAGTAGCTAAGCCGAGTCTGAAGCCTTCTAAGCGGCTTGATAAGTTCCAGCTGCAGGTGGCCACAAACCTGCTTCCACCATCCGCACTGGGTCATGTTAAAGTGAGTTTCAGTTGTTTTTGAATCTACTCTTAGCCATCACGCATATATTCCCACCACCACATTTCACCGATGATCTTAAATCCCTGTGTAGTAAGTAGCAAGCCTTTCACATTATACTGGGTACAAATTCAGATTTCTGATTGCTACTCGTATTAAGAATTTTCAAATAGAAAAACCACACATATTCTGACTTAGATTATTTTTTTCTGCTCGTCTTTTTAGAAAAGCGTAGCCCCACACTAGGAATTATTGTCGTGGGTGCGTTTGCAAACATAAATTTCACATCCACAAACACCCAGACCGAAACAAATATTTGTGGGTCACACAAAGATTTGACCCGTGCGGGGATCGAACCCGCGACTACTTGGTCCAGCTCTTAACCACGGGATCAAGGTGGTGGCGTCGATAACTAAGTAGAGGAGATGGTAATAAAACTAGCGGACTATATAATAATTACACTGATTACATTGTTCAGAGCTTTACAGGGGTAGTCGCGTCTACAGTACCGATCGTAAGAAAATATAAAAAAATGTGAGAGAAAGTAGGAACGCGGGTGCAGGTCTTCGTATGTATCAGCTGACTGGCTGAGGTACGGACGCCGGGCACGATGACCAGTCGCGCGTTGCGCGCGCCCCACTACTCTTGACCCTGCCTCGACCCCTCCTGTTGAGTGGTTGACTCAACAAAACCATCCGTCTTTTAATTCGAATCAAGGACCTTTGTACGCCACCTGCACTATGTACCATCAGACTAACGACCTTAAATAGATAGTTACCTTACTTCATAAGGTCCTAACGATGGTCCACAACGGATTTGATAACTGACATTACTCCAGACTAAAAAAGTGTATAACATCAAAACAATTTGAAAATTGAACTTTAAAAACACGTAATACACATGAAAGAGATTTCGCAAATACCCCATCTCCAAATACTCGATCCCACTTATAGAATAAAATCTCATAAAAACCCTATAAAACATTGCTCATTCAGACACTTGCCTCCAGCAATCGCAACTAGTGATGAACGATGCTCTTTTTTAAATCGACTAAATTATATCGACAATTTTTTTACTAACAAGATTTTATTTATTACTTTAAGTAATATTTGATTCATTTTCCGGCTATGTTTCTTTCAAGTGGTCAGTAATTCATAAGATTTATTTATTTATTCGTTTATCTTAAACTGTAAACCAATTTCTACGATGACAAAATGCCAATCGATGTTAAATATGTAGCAATTGTAGCCTTTATTTTCTTATATTGCTTGTGTATCTTTACTTCACTATTCGGGTAGCAAGAATACTTCTAACTCTGGACATATTCATAATATTTTGTCAAACAATTACTAATCTATACCATCACGCCAGATCCCTTGCGGCCTAGTCAGAGAGTACAGATTTCCAACAAGTTCCTTCCTTGCAGACCGCTCCCTCCACTCCCATAGTTCGCCTCATACACGCTTGCCGGCTACGAATACTCTTGACTTGTCCTTCAGATTAGACACGGTCTATTTGGTCATGGTAAGATAGTCTAGGTCTTCCCCGGTACCTACATCCCTCCACTTTCGCATTGTATATGTGTTTAATAATAATAGTCAATAACATTGGCTATTATTAGTTAATTACTAATAAAAGCCAATATTAAAAGTATTATTAACAGCCAAGTTTAATAGAATAAAGCCAGGTTCACTGGTTTTCTGCTGGACAAAAGCCTCCTTTCTCTTTTTTTTTCTTTCTTCTCTCACAATTAAAGATAACACAGAATAGGTTGAGTGAGCTCATTCAACTTATTCTGTGTTATAACTATCCAGATTGAATCGGTGGCGGCTGGTTCGTCTCCACCTGCGATTGGAATTTATCAAGCCATCATATACGGGGCTTAACGATTACCATATGAAATGATAACCTGAACCAATAGCTCAAAAATTGAACAATCATAGACCCAAATCGAACGCTGTGTAACCACTAAGAACACCACGGTTTCGCTTCAAACGGTTCTCTACCACACAGTGATACAGTAGTATTGCCACTTCGTTTCAAAATTTTCCATTATCTATACTTATGAATCAATTGTTTTTTTTTAGAGATCTTATTTATCAAGGCGTTTCATTTTGGGCCAGTAATGGACTCACTCAAAGTAACGAGCGTATCAAACAGAATGGAAGTTTTATATTCGTGATAATGAGAAAAATTTCAACGTCGCTGAAGTTTTCATCACATTCATATTGAACTTTCTGGACATTAGTCGAGTTTTGACGGGAAATATAGAAAAGAAAAATAATTACTAAATTAATAAAACTGATTAAAAGAATAATAATACCTGTTGGTCTAGTGGCGTGTAGTCTGATTGGCGATCGCAAGGTCCTGCGTTCAAAACCTAAAGCGCACAAAGTGTGTTTTTTCTATCGAAAAACTCTGATGATATCTTCATCAGAATTTTTCGATAGAAAGTCTCGGTGCCTATGGCATTCAATCAAAATATACGTAGAATCGCATATGACTCTCATCTGAAAAAAATAGGCGTGATGGAGTTTTTCATTTAATTTAAAAATTGATTTTAATTTCAACTCATCTAATTGTTAATCGGCTGGGTACTAAATCGATCTACTTACTAAATCGATTTCAACCAAATCGATTAAATATACAACGTATACCAATCGTACATCTCTTTATAGACGCGTGTGAAACGATTCGGAAAAATAATTTCCTTTCGATGTGCGGCGTTGTACCCTTTACGTAGCAGATGTCAACTTAACATTGAAACAACGACTCTACGTGACACAAAATAAAGTAGGATTAGATTTTTTGTTGAAATTTCGTGCCTCAAGAGGAGGGGTGGCACGAAATTTGTAATTAAATAGCTTTGGAGTTTGATAATTGTATCAATCAAATGTGATTTTGCAATAACATTTCAAGCGCAAACAAAACTCAATTGAAAATCGAACTTTGCGTTTCAATATTAAAGTTTTAATTTGAATATGGTTTTGATTCTGGTTAACATAATATTGTTTGTATGATCAATGAGGAGTCGTCATGTTACTCGTGTCGTCACACACTGAGAGCTAACACAAACCATTTGACGCTATCGTAACGTTGTAGAGAAAGCATGCCGTCACATTCATCTTTATTAAGTAAATTTTCAGTGTGAAAAAGATGGCATATAATCTCGTTAGCGTTACGCTATAGTCAAGCTGTTCATGCTAAGCTCTGTACCATGATTGCTTGACGTAAGTAGGCCGGTATAATTGCACGATTCAAGTTTCCTGCTTGATTACCGTAATTACTTTACCGTAAATGTTGCCGAATTGCTCTGAATGCTGTATAAACGTTGGAGGTAAATTTGATATGATATGTGTTATTATGTAATTTTAATGTTACTTTTAGTATATGTTATGAGGAGATGATAAGGGCAAAGGATTCGGCTAATAGATAACACTGTGTACAAAAGATATTGTATAAATTTCATGTATAAAAGTGCATGCAGTTTCTTGCTGTTTTGTACTATAGGCATGAATAAATTTACATTCCGGACGGGAGGTAGAGTTTCAAGTTATCATAAGCTATTTATCTTTTTGACTGTTTAAATAAATAAACACCATAACGCCTATATTCCTCAAGTGAGGGGGGTGAGGGGCAGAGGTGTACTGTGTACACCCACTTTTTGTCGACGATGTTAGGTCTCATGTATAAGGGGGCAAACCTATTGCCACATACCGGGCACAATCCAGACTCCGGACTGGGACTGGGAATTTTTCAGTAGAAAACTAAATATGTCCGACCTAGGATTTCAACCCAGGACCTTGTGATCGCAAACCGTATAATTGGCTGCTAGAGCAACGAGGCACTTGACTGTTTGTTAGTACTTTTTTACCCGAATTTGAAGCCCAATGACGCTCAACATCGGAAATGCCATAGATTTTTCCAGGTTTATCCATCTTAGACTGACCGGCATGATTGCATGACTATTAATTTTTTTACCTGTGGATCGTAATACCTGTTCTACATTAAAATGAAATAAAAATCACAAGATCCAAAAACCAATTTCCGGTACTACTTTAAAACACATAATCGTCAACCGTACATGTTAATTCGCATCAAATTTATATCCACAGTTTCAAGGAAATTAATTATGCAATCCGACCAATTTCTGTGACCTCCGTATTCGATTGAAGCTGTATGAAATTGGGGTATTTCTTTCAGCTCAAAGGTCTGGTTATATTAGATGCCGGTTAAAAGAAGCCTGTCGCTTATTTCATTGCGATTGACATTTGTAAAGTTTCACCAAATCCCAGATAATGTCGGAGTAAGCTTCAGACAGAAGAATTTATTAAAAACTTGCATCATTTTAAAGTTACCATATTTATGGGCAGGATACTTGTGGGTTCTGTATATTATTTATATATTTGACATGTATACAGATGGCTTAGTCTAGTGGTGGTCTAGCTTAGGTCTACCTTCTAGATCGAGTAGTCGCGGGCTCGAACTCCGAACGAGACAAATCTTTGTGTGGCCTATAAACATTTGTTGCAGTCTGAGTGTTAATGTATGTGAAGCCCAAAGAACGATAGAACCGGATTTGTGCTGTATAAATAGGTTTTACCCGTGACTTTCAATATTTTTTTTATCTTGAATTAGCTTGAAATCGCCATCACTTATTCCAAACGTTCCTTAGTCTGCCCTATACGTGACGAAATCAAACTATAATATGAAGTTATACAATGATTACAATTGCACTTCAAATTATTCTACAATACGTCAGGTATTTAATTAATTGTAATTTATGATTTACGGTACACGTTGTTTACAACTTGATAATAAAAAAAAAAAATATATATATATATATTTAAAAATTCAATTGAAGTCGCTGCATCGCTTTGTATTACAATTTCGTTATAAAGTAGAACGAGGGGCAATTATAAAAGTTTAAAAACTTTCATAAATATGTCTCAACCTAGCACAGATGTCAACCTAGTTCAGGCAACTCCTAAATATCCCTACATCATGTGTTATTCAACATGTGTTATTTTTGTAACGTCTTGTAACATGTCTACACGTACTCTAATAAATAAAATGATTCACTATTCTTACAACTACCTAAAGAGTCTCACATGGCGGTAAATAACAGCGTGACAGACCCAGAAAAAGGTGGCGAGACGAGCTGGATTCCTATAACAAGGCCAAGCTTCAGCTTGCACTATACCGGAAGAAGTGGAAGAAGAAAGGGAGAGCCTTCACCTTAATACTATAGGCTTATATTAATCTATCCATATAAATAGTTAGAAAGTTAAGACTTCCAACAAGTTCTTTTCTTGCAGACATTATAATAATTATTATTGTTATAAATATCAAGGAACCCTACAAATATTCACAGCAAATAGGTACGTTCCGCGGTTCCATTGGCTTCCCATTAAATTGGCACCTTGGATATTTTTTAACGTTGAGATTACGATTTATTTCATCAGAAGTCGATTTGAGGAGTTTAATATAAATTGACTTTGAACCGAGAACGCCTCAGCCCAAGTTATTTCCAGGTTTATATCGGAAAATTTTTATATTAATAATCACAATTCAACTTTTTATATTATCTTTGGGATGTATTGAAGTTGTGTAGAGAATAGGCGGTGATTTTATAGTAAAGTTTATATGAAAAAAATAAAGGCTGCCCATAACAGCGCCCGCTACTACCGCCGCATATGAGGGGTGGCGGAGGTGTATTATCATTCTTTGCTGACAATGTCAGGTCCCAATGTAATAAGAGGTAAATGATTGCCATTATATGGGTCACGGTTCTAGACTCCGGATCGCTACTAAGAGATATCGATAAAAAAACTTCAATAACTTTAAAATTGTTCGACCTGAGATGAACTGACGAATTTAAGACCTCGTGTTCGTGTGTGCGTATGTATGTGAATGATCTACGCTGTTGGCTGCGGGGCCTTTACAGCTTCTCCGGACAAGATTTAAGACCTCGTCATCACCAATCACACTATGCCCTACTAGACAAACTAGGCAATTTTCCATAATTGTACTCTTTTACTTTTAGTTGAATCTTAATATAATATTAGAATACCAGACTATTTTTGGAATTGAAGTATTATTTATTACCTACTTATTTATTATCATTTATAAACCTATTGAACCCTATTGAACCCGACCTGTAATATACCAATTCTATTGAACCCGGCTTTCGGAATTACATCGATGTTGTGATGGTCAAAAATATAGTAACAAAACAGAGTATGGTTAATTTTAGAACTAATCAATGCTCATTTAAAAAAACATACGGAAGTTAAAGAAGGGTGGTGAAGCAATGCTTACCTAACCTCTCGACCGCTTTATCGCGATGTTTTGAGGCGATTTCTATTTATTTTATTTATTTATGAAACCTACGGCGTTACAGTTTGTATAACAAGTCATAATATTGCAATGTTAAGGCTAATAATAGGTTTCATTAAATACCAGCTAGTACATTGTGTTGGTTTACGCGAATTACTCAAGAAGAAAGAAAAAATTAAAAGTATGTAAAAAAAAAGAAAACAAAGTAAGCGTGGAAGTATATAAGGTACCTTTAACTAAAAGAAACATACATTATTATACACAGCATGTAATTTAAATAACATAAGACTTCAGACACCTCAATTAGCCCTGCAGGTTTTTCACAAAAACAATGTTCCAGTTTTGAAAAGGTGATTACCATTTTCTTAAGAATTAAGATATCCAAATTAACTATAAACTAGGCATATTGAAGAGTTTTAATTATTGTTGAACGTATACATATAACACACCAAATTCGGGAACGATTGAAACGAGTTAAAGCTTTCATATGTTAATCAAACTAATGGTCAATATATCTTTATACAAGCTGTAACATAATAAACGCAAGACCTCAGACACCCTGATTAGAGAATTGCTTCATCAATTCAAAACAATAATCACATTTCTAAAATTAAAGGTTTTACCCCTTTTTTAAGCACTTTTATACCCCAATTATGAATGAAACTTGCACGTTTATGTGTCCAGTTTGAGAAATACGTTTAAGGAATGCATTTGAAATCTCCTTATTGCTCTGAATCAAGAATAAGTTTATTTTTTTATAGCGCACTGAAGTGCTGTGCTTTGCAGCACCCATGGTCACGGGAGGTCCCTCCCGTGACCATGGGTGCTGCAAAGCACTCGAAACGTCGGGAACTAAAAATAAAAAAAAAAATATACCGCGATAAAATCCGTAAAATAGTTTTATTTCAGTAAATGCATTTTTTGCATTTAAAAAAAAATTAAGATACATTAAAAATAGTTGGAATCAATTCAGTTACCGATTTAGAACAAACTACTTTCAGGTCTTGCGTTTATTAAGTTAGACCTTGTATATATAGCTGATAGTAATATTATATCACAGTGTTATGTTTTTTACTCTTTTATTCATAAAGATTTTGGAGTGACAGGGCTAAGAGGCAGACATTTGCTTAGCAGTAAGATTCTTTAAGTTAAAAAAATATTATTTGAATTAATAGTACACCGAACCATCAGTTAAATAAACGTCGGCCTAGATTGCCCAACGCCTGAGCAACGGCCTATTACAAATAGAGGAAAAGAATAGAATTAGAATATTTTTTATTCATGTAAATCATGACAGTGTTTATGAATCGTCAGAAAAGTAACAAAGACTCTACCACTAATACCTAATAGATGACCTATACTTCTATTTAATATTTATAATACGAAATTTTAATGCTCCATCAGCGTTAACGTAAGTGTTAAAGCCTGGGTCAAAATGCGCTATAAATAAGGCGCTTAAAAATAACACGCCTTGATTAACGCATTAAACATTGTCCACAGCTGCATAATATTTTACAGTCAACATACCTAAGTAACAAAAGACCTAACTATGCGAAACTTCTAATTAGTATCTTTGTTAGCGTGTTAAATAACGTATTAAACGCGGCATTTCATGGCTAATTTCTCATCCGTAATGCTTCCACGGCCTCGGAGCAACGCTCTGTCCTCTTTCATGTGCCATCGGGTGGAAAAATGAATTATTCTTCCAATTTACCCAACATCCCTCCCACTCTTTCATAGGGGGACCTCTTTAGTTTATTATACGGGACTAAATGTTTTCAAATTACTTTCGACGGGTTTCAGCCAAACCGCTGGTTGATCTAACATAGATCAACCTGTATAATTAATGCTTTATCCGAATAATTTGGGTCGAATGAATAATAATGTTGTTTATGGCTTGGTACCTATATTAATGTGTAATAAAAAATATTTGATTTTATTCACCTTATTTTAATATTGAATCTATTATGAATTTGTTAGTCTAGAGCAGCATGGTGCAACTGGAAACCTCGAGATTCTCAGTAGGAAAAAATACGCTCATATTTATTATTATACAGGATTGTACGTACAGGTCCGCGAAACTGGCAGCTTATGATAGTGTATCCATCAGTATGATCAACTATAGCGAAATTCACCAGAAATAAAGAAAAAAATGTAAGCAGTTTCATACAGCATTGGGGCCTATGCCACCAGAATATATAAAACTGCTGTGTTTTTTATTCACTTCCCGGACTTCATAGTAAAAGTTGCTTGTATTTATGACTACTAACATCTGTTTAAATTTTTAACACATCTGTCTGTATCTCGCTGAGCTTCAAGAGCTTTATTCGTACATTTGAAAGGCTTACATAGGGTCCAAGACATAGAAGATCACAAGAAGTTAATGTTATATGAGTCGCCTGCTGAGATCAATCATTATTATTGTTATACGCCTATACTATCCCCCTGCAAGGATAAAGCCTTTCTTCTCTCCCTTATATGAACAGAAAACAAGCAATAATTAAATATAGTAACGTAAATTGTATTATACTCTTATAATATTAAAATTCAAAGACAAACGCTACGTCGGAAGTGGACCTAATTATGTATATATATATATAATATATATATATATATATATAATATATATATATATATATAATATATATATATAATATATATATATAATATATATATATATATATATATATATATATATATATATATATATATATATATATATATATATATATATATATATATATATATATTGGTTAGCCATATGTAGTTTAGAATGTTAAAACTACTTTTCAAAAACATAACTAAATTGTTAATAAAAAACGTTGATATTATAGTTAACATGTGCCACCACGTACGAGTCGTTAAAACTTGGTTAATCGCCCGAGCGGAAAAATAAATTGCTTTTCAACTTTTAATAGCGCATTTCGGGGGTACAACTAGTGGGCTAAGCAGTTGATACTGTGTTGTGTTAGCGTACATCATTCTGTTATACCATCACCACCACCATACCGTCATGCCCATATTCACCAAGCGGGTATAGCAAAGGTGTACTGTGTACACCCACTTTTGCCGAAGATGTTAGGTCCCATGTAATACGGGGTGAGCCTTCTGCCGTATACCGGGTATAACTCCAGACTCCGGACTAATACTTGGAATTTTTTGAAAGAAAAACTACATTGGTCCGACCTAGAGTTTGAACCCGGGACCTCGTGTTCGCTAAGCACATTATTCGCCACTAGACCAGTTGATTCTGGCATCGGAAAACCACGACGCCTGCCGAAGTACGACTAGAATTTTTTTCTGCTATGTCTTCAGGGGTATTATTCACAATTTTATTGGCAAAAGCTTTGGAGATATAATGTGGGCTGTGTGCAGTTGGCTTTTGTTATCCTGAATTTATTGAAAGGAATTAATCAACTTTGTCTTTCTACTTTTAGGAATGTAATACTGTAGGACTAGTCTGGGCGACAAGACGTTTCTCCCGCGGGAAAAAATCTAGTCGGCTTGTGATATGAGTTTTGAATGGAAGTCAAAATAGTCCTGTCGATACATCAGTACAATACAATTCTAGGAACGAGTTCTCTTAAGTCGAACTTTTATCACGGCATGCCAACCTAGCATGCACGGTATAGACATAGACATCTTGTTGCGCCGCCTGTGCTAGCCTTGCTGAGGTAACTATCTATCTATCTATCTATAACCTCACGCCAGATCCCTTGCGGGGTAGGCAGAGAGTACAGAGTTCCAACAGGTTCTTTCCTTACATACCTCTCTGGCTTCCTCGACTCTCATAGTTCGTCTCATACACGCTCGCCGGTTACGGAGACTCTTGACTTTTCCATCAGATAAGACTCGGTTTATTTGGTCGTGGTAAGATAGTCTAGGTCTTCCCCGGTACCTGCATCCTTCCACTTTCACATTGTATATCTGTTTTGTCATTCTTTCCTCTGGCATTCTTTCTATATGCCCGAACCAACGGAGCATGCCCTTTCTCATCTTTACACCGATACTATCTTCCATACCTACTCGCTGTCTTACTATGCTGTTGCTAATGCGATCGGTCAGCTTCACTCCGCACATCTTCCGTAGAGCTCGCATTTCTACCGCATTTATCCTACTTTCATTCTCCTTCTTACATACCCAGCTCTCGCTACCATATAACAGCGTTGGGACAAGAACTCCGTTATGTATGGCCAGCTGCGCCTTATGGCTTAAGTGCCGGCTCCCGAGTAGCTTTCCCATCGCACCATTCACTCTGTTCCCTGCACTCACTCTTCTCTCTATGTCAGCGGTGTATTTCCCATCCTTACTGAAGGCGCATCCAAGATATACAAACTCATTCACTTGCTCCAGCACATCGTTACCAACCACAATCCTTACATTCGTTCTGGTTTCTTCCCTTTCAAAAAAGTTTGTAGCTTAATATATATATATATATACATATATTTTTTTACACCTTAACTTAAACGTATCACAGACTGACCGATGTAATCGTTGCTTAACCTTAAACACTACAAACACAGTACCGCAGCGAATCCCTCAATAGCGGAACTAAAAAAAATATTCCTATTGCGTTTGGTACCCTGCGGCGAAAAGCGAGCCAATAGTACCGCTTATTCAATATGTAGTCACACCTACCAAATAATATTATATGAGGGTTGCTTTATAAAGGGATTTGGTTAAGGGGATCGTTCGCCCGATGAATGGGAATGGTCCGTTTGTTTGTTTGTTTAAATCCCGTATGGGATTTGTGTATTCAGTGGGGTGGTACAATAGAGTCACAATTTGTAGTTCAGATTTGTAATGTAATGGCGTAAAACGCGAGTAGCGATTATGACATCTTGGGCTTAGATCCTACGTCGAACAAAGATTTTTTTCAAGAAGACTAGCCGAATATCCTGTTAAAACTTTGTAACCTCTGTTTATCTTGCAACGGATCTGGCGTAATTATATTAATAGAAAGTAGCCAAATATCACATATAGATAGAAAATATCCGAACAGTGGTCATGCTCACTGTAATGTCTTTGCTTGAGGTGGTTGTCTGGCGCGGGTCACTCCCTTCCCTCCAATGTGGTCGAGAGGAGTGATGGCTGTTCCAGTAGTCATGCTCGTAAACGGTTGCTGCTTGCGGGGACTGGCCCATCTGGAATCCTTTAGACACTCTTTATAAATAACATCATTAGTCTCATATCTCGGTCGTACGGCATCACACTGGAGCTAGATCGTAAACTATTTAATTGTTACCTAAACATTGTATCCACACAAAATGATTTAAAAAAATAGAAAGGAAAAAAGAAAAAGAGAATTAAATTAAAAAAGACCTCCACTGAAAAGATACAGCAAAGAAACTCAGTGGGAGTTTCTTTGCTGTATCTTTTCAGTGGAGGCCGCGTCCCGGATCGGTGGTAGATAAGTAGTTCGATTAGATTCAAATAAAATGTCATCTGACTACTTGTAAGGGACCCCGCAGGGCTTATACCAAAAAAATGAGTTGAGTTTGAGAAGGAATAATCATTCCTATATTATGGGTGCGTTTGCAAACACAAAATTCTCATACACGAACACAGACTGAAACCAACAATTTGTGGGTTCATAAACATTTGTCCCATGCGATGATCGATGATCGTGCATAAAGGATCTCGAGTGGTAAACTCGTACTGGAAGACGTGGAGTCGAGAGAGACCTCAACAACGTGGACTGATGAGCTGGCGATGTTCGCAGGTAGAAGCTGGATGCGTACATCACGGAGATGGTGGTCATGTCTGTTAATAAACTATCCCACGGTTGTGCACGGGACTCCTCTCAAACTGAGTAAATTTAGGCCATAGTCCACCACGCTGGCCGACTGCGGGTTGGCGAAATTCACACACCTTCAAGAAACTCAGGCATGCAGGTTTCCTCACGATGTTTTCCTTCGCCGTTAAAGCAAGTGATAGTTAATTTTTAATACGCATATACTTTCGAAAAGACAGAGGTGCGTGCCTGAGTTTGAACCCGACACCCCTAAATTTGCAGTCCAACGGTATAACCACTAAGCTATCACTGCTTATCGATCTTTACGGAAGGTTTTTATCTTGCAGTGGACGTCTTTCGGCTGATGATGATGATCGGACGCTTGACCACTCGCTCCACTGGACGAAGTGGCTTAAGCTCTTAATCACTGACCAAGTCATTGACGAAGTGTATTTATTCCATTGAAAAACTTCTATCGCTCCATTCACTCTATTCCCTGCATTTAATCTTTCCTCTATATCAGCCGTGACGTAATAGGCTATGTCTTATCTGAAGGAAAAGTCAAGAGTCACCTTAATCGGCGAGGGTGTATGAGCAGAACTATGAGAGTGGAGAAAGCTAGAGAAGTCTGTAAGGAAAGAACCTGTTAGAACTCTTTACCATCTGCCTTTTTTTTCTTTTTTTTTACGCGGGGAAATGCCTAACGCATACTCCTGGGCCGAGGGCAAGGCCCAGGTAGTTATGTGGGGCTTGCACCCACTAAAACCGCTCGGCGTCCCACTGCCCTTTTGCCGGGCCACAGAAATCGTCACCAGCATGACCTCTGTGGCACCGGCGGGCTCAGTCCGCAGTTTCGCGCGGACCTCGACACGTGTAGGGAGAGTTCGGTGTCCCCCCTACCGCCATTTGTAAGGCTGCGCGGACGCAGTGCTTTTACGACGCGGGCCTGCGTGGGCTAGGGCGCCGGGGTGCCCTCCCCGACACCTGCAATCTGCCTACCCTGCAAGAGAAGTGGCGTGATGGTATAGACAGATATAAACAGAAAAATTATCATTATAAATCTGGTGTCTAGAATGATGTCTGTTCCAATAAACACTCCGTGCCGTAAAAGGGTGGATGGCCCTTATGGCAATGGGTGGAAAAAGCTGGAAGTGATGAACAGGCACGCCCCTTATTATATTGGTAGATAGATGGATAGATAGATTACTCTTTATTGTACACCAGTGAAATTACAATTATCAACAACTAATTACAGACTAATATGTACCATTGGCGGTCTTATAGCTAAGTGCTATTTCTTCCAGACAGCCATTACAATGGAAGAATCAACATAAATAGTAATACAGGGCAGTTGGTGGCGGACAATAAAAACTTAGATAATACATTATCATCAAATTACATACATATTACGTATATATTATATACACATACACATTTCACATACAATTAACATATAGTGACAGATAAGTGTAATAGTAACAGTGCTCGGAAAATTCATAAGTGTAAAAAGTGATTGTGAACCAGCTTTTTAAAGGACGCTAACGATTGCGCGCGTCGGACTGTCACAGGCAATGCATTCCACAAACGAACGGCTTGATTAGTAAAGGATTTATCGAAAAAGTTTGTAGAATGCATTGGTGTTTTCAGCTTCAGATTCTCCGATGACCTCAGCAACCTTGAGTGCGTTTCATGAAGGAATTTAAATCTTCCTTTGAGATAAGAGGGACTTGGTACCTAACTATCAGTGATAAATGCGGGTACGCAGTACACTTCTGTCACTCCCACTTGGGGAATGCAAGCATGATGGTGTTAATTTTTTATACAGCATATATTTTATAATGCATTTTATATTTGTATATAATAATCGGAACTTCCCCTTACCCCGCTGAGCTACCGAAAGCCGAAACCCCAGTAACTAACCTACGAGTTATTAAGTTATATATTACTATGAATATATGATATTATCCCTGTTACTCTATATATGCGGTGGAAATGCGAGCTCTGCGGAAGATGTGCGGAGTGGAGCTGACCGACCGTAACGCGACCGACCGATCGCAACAGCGTAGTAAGAAAGCATACCTATTGTATGAAAGAGAGTATCGGTGTAAAGATAAGAAAGGGTATGCTCCGTTGGTTCGGGCATATAGAAAGAATGTCCGAAGAAAGAATGACAAAACTGATATACAATGCGAAAGTGGAAGGATGTAGGTACCGGGGAAGACCTAGACTATCTTACCATGACCAAATAGACCGGGTCTTATCTGAAGGACAAGTCAGGAGTCTCCGTAACCGGCGAGCGTGTATGAGACGAACTATGAGAGTCGAGGAAGCCAGAGAGGTATGTAAGGAAAGCGCCTGTTGGAACTCTGTACTCTCTGCCTACCCCCTAAGGGATCTGGCGTGATGATATAGATAGATAGATAGATAGATACTCTATATTACAGCATTCCTTACCGTATTATTGGCGGTATTAAATACCGTATTACATAATATCTTCCTACTTTAATACTTATCCTTTTTTTAGATTTTTATAAATATTTTTCGTAAAATATGTAATTTTCCGGGTTATTTTTGGCAATTGTATATTTACCAATCTACATCATCGCGTCAGATACCTTGCGGGGTAAGTAGGGACAGAGCTTGAACTAGTTAGATAACCTATTGTAACTCTGTTAATATGTCGTGTAACAAGCTGTGTTGGTGGAAGTACCGAAAGAGGTTTGTAATTAGAGATTTAAACCTTTCTGACTTCCTCTACTTTCCTCAGACTCAAACACAAATCATTTGTTTCGTCTAGAAAAAAGGGTTAAAACCTTACTTACAAAATGTTATATTTACATCCTTTTTTAACTTACTAACCTATCACTGGGTCGGAGGGTGGCCTCCAATGTGAAGATCCGTCCGATCAATATCGAAAAACAGAATAGAATTTTTTTTATGTGATTTACAAAAAATATTAACATAATCGCGACGGCGTGATGATATAGATAGATACATAGATCATGACATTATTACACACTACAGTTGGTGTACTATATACACTCGCATTTCGCTGACGAATTTAGGTCCTTATGTAACGAGACAAGTCGATTGCCGCTATACCGGACACAATTCCAGACTCCGAACTGCTATTGAAAACTTTTGGATAACATTTTTTGGACCTGGAGAACTCTGGATTCGCACCCAAAAAAACCTCGTGTTTACCAGCCGCGTCTTACACAACAAAAACGTCTAGCTTATTCGTATTTAATTCTCTAATACGTGAAGCAAAAACTTTGTACCCCTTTTTACGAAAATTGCGTGGACGGAGAAGTATGAAAATCCCCACACTTATAGTTTATATAAAGAAGGAGTGCAGAATGCTAATATTTTTTTAAAATTATGCTTAGAAAATACATTAAATCAATAAAAAAAAACATTACTCACACTACCATGTATTTGACACACACGCATATATACTCTTTTGTTTATTGTAAAGGCTGTGGTCAAATTGAGAATAGATTAATATTGTTTATCTCATAGGTTTGTCTTTAATATTATTTGTCTATAATTTTACTGAATGTCAAACATAACCAGCAAATGATGAAAGAGTAGGTCGAATTTCGACCAATGGGCGACCATTAGTATGTATTTAATTCATCAAAGCCACTGACATTGTGGAGTATGCCCGCAAGAAGTCCTTGTACACTCTGAGGGTCGAGAAGCTGAATTCACAACACGATGCAGCTTTTAATTCCTTCGTTGTACACGTTTCCGCTGCCAAGGTGGAGACCTTCAAGAGCGAAGACTTCTGGGTGAGGGCTGTCGTATTCAAAAGATTTCGTGGTATATTGAGAGACACCCCTGTACAGCGCAACATGTCGCCGAAATTACATGTTATTTAGATTGTAAGTTCAATATATTATTATATGTGTTAGTCTGTAAGGTATAATTAGGGTAGGTATATGGGCCAGTAAATAGTATAATAATATTTTTGTCAATTTCTGTTGCCTGAATAAAAAAAATTATTATTACTATTATATAGCAACATGCCACCGATCAATAATAGCATAGTGGTTTTGTGTACGTAACTTCCAAGAACGGTATAATCAAGTCAAAACCAATAGTTTCTGTGATATATCTCCATACAAACACACATCTTTACACAAAGTTTACACATAATTCAATTATTAACTTTGATCTTTGCTTACAGCAAATTACATCCCCTAGCTTTCAATAACTCATTAAATTTTGAACCTTAATCAGAATGTGATAAAATTGTTTTTTCAGCTGAACTGTTCAGTATAGACTGCTCCTTTGAGCGTTGACAAACCACAGAATACAAATGTACAGAAGTATAACTTTGGTTTGAATCAAATTCTGCAATGCCGACGTGGCGATTCTTTGGGTAGGTCTTTGGGTTGTCCTACAATAGACTCATGATACCTTTTAGCTATTGATGATGATGATGATAATAAATGACAATAATTGGATAGCAAAAATATAGGCGGCATATTTCCGTAAAAGCGTCCGCGGTATAAATTACCTAATAAGGATTATAAATTAAAGGCACACCGTAAATTTAAAAGCGGTCGGGGGACCCTCGTCAGGACCGAAGTTCTTTACGTAATTTTTTCTACTCTAAATGTAATTGTAATGAATATGTAGATGTCTATTGGTTATATTAGTGTATTTTTGTCACGTCAAAAAGCGCAGCGTTCTTTATTCAACTCCCTCTCTCTCTCTCTCCCTCTCCCTCTCTCTCCCTTCCTTCTCTCTCTCTCTCTCTCTCTCTCTCTCTATAATGTGTATATTTTATTTTATAGCACTTTTTGTTTGCACTAAAGTTTGGATTTAAATCAATAAATTTCATTAAATATTTTTGGAAAAATAGTCATTTATAAAAAAAATTATAAAATACTAAATTATGTATAAAAATTGTTAATAAGAAACTCATTTTAGACCCATATCCATCCTCCCTATTCTCTCTAAGGTGCTTGAATGTGTTGTACAAAATCAATTGTCTCAGTATCTCTCCTCTAACAGCCTGCTGAGTCCATTTTAATCTGGGTTCCGGCCTGGTCATAGTACAGTTACGGCTCTGGTTAAAATAACTGACGATATTCGATTGGCCATGGAGAACAGATTACTAACAGTACTAGTTTTACTTGACTTCAGCAGTGCTTTTAATTCAGTCGATTTTGACATCCTCATAGGCACCTTGTCTTCTCTCAATATCTCTGCTCCTGTAATTGCGTGGTTTAACTCTTACCTTCGGGGGCGCTCGCAGGCGGTTCGTTCTGAAGAGAACTTCTCTGCATGGTGTAATCTTGCTGCGGGTGTGCCTCAGGGTGGCGTCCTTTCTCCTCTCCTCTTCTCCACTTTTATAAACTCTATCACTAAAGTCATTACTTCTCATTATCATCTGTATGCAGGCGACTTGCAGCTTTATCGTCACTTTAAGGTTGGGGAAATCAATCATGCGATTGGCGCCAGCAATGATGATCTCGAAAACATCAGTAATTGGGCGAAATCGTTCGGTCTCTTGGTCAATCCTGCCAAATCTCAAGCTCTCATCATTGGTGGCAAACACTACATGAACGCCCTTAATATAAATCTACAAACACTCCCTTCAGTTGTTCTTGATTCTGTTCCTATACCTTTTAGTAATACTGTTAAGAATTTAGGTGTTCTTATAGACTCCAATCTTGCCTGGAGCTCTCACATAGCGGAAGTAAGCAGTAAGGTCTACGGCACTTTTCATTCTCTCAAGCGTCTGCAAAAGTTTTTGCCTTATCAAACTAAAATAAGTCTTGCTCAGTCTCTCCTTCTTCCACTTTTAGACTATGGTGATGTTTGCTTCCTAGATGCTACTGAAGAACTGGTCAATAAGCTCGAACGTCTGCAGAATTTATGTATTGGTTTCATTATCGGTTTACGTAAATTTGATCACATATCAGAATTCCGATCGAAACTGAAATGGCTACCTATCCGGCTGCGACGGGACTTGCACATTCTCTCTCTTCTCTACTCCATTCTACATAATCCTAAATCCCCAGTTTACCTCCGAGAGCGTTTTGACTTCCTGATTCCAAGGGACAAACCCTGCCGTACAGCTACATCTCTCCTTCTTCGTACCCCTCTTCATTATTCCAGTCGTTACGACGGGTCCTTCACTGTGCGTGCTGTGCGTCTATGGAACTTACTTCCTCATTCCATTCGTGCAAGCTCTTCTCTGGATGTTTTCAGAAGAAGAATCAAAGAACATTTCCTATCTTGATTTCATTTACATATTTATGTTTATGTATATATTATAATCATTATAATATATTATAATATATTAGCTCAGAGTTGCTCAGCGAGCTATGGAGAGAGCTATGCTCGGCGTTTCTCTACGCGATCGAATCAGGAATGAGGAGATTCGTAGAAGAACCAAGGTCACCGACATAGCCGTTAAGATTAGCAAGCTGAAGTGGCAATGGGCGGGCCACATAGCGCGTAGATCGGACGGGCGTTGGGGCAGAAAGATTCTAGAGTGGAGACCACGTATTGGCAAGCGCAGTGTGGGACGACCGCCTGCCAGATGGACCGACGATCTTGTGAAAATCGCAGGAAGTCGTTGGATGCAGGTGGCATCGGACCGGTTACGCTGGAAAGCGATTGGGGAGGCCTATGTTCAGCAGTGGACAAGTATAGGCTGAGATGATGAAGATGATGATATATTATAATTATATATATTAATATTTGTATCGTAAGTACTAAATATATGTATTTATTTGAAAATACAGTATTTATTTTATATCTTCTGACGTTATATTGTATAACTGCCCTCTTATTCTTCTCTTCATCTCTCAACACTCAAAGGTTCGCTGGAAGATAACTCATATTTGAGTTAAGCTCGCCTTTTTGTATACTGCCTAAATGTAAACTTTTTTCTTTCACTTCTAACTGTATACAATAAAGAATAAATAAATAAAGAAATTATATAATTTATTAACTAACTTTTCTAAGTTTTTATTATTTACACTTCCTGCAGTTAATGTTTTATGAATTTCCATTATATAATTATTGAAAGGGTAAGGTCGCCTGGAGGGGGCATAACGCTTTGTCCTTACGTGACGATTTCTGCCAGTTCACTCTACTGTGAGCCGCGTAAAAGAACTTCGTTCCAAAATTAAAATAGGTACCTTATTACTTCGCCGCGTGGTTCCCGGCTTAGAATAGGACCAACCCATCTCATCCCATCGGGTGTCGTACAAGGCGACTAAGGGAAAACTAGGGAATGGGCAGCAGCGTTCCTTTAACACTTCGACGACCAATAACTGCGCTCGCCAACCCGCCTGCCAAGCGTGGCGAGTATGGCAAACACCCCCAATTATGGAGGAAAGTGGAAAAACCAGGCCCCTAGTCCCCGGCGGTCCTGTTCGTCCTGGCCACGGTAGCAGCCATGGTAACGACAGGACAAGGGGTGCTAAGAATCTCCGGCAGAGATTCGGCTACCACCAAAACCGAAAATTGGCCCTGGTGACATACAACGCACGCACATTGAGGACAGATGAGAAGCTAGTTGAGCTGGAAGAAGAGTTAAACAAGTTGCGGTGGAGTATTGTTGGTTTATCGGAGGTCCGAAGAGAGGGCGAGGACACGATAACCTTAAAATCCGGCAACTTGTTTTACTACCGGGAGGGCGAACAGCAGTCCCAAGGTGGTGTCGGATTTATCGTCCACAAGTCACTCATAAACAACGTTGTGTCCATCACTAGTGTGTCGAGCAGGGTAGCGTACCTGATACTCAGAATATCCAAAAGATATTCGCTGAAGGTCATACAGGTCTACGCACCGACCTCGGCATACTCAGATGATGACGTCGAAGTTATGTATGAGGACATTGGTAGAGCCATACATGCTTCCAAAACACACTTTACAGTGGTTATGGGTGACTTCAATGCGCGGCTGGGCAAACGGGGCGATGATGAGTTGAGAGTGGGGCAATTTGGATATGGGCAGCGCAACCCCAGGGGTCAGAGGCTGGCCGAATTTCTGGAGAAAGAGGGACTCTTTATGATGAACTCTTTCTTCCAGAAGCCGCCTCATAGGAAATGGACCTGGATGAGCCCTGATGGTTCCACAAAAAATGAGATAGACTTCATCATGAGCACCAAGCGACAAGTATTTAATGATGTCTCCGTGATTCATAGGGTAAAAACCGGCAGTGATCACCGAATGGTCAGAGGCACATTAAATATTAATGTCAAAATGGAAAGATCGCGTCTGATGAAGTCTACGCTCCGACCTACTCATGCATATATCCAAAACCTTGAGAACTTTCAACTCGAATTGTCAAACCGCTTCGAATTGCTAGACAGCAGCGCATCAGTGGACGAAATCAACAACAGGCTGGTAGAGACTGTTCATACGGTCGGGTCCAAGTATTTTAAGACCCACCGTAAAAATAGGCCTCAAAAACTATCTGACTACACCCGAAACCTCATGGCTGAGCGACGTTCCATGACGCTCCAAACCTCCGATGATGCTAAGTCCTATAGGCAGCTTAATGGACAGATATTGAAGTCCTTGCGACACGACTTACGGTCCTTCAATGCAAGGCGTATTGAGGAGACCATAGAGCAGAACAAGGGCTCTAAAGTGTTCGCAAGAGACGCGTCTATTGGGCAGAGCCAGTTGACGAAGCTGAAGACGGAGGACGGAAACGTAACGTCAAATAGGTCAGAGGTGCTCAGGGAGATAGAGAGGTTCTATGGACAGTTATATACCTCAGTAGCTAAACCTGTTGTTGACTTGGTAAAAGACCCAAGAGCCAAGCTAACCCGACACTGCACTGAAGATATCCCGGACATCAGCCTGTGCGAGATTAGGATGGCTCTCAAACAACTAAAAAACAACAAAGCGCCGGGTGAAGACGGAATTACTGCAGAACTTCTGAAGGCGGGCGGATCGCCGGTACTTAAAGTCCTTCAGAGGCTATTTAAGTCCGTCTTGCTTGAAGGGAAAACGCCGGAAGCATGGAACAGGGGTGTGGTGGTGCTGTTTTTCAAGAAAGGTGATAACACCTTATTGAAGAACTATAGGCCCATCACACTGCTGAGCCATGTTTATAAGTTGTTTTCGAGAGTCATTACGAATCGTCTCGAACGAAGGCTTGATGACTTCCAGCCTCCCGAACAAGCCGGTTTCCGGAAAGGTTTTAGTACCATAGACCACATACATACGCTGCGGCAGGTTATACAGAAGACTGAGGAGTATAATCGGCCACTATGCTTGGCGTTTGTGGACTATGAGAAAGCCTTTGATTCTATCGAGACTTGGGCGGTTCTTAGATCTCTCCAGCGATGCCGCATTGACTATAGGTACATCGAAGTGTTGAAGTGCTTGTATAATAACGCCACCATGTCAGTCCGAGTACAGGGGCAGTGCACGAAGGTGATCCCCATAAAAAGAGGAGTAAGACAGGGAGACGTCATTTCTCCGAAACTGTTTACGGCCACCTTAGAGGACGCCTTCAAGCTCTTGGAATGGCAAGGACTTGGCATCAACATCAATGGCGAATACATCACTCACCTTCGATTTGCCGACGACATTGTGGTCATGGCGGAGTCGCTGGAAGATCTAGGACGAATGCTCGGTGACCTCAATAGAGTATCCCAACAAGTGGGTCTTAAAATGAATATGGACAAAACAAAAATAATGTCTAACGTCCATGTCGTACCCACCGCACTCACCGTTGGGAACTCTACTCTTGAAGTTGTCGACGAATACATTTACCTGGGACAGGCAGTCCGGTTAGGTAGGTCCAACTTTGAGAGAGAGGTCAATCGACGAATCCAACTCGGCTGGGCAGCGTTCGGGAAACTGCGCAACATCTTCTCATCCAAAATACCTCAGTGCCTAAAGACTAAAGTTTTTAGTCAATGTGTGTTACCAGTGATGACATATGGATCAGAGACGTGGTCTCTTACAATGGGTCTCATAAAAAAGCTCAGAGTTGCTCAGCGAGCTATGGAAAGAGCTATGCTCGGCGTTTCTCTACGTGATCGAATCAGGAATGAGGAGATTCGTAGAAGAACCAAGGTCACCGACATAGCCCTCAGGATTAGCATGCTGAAGTGGCAATGGGCTGGCCACATAGCGCGAAGATCGGACGGGCGTTGGGGCAGAAAGATTCTAGAGTGGAGACCACGTATTGGCAAGCGCAGCGTAGGACGACCGCCTGCCAGATGGACCGACGATCTTGTGAAAATCGCAGGAAATCGTTGGATGCAGGTGGCATCGGACCGGTTACGCTGGAAAGCGATTGGGGAGGCCTATGTTCAGCAGTGGACAAGTATAGGCTGAAATGATGACCTTATTACTTAAATATTCACACAATGAAACTTTTGACAGTTTAAACTATTCAATACTTACAAAACTTCCTTGTCGATAAAGTTTTCTGTCGCACTATTAATTTTAGTTTTTTTATAACTAAGCGGACAGTTATTGAGGAATACTACTTTCGAGTAAAATCTGAAGTAGACTAATAGACAAATAAAGTTGTACGTAAGTCTATATATGCATTTTACCTCCTCTGAGTAACCCTATCCGACGGTTAAACTACCCATTTATAATTGCTGAGTAACGCTAATCAAGAAGTAACTAACCCGTACTTCACTCAAGGGTAAAAAAGGAAAGAAAGAGGCCCTTAAGGATATTATACCTACTGGCTATAATGAAGACAAACATTACAAAACAATATGCGATAAACTAATAGTGAGTGGTGCGTCCAAACAAATATTTGTAACGGAATACAAACGTTTGTGGGCGTTTGATGTTCTATACAAGTGGAGCTCATTCTCTGAATGTGAGTGATCGTGTGTCAAATGGTACTCTGTATGCCAATGTAATACCATTAAAATATAATTTTTACGAAGATATTCTAATGCGCCTGGCTATTACTTTAATTGTTCATAGCCAATCATAGTTTGGTCAAACATTTGCTATGATTCTTTAAGTATTGGTAACTGCACTAAGAACAGAATTATAAATAAACAAAACAGAAAAAAAACTTCAAAAAAGCCAGGTAATAGTGCAATTTAAAACGACTAATCAAAACGTTTATACAATATTACGCTATTGGTTGTTGAGAAGTTCTTTCACCTGGAGCCAATACTGGATGACGAATCACGAGATGCTTACCATAAAAATGCAGTCATCGGATATAAACATCAAATTTCAACTCCGTAGGATATGAGGAAGTAGTTCTAATCTAGCTTGCAAATTTGACCTAAACAAACAAAGACATCCAGTTAAATAAAAGCTTGTAAAAACAATATTCGATAAACAAATAGTGCGTCCAAACAAATATTATTAATGAAAAACAAATGTCTGTGGGCGTTTGAGGTTCTTTGCAAGCATAAGGTATGTTTGATCATACATTGGCTATTTTCATAACTGCTTTAAATAAATAATAATTAATGGGGAAAAATACAACATTTATCTTAAAAAAAACACCTCCACGCTTATATTCTCCAAGCGGGGGTGGCAGATACAATCTTTCCACTGTTTTTGGGGTTCTAGTTTTGCCATGTTCACTATAATGTCTTTGCTTGCGGTGGCTGTCTTGCGCGGGTCATTCCCTTCCCGCCAATATGGTCAAGGAGAGTGATGGCTGTTGCAGTAGTCATACTCGTGAACGGGTGCTGCTGGTGGGGACTAGTCCATCTGGAATCCTTTAGACACTCTTTATAAATAACTTTATTAGTCTCATATCTCGTTCGTACGGCATACTGGAGCTAGATCGTAAACTATTTCACAATATGATTAAAAAAAGAGAAAGAGAATTAAATAAAAAAAATACATTCCCACTGAGTTTCTTCTCCGAATCTGCTTCTCGTGGTAGATTAGTAGTTCAATTAGATTAAAAAATGTCAATCGACTATTTGTAAGCAGAGCTTATACAAAATAAATTATTTGAGTATGAGTTTTATTAGCTGTGTACATCCACTTTTCGTCGACGATGTTAAGTTCCATGTAAAGAGGAGCGAGCCTATTACCCTCATACTGGACACAGTGCCAGACTCAGGACTGATAATTGAATTTTTTCTACCGACAAATTCCATTTTGTTCAATTTGAACCCAGGACCTGTGATCGCTAGCTCAAAATAAAAGGTGAAATACACGACTGATCAGACATCACCCTCACCGACGAGGTCGAATAATTCCTTGCCCGTTGGCAGGGCCGTTGTTTCGGCCCTGCACCTGCACCTCCTCGGCGAGGACGGTATCTGATCAGACGTGTATTTCATCCCTTGCAAGGAAGGTAAATAGGTATCTCGACGTGGTCGTCGAGATACCTAGTATACGCCCTCCACTATGGCGATAGCACAACGCGAGGCCGTTCCTCTTTGACCCCTTGCCCTTCTGGTTCCGTAGTTATTGCACGCTTGCCCTTTTGGGCCCGCGTAAAGGCCCCTTGGCCAACAACTAAGATCATTCACACACAACAAAAAAAAAATGCCTGTAAATCGAGCGAAAGCGTGGGTACAGCGAGTTAGGAATTAAATCCGAAATACATATTCTCCATGTAGACCTACAAACATTAACTGTTAGAACATTCTAAGGTCCATTTCAAGTGTATATCAACAAAGTAATATCAACATCTCGTAAGGGCAAAGCGTGCCTTTGGGGCACTAAACTGATATGTTAAATTGCTTATCTAAGTAATACTTAGATAAACATGAACATGCCAAGCATACTGATCATGACATTGAGTTCAGAGTGAAATATCTTAATAGTTAACCGGTTATCGCTTATCTATATTCAGTTGTTCTTGTTGCTTTAAGTGTGTTATTTAGTCACTTTGCAATGAGTTATTTTGAGTTTTATTATCTTATTTTGAAATTTATTATAAATAAGACCATTAAACCGCACTGAATCCCCGTGGTGCATTATGATCTTATCTTTTTCATCTCAATTAAGGAGAGAAGGCGTTTGCCCAGTAGTGGAATAATTTATATATTAATCTATATGTATTATTACACTAGACCCCTTGCAAGGTAGGCGGCAAAGGGTACAGACTCCCAAAAGGTTCTTTCTTGACCCCTCTCGCTTCCTCTACTCATAGGTCATCTCATATACGCTCATTGGTTATGGAAACTCTTGACTTGCTCATCAGATAAGACATGATCCATTTGGTCATGGCAAAATACCGGTACCTACATCCTTTCTCTTTCGCAATTACTCATTTCTTAAATAATATAATTAGCGGTGTTATAGAAATTTAATTTAATGGTTTTTATGCGATGTTTTATGAACTTTGACAAACTGACAGAATATTCAAAAGAAAATATTTGGGAAATACTATCTGAAGGACAAATCAAGAGTCTCCGTAACCGGCGAGCGTGTATAAGACGAACCATGTAGAGGGGATGAAACCAGAGACGTATGGAATGAACCTGTTGGAACTCTGTACTCTCTGCCTACCCCGCAAAGGATCTGGCGTGATGATATAGATAGATGGAAAAGCCTCCAAATAATCAAACCTATATAACAACCCTTTATTTTCTTAGGTACAAAGTCAATCTTCTCCTACTTAATACTATAATTACGAAATTATCAAATATTGTATGAATCAGCGGTGAAATATCCAGTCTAGACTTGGTCTAGACTGATACCAGATTCTTCTTTAGTAATCATAATCATATTAGTATCATAAGTGGTTAAATTAATAATTTATGCTGGTTGTTTGTGATACCATAAATCAGTTTCAATGAATAGATAATTTACAATTAACTAAAAAATAACAATTCATTTTCACTTCGCTACCTGTCAATAAACTGCAAAATATTAACGCAAATTAAAATTAAAGTCTGTACTACCCTACTCAGGTTGCTGTGAGATGTTACGTAAACAAATAATAAAATATTAGAAATATTTTATTAAATCAAGGAGTATCGATCGCTCATTCAGATCGTTCAATTAATTGTTTCTGTTGTGTGTTATATATGTATATGTATTTTTGTTGTTAGTTATAGTTTTATTCTGTTATTAAGAAAACGTGGTCATATAAAAAGGATTAGAACAATTGTTGCCTGTGTTTATGTTTTGTCTCAATCAAATCTGAAGTAATAATTTTATGAATCTAATAGTTATAAATAATTAGATATTTTCATTACATAAAATTATTTTTCATGCTTTCGGTTATGAATGTTTTTAGGGATTACATTAACGCCTTTCATTAATTATTTATTTAGACATTTTGTTTGTGAAACTACTCTTTTTTTTACCAAAATGTCTTTTAAGCAGTTGGTTTTTAGTTTCCACTTAATATATTGCTTTTATTGCTGCTTTGTGCTGCTCAGATCTATAATAATGACTATTTTGGAAAATGTATAATTAATTCCAAAGTATTTTATTTTATTTTATTCGGAAAACATACAGTGATTTATAACATATGTAATGCCTTAATTGAATCTATACACCATTAACATGTTTTCACATATGTTTAACATGCTTGTTCAATAATTAAAAGATAAAAGTATGGTTAAACAATGAAATAAATGTTCAGCTAACAGTTTGAGAACCACCAAACCACGTTTTCAGTAATAATCGTTACAAATGATGCGGCTTTGATACTTGATATCTTTAACTCAAAGGAGTTAAAGATATCAAGTTCCGGGAAGATGACCAATTTAATTAACTCTTTGGCAGATCTTATAAAAAATTGGTTTTGCCTGTAGTTAGATGCACTTAAAGGAATATCCAAATATACAGGCAGTCTTACAGTTCTATTTGGGACTTTAAGAGTAAATTTTCCGAGAAGTTCCGGTGAATCTATTAGATTTTGGGCAATTTTCACCATAAAGACAATGTCCGCTATCCTTCTTCTCTCTTGTAATGGAAGAATATGGTGTCTAGAACACCGATCTATGTAATTCAAATCAGAGCCCCTACATCTATATTGCAAATATCTTAACAATCTACGCTGAATTGACTCAAGTCGATCCACATACATATTATAATGTGGATTCCATACTTGAGAACAGTACTTGAGAATACTACGCACCAGGGAACAGTAAAGAATTTTAACTACTTTTATATTGGTAAACTGTGTACATGACCTTAAGATAAAACCCATTGCCTTATTGGCTTTAGCAGCAATATAATCTATATGCTTCTCATAAGTTAATTTGGAGTCATGTATGATGCCCAGATCGCGAATCTCCTCTACCCTTCGCAACTCTTTACCTTTGAGAAAGTAATTATTAATTGTAGGTTGTAATTTTCTAGAAAATATTATGAAATTACACTTGTCGACGTTCAAATCTAGTTTGTTAAGGTTAAGTATTGTTCAAATCTAAATAAATCTTCTTGAAGAAGTCGAAAGTCATTGGAGTTGTTAATTTTCTTATATATTTACATATCGTCGGCATAAAGGAGGAAATTGGAATTTTCAAAACCGTAACTAATATCGTTAATAAAGATGTTAAAAAGCAAAGGCCCTAGTAAAGAGGCCTGGGGGACACCTGAAGGTACGTTACTCCAGACTGAAGAAAAACCATTTACCACCACTGCCTGAGATCGATTTTCAATATAAGATGTATACCATCTGAATAGGTTACCATGGATTCCGGCGAAAATAAGCTTCTTTAACAGTATTTGATGATCAATGCGATCAAAATTCTTATTCTTATCTTTATTGATCTTATCGATCGTAATATTTAACAGGATTACGTTGTTTTGAAAGATGATTATTATTTGAATTAATGATGGTTCCGGACGTGAATTATATGAAATTGTCTGTTCCTTTCGCCCTTCATTTAATGCAGATAATCCTCTTTTCCTGTAATTAACTAGCGTGATTCTTACCTTCTGTGTCGTAAATGATTATTTGTAAGGAACTAGCAAGTCAAGAGTCTCCGTAACCGGCAAGCGTGTATAAGACGAAGTATGAGAGTGGAGGAAGTCAGAGGTCTGCAAGGAAAGAACCCATTGGAACTCTGTACTCCGAATATCCTGCAAGGAATCTGGCGTGATTATACGGCCTCGCATCTGATCGAAAACAACGCCACCTAACAGGTCAAATTGGCCACAAATAAGCAATAATGTGTAATAAATTAATAATACAGTATTGAAAATTGAATCTTGTTTTCATAATATTTGAGTATTCATTTGAATGTCACGTTGAATGTAGTTGACATGTTATTGCATATTGATGTCCAATTATAAGTAAGAACCATCAAGACGACCCCATAAATTATTTGAGTTTGAGTTCGAACCTGCGACTACTGGATCCAGTGAGCGGAGCAGCTTAACCACTGGATAATTTTGTGCATCTTTAGCGGGATCTAAAGTTTATAAAGGGATTCTTATGAAAGTTTCGTAGGGATCCGTACGATCACACAGGGAAATACGGAAGAACAATTCAGAATAATTTCCTTCGACAAGCGTAGGGGCTCCAAAAAATAATACACAATTACAAAAATGAAGACGATCTCATCAAAAATATATGCAATCCCTTGTGAATATTGGAAATACTAAAATTGCTAAAAGTTAAAAATGTCTATCGAAATGATACACTATGAAATTGAACCTGCATTGACGGAAAAAAGTATTTTATACAATACGATTTATCGTTGTAGTGTTGATAATTAAATTCACTTTTTAAAAATTGTTCATCTTAAACATTAGATTTGGAATTTTCCGATCGATTTTAAACTTACTGTAATGAACAATAATTAAAAAGAAATACAACAATGCCTGTTTTCACAAGGTACCTTTCTTTCTTTATAGAATAGATTCTGAATTCTGCACTCTCGCCGAATGCAGACGTGCATAAATACAATTACAATAATTTTAACATTTATTATTAGTGACCTAGTTTAGTATTTTAGCGTGATAAGCGTAACTTTTAGTGACTAATTGAAATGGACAAGAGTGAAATTTGATAGTTATGGACAGCAGCCCCTTTAATCGCAGCGGATTAACGCGCTGCACTCCTCCATCTACGCCCACCCCTCAAACTCAAAGGCAGCAACAAGATGAAAGAATGGAAGTGGTCTCAACCTCTGACATCCAAAACTGGATGACTTCCATTGAACAATGTTTGAGCGAGGTCTGCAACATTGCTTCCGACGGAAAGTTGAACACGGAGCAGAAATTAAAAATCACTAACCTTTGCCGGAAAATTGGAAATGGAATCGGACAAATGGCTGTACAATACCAGTCATTAAAACAAAAAGAACTCCAAACTCACGGTTCACTTCAAGTCCTGAATGAAAAGCTAACTCTAGCCGAGTCTCTAGCAGAGCTCAAACAAACCCTAGATACCACCTCAAAATCAGTATCAGCAAGCACATCTTTTGCAGACATGGTGAAGAAAAGCCAAAACACTTTCATTCGTCCGAGCACTCTCAGTTCCGTGGCAATTTATCCTTGCGATAAATCGAAGACCACTGAGGAAACAAAAAATATAGTCCAACAAGTGATATGCCCCGAACAAATGAAACTAAAAGTTCGTGCTTTTCGCAAGATTAGGAACGGCGGAGTCATAATTAGCACCGAGACAAAGAGTGATTCCGAAAAGCTTAAACAATCTGTCCAGTTGGCTACGTCTGGTCTTACCGTTGACGAACCACACAAGCGTAAACCACGGGTCAGTTTTAGGAGTGCCCGCAACAAGGTCCGAAAAGGAAGTTTTCAAATGCATCTTTGAGCAAAATGTAGCCGATAAAGTGCCAGCTATGCCTCTGGATACGTTTTTGAGCACTATAAAATTAAGCCACAAATCTGGCAAAAAAACTTCTGATACTTGTAACTATATATTAGAAGTATCAGCACTCACTCGTAAAGGCCTTATCACACAAGACAGAGTATTCATAAACTGGACATCGTGCCCGGTACGGGACTTCACACTAGTGACCAGATGCTACCAATGCCAGCAGTACGGTCACTCAGCAAAATTCTGTAAGACTGCAACCACATCGTGTGGACATTGCGGGGAAGAAGGCCACTCAATCCAAGACTGCGCAAAGAAAGCCGACTCACCTAAATGCGCAACATGCCAGCGATTCAAAAAACCGAGTGCTCACAAGACAGTCGACGTCGACTGCCCGGCTAGGAAGGCTGCTGAAAATAGGTATATTAACTCCGTTGACTATGAAGGCGCCAAAGAGCGCCACACAGTCATCTGTGTTTTTAGAACTCAAATTATAAAATAAGTTTGTATTAGCATGGATGTTAATTTAATTAGTGAAATAGATAACGCTTTCGTGTCTGAGTCAAAGTCATGTGATGTTGAACTCTGCAGACAATATCTCACCGTCTACGAAAATTCACTAACCATACTTACCCAAAATATTCGTAGTATTTATAAGAATATAGACAATTTTAATCTATTTCTGCATAGGCTTAATTTTTATTGTGATTTGATAGTCCTAACCGAGTGTTGGCTATCGAACCGCCACAATAACCTCCCACAGATTCCTGGATATAATTTATCCTATAGCAAAACCACTCACAATCAAAATGATGGTGTGGTAATTTATGCTAAAGAATTGCTAAAGGTCACCGTCGATGAATTTTTGCTTTCCCACTACCCTGTTATACAAGTCCTGCAAGGTGTTAACAGTCCGCCAACTTTTCATTATGTACTGTTAGAGCGTGAAATAAAAATGCGTTGGCGGGTATAATTTCTCCTTATATTTTAATTTCACAACCGTCTCCGACGAAGTCTCGAGCAAAAGTGTTCATCATTTTAGATTTTATCCATCGACCTAAGTCTCTTGTTTTGCATCGCCATCTTGTTGAAATCGATTATCCAAAACGATTACTAGTCTATAATATTAATAGCAACACTGTCGCCATCTAGCGACCAGTGTTGACATCGAAATGTCAAGATGGCGGTGCAGTTGTCAAAATCAATATGTCAACCCTTACATGAAACTACCCACACATTTTATTAATACAAATTATCAACTTTATACGAAACTACCCACAATATCCTAACATTCGGCCTTTCCTGACCAACCATTACGGCCTCGTAATGACTATTAATTAATTAAACAAGCCACAACATACGCAAAAAAAATAAAATATTAATTGATCTATAAACATAACTGGTACCATACCATTACAATACGATTTATTACAGTCTACAATTTAATATAATTTAACAATAACAACATAACATAGCAGTTCTTAATAATTTTGTTAATTTTAATTTCATTATGATTTTGATGCAATATTATAATCATTATCGTGTTCACAATAAACGTTCTTAATAAAATCGCTAATAATTGTCACTTAGTCCCCGGACACACCTGGGTGGACTAAGTGTTGCCGCGGGACACACCTACACGGCTCACGTTGTACTGTGGGACAAACCTGCACAGTATTGCCTATAACACTCTTCCCCCGGACAAACCTGGAGGGCCCGAGTGCCGCCGCGGGACACACCTGCACGGCTCATGGTGCACTGTGGGACAAACCTGCACAGTATTGCGTATAACACTCGTCCCCCGGACAAACCTGGGTGGCCCGAGTGCCGCCGTGGGACACACCTGCACGGCTGCAATCCGCGGGACAAACCTACGCGGGCACCGATTATTTGTAACGATTTTTTTTTTTTTCTTTTTTTTTTCATATTTAATTTTTTTTTTTTTACGCAATAGATTATTCTCTTAATCAAGTATATTTTTAATTGTCAACACAATAATGTCACATTTTTATGATTATTTCAATAATAAGAAATATATTTTTATTAATAATATTCCATTTAGTAACAAAACATATAACCATGTTTAATTAAAAATGAATGAGTATAAAAGCAATCATTCTGATTCTTCAGAAATATCATTAAAATTCTGTATTATAAACTTTTTTATCTTATCAGCTGCTACTACATTATTATATTTCCGACCTCGTTTGTTTAGAGAAGTAACACGGTATCGATCATTATCAAATATTTTTATAACCTTGTAAGGGCCAGCATACTTGTCAACCAGTTTTCCACTAGTAATACCCTTTTTCATTATACGTCTTTGTACCTGAACTAAATCTCCTATTTCATATTTAATACTAGGTATCCTGTTTTTATCATATCTCTCTTTGGATTTATTAGCTGAAATAATGGTATTATTTTCTGCTTCGGATCTCAATTGTGACAAATCAATTAGAGGTGACTCTCTAACTGGATTACTTATTTCAAACCAAGGGGTATAGCCGTATAATAGCTCAAAAGGACTCTTTTTAGTGGTACTATTAACTGTTGTATTAATACCACGCTCCACCAATGGAACGTATTTTTCCCAATTACTATCATTGTCGTCAGTGTAAGCAATAAGAGACTGTAAAATGGTACGATTGTACCGCTCCACCTGGCCATTAGCACGTGGACATGCTACTGCGTTCAAAATGTGTCGTATTTGCTTTGACTTACAATACTCGTTAAACTCTTTGCTTGTAAATGCCTTGCTTCTATCACTTATTATTCGTTCAGGTAGTCCGAATAACCGTGAAAGAAGATTCAGTGTTTCAATCACCGGTTTCGTGCACGTATTCGGCACTGGTTGAAGTCAGGTGAATTTTGTAAATGCATCGACAACAACAAACAGATACACATTTCCATTTGTAGAGGAACAAAATGGTCCTAAATGATCTACATGGCACGTTACCCACGGTGCACTACCCTTGCTGATTGGGAAAAAGTAACCTCTTTGTTTTCCTGTAGGTTTCTTTGTAAATTGGCAAGATATACAACTGCGCACATACTTTGTAACGAAACGGCGTAATTTTTCGAACCAATACTCGCGTTGTAATAATTCTATAACCTTTTTTTCATTTAGGTGACCATTATCATCGTGATACATTTTTACGATTCTCCAACGTACCGATTTAGGAATAACAATTCGACACGAGTTTCCTATCTTTTTATAAAGAATGCCGTCTTTTAATATAAACGACTCCAAATATGCAGGTAGACTAACATTCTTAATAATATTTTGAATCTTTGGGTCCTGATTCTGAATTGCGACAACCCAATTTGTTTCATCAATGTGTTGTAGAGGCAGTGGGTCTCGGCTAATAGCATCAACATGTTGCATTCTTATACCAGGCCTATATTGGACTGTAAAATCGTAATCCTGTAGCTCTAACCACCATCGACCTATACGTGGTAAAATGTCTCTCTTAGTCCAAGTAGTACTTAGGGCTTGACAGTCGCTAAATATGGTAAAAGGTTTTCCTAATAGATAGACTCGGAATTTTCTAACGCTAAATAGAACAGCCATTGCTTCCAGCTCATAGGAATGATATTTCTGTTCAGTCTCAGTGTTTTGTTTACTAAAATACGCAACAGGTTTTAATTGATCATTCGGCTGTTTTTGGAGCAAAATACCACCAACACCACGGCTGGAGGCATCGGTGTGCAGTTGGGTCTCGTACGTTGGATTAAAAATGGCTAAAACAGGATCAGACAGATTTCTTAATATCATCGAATGCGTTTTGCTGATCTATGTTCCATAACCAAGGAGTAGCTTTTCTCAATAATGAAGTCAAAGGACGAATACGTAACGCGAAAGACTGGATGAATTTCCTAAAATAGCTGGCAAGACCGATAAATCTTCTAAGTTCATGAATTTTTGTAGGTGTATTAAGTTTAATCAGAGCCTCTACTTTATCCACCGATGGTTTAATTTCTCCTTTAGATATTGTATGCCCTAAATACTCTATGCTATTTTTAAGAAAAGCACATTTGTCTCTACGGAGTGTAAGCTGAGCGTTGCTAATAATTTTTAAAACAATTTCGAGGTGTTTAAATGCATCTGGTATATTTTTAGATGAACATAATATATCAACGATATATGCAGAAGCGAATTCAAAACGGATTTGGCCCAATAATTGATTAATGGCACGTTGAAATACAGCTGGTGCGTTTGCCAATCCAAACGGCATTCTTTTGTATTGAAATTGGCCAAATGGGGTAACAAAAGCCGTATACTTTTTGCTAGCAGGGTGCATTTTTATTTGATGATAGCCTGCCGCTACGTCTAATTTTGTGAACCATTGCTCATTACTCAATCGATCCAATTGATCTTGTATTAAAGGCAAGGGATACCTGTCTTTCTTTGTAATTTTATTTAACTGTCTAAAATCTACACACATCCGGTATTCACCTGTCTTTTTAGGAACTAGTATTACTGGACTTGCATATGGTGAGTTACTAGGCTCAATTATATCCTTATTAATTAAATCACTTACAATGTCGCGTACTATGTTCTGCTCTTTAATAGATATCCTGTACGGACGGTAATAAAATGGAACATTAGATGTTAATTCGATTTCCATTTCTATATCACAGCTACCTATACCCGCATTATCTTCAAAACAATTTTTATAACCCTGCAAAAGCAACTTAAGTTTCTCGAAATCAGAACCACATACATCTGTGTTAATATTATCTGCAGATAAATTACTATAGTAACCCCGAGCTACACAACATGTAGAATAAAGTGTTAAGTCTTGTGGCTGATGATTAATAATATTAATATATGCAACGCTATCTAAAATTTCAATAGTTTGTTGAGGTATGTCTATTTCTTTACCAGGATTTCTATGTTCTGATCGTTTCACGCATATGAGGCAACTACGAATATCATTATTACTCAAAACCATTATTCTATTTAACCCATGTACCAAATTTGTATCATATGGTACTGACAACTCGATTTTTGTTAACTCCAATTCAAGAGTTTTAGCAAAAGGCAATTCTGATAATGGTAAACTACTATTTTCTTTAGAGAAAGTTAAATGATTGCTTGTTTTGGTTAAATTTATACCTGGTAACTCAGTAAACGCACGACCTATTATCATATCAGTATCTTGCAAATCGTCACGAACGACTAAAACAGGCGCGTCAGCAGTTACACCATCAATAGTTAAGGAAACAGTTGCCACACCCTCAGGACTAATAATTTGGCCACCATAGCCCTTAATACTAATACCACAATTCTTATCATAGTTTAAGTTAATTTTATTTGTAGCTGACCTAGTAATAGTATTGCAAGCACTCCCTAAATCAATATATGCTGACAACTCATGATTATTTGTTAAAATACGTTTATAGTATTTATAATTTCCTTCATCTACTGGAACTATATGAAACATCCTAGTCGGCTTGATATGAGTAGCGTCGGGATCCGTAGACTTTGTATTTTTAGTATACAAAGTCTTTTTTAAAAAGAAGCAACTATCACGCTCGTGACCTACCTTACCACAATGTGTGCAAACTTTAGCATTCCTACAATTTTCTGCAGTATGACCCATTCTGTTGCATACCTTGCAGGGAGGTTTATCAACTTTGCATTGTATTAATGAGTGTCCACGTCGGCCACATTTGAAACATTTAATCCTATCCTCACTACTTGGATACTGAACATTTCGCTGCGGATCTATAGCGGCGTCCGTTAAATAATTTAGCAATACACGAGTGTCCCTACAACCTGCACCCCTAGCCCCTGCTTTCAGCAATGGGTCACCTAAAGTATATATTATGACGTCACAAATAATATGGTCTGACAAGTCACATGCTTTTCCTTGAGATAATTTCCGATAATAAAAATCGATAACCTGTTCATCTCGACGTTTGGTGATATTAACGAAGTCATGTAACTTAGCTGCCAGTCCACGGCTCGTTGGGAAGTAGTCAACCAGGCGTTTTTTCCACTCCTCCCAGGTAACGTCGATATCCTGAAGATGCCCAAACCACAGCAACGCGTTTCCTTGCAGGCTGGATGTCATGTTGTAGATAAGAGTCCTCTCGTCCCACCCGTAAATTTTGGAGAGTGCCTCCAGTCGGTGAATCCATGAAAGAACAGACATACTATTAGTATTACCATCAAATTTGGGTAAGTTTTCTGGTTTCCCTAGAAAATGGACACTTGCACTTGTGCCACCAACAGGTGAAATAAGGTTTGGCCCTATCAGAGGTGTCGTTATCGAATTTGAAACTAAATCACTTATTTTAACACTTTCATTCGCAATTCGACATTGATTTAAATCTATACTATCACTGATTATTAAGTTTGAGGGTAGCAAATTCGATAACGTACCTTGAATGTTCGCTTCCGGGGTTGACACATGTTGAGCACGGTGTTCGGAAACTTCTATGTCGGGAGCACGTGGTTCGGAAACACATGGTTCCATTCTTGCGTCCTCGGGTAGTATGATAGGCACTGTCTCTTGGTTAGCCGCAAAGTTGTTTGTTGAAATGGCCTGATTCTGGTTTTCAGACAATTGTTTCTCCAACAGTTGTTGCACTAATTTTTCCAGCCGATCGAGACGGTCGTTAGAATTCGAATGACGGCGAGCACGTTTTCTTGAATTTGACCGCCGCCGTGAGGTGGATCGCGTGCGTCGGTAAGTTTCTTCATCACTTTGGTTGTCCGAATGGCGTTTATGTCTTCCCATGATAAGGCGTGAAGTTCAAGAAATGAAAAAAATAACGGAGAAAATTTCACTTCTTTATCCCACGCACTGATTTGTTAGAGCGTGAAATAAAAATGCGTTGGCGGGTATAATTTCTCCTTATATTTTAATTTCACAACCGTCTCCGACGAAGTCTCGAGCAAAAGTGTTCATCATTTTAGATTTTATCCATCGACCTAAGTCTCTTGTTTTGCATCGCCATCTTGTTGAAATCGATTATCCAAAACGATTACTAGTCTATAATATTAATAGCAACACTGTCGCCATCTAGCGACCAGTGTTGACATCGAAATGTCAAGATGGCGGTGCAGTTGTCAAAATCAATATGTCAACCCTTACATGAAACTACCCACACATTTTATTAATACAAATTATCAACTTTATACGAAACTACCCACAATATCCTGACAGTACGTATTACTTAAACAGCACAAAACACTTATGCTGCTGACATTACCATTTATAAGAGACGGAAAGAAATAGTCTGCCTTTCAAACTCAAACTCAAAACATATATATACTAATAGATTTTTCACTTTTTAGGTCCTTCTTTGTACAATAGAATAAATAGAGAACTAAATATATACAAATGAAATAATTTTAGCTGTAAACAAACGCTTTTTAGTTATTTACAAAATATGTCTTACGAACAGACGGAACAATTACTTGCAATTTGTAGATAACGTATTATGTTATAGCATATCATAATTTTAATTTTATTATAATAGTAGATTAAAACATATGTTATTAGTTAAGTCACTTATCAATCAAATAAGTAATGTTATTGTAAATAAACCATTGGATTTTACAATGCTACAGCACTAATCCTGCCTGAAACACAGGTCTCAACCTAGTTCAGGCAAGCCGTTAATTATACCTACTTAAATAAGTTCCAATAAGATTGTTACGCGTACTGATGTTGTAATGAATGAATTAATGATTTATTATTATTATTATTATTAAAGAATGGCATCATTTTTTTTTATTTTGCGTTTTGCCAATGTCAGTGAGATTATAAGACCTAACATCGTCGGCAAAAAGTGGGCGTACACAGTACACCTCTGCCACTCTCACTTGGGGGATATTCCTATATTATTGCTCAGTAATCGCTCACTTCACGGGCTTCTCAAACTAATCGGAGCAATTTAGAAGCGGTTGAAGTTGACATCGTAACACGTGATCGGTCAACTTCCAAAGGGACAATTTGGGAGCCTACTTAGGGACATGTTAGCCAAGATAAGGGTCCGATTAGTTGTATTAGATGGATCGATTTTACTATGCCAACTCGATTGTTTCTCACTTTTGCCTTGACTACAGAATATATTTTACTCATTGTCAGTCAAAAAACGTCCAGAATCTTCACCAGGTCAATGGGTTAATCTTGTAATAATATTGTAATTTTCTACTGCTGGGCAAGAACCTTCTCCGACAAATCGAGGTGAGAAAGAATGGATCATCATACTACTCGGACCAGGTGCATGTAGGTGAAAGAAAAGAAATCCGAGGAATTAGATAATTTCATTTCCTACGTTCTGGTCCCGGAAGTATCGAACCGCCTGTACAATTTAACAACTTCCATATGAATTGATAATCGGCATCAACAGCTTAATATGGGAAATCCCACAAACGGTCACTCATCTCATACTGACCGAAGTATTTAGCCTTGGTGATAGCCAACAAGTGATCCTAGGCTAAGGTAGATTTATGGTCACCTGTTACCATTTATCTATAAGTTTTCTATTTTATCCTAACGGCTACCATATTCAGTGGCAGCCAGGATTAACAGTTTAACGTGCCTGCCACATCACGGTACCTCAGAGTTAAGGGCAGTCATCTCATCGTGGCGAATTATGTGGGTTCGATTCCCATCCAAAGCAATGATTGGATGTGTTTACTATCCTGTTGATGGAACTCATATTATTCTCATAGTAGCGGCATTCGATTTGTCAAACTTTGCGGAACATTGCCCACAGTCGCATCTCTTCGCTTCCACTTTATCAGTGGTACACATAGTTGGAATGCTGACCAGAGGTAATCTGTGAGCCTGTGGGTGACTGATTAATGTACTGTGTATTGTAAGGGAGGACCTATCAAAATATCAATTTTAATCTTTATATCTGAATACAATAGAAATGAAATTTGCATTAAGTGTTTGCTTTTAGGTCCTCGTTAAGGATAGGAGCAAGCGAACAGATAAGGTCTTCATAGTTCTGTGGTACAACTAACATCAAGATTCCGTTCAGTTATTCTCAGATAAGTTGCTATTTGTGGCAGTTTCCAGCCTTCACAAGGCATGTTAAGCACTTGATCCCAGTAACCACTTGATGTAGTAATCGTCCAGTTAAACTGAAAGCCGTATAAGGCTTGATAAGTCCAACAGAGTGGTCATAAACCTGTCTCCACTAATCCGGACTAGGTCTATGTACTATCACATAATTATTATACATATAGTATGATCTATTACCTCGTATTTCAATACGTCTATCCGACTATGCTAGGTCTAATATAATAGGAGGAAAAGCTATTGGCATTATATCGGATACAATTCCAAATTTCGGACTGCCACTAAAAATTATTCTGCAGAAAAAGTACACTTTTTCCGACCCAGGATTTGAACCTAGGACCCCGGGACCAACACTACGACCAACACACGTACTATGCACCATTAGACCGACGAGACCTAACGATGCTAGAAACCCTTTATATATTTTACGATATATAAATATGTAATTTTGTTTTCATGTACCCACTTAAGTGGGTGTGAAGGATTATGATAAATGAGTTACCAAACGATATATCACATCTCAACGACACGTTCTCCGATCATGAATTTTGAAATATTGTATCTGGGCGGCGTGTGATCTGTACTTAGTGAACTAGAACATAAGGTCACGCCCTTTTGATGTAAACTAGAATAGTATATCTTTACAGTAAACTTAAATACATTACCGCATATGCATGCAAGGTGTAACACATATAACCCAAGACCTCAGACACCCCAACCAGATAATTGCTTACATATCAAGACGAAAAACAAACTTCTAAATTTTTAGGATATTTCTAACATTTTTTATGTTCAGTACCAAAGAGCATAAAAAATGTTAAAAATATTTAAACTTAACCACAAAAATTTATAAATAATTAACTTATGAGTGCATTGATGCGTGTGTAATAGTAATAATGATTTATTTAATTCAGGCAACAGAAATTGACAAAATATTTTTATACAACCCTTTCTTACAGAGTCTAGTTTTAATTGCCTTTTTAAGCTTATTAATAGGCATGTTTCGGATATCTATAGGTAATTTGTTGTAGAAGCGTATACATTGCCCCATGAAAGTATTACTAATTATGTGGAGGCGAGTGGAATGTACAATAATCATCATCTTTGTTCCGTGTATTTACATAATGAATGTCGCAATTTTTTTTTAAATTACTGATATACTTTTTAACATATAGAAGATTTTCATATATAAATTGTGATGCAATAGTTAGAATATTTATTTCTCAAATTTTTTTCTTATGAGAAGCTCTCGGGGCCCAATTGTATTTTTTTTTTTTTTTAAAACGTAGCCCCACACTAGGATTTATTCCTGTATCGTGGGTGCGTTTACAAACATGAAAATTCACATACACAAATACCCAGACAGGAACAAATAATTGTGGATCACACAAAGATTTGTCCCGTGCGGAACTCGAACCCGCGACTATTAGACGCAGTGGGCAGAGCGGCTTAAGCTCTTAACCACTGCGCTAAATCGTCTAGAATAGCCCTTTTCTGGAGAACAAAGATGGTATAAAGTTCTGCAGAGCATCCCCAAAGTAGTACGCCATATGACATAATACTATAAAAATAAGCGAAATAAACAAGTCTAGCTGTTTCAATATCAGTTATTAATCTAATTTTCTTTACAGCATATACCGCTGAGCTTAATCTACCAGATAATAGATCAATATGGTGGCCCCATTGTAATCAGGCCTCAATAGTGATACCTAGAAATACAGTCGAGGTCTAAATCCACTCCCATTTATTAGTACATTAGTTCTAACCTGTCTTACATTTGGCGTTGTGAATTTAATACATTTTGTCTTCTTCTCATTAAGAAGAAGATTATTCGTGTTGAACCAATGCACAACCATTGACAGTGCACGGTTCACATGGTCATATTTAAGCAGCTGTCTTTTAAATAATAAGGATGTATCATCCGCGAACAGCACAATGTCCTGATTAACCCCTACATAGTAGGCTAAGTCATTTATATATATGAGGAATAGAAATGGACCGAGAATCGATCCCTGGGGCACGCGCATTGTCACGTTAGAACCGGGAGATTGCTTTCCATTAACATCGACCTTTTGAATTCTATCACAGAGATAAGATGTCAAAAGTTCGAGAACTGAACAAATAACAGCAGTTTTGATAGTTTAAAAAAAATGTAACAATGATGCCTCGTTGGTCTAGAGGAAAAGCGCATCGCTTGGTGATCACTTTTTCTCACAGATTTTTTTTAATACTTTATGCGCTCTTAGTAGTAAGGCGAGTGGCACTTTACTCTCACAGATCCTTTCATACACGCTCTCCGGGTACGGAGACTCTTGACTTGCCCTTTAAATAATACACGGTATTTACTACTAGTTTTTTTTTTAATGATCCAGAAAGAAACAAATAGTAGTAGATGGATAAAAATCCCACGAGTGAAAAATATTAAGAATAAGTAATTGAACCGGTTCCTCCAATGATACGGTGACTAAATTCCAATTCATCCTAAACACAAAATTACACAAAACAAAATCGCACATAATTCTCCCCTCGTTTCCTTTCCACCCCTGAAATTCAATGGCGCTAACAATTTAATTAACACAATTCCAACTCAATTCATGGACATAAATCTCTTCTAAACAAAAGTCAGACAAAAAATGATCGCTTCCCATTACAATGGAGATTAACAAAGCCGCGATAGGGGCCAATTACACCACGGATCATAACTCGTATTGTTACGATACGGGGATGACACGATAGGACGACCACAACGTGACCGCGACTTGTCGAGTATCGACGAGTGTAGATTTATGAGTATAGCATTAGTGATTCTGGTTCGGAGTGGGATGGAATCGATATTGTTAAGAAAAATATTAAAAAGAAATATAAACTGGTGTTTACGTCTTTATTCCCAAGCAGGAGAGGCACATATTGCCGATGAAACTAAATGTATTAGTAGGCGAGCCTATTGCCACTAGATTAAATAGGCTGTCGATGTTGTTGATATTAATAAGCCTTTTATTTACATGGGAAATTCTTTCATAGGTCTTCCGAGAGCCTCTGTGGAAACTCTTGTGCCGTGTCAGGCTCCTACCAACTAAAGCCCCAGGGTAGCCAGCATCGACCCTTATGGCTTAATGAGTCTCCCGAAACGACCACCAACTTTGTACTTTATACTTTCTGTTTTTACCTACAACCTTCATCAAGTCATCGATCATATCTGACTGATCGTTCTCAACTTTGGACTGGTTCGATCTCCGAAAGAAACAAATCTTTGTGTGGCCCACAAATTTGTGTTATAGTATAGATAGTCCTGTATGGCCAATTGACGTGTATTAATGTAACCACGACACATAACTAGGCAGTAATGTGTGGGGCTACGTTTTTTTGTAAGTATCCATTTTGTTGCGGCTCCCTACCGCTCGCTACTCGAATAACTTTCTGCCCTAACGGCAATCAGTTACATAAGCAAATAATAGGCACTTTCTAACACAATTCGACTCCACTCCATTCTATAATCGACACGCTTATCACGGCACATTACACATAGCGGGTACGATTCGATAATATTCTCATTTTATTTTATTTAGCACCCTTCTCTCCATCCTTCCTTCCCTTTTAAAAAAGTTTTTGACACATAATTTGTTGATTTAATGAACTAGTATATATACATCGAATGTGTCGCGTGTGTCTGTTTATTGTATTTATATGTGTATGTGTGTCTGTATATTGTAGTCTTTTGTATGGGACCCAATGGAGTGAAAATACAAAATCGTGATGGGAAATGTGCTCCGCTAAATCTATAGAAGTTGGTGTCGATTGTCGCTTTAATACAGAATACTGGGGCAGTTATCGAATTTGTTGGAAACAGATGCTGGTATTCTAGTAAATGTAATGTGGTTTATAAAAATGTAAACAATTTTGTTTATTGGGACTAAGCCCGCTACACATATCCACCATTACAACACCTGTAAGCCAGCATCCACAATGGTCTCCGTAAATGAAACCAGGGTTTGAACCTTGGGGTGTCCCTGGAAGCGCTTTAATTGCAACCAGCAACAATTTACTTAGAAAGAAAAACAGGAGTAGAAGGAAATATAAAATTCCACTTCCCTCCTTTGCAAAGCAGGATAAAAAATTGGCACATCAGCCATAAAGAAGGAGACTACAACTAGAATAAGCCCAGTTGTAAAGTACCATACAGATACAAAAAAATATTAACAGGGCCTATTTGTGAGCCTCATGTTTGATTTTAGTAATAGGTATGGCAAAAACGCTTGAATGCACGGAAATTATCACGAGTTTTTTGCACACTGTTTAATATACTGGTACGCTTTGGGCGGTAATAATATGAACTAGTTTGAATTTGAGTGCTGATCGTGAATTCTAAAACTTTAATAGAAATTGACAACGTCTCGCATTTATTTCTGAAGTGGGGCTTTCTAATGAGCTACGTCCCAATGTAATAAGGGGCAAATCTACTGCCACTTGACCTGGTACAATGCCGGACTCCGGACTGATAACGCGAATTTTTCGATAAAAAAACTAGACCTAGACCCAATAATTTATGTAGTTCGGCAAGCGAACGCGCATTATTCGTCCCTTTTTTTCGTGGGAAAAATCCTTCATAGGACTTCTACGAGCCTCGGGAGAAGTTCGCGGGACGTGTCGGTTTCCTACCGACTACAATCCCAGGGTGGCTGACATCAGCACTTTGGAGGGGCTCTGAGATCGCCATATGAAACGCACCGGTGCCCCCCTTGTACCGCGCTTTGAAGAGCCTGCCATCAGGGGGAGACTTGATGACACCAACGCGGTACTCACGGTGACGTGGGCCACACCACGCCACCGTCCTCCTCGGGGTCGCTCATGAACGACGCTCAAGGCCCTCGCCCCTTGCATCCGTGACCCCAAAGGCCCCCCCTGCTGATGTTGGTGCAGGGCAGGCATTATTCGTCACTAGACCAACGAGACAGTCCTAAAATGGAACTAGTGTAATGTGTCGCGTGTATCTAATTATGGTCTTTTGAATGGGACCAATGCAGTGAAAATACGAAAGTGTGATGGGAAATGTGTTCCGTTAAATCTATAGAAGTATTGATTGCCGCTTTAATACAGAACCCTCGGACAGTTATCCGATAAACGCGATTTCGTCGCAAATAGATGTTGGTATTCTAGTACATTTAATGGAAACATAAACCGTAACCCTAAGAATTATTCCTGTCCGTGGGTGCATTTACAAACATGTAATTTACATTAACAAATACGTCCACCGAAACCAGTATTTGTGGGTTAAAGATTTGTTTTGCAGGAATCGAACATATTTACGACTTACGAATGCTTTTAAGTAATAATAGTAATAATTTTATTTCAGTTATTATTTTTAGCCAGTTACCTACAACTGGCTAGAAATAATAACATTTTAATCATTTAGCCAATCATGAACTAAATTGCTTAGGGTTATTAAACTTTTGGTTCGGCCGATGGCCTATTAATCGGCTCCGGCCAAAAATTTACCTTCGGTCGAACACTACGATTGACTAATTGGCTATAAGGAGTATATGAAAATAAAATATGTGAAATGATAACATAATCTGTACTAATTTGGATTTGTTTGTTTCTTTGTTTGTATCGATAAACGCTGAAACTATTTAAACGATTTTAATAATTCTTTCACCATTGGAAAGCTACATTATCCAAAAGTAACATGTACCCGGTAGGTGGCGCTGTTGTCGACTAGGTGCGAAGCCGCGGGAAACAGCTAGTATTAACTAAAGTGTTTAAGATCGAATAATTACCCTTTTAGACGTCAAATTATGAAGTGTCTATACATCGGCTTTATACACAGTAAAATAAACACAAAAAGAAAACGAAGATATTTACTATAAATTGTACTGACAACTTTTTATTTGGTTTAATTGTATCTATGGAGTAACAGTTTAACAAAAAGTTATTTATTGTATGGCTTTATCAATTACTAGCCTGCATAGACTGAAATAACCCAAAGAATTAAACCTTGTTTCACTAAAGATATAAAATAAACTTATAAAAACGCATCTATGTGCTATAAAACCTTCACACATCTAACGACGTGAACATTAAGCTTTTAGTTAACGCCACTGACATTTAGTAACCGCGCCACTAAATGTTTATTATTTAAGGGTGAACCCCTAGCAGCAGCGTTTATTTTATTTGCGTATCGCTATTATGGGGGTTAAACGGTTTAATAGAATTTTTATTGTTATTGTGGATTAAAAGCGGTTTTTCGACGGTGAGGGAGAAATAGATTGTCTCATTCATGTTTACAGCTGTAATGTTTAAAGAGTAAGATAGATACATCCAGACCAGTATGAATAATTCCTAATTAAATGTTACTTTATGTACATAGTAGGTATATCAAAAATTGCATCAACGACTATGTCGGTTGTTATTATGACAATAGATGTATCACTTAATTAGGTCCGCGACCTAGAGTTCTTGGATTGCTGAAGTTACTAAAATATACGATGATGATTATTCAATAAACGCAAAATTTGGAAATCCGACCCATGGATTTCCAACCACCGTGACGAGTACGACTACTCTCAACTGATGCCGAGATGTATTTCGTAAACCAATTTCGAAAACACACTAACGCCATCTATCGTCAATTCTTAATATCATATAGTATGCAAGGTACCTCACATTCAATTTTGTAGTAAACTAAATTTTGTTTGTTATAGTTACGAACATAAAACTCAGGCGCTCTCTCAAAAATTATTATTGATCATAATTTATTCTATCTATTCCTACCAGTAATTTGATCATCTGTCGGTCGCATCCGGCCAATTGATCGTGATACTTGAAGTATATTAGATGTATTTTGTCACTATAGCGGATAATCAGTAAATAGTTTCCGTAGTACGTTACTCTACCAGTTACCCTTGTGTTAGTTTACTTGTTGGATGCGTAGAACACGACACTGAATGGTACGACGATGTTTGTAAGAGACTTATGTCCTGTAGCGGACGCTTATTGGGCTAGTTAAAAAAATAATCAATAAACACCGCCACGCCTATATTCCCTAAGCGGGGGTGGTAGAGTACACCTTTACTACTCTCGCATTCAGTACACTGAATACACCCACTTTTTACCGAATATGTTAGGTCCCATGTCCCAGACTCCGGACTCATACTGGGAATTTTTCGTTAGAAAAACTACATTTGTTCAACCCAGGATTTGACCCAGGACCTCGTGATCACAAAGCGATGCCCTTCGCCACTAAACCGCTCGGCTCTTCTCTACACTTTCTTTTCCTACCTTAAATAAATTATTCTAATCTTTATAACCCGGTGTATGAGTGTACTCATAGGTATAAAAACAATTATAATTACTTATAAAAATCTTTATTTCAATATGTACATAATTTCCTTAAGTGTAGATTATAAAAAATGATATTATTGATAATGATAAAAAATTAAAATTGTATTTTTGAGTAATAAAAAAATTTCTTCTCATTTAGATATAAGCGCCCATTTACTACATGTAATAGCGTATGTTAAAAAAATAGTGTAACTTAATGTGTTGTTAATCTATTAAACGACTATATATTATATTTTATCTATATCAAAGATTATCCACTTAAGATAACATTAACACATTAAAGATGGTCTACTTACCTAACAAAATAATAACGTTCATTATATATACTATCTTTCTGCAAGTAAAGAAATAATTAGTTAACAAAAGCCATTTCGAAACATTTTAATGAAATGAATATTTTTTGGCCAGCTATGATTATTATGTTCAATCATTATTTCTTCTAGAAAACTAATATTTATCATAATATAAGTTCAGTAGGCTTCCCTCAGACCACAACCGAGGATCGCATTCTGGAATTATAAAAAGAATACATTATAGAAAGTTATCAAAAAATTCATGTACTTAGAATACACTTATCTTAACATTTAAAAGTATAAACATAATTTTAGTTCCCTTTTAAAGCAAAAGTTGAAGATTCTAAAGACAATTTTAACAATACTAATACCGTTGATGTTCAAATTAAGCTATCTTTCCCTGTTCAAGCTTTATGGTATAAGAAGAGCGTCTATTATAATATGATGCCAGTACTAATTACGGTCTTAAAACATTATAAGACCGTAATTAGTACGTCCGTTTCCTAGCGGATCGGCGAGCGGGCTTGATGGTTTAAGCCCGCAACACTTAAAAGATCTCACTTCATTCGCTTGTGGCGACGCTGGGCAACGGCTTCTAAAAGAACTAACGGCACTAGTCAACCTTATGATAAATAAAAACGTTGATTCTTCTATTACAGACATACTTTTCGGCGGGAATTTGTGTGCCTTCTCCAAAAAGGATGGAGGTATAAGACCTATCGCGGTCGGTACAACTCTCCGCCGTCTCTCGGCAAAGGTCTGCTGCAGGAAGGTTGTCAATCCCTTGAAGGATTATTTTCAACCCCTGCAGATAGGCTTTGGCTCGGGAGGCGGCTGCGAGGCTGCCGTTCATGCATTGCGAACATTTATATTGAACGACGGTGGTAAAGTTCTTCTCAAGGTTGACATAAGGAATGCGTTTAACGCGGTGGACAGATTTGCACTGTTGACTCAAATAAGCCGCAAAATTCCTAACTGTTTTAATTTTCTTCGGCAATGTTATAGTAATCCATCAAAATTAGTGTACAAAGGTAACCTTATAGATTCGGCTGTCGGCTGTCAACAGGGTGACCCCCTTGGTCCGGCCATATTCAGTTTAGCAATTCACCCTATCATCATGCGTTTAGAGTCAAAATTCAATGTGTGATACCTCGATGATGGGACACTTGGAGGGGACGTAGATACGGTTCTGCGTGATCTGAAATTCTTGATTGAAGAACTCAAATCCATCGGTTTGGAATTAAACTATAAAAAGTGCGAAATCTATTTATTTGATACCGTTTCCGATAAAGACGTCATTAAGAAAAAATTCAATGATTTGACACCTAATATCAAATTAATTAATAGCAGTAACCTCCGTCTTCTAGGAAGTCCCATCCTCGATGATTCTTTTCAGGACTTTATTGACGAAAAAATTCAAAATTTTGAGTCTGTTTCGAATCGCTTGCACAAAATAAATTCTCACATGGCCTTCAACATTATTAAATACTGTCTTTTTGTTCCTAAATTTACGTATGCTCTTCGATGTTGTCACCTCTGGACACATAACGACATTTTACAGAGGCTTGACAACATCGTGAGAGATACAGTCAGCTCTATTTCAAATTGTTGTCTAGATGATCGCGCGTGGTCCCAGGCTTCTCTTCCGGTCAGGAAAGGAGGTTTGGGAATTCGCAAAATTTCAAGTTTATCGCTCCCAGCCTTCTTGTCTTCAGTCCATAGCACACTTGGTCTAGTAAAAAGAATTTTGTTACCTTCTTTGACCAACTTCAGAATCCCATATTTGGATGAAGGCAAGGATGCTTGGCTATTGGCCTGTCCAAACACTACTCCTCCCACAGATCCGACTTCCCAGAAGCAGTGGGATCGCCCGATCTGCGAACTTACACGGAAAAACCTTATTGAAACGTCCCTTAGTTCTGCGGATCGCGCTCGTATCCTCGCTGCTTCTGAGTGGGAGTCGGGTCTTTGGCTACAGGCGCACCCTTCTGTCCATCTTGGGACCCTATTAGACCCCACTGCATTTCGTGTTGCATTGTGTCTTCGTTTAGGGGTTCCTTGTCTTGTTCCACACCATTGTCAGTGTGGTAGTAGAGTCAACCAGCTCGGCCACCACGGACTCTCATGCCGCAGAAGTGCCGGACGGATTGCGCGTCATGCCAGTCTCAACGGCGTCATACGCCGTGCCCTTGCCAACGTCAACATGGCGGCCATCCTTGAACCGGCTGGTCTCCATCGAGATGATGGCAAGAGGCCCGATGGTATGACGCTGGTACCCTGGAAGATGGGACGGCCGTTAGTGTGGGACGCTACATGCGTCGACACTCTCGCTCCGTCTCATCTTCCAGCGTCCTCGGTGCGGGCAGGCAACGCTGCACTGAGCGCAGAATCCCTCAAACGCCGCAAATATGATTCCCTTGGCTCGGGATACATATTTGAGGCGTTTGGGGTAGAGACATTGGGTCCGTGGGGGCCGGGAGCCCACCGGATGTTTCGAGAAATTTCGAAACGTTTGGTGGAGTGTACTGGCGACCGGAACGCTGGTATGTATTTTGGTCAGCATATAAGCATTGCTATTCAGCGCGGCAATGCTGCCAGCGTTCTAGGTACACTGCCAACTGACAGTGGCGTGGAACCATTTGGCCCTATGTAAATAGGTATTTTCCTTTTTTACACCCGTTTTTATTAATAATTATTTGCTGTTTTTTTATATAATTGTACATACTGTATATAATATTCTTCTTTGTTTTTATGAAATTTAATTATTTATAAATAAATTTACCAAACATTATAAACAACTATTGCTTTGGAATTAAAGTACAGACACAAAGATCCTTATTCTTTTATATCATTATATCAGTGAGTATCTTTATTTTAAACAGTATTAAACTTAAATCCTACGTTCTTAATGCGGTTGCAACTTTCTGCACCGTATCTTCCATACTACGCAAATGTTTGTTCAATGAATCTGACGTGGTCTGTAAAATACTCAATCTAAGTCTGTATTTAAACTCTATCAGTCTCTTTAAGAACGAAAAGAATCTTCCATTTTGATCCATAGGGGGACGTGATGACGTCAGGATGATTTGTTGGTTTGATCGTTGAAACTGGTACTGGTATAGGCATAGTGGAAGTTGTTTCCGATTTCAGTTCGGTTGTTGTTTCAATCATAGTACTCTTAAAAGTAGTCGTTTCAAACTTAGATGTGTATAAAGGAGTGTTTTGTTCAGTTACATCGGTATTTTTGGATGGGAACACCTCGAATATTTTGATTGTTTTAGTTGTTACATCCATATCGTTGGGCATATCAGTTTCGGTACTAAGTTTTCCATCTGTGTTGTCATTGAGTGGGATCGTCGATACTCTTTGGACTACTTCAGTCCTAGAAGTCGTAAGTGTCTCAGTTTTAGAATCAGTCGATACAGCATAAACTGTGACAGGTTCTTTTCGTTTAATTCATTAGCTACTAAATTCCTGATTGGATGAGTATAAAAATCATCTACGCCGTTGCTAAGAAAAATATCACTTTCTGATTCTATTTTTTTTCAAAGTTTCCTAGGACCTTGCTCTGGTACTACTGCGGGGGTAGCAGAGTCGACTAATTCTTTCGGGATGTTGCCAAATATGAATTTGATATCACCAGCTTCAGAGATCGCACTGGATTTTCTGAGCATTTACTTCATTTTGGTCTTCCGAATCGTCATTAGAGCCTAAATACATTGAAGTGGGTGGATATGTTATGGAATTACTTGTTGTTTCACTTTTGTAAAATTGACTATCAAAGGATTTAAAATCTGAATCAGAATATGGTTTTACTCCATATACTACTGAATTCGATGTTTCACTTCCATATGATGAGGCAGCAGTTTTATAAGCAGTTTGTCCAGCATAAGGATTTAGCTTATGTTTAGCGTAAGTTGGCATACCAGCTAACACAGTTCCAAGCATTTCTTCTTCAGTTTGTCCATTACCTTCGCCTCCATACTGTTCAGCGTTATTTCTGTACAATTCATCTTTATTAACTTCTTAGGTCCTTTGAAGGAACAGCTGTTCCGACTAAACTAGCAAGACCCAATACTCCTACACCTACAGATGGTATAACTTTCCCTTGAGCAATAATTATAGATTGAGTTCTTAGATTTACGCGAATATTACACATGAAATAAAGCTATTTTACGGATTTTATCGCAGTTTATTTTTCATTTTTAGTTCCCGACGTTTCGAGTGCTTTGCAACACCCATGGTCACAGGAGGGACTGAGGTGTTAGACGTCCAAAAGGCATAGTTGTTCCGGGGTACCCTCAAATTTCTTAATTTTTTTTCTTGGTCCGATCTACGTAGAATGAGCTCACGGTGTCTTGAGGTCCTGCAGTGTTATGCTTGGTTTTGGATTTGATGCTATTAATTACCGGATCCCAAGACGATGGAAGCACCCAGCCATCTTCTCTATTGAAATTGGGAAGTTTTTTAATTTCAATAGCCTCGTGAACCATCCTTGGTAGGAATCGGTGTTCTTTTACGAGGATTTGTGGTCTATCAAATCTGATGTTATGGCGAGTGCGGTTAAGTCTGCAGTCTGTGAACATGAACTCCTGGTGCTAACAATCGTATAAGAATAACGTACAGAGACGCGTACTCCATGTGGCTTATTAGAGTGGGCACCTGCCATTAAGCCGCTACCTATACAGCTAGTGTAGAGACACTGAACACACCCGCTGAACCATGAACAGATGTCGCATAGAACGCGCGTCCACATGCGTAATTCTTATGCGGAGGCTAGTACTATAATGCTCTACTGTTTACATATCTCTATTGTGGTCATAGTATACTTTTATGTGTCCACTCTTAATTTAATAAGAATATTATTGCTTCAATATTATTCTTTATTAGTATCTTTTCTAGTAATAAGATGAAGCATTCGTAGTGCTATGTGAACTTAATATTCTTAGCTATTAACAAGGTTAAACAGCATTTATATTGCTTAGTCTGGGATGGGTGACTAACTATAACATACCCATTTTCACCAAGTACCACCATGAATGTCATATCAAAGCGTCGGTCCAGGCTGCCATTTAATAAAGAAGTCATTGAACCAGTTACCTTATGGGCGACTTGATAGGTTTCCACATTCGGGGTCCATGACTCGCCTGCTTTAATCGCTACTGGGATCCAACGCATAGAATTTGTTTTGTTTTCTTTCTCTTCAATTCGTGGGATAGAGCTTTAATGACAACATTAGTATAATGAAGGCCGATTTATAATCGTCATCATATATTGATATTTAGTGTTAGTGTTTCGTGATGCTTTTATTTTATTTTGATTCGCATTTATTTTTAATCTTTATGTACATTCAATGTATTTTCGATAAAAAAAATAAAATATATTATTCACGAGACTTTTTTTATCGTATATGGTCGTTTTAGTATGAAAAATCAGGAACGCAATCTTGACTATAAAAAAAATAGGGAAGAAATGAGGAAGAAACCTTTATCCTTTTTTATTAATAGGTTCATATTTTGTAATCTCCTATAATATTGGCCCTATAACCTATATGGTCCGGTGTTGAATGGCAAATACATAAATAAATTAAATATAAATTCATCTCATTTATTCCAAATTTTATGCATTAAGACAAAGATAGACGTTTCTTTTTATCAAGGTATTTAAAAATTATAATTTTCCATAAGCCGCACCATATGCTCAAGCACTAACCGTGGCTTGTGCGCGTTTTAAGGGGCACAAATCAAAATTGTGTTAGTTTTATTTCATGTTATTAAACTTAAATATAGTCTAAAGTTAACATAGTATAAGTTCAAAGTAATTACACGATAATTCATTTATCGATAATTATAAAATAAGCTTGATAGAAAAATAAATGAAACAATATGAAAATTAGACCATTTGGGCCTAATTTTCATATTTTTTTGGTTTTATACTCAATGTGCTTAAGATAATATTAGGAAAAAAATTAACAATAAATTGCGTATATACAAATGCCTGTATAATGCCTAAAATATCTTCTTTATTTCAAAATCACAAATCCCAAATCCATGCGCTGTGCGGGGATCGCACCTGCGGATATTTAAAAAAAAGTACCAAGTCGCTATTGTTTAGCAAAAGTTAACTTATTATAAAGTCAACTTAAATATGAGTAAATTTTCGTTGTAGAAAAATTTCAACAGGTCCCCGGGCTTCCAGTCTCATGTAAAGAGGAAGAGGGAAATTGAAAAATTGCCACGCGTTTCTTGAGCCTATATATAATGAATATTTTTGGGCCTTCATGCAGGCCGGTAAAAACCCAGCAAATGCATATTGGTGTGATTTTATACACCACTTAGGCGGATAATATCGGCATGATCTAGTGTGTAAACAAAGTTACCTATTTCATTTTATTATTTCCCGACTTAAGATACTTTAATGCTATCTGTTAATCTATATGAATAGCACTATTTCTGCGGAATATCTATTATTTCTTCATGTCACAACGGCTGAACTGATTATAAGGAAACTTAATATGAAAGAAACCACACAGATATACTCTTACAATGTGAAAGTGGAAAGACGTAGAAAGGAAACCTACCTACCCTGCAAAGGATCTGACGATATCAGTTCAGATCCTTTGCGGGGTAGGCAGACAGTACAGAGTTCCAACAGGTTCCTTTCAGACCTTTCTGGCTTTCTCCACTGTCTTGGTTCGTCTTATACACGTTCGCCGGTTACGGAGGCTCTTGACTTGCCCTTCGGATAAGACATGGTCTATTTGGTCTTAGTAAGATAGTCTAGGTCTTCCCCGATATCTACTTCCTGTTCTAGATACACTGCCAATTTTCAGCGGCGTGGATCAATTTTACCCTATGTAAGTATGTATATTTCTTTTTTAAACTTGCTTTTTGTTCCATATTTCTTTGCTGTTTTTTTTTATATAATTGTATATAATTTGTGTAACTATACATAATTGTGCTTCTAAGTCTTTCCGCTTTTGTATTGTATATCTGTGTGGTTTCTTTCATATTAAGTTTCTTTATAATCAGTTCATCCGTTTTAACATGAAAAAATAATAGATATTCCGCAGAAATAATGTATTTTTAGAGCTAAAAAGTGTTCCGTTTTATATTACGATGTAAGACACCTTCATATAAAGTTTCAATTAAATTCGTTTAGCCATTTTAATGTAAATAAATACCAGCTATGTCGCAAGAACCGTGATTCTTTCCGGAATAAAAAGTATCTCGAATATCATTTCGAGACCTGAAACACGTTGAAAGTATTAGTAAGATCCTTTTGGATGAAGAAATAACAGTCAGATATCCCTGGAGAACCGTGTAGTGAAAATATTGTATATATTGTCAACTTCCACCAGACTTATTTCTCAATCAACTATATCTATCACCGACTTCAGTTTTAGCCCCACTTAGCCCGCACAGGTGGTCTTTGTAAAATATAAAGTTAACTATCATCATCATCATCTCAGCCTATACTTGGCCACTGTTGAAAATAGGCCTCCCCAATCGCTTTCCGGCGTAACCGGTCCGATGCCACCTGCATCCAACGACTTCCTGCAATTTTCACAAGATTGTCGGTCCATCTGGCAGGCGGACGTCCCACGCTGCGCTTGCCAAAACGTGGTCGCCACTCTAGAATCTTTTTTGGCACCTCGTTAGTTGTTGAATAATTTCGTGTGTACCTTTGAATATTATTAAAATATATTCAGCCTGTTGTGTGTATACTTGTCGAATCGCTTTTTATAGTGAAAACTTACACGAGTAGACTAAAAATATTTTTATGACGTAGAAATAAATAAGGCCTCTACACGCACCAGCGCTTTTCTGGAATAAAACATATGCCTAACAGTTTATTTTTTGTAAATTGTTTGTAGCGTCTCAAAAACTCTTCAGTAAGAAGAACTCTGTAAGCTTCTGGAATGAACGCGATGACGACTGACTTTGTGGCATGACTTTCGATCTCTTATTAAATTGAGATATAATATCATAGGTGGAATGCGGGTGTACGCAGTAAGTACACATCTACCAACCCCGCTTGGGAAATGTAGACTTCGGAGTGTAAGTCAATAGTTTCTGTAACAGGCGAGCGTAAATAGGACGGACTACGATAGTGGAGGAAGCGAACTCTGACTATGCGGCAAGGTATCTAATGTGATGATTGATATAGACATTGACTTAACTGCTGCTGAGAATTCTTAAACAGAAAAAAAAAAACCCAATAAAACTTTGTTCTCTCATCTAAGATTCAAACCCAGGATTTCTGGCCTCGTATTTCTATTCTAATGATTCAGCACTTGACAAAAATACTCTTATTTAAATCTGTACATATTCCAAAACTTACACTTAAACGTAACACAGATACCTAGATAAATATATGAGTCTCCTCAAGCGTAGTGAACTAAGACTTATCATCTACTTACTAGGTTTCTACGACAGTGCTCTTAAATCAATATCATTCGAGACATGTTCGTGACCTAAGTTCATGAATATGGTCGAGTTGAAATCAATTTTATATACAATACGATTAAATTGTAATAATGAATGTGTCAGTTAGAAGGTATTGGGTACACTATAATTGAAGGGGAACTCACAACTTAATGCTGCAGGATGTAGGCACTGGTTTATATAAATGTTACTTAAAACATCAGCAGGATCTTTACGATTACTCATTTTGAGAATTATATGATATTGTGACCTTAAGAGCTTTGGGGCAGCTTTATATGTGACAACTACAACAAAAGATTTTTCCGTGGCTGCCGTTTCCCGAACAGGCCTATTTGAACTTCGTTATCGTCATCAATGTATAGCAGACAACTGCTGAACAATAACCTTAAATTTGAATGTTGTTCAAGAAAGGAAAGAGCCTAACTTTAACAAGTTACAGTCTATATCATCACGCCAGATCCTTTGCAGAAGAGGCAGAGAGTACAGAGTTCCAGCAGGTTCTTTCCTTACACACCTCTCTAGCTCCTAAATTACCTTAATCTTCTTTAAATCTAAACCTTAGTCTTTTTGGTAAGATAGTCTAGGTTTTACCTAGACTATACCTGGTTTACGGGCTCCGGCAATGTTCCGGACACCCGGAACCAACATTCCGTCGAGCGAGGCCGCTCCTGAAGTTACGGAGGAGGAGCTGAACGCCGCCGTCCGCAAACTACGGGCGAAGAAGGTGGCACCCGGACCAGATGGAGTCCCTGGCCGAGTGTGGGTTCTGTCCCACGGTCCGCTCGGCCACCGTCTCAGGGCTCTCTGGACCGAGTGCTTCAGACAGGGCCGGTTTCCTCAGCTTTGGAAGTTGGGGAAACTGGTCCTGATCAGGAAGGAGGGGCGCCCGGCAGACTCGCCGTCCGCCTACCGCCCCATTGTGTTGCTCGACGAGATCTGCAAACTCTACGAGAGAGTGATTGCGGACAGACTCGTCGAGCACCTCTCGCAGACGGGGCCGGACTTGCACGAGTGCCAATATGGGTTCAGGCGGGGCAGGTCCACAGTGGACGCAGTCAGGCGGGTCCAAGCCATGGCGGAGGAAGCCGTGGAGCAGCGGGAGGTAATACTGGCGGTGTCCTTGGACATCGCCAACGCGTTCAACTCCGTCCCCTATCCCTCCATACTCGCGGCTCTCCGATATCACGGCGTCCCCGAATACCTCCACTCGACCATTTCGGATTACCTTGTGGACCGGCGGGTAGTTTACCCCGGGCCGTCGCGGTGGCAGGAGCGGAACGTCGGGTGCGGGGTTCCGCAGGGGTCGGTCCTCGGACCGCTCCTGTGGAACATCGCCTACGATTGGGTCCTGCGTGGCACGTTGCTGCCGGGTCTGGCAGTGACGTGCTACGCGGACGACACTCTTGTCACCGCGAGGGCTCGGAGCCACAGGGAGGCGGCGTTGTTGGCCACAGCTGGCGTGGCACAGGTAGTGGGCCGCATACGGCGGCTCGGCCTGGAGGTGGCCCTCAACAAGACCGAGGCCGTAACGTTCCACGGCCCCAGAAACCGGCCCCCCCCTGACGCTCACATCATTGTCGGGGGGCAGCGCATTAACATCTCCGCCCAAATCAAATATTTGGGCCTACTCTTGGACGGGCGCTGGTCCTTTAGGGCTCATTTTGCCGCTCTTGCGCCAAAATTACTGGCGACTGCAGGGGCCCTCTCGAGGCTGTTGCCGAACTTGGGCGGACCAGAGGCCTCGGCGAGGAGGCTGTATACGGGGGTGGTGCGGTCCCAGGCCCTATACGGGTCCCCCATCTGGGCGGGCGCCCTGACGGCCCGAAACGTGGTGCTGCTGCACCGCGCGCAGCGAATCATGGCCGTCAGAGTCGTTCGAGGATACCGCACCATCAGTTTCGAAGCGGCGACACTACTGGCCGGTACGCCTCCCTGGGAGCTGGAGGCCCAGGCGCTCTCTGAGCTTTATGCCTGGCGTAGGGATCCCAACAACATCCGGGATCCCGGCGCCCCGAGAGCGAGGCGCACAGAGTTGCACCGAGCTGCGCTGGAGAGATGGCGGTGTAAGCTCGCCCATCCCACTGCCGGTCACGCCGTCATCGCTGCGCTGCTGCCTGTCTTCTGGGAGTGGCTGGGGCGACGACACGGCGTCCTCACGTACCGTCTGACGCAGGTACTGTCCGGGCACGGTTGCTTCGGGCGGTATCTGTGGCGGATCGGTCGTGAGGAGGCGGAGCGCTGCCACCATTGTGCGGCCCCAGAAGACACGGCGGCGCACACGATGCTGGTGTGCCCGGCATGGGATGCCGAGTGGCGCCGGCTCGCCGGAGCGCTCGGTGCAGGGGTACAGGCGCTATCGCTCCCGACCGTGTTATCATCCATGGTTGGGAGCGAGAGCGCCTGGGCGGCAATGGCGGCCTTCTGCGAGGCCGTCATGTCCGCGAAGGAGGAGGCAGAGCGGTTGAGGGAGGAGACGTCCTCCAATCCCGCTCGCAGACGGTGCGTTGGGCGAAGGCGCAGGGAATACGCCCGGAACAACCTTCGCCCACCGTAATCTCGGCCTGCAGGCGTCGGGGAGGGCACCCCGGCGCCCTAGCACTTAGCAGGCCCGTGCCGAAGTAGCGCTGCGTCCGCGCAGCCTCCAATAGGCGGTAGGGGGAGACCGAACTCCCCCCTACATTTGTCGGGGTCCGCGCCTATCTGCGGACCGAGCCCGCCGGTGCCACAGAGGTCATGCCAGTGACGATTCCTGTGGCCCGGCAAAAGGGCAGTAGGACGCCGGGGGGTTTTAGTGGGTGCGAGCCCCACATAACCACCCGGGCCGTGCCCTCGGCCCGGGGGTATGCGCTAGGCATTTCCCCCTGTAAAAAAAAAAAAAAAAAAGTTTTACCTGATCACTCTTTTGTTGTTCTTGCTTTCGGCATTCTTCCTTTATGCCCCAACTTGGTAGTTCTGGTGTTCAGGTGAACATACCCCTATTTTATTTAGTGAGAAGAAATAAATGCTATTTCATTTAATTAAAAAAACTCCAAAAAGAGTTGACAAAAATCATACTTACGCCAACGTCATTAAACAAAACACTCATTCATCGCCTTCCATCCTATACTGTTATGTGACACATGTACCGCCCTTTAAATGTCCCATCTCCTATGAAAAGGGTTGCAGATTTATAACCTTTTCTAAGTTAAAGCTATATATTCCATTATATCGGTGACACCTGCTATAATATGTTACATTCAATGACATTATTATCTTTTTCGTGCTGATAAGTCAATTTATGCAGTATGGGATTAGGTTAAATGTAATTTGCGTGCAAAATATTTTGCATTGGCAAATTTATTGTTAGATAAAATGTTTTGACGCTGTTGTGTTAAAGCTGTGTCTAAAAACTGATCAAAGTTAAGACTTTAATAATTATAATTTGATGCTAGATTATATGACCATTTCATTGCTAATAAACTTTATCTATTTTTTTTGCGAACTGTTCAGTGATTAACAAAAATACCAGGTAAGATAGAGATCTTACCTGGTATTTTTGTAAAGGTCGAGAGTAACCATAAATAATTCTGTGATAATAATGATAACAAAGCAGTGATAGCCTGATGGGTGGATTGATTCACTGAATTGATTCAGTTACCGATTTAGAACAAACTACTTTCAGGTTTTTTAACGAAAAATTCCCAGTATGAGTCCGGAGTCTGGAATTGTGCCCGGTATATGGCAATAGGCTCGCCCCCTATTACATCGTCGGCGAAACGTGGGTGTACTCAGTACACCTCTGCCACCCCCTCTGGGAAATATAGGCGTGACGGTGTGTATACTTTCAGGTTTTGCGTTTATTATGTTACACCTTGTATAAGGATCATAAGACTCAACTGAGTCTTGAGAGGAAATTCATTTCGAAAAAAAATAAAAAAGAAAATAAAAAAAATGCGTTGGGCATCTTTCGGCGGAAGATAGATACATGATCACTAATAAAAACAAATAAAAATATTAATGTTGTCTCTGCAAACTAACGGATAACGTGTACAGACCATAACAGAGGGCTTAGCACACAAAGATTAAAATTAGTATTGGTATGGAAGGGCGAAAGTCGGTGGTAAGTTCGGCTCGAATAAGACCAGAAATATGGCGACTGTGGTTGGAAATTTGAGCAATGCGGGTAACCTGTAATGGGATGCGGCGTGCCGGGATGCGAGTAGCCGTGGCCGAAGAGTATGCGATGCGAAACGAATTAAAACGGTTCTTACAATGGAAGATGCCAGAGAGGATGGTCGTACACACACACAAACCAACAAACGGCAATCAAAGCATATGCACTTACCGATAAGTCAATTCCCCGACTCTACGCAATGCAAGCAGCATGAAGAACGAAGCACTCACTCACAGCATAAGCGTTCAAGCAGGATAAGAAGGTCCCACGAGGGGAAGTGGATAAATTTAAAATGCGGTGACCATTGTAGCCAAACCGATGAGCTCGGTAGGTCTTGTGATTTTCCTGATTTGTTCCCGAACTTTATTCGACGATCGGGTCACTAGGCGCACGCTAGCGTCATCCCGTGGAGCCAATATAACATCACAGTTCGCACATGATGCCATAGATGGCGCGTTTGCAAGTTCTAGTGTGCATAAACAGCTTAAACAAGTATATTGATATTGCGTTGATATGCCATCCCTTTCACACTGTAAATTAAATAAATAAAGTTGAACGTGACAGTACGATTTCATGTTAACATTATGCTGACGTCATATTGTACGTGTTAAGCTTCCAGAAAATAAAAATTCAATGTAGTGCGCTTACTATCACGATGCAAGTGCTAATTAGTAGCATAATTCAATGTCTCTCTCTCTCTATCTATATCATCACGCCAGATGCCTTGCGGGGTAAGAAGAGAGTATAGAGTTCCACCAGTTCCAGTTCTAAATATGAGAATTAATTACGTTAAAAAATATATATCAGCTGTATCATAATTAACGCAAGACCTGAAAGTATTTTGTTCTACAACTATCTTACATATTTTTTAATTTGCAAAGATGCATTTTCCTCCTTTAGTGCGCTATAAAAAAACTAAATTAATTGTTGATTCATAGCAATAAGGAGATTTCTAAAACTTAATGTCGGATAATTTGATATTCGACGACACAGTTTCTGAAACAACCTGGCAGTTATCACTGGTTATCGAACTATTGATTTAACAATTTGCAGCGGCCATAGTACTAATATATAAGGATCCTAATGATTCAACGTATTCTATGTTATTAGAAAGTTTACTGTCTAGAGAAAAAAGTTCAATTTCGCTTTCAATTGCGTTAAATTTTTGAAAGATATCACTAGCAGACTGTATTCGTAATTTAATTTCTACCGCTTGAGTTCTAGATAAAAGACCTTTAAAGGCATTTATATTTCTTAAACTGTGTTAATCTAGCTTTTAGATGACTTTTTTTTTTCAGGTTTTGTGAGATACACAGAGATAGAGAGGATACAGATATTTTCTCTGTAGGAGAAATGGGAGGAATTGATGATTTAGAATTAGAATTTTCACTCATGTTGGCGACTAAATAAGATTAATAAAGTTAATAGATAGGTGTACTCACGTGTAGGCACCAACAACAGCGTATAATTTTGTCGGCTTTAGATGAAGGGCAAATTGCAAGCGAACATAGCGTGAATTAGCACGACTTTAACACAACTATTCGAATTTGATGAGGGAGGGAAGTAGATGGGAGCAAAGACCTGACCGATAAACCTCCTGGTGTCGCGTATTGTGTCCAGTTCTTAAATCCGGCGTCCGAGGATCTTTATGTACCGTCAGGAGGGCTCCTCTTCTCATCTTCTCCTTTTCGTTTATATGGAATACTTTGGTATTTTTTTTCGTATATCGGTTTTTCGTGTAGTGTTTGAGCAGGAGACGCGTCCAAGATGGCGATTTTTTCTTTTTATTTTCTAAATCGAAACTTCTGTCTAAATCTTTAACGGCCGTGCGCTAGATGGCGCTAGTTGTGGCGTAAACATATGACAGTCGCTGAGTTGCCGATTACTATAAAATTTATCCAAGGTCGTTTTTTAATAAGTGACCGTGCGGATCCACGGATAATGTCACTCAATGCTAAATCTAATTTCACACCAACCCTGTCAATGTCATCCATAGGCCAAAAGATCCTTGTAGCGCTATATATAGTAAAGCTATGTAGTTGATATGCCATCCTTTTTACATCACAAACTTAGATGAACGGGATAACACGCTTGCTCGACAACATTACAATAACGTTAAAAGGTTTATGCGTACCCTTCTGTCTTTAGAGGACTCAGATATTTCGTAGACCTAATAGAAAATCAGTTCCTCAATTATGAGTACTAAACTCATATATACTTACGTACGAGGCATGCCTTTTAAGTTTTGTCGTTTCAAGAAAAAACACAACTAGAACCTTGTAGAACATTTTATTGTTTTTCAAAGTATTCACCACGTAGCTTAATACACTTTTCCATTCGCTCAAACCAGTTATTATAACATTTATTCCTCTCTAAACTGGGGGTGTTCAAAATGGCTGACTTGAAAGCGTCGACTGCTTCTTCACCGGACTGGAACCTTTGACCAAGAAGACTTTTCTTAATTTTAGGAAATGTAAAGAAATCGTTAGGGCTTAGGTCACGACTGTATGGAGGATGGTCAAGAATTTCTACTTTTTCCTGCTTCAAATACTCAATCGTTTGACGAGCGCTGTGTGAGCTTGCGTTGTCGTGGTGCAGGATGATGCGTCGCCTTGAGTTAGATTTTCGAAGTTCGGCGATGACTTGTGGTAAACAAACTGTGGTATACCACTCTGCGTTAGCCGTTCTACGATCTTCAAGTGCAATAGTCGCAACATGGCCGGTTTTTCCAACGAACGTGGCCACCATCTTCTTTGAAGTGCTTCGAGAACGAACAACTTTAGTCGACTTTAGCTCGTCTTGAAAGATTGTAGATTGTTGTTTGGAATCAGGATCGTAGGCATAGATCCAAGATTCATCACCACTGATGATGTCGTAGACGTGATTTGACTCTCCTCGGTTGAACCTTTGCAGAGTTTTCTTACACCATCTGACGCGGGCCGCCTTGTGATCGTTGGAAAGCAGATGCGGTATCCAACGGCAAACTAGCTTTATCACACCAAGCGCTTCATGCAAGATCTTCTGAATGGTTATCCCTGAGATTTCTAATAGATCCTCTATCTCTCGATACGTCACATGACGATCTTCGAGAATTAGTTGTCTCACAGCAATGATGTTATCTTCAGTGAAGGCGGATTTTGGGCGTCCTTCGCGAGATTTGTCACTAACACTAGTATGTCCACGCTGGAATTTAAATACCAGCGTTCGATAGTCCGCAGACATGGGGCTTCATCACTGAACACAGATGTTAGCTCATCAAAACACAGAAGCCGTGTCAGGCCTCTTCTAAAGTTGTAGAAAATGATTGCACGAACATTTTCCTTAGAAAGATTCATTTTCGTACGTAGCCTGACAGATTCCAATCGACGCTGTGACTAAACAATAGCATTAATCCTAATACTTTCAACTGTTTTGAGATTGAAAATTTAAACACATTCGAATATAGAACAGTTCCAAATTAAATATTGCCGGGAAATATGGAAACGACAGAACTTAAAAGGCATGCCTGGTATAATGTCATCGCAACAGAAACTAAACCGAAGTAAAATAAACAATTATATCCACCCACTCGCGGTTATGTTAAGATGTGAGCCCCGGAAACGTTAGTACTAGCGAATTAATTAATTTACTACCAGCAAGTAGAGTTTAACTCAAACAAACCTCGAAATTTATACACAGGGGTGTGTTGGTTATTAAAATTTGCCTTGAAAAATATTTAAACTTAGTTAACTTGTTGTGTGTTATTAAATTTTGTGAATTATTATTTAAATATATTTGTTTAAATTCTACAATATAATTAAGGTAGTAATTAGTTTATAAGCGAAGTAGGTTACAATAGACATGACACATAAATTGACAAAACAGATATACAATGCGAAAGTGGAAGGATGCAGGTATCGGGGTAGACTTAGACTAACTTACCATGACCTAATAGACCGTGTCTGATCCCCAAGCCAAGTCAAGAGTATCCGTAACTGGCGAGCACGTAAGAGACTAACTATGAGAGTGGAGGAAACGAGAGAGTTCAATCCAACTATAGCCACGTTGGCTGTAGTTGGATTGAACTTATTCGAAATAAGACTACAGTAGTACTTGTGTTCTTATTTTCACGGCCGTTTTTGGACTGTCACCTTTAATTTAATATAGATTATTTATCGATGTCTGAACAGGTAAGATAAAATACATAGATAGAGTACTCTTTATTGTACGTCAGTTACCTATACTACAATTAATTACACACAAAACTATTGAAAACTGCTAGGTACAATTGGCGGTCTTATTGCTTAAAGCAATTTCTGTCAGACAACCTATATGTGTTTGGTACACCTAGTATTTTTTTAGTTTTTTTAAATATGTGAGAGGATGAACGCAGACGTTTTTTTTATAAAGGTGTGTAATATTTAAGACTAAAGATTAATATAAGAAAGCATAAGACTACTGTGTGCACTTTGTCTAACGACTCCCGCAACGACTCCCATCTCTACATCCTACATATAATCTATCTATCTATATCAACATGCCAGATCCTTTGCTGTTTGGTGCTTGGGTAGGCAGAGAGTAAAGAGTTCTATCAGGAAATATCCTTATAATCCATAGCCGTAGGGGCTTCCTCCGCTCTCATTGCTCGTCTAAAACACGCTCACCGGTTACGGAGACTCTTGACTTGCCCTTCAAGTAAGACATGGTCTATTTGGTCATGGTAAGATAAGTCGTCTACGTTTACAATGTTTTCCTTTATCAAAATATATTTAAATATCATATCCATATTCCACCTTCTCACTAGAAAAATTAACCCAAATTTCCGAAACATAGAAGGCACAATTAGTAAGTTAAACAAAATTAAGCCACTTTATTACCGATCGTTCTTAGGCGGCTTCTCCCAAATTAAGTTTTATAGGTTGTGCGACCCCAGCGAATTATTCTCGCCTCTACCACTCCTGCTAAGGTTAGATAATGAGCAAATATTTTGGATAATGCCGTAGAAATTTGGCCGTCCGATGATGCAAATGGTCGGAAGGAGTTTATTTTGTTATGTGAAGGTTTTAAGGGTTTGGTTAAAATATCGGGTTGTTATCATACGCCAATTTTAGGGTATCACAGGTAAAGTATTGCCACTCAAAGCTGCTAGCTATAAAAAAATTTTAACGGTAGTATTTAACCCTTAAATGCGCATTTTTGTTTTAAAACAACATACCAGAATACCCCTCAAAAATTAAACTAATTTTTATTTAATGTATTAAAAACGTGTATATTTTAAATGAGTAATTAGTACTTTGTGAAATTAAAATAATAGCAGCATATTCTAAAGTATCATTGTCATTTTATGACAAATTTCAACCCACATTGAATGTTCAAAGTTTTGGCGCCAACAACTTTCTTCTTCCCTTCATCCTCTTCTTATAACATCGTCGCCTTAGCAAATAAGTGGGTGAGAAAATGCTTCATTTATTGTCAATATCCTTAACTTTTATTCTATGACAGTATTTTTTAATTACCTTTGGCGAAGGCAAATTTTGGGATTATAGATTTTGTTGTTTAAAAACAACATTGCGCACTCCTTATACATCTAAATGTTTGGCTAGCATAGGATTGTTTTGCTTTCTTATAGCAAGTTGCGTTCCCTCTGATATAAATATAATTTAATACTTGGATGACTATAATGATGGATTAGTCAGTCAGTCAAATTTTGCAGTCAAAAGGAATTAGTATAGATTGGTTCGGGAACTTATGCAAGATTTCGAAGACAAAGATGCATAGGATTCTCAACAAAGCAAAGATCCTCTTCTCATCTGAAATGAGATAGTGATCCACCCCCTGTATCTAAAGACCTGACCGCTAATCAGACTCAAGGTAGCTCTGCAGGTAGCGCTCCCTTGTGTCATATTTTTACGAGAGCTCATTGTATGGTGTATAAGAAATTTGACAACAAACGGTGACGACTAACGTTACCGTTTGGTCTCAATTATAGGTGACACCCAACGACCTGGCCCAATAGCTATAGCTTAGCACCATACTAGATTAATTTTTTGTTTTTTTTTTTTTTATCTACCAGCAAATCAATTAGGCCCAAAACGGATTAGGCCCAAAATGACATCATTCTCAAAATTACTACTTTCCTAAATCTAGTAATTCCCCGCAAGGAATCTGGCTTGGCGATATAGACAGATAGACTATTTGCACACAATGTCCATTTTCCCATATCACCAAGTCCGTATAACGTCCACATTTCCATAACGTTCACTTTCCCGTATCGTCTAGTTCCCATAACGTTCACTTTGATATACATCTATTTCCCATGTCGTCCAGAGACCTCTGACTTTGCAGTCCAACGGTCTAACCACTAGGCTATCACTGCTTACATGAGTCTGTAAAAAAAATATCGGCATTATTAAAATATCTGATACGCATAGATAGTTTTTGTCTAAATAAACTAATCAACTCATTGAAACATATTTGTAAAATATCATTGTGAATTCGGCAACAAAAAGGTGCTTGTGCGACCGCGGTGTTCTTAGCGAACACTAAGGTTAAGCAGCGTTCGTCTCGGTCGGTCTGAGAGGAGTGAGAGTTTGCAGCATTTTCATAGTCTCAGTGTCAGTGCTTCGGATGGCATGCTAGCCATTGGTGTCGATTACCACTTTATGTGGCAATCATTGAGCCAAGTTGGAAGCCTCATATGTGGCTGGATAAACTTCAACAGCAAGAGGTCCCAAACCTGCCTCTACCAATCCGCACTGGGTCTGCGTGGTGGAGTATTAACTAATCTCTCTCATCTCAATTTGTTAGAAAAGGCCCAGAAGTATTTTGCCCAGAAGTGGGACAGTAATATATAGTGTGATATTATTGTTTATCATATTATAATTGTCCTACATTCCAAGGAGTGGTAGAGGTGAATTCTGTACACTTACATTTTTCAGCTACTATGTTTGGTCTTATCGTAATAAGAGGCATATCGGTGGCTATTATACCGTACACAATTCCAGACTCCAAACTGCTATTGAGAAATTATCTACAAATATCAGAATAATAGTTTGTCCGACCTGTAATTTTAACACATTATCGTATGATCACAAAAATTACCATTCACACCATCGCCTAAGAATCAGTGCTATTAGACCAACGAAGCGATACTTAAAACACCGAAACCTTTATTAACCTTATTAATATCAACAGTTTTTTTATTCATATATACCCAAAAGCACTTAAGAATACTCAAAAAGGTAAAATTATTGATTTCTTAAGACTCTACCACCCCTTCGGAAAGATATTCCTATGGAGAAGCAAGCAAGGAGAAGAAAAGATGGGTGGTAAAGTCTTAAGTAATCAATAATTTCATCTTTTTGAGTATTCATATGTGCCCCACCCTATGGTGGGGGGGATGGGGAACTCCACGCTTACTCTTTGAAAAATGAGAGTTTTACAAAACTTTTTGTGTGCATTGCATTCATAGGGTATGAGAGAACAGTGCAAAACCTAAAATCTTTCAAATTATACTACTGTCACCCAAAAACATCAAATCCCGATGCATTCATTGGGCAATAATAGAAGGTAAAAAGAGAAAAAATTAAACGGAACAAAGGTGGCGCCTACTTGCATCGCATTATTTCATGCCCCTGCATGCCCAAACACAATAGGCCGATTTAATAAACGATCTTACCGGGAGCAATTCCATTCATTGTTTAGCTTTTATTTATTAATTAACTCGAGGACTAATCCTCGTTATTTTTCATAGAAACAACAATGAGGGCTTTGGAGTTTTATTTTTCTGGTCGCCTGCAGGTGTATTTTTTGAATGGGTTTCATGGGCGCTTTATAAGTTGGACGCATTCCATGGGCGTTTTAAGGTATTCCATGGATGCTTTGTCTATTAAGTCAGAGACGATTTCGCTATACAATCTCCTGACATCGTTTGGTAAGGGTATGAAAATTGTGTATCTAAATATCCCGCAAGGGATCTGGCGTGATGATATAGATAGATATATAGATAGATAAACAGTTCCGAGACTACAAAAAGTAATAATAATTTACACATGGAATTTGGTGTATATAGTTGCTATAGAATTCAGGATTTTCAAACTATGCTGTAATATGTCTTCACAATTATACATTCGAGCTAAAAGAAAGCTCGAAAATATTTGACATAAAGACACTGTCCTACCCGCATTCCTTGAGCGACGGCAGTGGCAGGGGAAGCAAATAAAGATAACTTGAAAAACAATAACGCATGAACGTCAAACAACTCACTTCTTCCCGCAACCATATATCTGAGAGGGCTTAGGCCTTAGTCAACCACGCTGGCCCAGTGCGGGTTGGCGAAATTCACACACCTTCGAGAAACTCTTAGGCATGCAGGTTTCCTCACGATGTTTTCCTTCACCGTTAAAGCAATTGATAGTAGAAGAGTTATTTTTTTTAATACGCACATGTTTCCGAAAAGACAGAGGTACGTGCCTGGGTTTGAACCCGAGACTTCTGACTTTGCAGTCCAACAGTCTAATCACTATGCTATCACTGTTTTTTGATTACTGATTATAACCATAAGTTCAGTAAAATAAATAGACTATGGGAAAAGTTAAAACTTATTATTAAAAATAAAATGCAACAAAGTCGAAAAAGTTTTTTGGCTGAAATAAAATATGTATTTATTAGATTTTGCGCGTACACAGCGAAGATGGGGTGAGATATTGGCAACTTCAGGTAAATGGCCTTGTTCTACAAAAATATACTCCTCGCGACGGCAATATATCTAACAAATATCTTCGCACCACTTTAATAGAAAAACCCTGCATTGTACACCGCTCTTCTCCTCTCCACTGTTCATCCCTTCTTGGATAAATATTCGCCTTGTAGGGGATTACGCAATCAGTTCAACTCCGTTTTAGTCAAGACCATTTCCGCACCACTTTAGCCAGCCCACATTTCTTCTCCGATTTTATAAAAACACCATGCCTGCTATGTAGTTCTTTTATTCTTTTTGTAAATACTAGATCTTAGTCCCAGAATATATTTGGTTTCTTCAGGAATAAAACAGTGGCCGCGTTTTGTTTTTGTTTCAACTACACTGAAACTACAGGTCCCATGCAGGGTAGGCAGATAGTACAGAGTTCCAACAGATCCTTACATACGTCTCTGTCTTCTACCACACTCGTCGTTCATCTCGTACACGTTTATAAGATACGGAGACTCTTGACTTGACGGAAGGATTTTAGTATGTAAATAACAAGTATCCATCTCGAATCGACTTGACGGCTATTATCAAACTGCAAAATTTGTAATTTACTACCCACTCGAGTATCAATGCAAATCTCTATAGGTATGTAAATTTGACGAATCGGTCCCCAGATCGACCTTTGCTATTTGAGGAACGCGATAAAACATTGTCTGCGGTATTCGAGGTCACTGCAAGTTTGGATTACTTTGGTTTTATGTAAAAGTTTAGTACTTGCGTATATGATGGCTAGTTTTATGTCACCTTGGTTAAGAAGTGTTCGTAGTTCTGTGGTATTGCCATATTTTTAGCGATCACTAAGGCTAAACAGCATTTGGCTTATTCAATAATAATTTGCCGGTGGTAGAAATTTCATATACCTATTTACGAGCTACCTATTTTCGTTTTTCTGTTTCGGAAGGAACAATAATCTGCTGATCTCTGTTACTCCTTCATGCGATAGAGCCTAATATTCGATAGAGGCTTGATTAGTTCCAACAGTAGATGGCTACAGACCTTCTTTCACCAATCTGCTCTAAATATGGTTGTGAAGTATTGACGAAAGAGAACACTTTTTCTTAATTCTTAATTCTTTATTGTACAAATAGTAACAAATTATAAAATTAAAATTAAAGAATAGGTAAATGTACAAAGGCGAGCTTAACTCAAAGTCGAGTTCTCTACCAGCAAACCTTTGAGTGAAAGAGAAACAAATCATCAAGAGGAGGATAGTAATAAGTGTACAACACAGAAGATATGAGAGGTATAAACTACAGATATATATCCATAAATATACTACATACTATACAATACCATAAAATAATATACTACATAGACATATACAGACATACATACAAACATCTTACGTAGATAGGAAATGTTGTCTAATTCTTCTCCTGAAAATCTGTAGAGTAGGGCTATCACGTAAAGAGTGAGGGAGAGAGTTCCATAAACGCACAGCACGCAAAGTAAATGAGCTATCATATCGACTTGAGGTATGTCGGGGTGTACTAAGTAAAAGAGAAGAGGTGGAGCGACAGGGTTTTCCCCTGGGGACAAGATACTCAAAGCGTTCACGGAGGTATACTGGGGAATTTGGATTATTAAGAACAGAGAAAAGCAAAGAGAGAATATGAGTATCCCGACGCTGCCGAATAGGCAACCACTTCAACCGCCTACGAAATTCTTACACATGGTCGAATTTCTGAAGGCCAAAAATGAAGCGGATGCACAAATTCTGCAGCCGTTCGAGTTTATTCAGAAGTTCCTCACTTGCATCGAGAAAGCTGACATCGGCATATCCAAGAAGTGGCAATAGAATGGCTTTTTCACGTTAATTTTTGAGAGGATTTTGCCAGAGCCGGGCATTTTTTAATAATAATAATACACTTTATTGTACACCAAAAATCTATACAAGAAACAAATTTAATACAAAAATAGTACAAATGGCGGTCTTATCGCTTACAGCAATTTCTTCCAGACAACCGTTATTTGTAGGAAATTTTGTTCATTGTAGGAATTTAATTGATCCCCATAAAGTACTCCGGAATAACACTGACTTTTGGACGTCAACCGCCTCAGTCCCTTCCACGATCATGGGTGCTGTAGAGAACTGAAAACGGCGGGCACTTAAAAACTTCAAATAAGTCGCCACGTGATCCATAATATTTTGATGGCAACTTATCCACATTTAATTTTAGCCCAAATGTGATTAAAATCATAAAGGCAGATTTATCTGAGCGATACGAAGAACGACTACAGGCTCGCCCCCTGTAATTAGGGGACTATTATTTTGTCACAATATGGGTGTGTTTTGTACATCTTTTCAGACGGGCATGAGATATTATTTTATTCATGCTTCCATAACCTCCATGAACTTTCCAAGAATATTTTCCTCACGTATATGTTGATATTAAAATGAGATTGTAATGAATGTATTTTAAAAGAAAAGAAAGAAACATTATTACGCCTATGTTTCCGAAGCGGAGGTGACAGATATGTACTAAGAATACTCACATTTCGTCAACAATATTAGGTACGAATACAATAGAGGGTAAACTTATCGCCATAACGAGGACATTTTAGAATCTAGACTTTTTTTCAGATTTTTTCGATAGACGAAGTTAAATAATATTAATTTATATATTTTTCAAGTTTCATGGACTCATATTTGTTAGTAATATTTTAGTTATAAACTACGTTAGTAGTCCTATTATCTATGTTCACGTATGATATGTAAACCACACGTATAGACTCTTCCTAGATGTTGAAAGCTAGCACCAGCGGTTCACATACAAGCAGTCTAGTCTGCTTGCTATACAGCTTGGGATGCTATTGGGGCTGGCTTGCACACGGCGTACCAGGGAAGCGCATTTCTTACGCATCGTTGCAAAGAAACAATCGACACGGGCATCAGTAAACATCCCCGATGGACTGCAAAAGCGAGGTAGCCCCATCAGAACCCAGGAAAGATTCTTTAATATTTATAGTATTTTAATTAAATTTTACACCTTCAGGAAGCCGCTGTAAAAAAAATTCAGCAGAATTTCCTTCAAAGTTTTTTATTGCCAACTGCAAATAATTTTTGTGCGGTGGGCATATTTACAAACATGAATTTCCCATACACAAATGCCCAGATTGAAACAAGATTTTCCGATAAGGGGATCGAACCTATGACTACTTGATGGCCTATGCTCTAACTGCTAAGCCGGTCCAGTTTAGTGAAAGTCTAGTTAAAGTATCAATTTGACAAATTTGTTGATAATAAGCCATACAAAATTGCTTTATTGAACTTCACCCGTCGTACAATGTGACAATTTTGTAATTAACTGACCATTACGTCGCATTGTCAGGCTTATTAAATAGGGTCAAGGTTTTTTTAAATACGTAGAAAATATTCCAGTATCGTAGATGCGCTTACAAACATGAAATTCATATACACAAACACACAGAACTAAACAAAAATTTGGTGTGTCACACAAAAATTTGTGCGGTACGCGTATCAAACCTGCGACGACTCGATGTAATGTGCGTAACGGCTTAAGCTCTTAACCACTTATACAACACTGTACAAATTCTTGCCAAGAATACGCCTTTTTATTTTATTTCTCGTCTCTCTTCTCGTCCTCTGTCATTTCCTAATGATCGGAAAATGTGAGGATCTGTGCGGAACCGTTTCTACGTCACGTTTGACCCACCACTTAATAACTAGCGCATTTTACTGCAGTTAATTGGTCGTCATTAGTTCAAAACGAGGATGTAGTAATAGATAACGATCCCTGATTGGTGGAAATCATGGGGTTATATGATAATAAGATCAGCCTAGACTATCTTACCATGACCAAATAATCTGAATCTTATCTGAAGGACAAGTCAAGAGTCTCCGTAACCGGCTTGATTCAGAGCAATACGGAGATGACGATGACGAATGCATTTTTAAAACGTATTTCTCAATACACATACATACACGTACAAGTTTCATTGTTTATTGGGGTATAAAAGTGTTTAAACAATGGGTAAAATACTTAAAATTTGGAAATTTGGTTTTCGTATTGAATTTGTGAAGCAATTAATCGGGTTGTCTGAGATCTTGCGTTATTTATGATACACCTTGTATACGGAAAGAACCTGTTGGAACTCTATACTATCTGCCGACCCCGCAAGGGATCTGGCGTGATGATATAGATAGAATATCAGCCTATACTACCCCACTGCTGTTCAAAGGTCTTCTCTCACAAATTGAGGTGAGAAAAATTGGATCATATTCCTCCACGCGGACCCAATGCGTATTAGTGGAGAGAGTTTTGTGGCAATCTGCTGTTGGAACTTATCAAGCAGCTGATTGGATTTCCCACTCGGCTTAATGACTACCACATTAAGTGGTAACCGGGACTAACCACTTAGCGTGCCTTTCGAAGAATAGTAGAAAGTACCACAAACGGTCACCCATCTTAGACCGACCGAGCCGAACGTCGCTTAGCCTTGGTGATCGATAAGTTTATAGTAAGCACAGTGGTATAAGCGCCTGTGATGAGCTTGATAAAATAATTGGTGTAAAGAATTGATCGAAAAAACGTTACAATCATAATTAATTGGCCCATTCTGTTCCACTACCGTGGCATTTCTATTTTCGAGCTTTTGGTCCCAGTTACTATTTAATTTGGCCGTCGTTAGGCCAAGTTGGACTCCTTACGGATGGTTTTATAAGTTCTAACAGCAGATGGCCATAATACTGCCTCCGCCAATTCGCTATGTATTATCTATTTACTCTCACTTCGATGATGACGATTAGGTATCTATCTTAAATATTACTAGATCTTAGAATACTGAATATCTTCGACCATAAATGAAAGGAAAATCAACAATAATTAATATTCTATGACATTTAATGAGGTGGACAATCCGCTGCGTGTTTTTGGTCTAACGGATTTCAATGATTTCCCTGAAATTGAATAATAACCAGAAAAGCGTTAAATTATGCTAATTTGTGGGAGAAAAAGGGTTCGACGAAAAATATCTGGTAGAATAAAATAAGTAGCCACGAGTTATCTCTGTCTATATCGTCACGCCAAATCTCTTGCGGGGTAGGCAGAGAGTATAGTTGTAAACAGGTACTTTCCTTAACAGACCTCTGTGATACTGACCTCTTATTTATTAACATATCCTATTTTTCTGGCTCTACTTTTAAAGCTTTTCTCATACGCTGCCTATCCGCTACGAGTTATATTATAAACTAGCTGTTACCCGCGGCTTCGCAACCTAAGTTTAAATGTTAAAAAAAGATAAGCACCGTCGCCCCCTATATTCATATGATAGGTCCCATGTAATACGAGGCGAGCCTATTGCCATGTACCGGGCACATTCTATTCTCCAGCTGACACAGTTTTTTTGAGACGGTAATTTGTTCGATCTAGAATCGAACATTTTTCCGATCTATAATTTGAACCCAGGACCTCTTTATCGCAAAGCACATTATTTGCCAACAAGGCAGTAAATGTTACAGATTATGAAGTTCTTAAGGAGGGAGCGCAATGGAACTCTCTATTCCCTGCCTACCCTGCAACGGATCTGGCATGATGATATAGATAGTATTGTTAGTGGCTATGGAAAATTGATACTACGATATGAACGAGCGTTGAATATTTTGTTATAAACCTAAACTCGCCTTTAATTGTTCGCTATCCCCATAAAAGAATAATGAAAAATATCGTCCCCGGATGTAAAATAATCGTTGCTTGTCGCAATCTGTAAAGGCATTCCTCTAAAGCCAAAAGTGCGGAAAATGGATAGAGCACGATAAATAAAACCACAAGCAAAGGTAAAGCCAACATATAATTCAACGGCCAATCTCGCCCCCGGTGTCAAAGAAATAATAACAATTACTATTTACACAGCTATAGCCATCAGATGTTATGTAGGTTAAATAATGCTTCCTCAGCATGTTTGCTACACCATAACGTCTCTTATTATGGTGCAGCGCTGGTAATTATATATATAGGTGCTGCCAGCACCTATATAAATCTAAACTGTTTGATGTTTCTTTACTGTCTGCTGCATCTTTCCCAATCCACGCAATAAAGTAACGAAAAAATATCGTCCCCGGACGCAAAACAATCGTATCGTGTCGCAACCTGTAAATGCATTTCACTAAAGCCAAAAGTGCGGAAAACGGAAAGAGCACGATAAATAAAACCACAAGTAAAGGCTAATTGGAAAGCTAACATATAAATCAACGGCCACTCTGGCTTCCAATGCTAACACGTAAAAACAATTGCCAGCCGAAATGGCGACGCTGCGGCGGTTTGTAAAATGGCGGAGATTTTTGAATTTAGAACCTTGAATGGATAAAGTACGATCAGAAGATAGAAAAAGAATTGGATGATTTACGGTTTGGGCAAGATTATGTAATGATTGGACTTCTGTTTTTTATTTAATTCTGTACCTAGTGGAGTGGAGGTGATGGAGGGAGGTCTTTACCCAGCAGTGGGACATTGAAGGTTAAAGAAAACATTTTGAGGGTAAATTTTACTATCGTTAAATGTCTTTGGTATTTGTGATTTCTCGTTTTATTAAGACGGAATTACTTTTTTACTTACTGGTATCTTAATTTGAACGCAATTTAGTACTAATTATTATGGTAATATTTTCACATAAATGGCAACTAAGATATTAAACGTGTGCCACTTATATCCGAATTCTTCAAAAGACTATTTATGATGACTAGTGTCCAAGATAATTATAATATTTGTGTTACTTCTCAAGCTGGTGTGGCAGAGGTGTACTGTGACCACTTACATTTTGACGACAATTTTAAGTCCCAATTTTAGAGGGGGCCAGTCTTTAAAATTGCCATTTTACCTGGTAAGATTCCGGACTCATTGATATATTTTTTCGACATAAAACTCTAATAACACTTTCTCCAATTGAGTAATCATATAAATGATCATGTGAGTGTCAGGTGCACCATGCCCTACAAACTCGACTAGGCAATCAAATAAAATGGCATGAATAAATATACTTCAAATTTTTTTTTACGAAACAGTTTATAATACCTGGGATCGTTAGCGTCTCCTAAATTTACATCTCATTTCCAAAATTCCTTGTTAATTGTAATAACTCACTCTCGAATATTAACCAATAAAATTGTGAATTAGGACGTAATTAAATAAAGATTATGAATAAAAAACTACGTTAGAACTCGACATGATTTCACAGAAAACCACAATACAAAACAATTTACACGCTCCATTCACTTCAATCCCCCATGAAAACAAACAGCGAAATGTCTTCGGCGAACAGAAGCAACACTCGGACCCACATTCCGTGGTCATAAAAAAATAAATTAGACGGGCCATTTGGGGGCTGCGGTCGGTTGACCGCGAAGTTACACTTAAAACGCACTTACAATATTCACCATATAGGAACGGCCACCCGGGGTGTGGTCATTGCTAAACTTGGATGGTGGAAGAATTTAATTTTGGAATGTACGGTTAAATATGTATTAATTTGATTTTGTCAATAAAAAAAGGACATTTTTCTGCAGTACTTGTAGCGATAATGATCATTAAGGCTAAGCAGCATTTGGTGGCATTTACGTTTTCAATTGTCTTCGTGTTTAAAATGCACTCAAAACCGTTGGTTCCTGTTATCACTTCATATAGTAGCTGAGCTGGATGCACTATGGACGGCTTACGGCTTGTTTCAATATTCAACTCAAGGATAGATTTGCTTATTTTCAGTAGAATTTTGACAGATTTTTCAAACAAAATATTAAATTCTACTGATAATAAGCAATTCTACTGATTCTACTGATAAATTCTACTGATAATAAGCAAATCTATTCTTGAGTTTTTTTTTTATGAAAACGTTGCCCCACACTAGGATTAATTCCGGTGTCGTGGGTGCGTTTACAAACATAAAAATTCACATACACAAATACCCAGATTGAATATTGAAACCGGCCATTAGTAAGTTTCAACAGGAGGTGACCACAATCTTGCCTCCATCAATCCTGAGTCCGAGAGTCTGATCTATTGTCTTACTTCAATTTGGAAAGAAAGGGATAATGCAAAGTCCTTATCAGCACATACACATACACCTACTGCTGGGCCTTTACAAACACTAGTGTTAGCTTACATCTGGCAACACCAATAGCGCCATCTTTATTCATATGTCAAACTAAAGCTATATAAGATCACACCGAATGACATTTGGCATTCTTGCTCGAGACGACAACACGCTAACATCGTTTATCGTTTACATATAATTATTGATTGTTTGTTTGGTAATAAGTGATTTGATTTGGTGATAAGCAGTTATACAGTGTAAGTAATTCTAAGCGTTATCGTTTGATTTTATTAAAATACAGAGGTATTTCGTGTTTATGTGATTCAAGGGTAATAATAAAATGGAACTATTATATGAAATTACTGATTTTATTTAACGAATTCCCCATTCTGGACTGCTGGCCATCAGTTCAGAAGTGGGATCGCAAGAAAATTCTATCAATTTTCTTTTCACGTCCACAATAAATGCAAATATCACCTCTAATAACACATATTTTGTTTATTTTTAAATGATTATAGGATTGCTACCCGCATTTGTTTATTAAGATAAATTGTGTATATTCCAATATTAAACGTTTGCGTTATGGTGTATACCACAACTTGTGACAAAGTTTGAGTGGCAGTACATTCTATCCATAGGTGTTACTGTTGAATTGGATGTACTTTATCTTTTAAACGTAATCTCGAAACAAAAAAAAGATATAAAACCGTTAATGTGGGTTTTTATTGGAATTTTTACTATTTTTATGAAAATGGTAAATGTACCTTAGACAGATGAGTGTTGATATAAATCCATTAAAACTTTTTAATAATTCTGGTACAGGGAAGTTACGACGCAGCGAGTTAAATAATAAGTATTTGACATGGTGTTGACATGTAACGTTGATCTCATGTGGCAGAAAGACTTTAGTTGGTGAATGACATGAATATTAGTCCCAATTTAGGGTAGTCAATGTTCTTCTAGCGTTAATACAAAACGAATGACTTAAGTTCCAGTTGCAATGGAGACAAATAGACACACCCGTAGTAGAGGCCTGTCTTTTACTGACGAGGACCATGGATCACCCAGGTGCGAGGGTGTGGGTGAGCCCAGGTGCGAGGGCAGGGGTGAGCCCAGGTGCGAGGGCAGGGGTGAGCCCAGGTGCGAGGGCAGGGGTGAGCCCAGGTGCGAGGGCAGGGGTGAGCCCAGGTGCAAGGGCAGGGGTGAGCCCATGTGCGAGGGCAGGGGTGAGCCCATGTGCGAGGGCAGGGGTGAGCCCATGTGCGAGGGCAGGGGTGAGCCCATGTGCGAGGGCAGGGGTGAGCCCAGGTTCGAGGGCGAAGAATTACCCAGGTTCGAGGGTAATGGATCGCTCATTATAGAAAGCAGAACTCCAAAATCGTTAAGGTAACGGTAGGAACGGGAACTATAATCAGCACGAAATAAGAAAATGAGAGTTGCGACGGATTCTAACAGTTCCACGGGCGATAGGAGATTCCGTGGCTACAGACAGAAGTACGGAAACGGCCACGACGCGCAAGGCGAGAACCGGGACGGCATCGTAGCATCAGCTCAAGTGATGGTGAGTCAAAACAGTCATCTAATAAGCGTAAAAAAAGAAAAGAAAGTATCCGAAACTAACATCATTTTGGATAAATTTCTGTCTATTTTAAGTAGCGTCAGGGGTTCAGAGAAGTCTAAGCTAACATTTAATACTAATGCAATACTTGAGTTTGATCCTATGAGTAAAGAACAAACTATTTTAGTATGGATCACCAAAGTCGAATGTGCCGAAATTTATAGTTGGGAGGGGAAAGAAATAATACATTATGCCCTCCCTAAACGGGTAGGGGTAGCAAAAACTTGGTATCAAGGTTTACCTTCTCTTTTACATACCTGGGGTGAATGGAAAAAGAAACTAATTGAATCGTTTCCTTGCCGCGAGGGCTACGCTGCACTCTTGACAGAAATGTTGGCCAAACGCGTTAAATAAGGAGAATCATTGGAGCACTATTACTACGCAAAGTTTATTCTACTAAATAGGTGTAAAATTTATGGGAGACAAGCTGTAGACTGTATTTTACATGGGATTGATGATCGCGCAATAAAAGTTGGTGCCCAGGCAGCACAATTTACTGAACCCGAACAAATTCTTAAATATTTTAGAACAGTTAACATAGGAAACACTAGGGAAGGACGTGATACGATGGTCAAGATAAGACAAAATCGTAAGTTCTCTTTCAACACCGCTAATCGACCCTCTAATTTTAAAGCTGGTCCATCCAGTTCTAATATACGTTGTTTTAATTGTAACGAAATTGGATATCTCAGTTAAAAATGCGAAAAACCTATTACTAAATGCTCGTTATGTAGGAGACTAGGTCATCAAGCCTCTAGTTGCTATAAAAATACAACAAATAATGGTTCGGCTAAAAATGACACTCAAACTTACAATAAGAATGAGAAGCAAGTATCCAAATTGAAATGCCATATAGACTTCGGGAGTCAATGTTCGTTAATCAGATGTAGTAAAGCCAAGTAACTTGCACTAAACATTGTAACTACTGAACTATCCATACTTAATTGAATAGGTGCAAATTGAATTACACCTATAGGAATAGTAACCGCTCCAGTGGAGATACAAGGGATTAGGAAAGTTATAGAACTTTATGTAGTTGATGATTACGTATTAAGTTATTCTGCTCTTATAGGGCACTCATTTACCGAGTCGCCAGATCTTATTGTCACTAAAACCCCATCTGAAGTAACCTTTAAAAAATTGGTAGCTCCAGAATACGGATAACGTCCAGTAACAGTGTCTCAATCCCTAAAAATGCAATAAGTGTCATACCTATTAGAACCGAACCGGATTACACCGGGAGGGCTCGCGTACAAGGGGGATTAAGAGGGAAGGAGGGAAGGGAATATTACCTCCTGCCAGGTGAATTATCACATTAAAGATAATCACGGTTCTTTGTTAGTATACAATGCGTCTCAAGGCGAATTGACTATTAAGTATAATCAATTACTAACCCGTTCTGTTGATATAAAATATTTAGATTCGTCATTTTTAAATTGTAGCCAAGTGTCTTTAGGGACTGTTTATACATGGTATGATATAAATTTTGGCGAAAACTTAAATGCCGCTGAAAAACGTCTGCTTAATTTAATAAATAGTCATCGAAATTGTTTTTCTAAAGGTCTAAATGACTTAGGGTTTACGCAAACCTCTGAAATGGTTATAGGGTTAAAGAACCCGTTGTTTACAGACCCTATCGTGTATCTCATGCCGAAAGATCAATGGTTAGCAACATGGTTCAAGAAATGATGGATAGAGGCATAGTTGGAGAATCGTCTTCTCCTTATGCCAGTCCTATCGGTTTGGTTCAAAAAAAAAAGACCGGAGAAAAACGGTTATGTGTCGATTATCGAGCCCTTAATAGAAATACCAAAAATGATCATTATCCCCTCCCATGTATTTACGTTCAATTAGACCAATTGGCTGGTAACAAGCTGTTTACGTCCCTTGATCTAGCCTCTGATTATGGTCTATAAAATTCCAATATCTATTGAATCGCGAGATAAGACTGCGTTCGTCACGCCGGATGGACAATTCGAGTTTAATCGCATGCCAGTTTGTCTCGTTAACGCACCTTCTGTGTTCCAAAGGACAATCAATAAAATCCTTTACGATGCGAAAGTTAAATATGCAATCGTTTACATTAATGATATACTCATTCCCTGCAAAGACATAGATGAAGGATTAAAAAGACTAGAAGAAGTTTTACAGCTTCTCAAAAAAGGGGGTTTAACATTGAGACTTAGTAAATGTAACTTTTTTATGAATAATAATGATTTTCTTGGTTTCGAAGTGAATGCAACTGGTATTCGACCAGGTAGCAGAAAAACAGATGCTATTACAAAATTTAAAACTCCTCGTAATCTACACTAACTACGGCAATTCTTAGGTTTATCAGGGTTTTTAGGAGATTCATTAAAGATTATGCCATATCGGCATCCCCATTGACCGATCTATTAAAAAAGAATAGACCTTGGACATGCGACCAAGACAAAGACAAGTCTTTCAATCTAATCAAGACTCTACTTACCGAGCGTCCTTTATAGTAGCGTAGGGCCACCTATATGAAGCAGTCACCCAATTTCATACTGATGCCTGCAAAGACTGGCTGGCAGGTATCGTAATGCAAAAAGATTGCGCAGGTCCACTCCGTTAAGTGTCATATTTAGTCGTAAAACATCAAATGATGAATGTAAGCTTCACTCGTATGAACTAGAGACCCTCGCAGTAGTGGCATATTTGAATAGATATAGAGTATAAAATACATAAAAATTATAAGTTAAAAAGATGGTCGTGTTTACCGTGTGATTGGGGATGAGATTAAATGGTTAGTCCCAAAAGGAGTACGTTGACAGATACTGAAGCGGAATCACGATGATATCGGTTATTACGGTTTTGATAAAACTTTGCAACGAATTAGATAACACTACTGGTTTCCGAAAATGCGCCGCTTTGTTAAAAAAATACCTAGAATCATGTCTGGAATTTGCTCATCATAAAGCTCCAGGCGGTAAATTTCAGGGTGATTCAGAAACCCAGCATTCCTTTTCACACTGTGCACGCGGACCACCTAGGTCCTTTTATTAAAAGCAAAAAGGGTAATAGCTACTTATTAGTTCTAGTGGATATTTTTACAAAATACATCAATATATCTGCTGTCAAAGATACAAAGACTCAAACAAGTATACGAGTAATAAAGGAGCACGTTAGTTATTTTGGGACACCATCACGCTTAATAACTGATAAAGGGACTAGCTTTACTAGTGGGAAATTCAAGGAATTTACCTCTTTGTATGGAATAAAGCATATTTTTAACGCCGTTGCAACTCCTAGAGCAAACGGTCAAGTAGAATGTTTTAATAGAACGATTTTAGATGCATTGTCCACCTCTAATCATAACAAAGATGACAAATCATGGGATGATTATATTTACGATATCCAAGTAGGCATAAATACGAAACACAAAAAAGCCCCTCTGAATTACTATTTGGGTTTAATATTACGAATAGAACAGAAGGTATTTTAAATTCGGTTATAGCTACTACTACTCATGCAGTAAATTCAGAGGAATTAAACAAAATAAGAGATAAAGCAAGTGAAAGTATTAAAGAACAACAACAGAAAGATACTGAGAGGTTTAATAGACGAAGGAGGTTAGGAAACAAATAAAACGTAGGAGATTTAGTTCGTGTAGAAAGACCAGTACCTCATGTCGGCAAATCCCAAAAGCTTGTGACTAAATTTCAAGGGTCATATCGTGTGGTGAAAGTGCTCCCTAATGAAAGATACTTGATTGAAGACACACCCTTGACTCGCAAAAACAATCGACGCTATGAAACCATAATAGCAATTAATAAAATACAACCATGGCTAACATTTCGTAGATACCTAGATAGCAGTGAATCAGAAAGTTATCATACTGACAGTAGTAAGTAGAAAATAATTAATGTAATGATGGGTGTCTATTTCTTATTTATCAAGGTATTGATGTATAAAACAGTTAGTTTTTATTATGAGTTATTCAATAGTTATTATTTCAGATTTATTTACAAGTCACATTTTTGGTTACTCTTAAATAACTAAAAAATTACAAACTACTTTAATGCTGTTCAAATCTATTTTTTATATTGTGAATGAATTAGAATTATATTTTATATTGTGTAATGAATTAGAATTCAGCGTGAGGACACGCTTTGAGCAGGAAGGCCGAGCTGTTAGCTTACATCTGGCAACACCAATAGCGCCATCTTTATTCATATGTCAAACTAAAGCTATATAAGATCACACCGAATGACATTTGGCATTCTTGCTCGAGACGACAACACGCTAACATCGTTTATCGTTTACATATAATTATTGATTGTTTGTTTGGTAATAAGTGATTTGATTTGGTGATAAGCAGTTATACAGTGTAAGTAATTCTAAGCGTTAACGTTTGATTTTATTAAAATACAGAGGTATTTCGTGTTTATGTGATTCAAGGGTAATAATAAAATGGAACTATTATATGAAATTACTGATTTTATTTAACGAATTCCCCATTCTGGACTGCTGGCCATCACTAGATAGAGTTATTTTTGGAAAAAACTAAATATGATGTTGTTTGTATTTGTGAACATTGGTTTAAATCGTATGAATTATTAATAAATTATAACAATTATTCCGTCTTAAGTTACTATACTCGTAAATCCAAGCTTCATGGAGGTACATTAATTTTGGTTAAAAAAAATATCAAGTCGAGAGAACGTAGGGATATCGTTGAGCTTTCAGTTGAACAGTGTGTTGAAATTTCTTGTGTTGAGCTGGATAAGCATATTATTGTGTGTGTATACAGACCCCCAAACAGTCAAAATTTTACTACATTTGAATCTGTAATGGAAGATGTGCTGAATAAAACTTTCATGAGTAAGAAGTCTGTTATAGTTTGTGGTGACTGCAACATAAATATTTTAGAAAAAACAATGTATAGTGACAGACTCTTACGTTTATTCAATTCTTTTAAGTTAATTAATGTTATCCTCGAACCGACTCGAATAACATTAACTTCTGCAACATGCATTGACAATATTTTTTGTAATTGCGATTATATGGATCAAGCAGTAGTTAGTTATCTACAATCTGATCACACTGGGCAAACAGTCACTTTCACTAATATTACGCCATTGAGAAGTGTTAAAGTTAAATCTAGAAATATACCACCTGCAACATTGCATACATTTAATACAGCTTTGAGTAATAAATTAGATATTTACATGAGTAACGCAAACGAACCTCATAAACTGTATGCTGATCTTTTTTCAATTATACAGGTACAATTTACTAGTAGCTTTCCCATTAAAATGAAAAATATCAAACCCAAGTTCACCTTCTGTGATTGGGCCACCGCTGGAATTCGTAGAAGTAGGAAAAAGCTATATGAATTATATGACCTAAAATCCCAAACGAATAGTGAAAGTTTTGCAAGGTATGTCGCAAATTATTCTAAAACGTTTAAAAGAATATTTAAGGCAGCAAAAGCGCTACATATAAGTAAAAGAATTAAATCTGCAGATGACAAAATTAAGGCCACCTGGAAAATTGTTAATAGTGAAACTGGGAGGTCTAAGCACTGCAGTGTGGACTTTACTCTAGAGACTGCGCGTGGGCTCATTCAGGCAGATAGCAACGTAGCTTAAGAATTCGAAATTTTTTTTACTAATATTCCGGTAGAGACAACAAAATCCTTAAATTGCTCTTCTTCCCTTGCAATTTCTTTTGTTAAAAACAACATTACTCTTTGTCCGGTGGAGTTCGGGTTTGAGTACACTAATCCCCGGTCTGTTATCAAAGTCTTTAATGATTTAAAATTAAAAGTAACTGAAGACTTATAGGGAATGTCGGTAAAAGTGTGTAAATCCATTATACATACAATCGCGCCACAAATAGCTATTATTTTTAATATGTGCGTAGATCAAGGAGTCTTCCCGAATTTAATGAAATTTAGTAAGGTAATACCACTGTTCAAATCCGGCGATAGTAAAGATGCCAACAACTATAGGCCAGTGTCTGTCTTGCCAGTGCTCAGTAAAGTGTTCGAAAAGATAATGCTCATGCAAATGCTAGATCATTTTAACGCAAACAACATCCTGCACGATCAGCAATTTGGTTTTACCAAAGGGCGTTGTACTACTGACGCCGGTGTAACTCTAATAAAGCATATCCTCGATGCCTGGGAGAACTCACAGGACGCCATTGGCATTTTTTGTGATCTTTCCAAAGCATTTGATTGTGTGAAACATGAAACACTGCTGCTTAAATTGGAGCACTATGGTATCCATGGTAAGGCACCTAATCTTTTAAAATCTTACCTAGAGGACAGACAACAGTGTGTTCAAATAAATCAAACTAAATCTCTGGGCTCTTTAGTTAAAATGGGCGTTCCACAGGGATCGATACTGGATCCGTTCCTATTCTTAGTTTACATAAATGATCTTCCTGAAGTAATTAAAAATCGAGCGAAGATAGTGTTATTTGCTGACGATACGTTTTTGATTTTTAAAGTAGGTAGACATGTTAATAACTTTGACTAAGTAAATGACGCTATTTTTCAACTACATAACTGGTTTACATCCAACAATTTAGTGCTCAATAACAAGAAAACTAAATGTTTTCTTTGCCAAATGTAAAAAGTACTGTACATGATATTATACTGAACAATGACAAACTTGAGTTCATCAATGATACATCTTTTTTAGGGATTACGCTTGACTCCAAGTTACAATGGCCTCATATTGAGAATTTAGGTAAACGGCTTAGCTCCGCTGCCTATGCCGTAAGGAAGATCAGACAACTAACTGATGTGGACACCGCGAGGATAGTCTATTTTAGCTACTTTCATAGTGTCATGTCTTATGGTATATTATTGTGGGGTAGGGCAGCGGAAATTGAGTCTACTTTTATCTTGCAAAAAGGGCTATTAGGGCCATCTATAACTTGAGTAGTCGCGACTCTTTAAGAGAACTGTTCAAAATAGCTAATATCATGACGGTCCCATGTCAATATATTTATGAAAACATTATGTATACTAGAAAAAAATTGATGTTTTTAATCAACTAGGTGATAGGCATTGCTATAACACACGACATAGAAATAAATTAGACCAACCGCAGTTTCGTCTGTCAAAAATTCACACGTCTTTCATGGGGCACTGTGTTAGTTTTTATAACAAAATTCCCATTGACGTCACTAAACTTAGTGAAAATAAGTTCAAAGCTTGTGTAAAACGAACACTTTGTAAGCAAGCTTATTATTCAATAGAAGATTATTTAAAAGATAAAAATGCTTGAATAGATGCTATTCCAGCTCCACTTGAGTCATGACAACCTATTCAACTGTTGTTAGTTAACATTTCCTTTCTTCCTTCTATTAATTTAACACAATATGAACTTTTTTTTGTAAATGAGGGAACCATGTAGCCATTCTCATAAATAGTATTATTCGCTTTTTTAACTTAGACTCACCTGATGACCAACCTACATTGTTCTCCCATACCCCAGAACAGAATGTAGATGAAAAAGTTTGTAATTTCTTATTTTAAAAGAGTAACCGTGGAGTTTCTTGCCCTTCTTCTCCACAGGAATGACATTCTGAAGTGGCGGTAGAGTCTTTGTTACTTTTCTGACGATTCATAAATACTGTAATAGTTTACATGAATAAAAAATATTCTGATTCTGATTCATTTCAAATGTCTTCCAGTAATTTGTTCACCTGGACCAAGCCCAAGGAAAAGTTTGAGTAGTGGGAAAAAAAAAACAAAAATACTTATCATGAACTAAGAAACAATAATCTATTTTTCCTAGTCCGTGATATTAATATTCCAATTCCAATCTTTAAGGTAACATCAAACTACAACTGGTTGGTATTTTAATACAGCCATAAAGTCGAAATTGCCGTGAAACTGATTTATGGAATCCGAGTTTTACACTTTATAGTACCTTTGTGTGTTGACAAGATGTTAAATTTAGTAATACGGCAGTTATAGTTAATATTGTGGTTGCTAGTTTATGAATTAATATTGTAATGGGTAGTAGCAATATCTTGGGTTGCACTTTAATAGTTAGTAGAAGGGATGATGGTATGCGATTTTGATGGTGCTCAGTGTCGCGAAAGGCTTGTGGCGGGGCAGACATGCTATCCGAATCCGCCTGGCCGCCCGCACCGCGCATCGCGCTCGTGAGGCGTGGTTGCCGGGACGGCCGGTGGAGGACACTTTGATTTTATATTTTTTTTTGGACACTTCAACACAAGAAAAAGGGAAGCAACAAGTCATTCCGGCCGGCACGGACCCAAAACTATACACGAACTGTAAGAAACAATTAATACATTTAAAATTATTCAAATTTTACTAAAAAAATAAACACTCAGTAATGTGAGTCAACTCAGGAAAAAGACAATGTTGATATATTTATTTATCCGCAAAAAAGTATGGAACTATCTATCCATTTATATAGCGCGTGGCGTGGATTTTTAAGAAGGACACCAAGAAGCGCCTCGAAGCATTAGAGATGTGGTGCTACCGATGCATGCTCCGTATAATCTAGGCACAGAAGGTCAGCAATAATAAAGTTCTCCAGCGTTCTTGGTATGACCCGAATATTTATTTATATTTATTATTTATATTATGCAACCTTGAATGGATAAAGTACGATCAGAAGATAGAAAAATAATTGGATGATTTACGGTTTGGGCAAGATTATGTAATGATTGGACTTCTGTTTTTTATTTAATTCTGTACCTAGTGGAGTGGAGGTGATGGAGGGAGGTCTTTACCCAGCAGTGGGACATTGAAGGTTAAAGAAAACATTTTGAGGGTAAATTTTACTATCGTTAAATGTCTTTGGTATTTGTGATTTCTCGTTTTATTAAGACGGAATTACTTTTTTACTTACTGGTATCTTAATTTGAACGCAATTTAGTACTAATTATTATGGTAATATTTTCACATAAATGGCAACTAAGATATTAAACGTGTGCCACTTATATCCGAATTCTTCAAAAGACTATTTATGATGACTAGTGTCCAAGATAATTATAATATTTGTGTTACTTCTCAAGCTGGTGTGGCAGAGGTGTACTGTGACCACTTACATTTTGACGACAATTTTAAGTCCCAATTTTAGAGGGGGCCAGTCTTTAAAATTGCCATTTTACCTGGTAAGATTCCGGACTCATTGATATATTTTTTCGACATAAAACTCTAATAACACTTTCTCCAATTGAGTAATCATATAAATGATCATGTGAGTGTCAGGTGCACCATGCCCTACAAACTCGACTAGGCAATCAAATAAAATGGCATGAATAAATATACTTCAAATTTTTTTTTACGAAACAGTTTATAATACCTGGGATCGTTAGCGTCTCCTAAATTTACATCTCATTTCCAAAATTCCTTGTTAATTGTAATAACTCACTCTCGAATATTAACCAATAAAATTGTGAATTAGGACGTAATTAAATAAAGATTATGAATAAAAAACTACGTTAGAACTCGACATGATTTCACAGAAAACCACAATACAAAACAATTTACACGCTCCATTCACTTCAATCCCCCATGAAAACAAACAGCGAAATGTCTTCGGCGAACAGAAGCAACACTCGGACCCACATTCCGTGGTCATAAAAAAATAAATTAGACGGGCCATTTGGGGGCTGCGGTCGGTTGACCGCGAAGTTACACTTAAAACGCACTTACAATATTCACCATATAGGAACGGCCACCCGGGGTGTGGTCATTGCTAAACTTGGATGGTGGAAGAATTTAATTTTGGAATGTACGGTTAAATATGTATTAATTTGATTTTGTCAATAAAAAAAGGACATTTTTCTGCAGTACTTGTAGCGATAATGATCATTAAGGCTAAGCAGCATTTGGTGGCATTTACGTTTTCAATTGTCTTCGTGTTTAAAATGCACTCAAAACCGTTGGTTCCTGTTATCACTTCATATAGTAGCTGAGCTGGATGCACTATGGACGGCTTACGGCTTGTTTCAATATTCAACTCAAGGATAGATTTGCTTATTTTCAGTAGAATTTTGACAGATTTTTCAAACAAAATATTAAATTCTACTGATAATAAGCAATTCTACTGATTCTACTGATAAATTCTACTGATAATAAGCAAATCTATTCTTGAGTTTTTTTTTTATGAAAACGTTGCCCCACACTAGGATTAATTCCGGTGTCGTGGGTGCGTTTACAAACATAAAAATTCACATACACAAATACCCAGATTGAATATTGAAACCGGCCATTAGTAAGTTTCAACAGGAGGTGACCACAATCTTGCCTCCATCAATCCTGAGTCCGAGAGTCTGATCTATTGTCTTACTTCAATTTGGAAAGAAAGGGATAATGCAAAGTCCTTATCAGCACATACACATACACCTACTGCTGGGCCTTTACAAACACTAGTGTTAGCTTACATCTGGCAACACCAATAGCGCCATCTTTATTCATATGTCAAACTAAAGCTATATAAGATCACACCGAATGACATTTGGCATTCTTGCTCGAGACGACAACACGCTAACATCGTTTATCGTTTACATATAATTATTGATTGTTGGTTTGGTAATAAGTGATTTGATTTGGTGATAAGCAGTTATACAGTGTAAGTAATTCTAAGCGTTATCGTTTGATTTTATTAAAATACAGAGGTATTTCGTGTTTATGTGATTCAAGGGTAATAATAAAATGGAACTATTATATGAAATTACTGATTTTATTTAACGAATTCCCCATTCTGGACTGCTGGCCATCAGTTCAGAAGTGGGATCGCAAGAAAATTCTATCAATTTTCTTTTCACGTCCACAATAAATGCAAATATCACCTCTAATAACACATATTTTGTTTATTTTTAAATGATTATAGGATTGCTACCCGCATTTGTTTATTAAGATAAATTGTGTATATTCCAATATTAAACGTTTGCGTTATGGTGTATACCACAACTTGTGACAAAGTTTGAGTGGCAGTACATTCTATCCATAGGTGTTACTGTTGAATTGGATGTACTTTATCTTTTAAACGTAATCTCGAAACAAAAAAAAGATATAAAACCGTTAATGTGGGTTTTTATTGGAATTTTTACTATTTTTATGAAAATGGTAAATGTACCTTAGACAGATGAGTGTTGATATAAATCCATTAAAACTTTTTAATAATTCTGGTACAGGGAAGTTACGACGCAGCGAGTTAAATAATAAGTATTTGACATGGTGTTGACATGTAACGTTGATCTCATGTGGCAGAAAGACTTTAGTTGGTGAATGACATGAATATTAGTCCCAATTTAGGGTAGTCAATGTTCTTCTAGCGTTAATACAAAACGAATGACTTAAGTTCCAGTTGCAATGGAGACAAATAGACACACCCGTAGTAGAGGCCTGTCTTTTACTGACGAGGACCATGGATCACCCAGGTGCGAGGGTGTGGGTGAGCCCAGGTGCGAGGGCAGGGGTGAGCCCAGGTGCGAGGGCAGGGGTGAGCCCAGGTGCGAGGGCAGGGGTGAGCCCAGGTGCGAGGGCAGGGGTGAGCCCAGGTGCAAGGGCAGGGGTGAGCCCATGTGCGAGGGCAGGGGTGAGCCCATGTGCGAGGGCAGGGGTGAGCCCATGTGCGAGGGCAGGGGTGAGCCCATGTGCGAGGGCAGGGGTGAGCCCAGGTTCGAGGGCGAAGAATTACCCAGGTTCGAGGGTAATGGATCGCTCATTATAGAAAGCAGAACTCCAAAATCGTTAAGGTAACGGTAGGAACGGGAACTATAATCAGCACGAAATAAGAAAATGAGAGTTGCGACGGATTCTAACAGTTCCACGGGCGATAGGAGATTCCGTGGCTACAGACAGAAGTACGGAAACGGCCACGACGCGCAAGGCGAGAACCGGGACGGCATCGTAGCATCAGCTCAAGTGATGGTGAGTCAAAACAGTCATCTAATAAGCGTAAAAAAAGAAAAGAAAGTATCCGAAACTAACATCATTTTGGATAAATTTCTGTCTATTTTAAGTAGCGTCAGGGGTTCAGAGAAGTCTAAGCTAACATTTAATACTAATGCAATACTTGAGTTTGATCCTATGAGTAAAGAACAAACTATTTTAGTATGGATCACCAAAGTCGAATGTGCCGAAATTTATAGTTGGGAGGGGAAAGAAATAATACATTATGCCCTCCCTAAACGGGTAGGGGTAGCAAAAACTTGGTATCAAGGTTTACCTTCTCTTTTACATACCTGGGGTGAATGGAAAAAGAAACTAATTGAATCGTTTCCTTGCCGCGAGGGCTACGCTGCACTCTTGACAGAAATGTTGGCCAAACGCGTTAAATAAGGAGAATCATTGGAGCACTATTACTACGCAAAGTTTATTCTACTAAATAGGTGTAAAATTTATGGGAGACAAGCTGTAGACTGTATTTTACATGGGATTGATGATCGCGCAATAAAAGTTGGTGCCCAGGCAGCACAATTTACTGAACCCGAACAAATTCTTAAATATTTTAGAACAGTTAACATAGGAAACACTAGGGAAGGACGTGATACGATGGTCAAGATAAGACAAAATCGTAAGTTCTCTTTCAACACCGCTAATCGACCCTCTAATTTTAAAGCTGGTCCATCCAGTTCTAATATACGTTGTTTTAATTGTAACGAAATTGGATATCTCAGTTAAAAATGCGAAAAACCTATTACTAAATGCTCGTTATGTAGGAGACTAGGTCATCAAGCCTCTAGTTGCTATAAAAATACAACAAATAATGGTTCGGCTAAAAATGACACTCAAACTTACAATAAGAATGAGAAGCAAGTATCCAAATTGAAATGCCATATAGACTTCGGGAGTCAATGTTCGTTAATCAGATGTAGTAAAGCCAAGTAACTTGCACTAAACATTGTAACTACTGAACTATCCATACTTAATTGAATAGGTGCAAATTGAATTACACCTATAGGAATAGTAACCGCTCCAGTGGAGATACAAGGGATTAGGAAAGTTATAGAACTTTATGTAGTTGATGATTACGTATTAAGTTATTCTGCTCTTATAGGGCACTCATTTACCGAGTCGCCAGATCTTATTGTCACTAAAACCCCATCTGAAGTAACCTTTAAAAAATTGGTAGCTCCAGAATACGGATAACGTCCAGTAACAGTGTCTCAATCCCTAAAAATGCAATAAGTGTCATACCTATTAGAACCGAACCGGATTACACCGGGAGGGCTCGCGTACAAGGGGGATTAAGAGGGAAGGAGGGAAGGGAATATTACCTCCTGCCAGGTGAATTATCACATTAAAGATAATCACGGTTCTTTGTTAGTATACAATGCGTCTCAAGGCGAATTGACTATTAAGTATAATCAATTACTAACCCGTTCTGTTGATATAAAATATTTAGATTCGTCATTTTTAAATTGTAGCCAAGTGTCTTTAGGGACTGTTTATACATGGTATGATATAAATTTTGGCGAAAACTTAAATGCCGCTGAAAAACGTCTGCTTAATTTAATAAATAGTCATCGAAATTGTTTTTCTAAAGGTCTAAATGACTTAGGGTTTACGCAAACCTCTGAAATGGTTATAGGGTTAAAGAACCCGTTGTTTACAGACCCTATCGTGTATCTCATGCCGAAAGATCAATGGTTAGCAACATGGTTCAAGAAATGATGGATAGAGGCATAGTTGGAGAATCGTCTTCTCCTTATGCCAGTCCTATCGGTTTGGTTCAAAAAAAAAAGACCGGAGAAAAACGGTTATGTGTCGATTATCGAGCCCTTAATAGAAATACCAAAAATGATCATTATCCCCTCCCATGTATTTACGTTCAATTAGACCAATTGGCTGGTAACAAGCTGTTTACGTCCCTTGATCTAGCCTCTGATTATGGTCTATAAAATTCCAATATCTATTGAATCGCGAGATAAGACTGCGTTCGTCACGCCGGATGGACAATTCGAGTTTAATCGCATGCCAGTTTGTCTCGTTAACGCACCTTCTGTGTTCCAAAGGACAATCAATAAAATCCTTTACGATGCGAAAGTTAAATATGCAATCGTTTACATTAATGATATACTCATTCCCTGCAAAGACATAGATGAAGGATTAAAAAGACTAGAAGAAGTTTTACAGCTTCTCAAAAAAGGGGGTTTAACATTGAGACTTAGTAAATGTAACTTTTTTATGAATAATAATGATTTTCTTGGTTTCGAAGTGAATGCAACTGGTATTCGACCAGGTAGCAGAAAAACAGATGCTATTACAAAATTTAAAACTCCTCGTAATCTACACTAACTACGGCAATTCTTAGGTTTATCAGGGTTTTTAGGAGATTCATTAAAGATTATGCCATATCGGCATCCCCATTGACCGATCTATTAAAAAAGAATAGACCTTGGACATGCGACCAAGACAAAGACAAGTCTTTCAATCTAATCAAGACTCTACTTACCGAGCGTCCTTTATAGTAGCGTAGGGCCACCTATATGAAGCAGTCACCCAATTTCATACTGATGCCTGCAAAGACTGGCTGGCAGGTATCGTAATGCAAAAAGATTGCGCAGGTCCACTCCGTTAAGTGTCATATTTAGTCGTAAAACATCAAATGATGAATGTAAGCTTCACTCGTATGAACTAGAGACCCTCGCAGTAGTGGCATATTTGAATAGATATAGAGTATAAAATACATAAAAATTATAAGTTAAAAAGATGGTCGTGTTTACCGTGTGATTGGGGATGAGATTAAATGGTTAGTCCCAAAAGGAGTACGTTGACAGATACTGAAGCGGAATCACGATGATATCGGTTATTACGGTTTTGATAAAACTTTGCAACGAATTAGATAACACTACTGGTTTCCGAAAATGCGCCGCTTTGTTAAAAAAATACCTAGAATCATGTCTGGAATTTGCTCATCATAAAGCTCCAGGCGGTAAATTTCAGGGTGATTCAGAAACCCAGCATTCCTTTTCACACTGTGCACGCGGACCACCTAGGTCCTTTTATTAAAAGCAAAAAGGGTAATAGCTACTTATTAGTTCTAGTGGATATTTTTACAAAATACATCAATATATCTGCTGTCAAAGATACAAAGACTCAAACAAGTATACGAGTAATAAAGGAGCACGTTAGTTATTTTGGGACACCATCACGCTTAATAACTGATAAAGGGACTAGCTTTACTAGTGGGAAATTCAAGGAATTTACCTCTTTGTATGGAATAAAGCATATTTTTAACGCCGTTGCAACTCCTAGAGCAAACGGTCAAGTAGAATGTTTTAATAGAACGATTTTAGATGCATTGTCCACCTCTAATCATAACAAAGATGACAAATCATGGGATGATTATATTTACGATATCCAAGTAGGCATAAATACGAAACACAAAAAAGCCCCTCTGAATTACTATTTGGGTTTAATATTACGAATAGAACAGAAGGTATTTTAAATTCGGTTATAGCTACTACTACTCATGCAGTAAATTCAGAGGAATTAAACAAAATAAGAGATAAAGCAAGTGAAAGTATTAAAGAACAACAACAGAAAGATACTGAGAGGTTTAATAGACGAAGGAGGTTAGGAAACAAATAAAACGTAGGAGATTTAGTTCGTGTAGAAAGACCAGTACCTCATGTCGGCAAATCCCAAAAGCTTGTGACTAAATTTCAAGGGTCATATCGTGTGGTGAAAGTGCTCCCTAATGAAAGATACTTGATTGAAGACACACCCTTGACTCGCAAAAACAATCGACGCTATGAAACCATAATAGCAATTAATAAAATACAACCATGGCTAACATTTCGTAGATACCTAGATAGCAGTGAATCAGAAAGTTATCATACTGACAGTAGTAAGTAGAAAATAATTAATGTAATGATGGGTGTCTATTTCTTATTTATCAAGGTATTGATGTATAAAACAGTTAGTTTTTATTATGAGTTATTCAATAGTTATTATTTCAGATTTATTTACAAGTCACATTTTTGGTTACTCTTAAATAACTAAAAAATTACAAACTACTTTAATGCTGTTCAAATCTATTTTTTATATTGTGAATGAATTAGAATTATATTTTATATTGTGTAATGAATTAGAATTCAGCGTGAGGACACGCTTTGAGCAGGAAGGCCGAGCTGTTAGCTTACATCTGGCAACACCAATAGCGCCATCTTTATTCATATGTCAAACTAAAGCTATATAAGATCACACCGAATGACATTTGGCATTCTTGCTCGAGACGACAACACGCTAACATCGTTTATCGTTTACATATAATTATTGATTGTTTGTTTGGTAATAAGTGATTTGATTTGGTGATAAGCAGTTATACAGTGTAAGTAATTCTAAGCGTTAACGTTTGATTTTATTAAAATACAGAGGTATTTCGTGTTTATGTGATTCAAGGGTAATAATAAAATGGAACTATTATATGAAATTACTGATTTTATTTAACGAATTCCCCATTCTGGACTGCTGGCCATCACTAGATAGAGTTATTTTTGGAAAAAACTAAATATGATGTTGTTTGTATTTGTGAACATTGGTTTAAATCGTATGAATTATTAATAAATTATAACAATTATTCCGTCTTAAGTTACTATACTCGTAAATCCAAGCTTCATGGAGGTACATTAATTTTGGTTAAAAAAAATATCAAGTCGAGAGAACGTAGGGATATCGTTGAGCTTTCAGTTGAACAGTGTGTTGAAATTTCTTGTGTTGAGCTGGATAAGCATATTATTGTGTGTGTATACAGACCCCCAAACAGTCAAAATTTTACTACATTTGAATCTGTAATGGAAGATGTGCTGAATAAAACTTTCATGAGTAAGAAGTCTGTTATAGTTTGTGGTGACTGCAACATAAATATTTTAGAAAAAACAATGTATAGTGACAGACTCTTACGTTTATTCAATTCTTTTAAGTTAATTAATGTTATCCTCGAACCGACTCGAATAACATTAACTTCTGCAACATGCATTGACAATATTTTTTGTAATTGCGATTATATGGATCAAGCAGTAGTTAGTTATCTACAATCTGATCACACTGGGCAAACAGTCACTTTCACTAATATTACGCCATTGAGAAGTGTTAAAGTTAAATCTAGAAATATACCACCTGCAACATTGCATACATTTAATACAGCTTTGAGTAATAAATTAGATATTTACATGAGTAACGCAAACGAACCTCATAAACTGTATGCTGATCTTTTTTCAATTATACAGGTACAATTTACTAGTAGCTTTCCCATTAAAATGAAAAATATCAAACCCAAGTTCACCTTCTGTGATTGGGCCACCGCTGGAATTCGTAGAAGTAGGAAAAAGCTATATGAATTATATGACCTAAAATCCCAAACGAATAGTGAAAGTTTTGCAAGGTATGTCGCAAATTATTCTAAAACGTTTAAAAGAATATTTAAGGCAGCAAAAGCGCTACATATAAGTAAAAGAATTAAATCTGCAGATGACAAAATTAAGGCCACCTGGAAAATTGTTAATAGTGAAACTGGGAGGTCTAAGCACTGCAGTGTGGACTTTACTCTAGAGACTGCGCGTGGGCTCATTCAGGCAGATAGCAACGTAGCTTAAGAATTCGAAATTTTTTTTACTAATATTCCGGTAGAGACAACAAAATCCTTAAATTGCTCTTCTTCCCTTGCAATTTCTTTTGTTAAAAACAACATTACTCTTTGTCCGGTGGAGTTCGGGTTTGAGTACACTAATCCCCGGTCTGTTATCAAAGTCTTTAATGATTTAAAATTAAAAGTAACTGAAGACTTATAGGGAATGTCGGTAAAAGTGTGTAAATCCATTATACATACAATCGCGCCACAAATAGCTATTATTTTTAATATGTGCGTAGATCAAGGAGTCTTCCCGAATTTAATGAAATTTAGTAAGGTAATACCACTGTTCAAATCCGGCGATAGTAAAGATGCCAACAACTATAGGCCAGTGTCTGTCTTGCCAGTGCTCAGTAAAGTGTTCGAAAAGATAATGCTCATGCAAATGCTAGATCATTTTAACGCAAACAACATCCTGCACGATCAGCAATTTGGTTTTACCAAAGGGCGTTGTACTACTGACGCCGGTGTAACTCTAATAAAGCATATCCTCGATACCTGGGAGAACTCACAGGACGCCATTGGCATTTTTTGTGATCTTTCCAAAGCATTTGATTGTGTGAAACATGAAACACTGCTGCTTAAATTGGAGCACTATGGTATCCATGGTAAGGCACCTAATCTTTTAAAATCTTACCTAGAGGACAGACAACAGTGTGTTCAAATAAATCAAACTAAATCTCTGGGCTCTTTAGTTAAAATGGGCGTTCCACAGGGATCGATACTGGATCCGTTCCTATTCTTAGTTTACATAAATGATCTTCCTGAAGTAATTAAAAATCGAGCGAAGATAGTGTTATTTGCTGACGATACGTTTTTGATTTTTAAAGTAGGTAGACATGTTAATAACTTTGACTAAGTAAATGACGCTATTTTTCAACTACATAACTGGTTTACATCCAACAATTTAGTGCTCAATAACAAGAAAACTAAATGTTTTCTTTGCCAAATGTAAAAAGTACTGTACATGATATTATACTGAACAATGACAAACTTGAGTTCATCAATGATACATCTTTTTTAGGGATTACGCTTGACTCCAAGTTACAATGGCCTCATATTGAGAATTTAGGTAAACGGCTTAGCTCCGCTGCCTATGCCGTAAGGAAGATCAGACAACTAACTGATGTGGACACCGCGAGGATAGTCTATTTTAGCTACTTTCATAGTGTCATGTCTTATGGTATATTATTGTGGGGTAGGGCAGCGGAAATTGAGTCTACTTTTATCTTGCAAAAAGGGCTATTAGGGCCATCTATAACTTGAGTAGTCGCGACTCTTTAAGAGAACTGTTCAAAATAGCTAATATCATGACGGTCCCATGTCAATATATTTATGAAAACATTATGTATACTAGAAAAAAATTGATGTTTTTAATCAACTAGGTGATAGGCATTGCTATAACACACGACATAGAAATAAATTAGACCAACCGCAGTTTCGTCTGTCAAAAATTCACACGTCTTTCATGGGGCACTGTGTTAGTTTTTATAACAAAATTCCCATTGACGTCACTAAACTTAGTGAAAATAAGTTCAAAGCTTGTGTAAAACGAACACTTTGTAAGCAAGCTTATTATTCAATAGAAGATTATTTAAAAGATAAAAATGCTTGAATAGATGCTATTCCAGCTCCACTTGAGTCATGACAACCTATTCAACTGTTGTTAGTTAACATTTCCTTTCTTCCTTCTATTAATTTAACACAATATGAACTTTTTTTTGTAAATGAGGGAACCATGTAGCCATTCTCATAAATAGTATTATTCGCTTTTTTAACTTAGACTCACCTGATGACCAACCTACATTGTTCTCCCATACCCCAGAACAGAATGTAGATGAAAAAGTTTGTAATTTCTTATTTTAAAAGAGTAACCGTGGAGTTTCTTGCCCTTCTTCTCCACAGGAATGACATTCTGAAGTGGCGGTAGAGTCTTTGTTACTTTTCTGACGATTCATAAATACTGTAATAGTTTACATGAATAAAAAATATTCTGATTCTGATTCATTTCAAATGTCTTCCAGTAATTTGTTCACCTGGACCAAGCCCAAGGAAAAGTTTGAGTAGTGGGAAAAAAAAATCAAAAATACTTATCATGAACTAAGAAACAATAATCTATTTTTCCTAGTCCGTGATATTAATATTCCAATTCCAATCTTTAAGGTAACATCAAACTACAACTGGTTGGTATTTTAATACAGCCATAAAGTCGAAATTGCCGTGAAACTGATTTATGGAATCCGAGTTTTACACTTTATAGTACCTTTGTGTGTTGACAAGATGTTAAATTTAGTAATACGGCAGTTATAGTTAATATTGTGGTTGCTAGTTTATGAATTAATATTGTAATGGGTAGTAGCAATATCTTGGGTTGCACTTTAATAGTTAGTAGAAGGGATGATGGTATGCGATTTTGATGGTGCTCAGTGTCGCGAAAGGCTTGTGGCGGGGCAGACATGCTATCCGAATCCGCCTGGCCGCCCGCACCGCGCATCGCGCTCGTGAGGCGTGGTTGCCGGGACGGCCGGTGGAGGACACTTTGATTTTATATTTTTTTTTGGACACTTCAACACAAGAAAAAGGGAAGCAACAAGTCATTCCGGCCGGCACGGACCCAAAACTATACACGAACTGTAAGAAACAATTAATACATTTAAAATTATTCAAATTTTACTAAAAAAATAAACACTCAGTAATGTGAGTCAACTCAGGAAAAAGACAATGTTGATATATTTATTTATCCGCAAAAAAGTATGGAACTATCTATCCATTTATATAGCGCGTGGCGTGGATTTTTAAGAAGGACACCAAGAAGCGCCTCGAAGCATTAGAGATGTGGTGCTACCGATGCATGCTCCGTATAATCTAGGCACAGAAGGTCAGCAATAATAAAGTTCTCCAGCGTTCTTGGTATGACCCGAATATTTATTTATATTTATTATTTATATTATGCAACCTTGAATGGATAAAGTACGATCAGAAGATAGAAAAAGAATTGGATGATTTACGGTTTGGGCAAGATTATGTAATGATTGGACTTCTGTTTTTTATTTAATTCTGTACCTAGTGGAGTGGAGGTGATGGAGGGAGGTCTTTACCCAGCAGTGGGACATTGAAGGTTAAAGAAAACATTTTGAGGGTAAATTTTACTATCGTTAAATGTCTTTGGTATTTGTGATTTCTCGTTTTATTAAGACGGAATTACTTTTTTACTTACTGGTATCTTAATTTGAACGCAATTTAGTACTAATTATTATGGTAATATTTTCACATAAATGGCAACTAAGATATTAAACGTGTGCCACTTATATCCGAATTCTTCAAAAGACTATTTATGATGACTAGTGTCCAAGATAATTATAATATTTGTGTTACTTCTCAAGCTGGTGTGGCAGAGGTGTACTGTGACCACTTACATTTTGACGACAATTTTAAGTCCCAATTTTAGAGGGGGCCAGTCTTTAAAATTGCCATTTTACCTGGTAAGATTCCGGACTCATTGATATATTTTTTCGACATAAAACTCTAATAACACTTTCTCCAATTGAGTAATCATATAAATGATCATGTGAGTGTCAGGTGCACCATGCCCTACAAACTCGACTAGGCAATCAAATAAAATGGCATGAATAAATATACTTCAAATTTTTTTTTACGAAACAGTTTATAATACCTGGGATCGTTAGCGTCTCCTAAATTTACATCTCATTTCCAAAATTCCTTGTTAATTGTAATAACTCACTCTCGAATATTAACCAATAAAATTGTGAATTAGGACGTAATTAAATAAAGATTATGAATAAAAAACTACGTTAGAACTCGACATGATTTCACAGAAAACCACAATACAAAACAATTTACACGCTCCATTCACTTCAATCCCCCATGAAAACAAACAGCGAAATGTCTTCGGCGAACAGAAGCAACACTCGGACCCACATTCCGTGGTCATAAAAAAATAAATTAGACGGGCCATTTGGGGGCTGCGGTCGGTTGACCGCGAAGTTACACTTAAAACGCACTTACAATATTCACCATATAGGAACGGCCACCCGGGGTGTGGTCATTGCTAAACTTGGATGGTGGAAGAATTTAATTTTGGAATGTACGGTTAAATATGTATTAATTTGATTTTGTCAATAAAAAAAGGACATTTTTCTGCAGTACTTGTAGCGATAATGATCATTAAGGCTAAGCAGCATTTGGTGGCATTTACGTTTTCAATTGTCTTCGTGTTTAAAATGCACTCAAAACCGTTGGTTCCTGTTATCACTTCATATAGTAGCTGAGCTGGATGCACTATGGACGGCTTACGGCTTGTTTCAATATTCAACTCAAGGATAGATTTGCTTATTTTCAGTAGAATTTTGACAGATTTTTCAAACAAAATATTAAATTCTACTGATAATAAGCAATTCTACTGATTCTACTGATAAATTCTACTGATAATAAGCAAATCTATTCTTGAGTTTTTTTTTTATGAAAACGTTGCCCCACACTAGGATTAATTCCGGTGTCGTGGGTGCGTTTACAAACATAAAAATTCACATACACAAATACCCAGATTGAATATTGAAACCGGCCATTAGTAAGTTTCAACAGGAGGTGACCACAATCTTGCCTCCATCAATCCTGAGTCCGAGAGTCTGATCTATTGTCTTACTTCAATTTGGAAAGAAAGGGATAATGCAAAGTCCTTATCAGCACATACACATACACCTACTGCTGGGCCTTTACAAACACTAGTGTTAGCTTACATCTGGCAACACCAATAGCGCCATCTTTATTCATATGTCAAACTAAAGCTATATAAGATCACACCGAATGACATTTGGCATTCTTGCTCGAGACGACAACACGCTAACATCGTTTATCGTTTACATATAATTATTGATTGTTGGTTTGGTAATAAGTGATTTGATTTGGTGATAAGCAGTTATACAGTGTAAGTAATTCTAAGCGTTATCGTTTGATTTTATTAAAATACAGAGGTATTTCGTGTTTATGTGATTCAAGGGTAATAATAAAATGGAACTATTATATGAAATTACTGATTTTATTTAACGAATTCCCCATTCTGGACTGCTGGCCATCAGTTCAGAAGTGGGATCGCAAGAAAATTCTATCAATTTTCTTTTCACGTCCACAATAAATGCAAATATCACCTCTAATAACACATATTTTGTTTATTTTTAAATGATTATAGGATTGCTACCCGCATTTGTTTATTAAGATAAATTGTGTATATTCCAATATTAAACGTTTGCGTTATGGTGTATACCACAACTTGTGACAAAGTTTGAGTGGCAGTACATTCTATCCATAGGTGTTACTGTTGAATTGGATGTACTTTATCTTTTAAACGTAATCTCGAAACAAAAAAAAGATATAAAACCGTTAATGTGGGTTTTTATTGGAATTTTTACTATTTTTATGAAAATGGTAAATGTACCTTAGACAGATGAGTGTTGATATAAATCCATTAAAACTTTTTAATAATTCTGGTACAGGGAAGTTACGACGCAGCGAGTTAAATAATAAGTATTTGACATGGTGTTGACATGTAACGTTGATCTCATGTGGCAGAAAGACTTTAGTTGGTGAATGACATGAATATTAGTCCCAATTTAGGGTAGTCAATGTTCTTCTAGCGTTAATACAAAACGAATGACTTAAGTTCCAGTTGCAATGGAGACAAATAGACACACCCGTAGTAGAGGCCTGTCTTTTACTGACGAGGACCATGGATCACCCAGGTGCGAGGGTGTGGGTGAGCCCAGGTGCGAGGGCAGGGGTGAGCCCAGGTGCGAGGGCAGGGGTGAGCCCAGGTGCGAGGGCAGGGGTGAGCCCAGGTGCGAGGGCAGGGGTGAGCCCAGGTGCAAGGGCAGGGGTGAGCCCATGTGCGAGGGCAGGGGTGAGCCCATGTGCGAGGGCAGGGGTGAGCCCATGTGCGAGGGCAGGGGTGAGCCCATGTGCGAGGGCAGGGGTGAGCCCAGGTTCGAGGGCGAAGAATTACCCAGGTTCGAGGGTAATGGATCGCTCATTATAGAAAGCAGAACTCCAAAATCGTTAAGGTAACGGTAGGAACGGGAACTATAATCGGCACGAAATAAGAAAATGAGAGTTGCGACGGATTCTAACAGTTCCACGGGCGATAGGAGATTCCGTGGCTACAGACAGAAGTACGGAAACGGCCACGACGCGCAAGGCGAGAACCGGGACGGCATCGTAGCATCAGCTCAAGTGATGGTGAGTCAAAACAGTCATCTAATAAGCGTAAAAAAAGAAAAGAAAGTATCCGAAACTAACATCATTTTGGATAAATTTCTGTCTATTTTAAGTAGCGTCAGGGGTTCAGAGAAGTCTAAGCTAACATTTAATACTAATGCAATACTTGAGTTTGATCCTATGAGTAAAGAACAAACTATTTTAGTATGGATCACCAAAGTCGAATGTGCCGAAATTTATAGTTGGGAGGGGAAAGAAATAATACATTATGCCCTCCCTAAACGGGTAGGGGTAGCAAAAACTTGGTATCAAGGTTTACCTTCTCTTTTACATACCTGGGGTGAATGGAAAAAGAAACTAATTGAATCGTTTCCTTGCCGCGAGGGCTACGCTGCACTCTTGACAGAAATGTTGGCCAAACGCGTTAAATAAGGAGAATCATTGGAGCACTATTACTACGCAAAGTTTATTCTACTAAATAGGTGTAAAATTTATGGGAGACAAGCTGTAGACTGTATTTTACATGGGATTGATGATCGCGCAATAAAAGTTGGTGCCCAGGCAGCACAATTTACTGAACCCGAACAAATTCTTAAATATTTTAGAACAGTTAACATAGGAAACACTAGGGAAGGACGTGATACGATGGTCAAGATAAGACAAAATCGTAAGTTCTCTTTCAACACCGCTAATCGACCCTCTAATTTTAAAGCTGGTCCATCCAGTTCTAATATACGTTGTTTTAATTGTAACGAAATTGGATATCTCAGTTAAAAATGCGAAAAACCTATTACTAAATGCTCGTTATGTAGGAGACTAGGTCATCAAGCCTCTAGTTGCTATAAAAATACAACAAATAATGGTTCGGCTAAAAATGACACTCAAACTTACAATAAGAATGAGAAGCAAGTATCCAAATTGAAATGCCATATAGACTTCGGGAGTCAATGTTCGTTAATCAGATGTAGTAAAGCCAAGTAACTTGCACTAAACATTGTAACTACTGAACTATCCATACTTAATTGAATAGGTGCAAATTGAATTACACCTATAGGAATAGTAACCGCTCCAGTGGAGATACAAGGGATTAGGAAAGTTATAGAACTTTATGTAGTTGATGATTACGTATTAAGTTATTCTGCTCTTATAGGGCACTCATTTACCGAGTCGCCAGATCTTATTGTCACTAAAACCCCATCTGAAGTAACCTTTAAAAAATTGGTAGCTCCAGAATACGGATAACGTCCAGTAACAGTGTCTCAATCCCTAAAAATGCAATAAGTGTCATACCTATTAGAACCGAACCGGATTACACCGGGAGGGCTCGCGTACAAGGGGGATTAAGAGGGAAGGAGGGAAGGGAATATTACCTCCTGCCAGGTGAATTATCACATTAAAGATAATCACGGTTCTTTGTTAGTATACAATGCGTCTCAAGGCGAATTGACTATTAAGTATAATCAATTACTAACCCGTTCTGTTGATATAAAATATTTAGATTCGTCATTTTTAAATTGTAGCCAAGTGTCTTTAGGGACTGTTTATACATGGTATGATATAAATTTTGGCGAAAACTTAAATGCCGCTGAAAAACGTCTGCTTAATTTAATAAATAGTCATCGAAATTGTTTTTCTAAAGGTCTAAATGACTTAGGGTTTACGCAAACCTCTGAAATGGTTATAGGGTTAAAGAACCCGTTGTTTACAGACCCTATCGTGTATCTCATGCCGAAAGATCAATGGTTAGCAACATGGTTCAAGAAATGATGGATAGAGGCATAGTTGGAGAATCGTCTTCTCCTTATGCCAGTCCTATCGGTTTGGTTCAAAAAAAAAGACCGGAGAAAAACGGTTATGTGTCGATTATCGAGCCCTTAATAGAAATACCAAAAATGATCATTATCCCCTCCCATGTATTTACGTTCAATTAGACCAATTGGCTGGTAACAAGCTGTTTACGTCCCTTGATCTAGCCTCTGATTATGGTCTATAAAATTCCAATATCTATTGAATCGCGAGATAAGACTGCGTTCGTCACGCCGGATGGACAATTCGAGTTTAATCGCATGCCAGTTTGTCTCGTTAACGCACCTTCTGTGTTCCAAAGGACAATCAATAAAATCCTTTACGATGCGAAAGTTAAATATGCAATCGTTTACATTAATGATATACTCATTCCCTGCAAAGACATAGATGAAGGATTAAAAAGACTAGAAGAAGTTTTACAGCTTCTCAAAAAAGGGGGTTTAACATTGAGACTTAGTAAATGTAACTTTTTTATGAATAATAATGATTTTCTTGGTTTCGAAGTGAATGCAACTGGTATTCGACCAGGTAGCAGAAAAACAGATGCTATTACAAAATTTAAAACTCCTCGTAATCTACACTAACTACGGCAATTCTTAGGTTTATCAGGGTTTTTAGGAGATTCATTAAAGATTATGCCATATCGGCATCCCCATTGACCGATCTATTAAAAAAGAATAGACCTTGGACATGCGACCAAGACAAAGACAAGTCTTTCAATCTAATCAAGACTCTACTTACCGAGCGTCCTTTATAGTAGCGTAGGGCCACCTATATGAAGCAGTCACCCAATTTCATACTGATGCCTGCAAAGACTGGCTGGCAGGTATCGTAATGCAAAAAGATTGCGCAGGTCCACTCCGTTAAGTGTCATATTTAGTCGTAAAACATCAAATGATGAATGTAAGCTTCACTCGTATGAACTAGAGACCCTCGCAGTAGTGGCATATTTGAATAGATATAGAGTATAAAATACATAAAAATTATAAGTTAAAAAGATGGTCGTGTTTACCGTGTGATTGGGGATGAGATTAAATGGTTAGTCCCAAAAGGAGTACGTTGACAGATACTGAAGCGGAATCACGATGATATCGGTTATTACGGTTTTGATAAAACTTTGCAACGAATTAGATAACACTACTGGTTTCCGAAAATGCGCCGCTTTGTTAAAAAAATACCTAGAATCATGTCTGGAATTTGCTCATCATAAAGCTCCAGGCGGTAAATTTCAGGGTGATTCAGAAACCCAGCATTCCTTTTCACACTGTGCACGCGGACCACCTAGGTCCTTTTATTAAAAGCAAAAAGGGTAATAGCTACTTATTAGTTCTAGTGGATATTTTTACAAAATACATCAATATATCTGCTGTCAAAGATACAAAGACTCAAACAAGTATACGAGTAATAAAGGAGCATGTTAGTTATTTTGGGACACCATCACGCTTAATAACTGATAAAGGGACTAGCTTTACTAGTGGGAAATTCAAGGAATTTACCTCTTTGTATGGAATAAAGCATATTTTTAACGCCGTTGCAACTCCTAGAGCAAACGGTCAAGTAGAATGTTTTAATAGAACGATTTTAGATGCATTGTCCACCTCTAATCATAACAAAGATGACAAATCATGGGATGATTATATTTACGATATCCAAGTAGGCATAAATACGAAACACAAAAAAGCCCCTCTGAATTACTATTTGGGTTTAATATTACGAATAGAACAGAAGGTATTTTAAATTCGGTTATAGCTACTACTACTCATGCAGTAAATTCAGAGGAATTAAACAAAATAAGAGATAAAGCAAGTGAAAGTATTACAGAACAACAACAGAAAGATACTGAGAGGTTTAATAGACGAAGGAGGTTAGGAAACAAATAAAACGTAGGAGATTTAGTTCGTGTAGAAAGACCAGTACCTCATGTCGGCAAATCCCAAAAGCTTGTGACTAAATTTCAAGGGTCATATCGTGTGGTGAAAGTGCTCCCTAATGAAAGATACTTGATTGAAGACACACCCTTGACTCGCAAAAACAATCGACGCTATGAAACCATAATAGCAATTAATAAAATACAACCATGGCTAACATTTCGTAGATACCTAGATAGCAGTGAATCAGAAAGTTATCATACTGACAGTAGTAAGTAGAAAATAATTAATGTAATGATGGGTGTCTATTTCTTATTTATCAAGGTATTGATGTATAAAACAGTTAGTTTTTATTATGAGTTATTCAATAGTTATTATTTCAGATTTATTTACAAGTCACATTTTTGGTTACTCTTAAATAACTAAAAAATTACAAACTACTTTAATGCTGTTCAAATCTATTTTTTATATTGTGAATGAATTAGAATTATATTTTATATTGTGTAATGAATTAGAATTCAGCGTGAGGACACGCTTTGAGCAGGAAGGCCGAGCTGTTAGCTTACATCTGGCAACACCAATAGCGCCATCTTTATTCATATGTCAAACTAAAGCTATATAAGATCACACCGAATGACATTTGGCATTCTTGCTCGAGACGACAACACGCTAACATCGTTTATCGTTTACATATAATTATTGATTGTTTGTTTGGTAATAAGTGATTTGATTTGGTGATAAGCAGTTATACAGTGTAAGTAATTCTAAGCGTTAACGTTTGATTTTATTAAAATACAGAGGTATTTCGTGTTTATGTGATTCAAGGGTAATAATAAAATGGAACTATTATATGAAATTACTGATTTTATTTAACGAATTCCCCATTCTGGACTGCTGGCCATCACTAGATAGAGTTATTTTTGGAAAAAACTAAATATGATGTTGTTTGTATTTGTGAACATTGGTTTAAATCGTATGAATTATTAATAAATTATAACAATTATTCCGTCTTAAGTTACTATACTCGTAAATCCAAGCTTCATGGAGGTACATTAATTTTGGTTAAAAAAAATATCAAGTCGAGAGAACGTAGGGATATCGTTGAGCTTTCAGTTGAACAGTGTGTTGAAATTTCTTGTGTTGAGCTGGATAAGCATATTATTGTGTGTGTATACAGACCCCCAAACAGTCAAAATTTTACTACATTTGAATCTGTAATGGAAGATGTGCTGAATAAAACTTTCATGAGTAAGAAGTCTGTTATAGTTTGTGGTGACTGCAACATAAATATTTTAGAAAAAACAATGTATAGTGACAGACTCTTACGTTTATTCAATTCTTTTAAGTTAATTAATGTTATCCTCGAACCGACTCGAATAACATTAACTTCTGCAACATGCATTGACAATATTTTTTGTAATTGCGATTATATGGATCAAGCAGTAGTTAGTTATCTACAATCTGATCACACTGGGCAAACAGTCACTTTCACTAATATTACGCCATTGAGAAGTGTTAAAGTTAAATCTAGAAATATACCACCTGCAACATTGCATACATTTAATACAGCTTTGAGTAATAAATTAGATATTTACATGAGTAACGCAAACGAACCTCATAAACTGTATGCTGATCTTTTTTCAATTATACAGGTACAATTTACTAGTAGCTTTCCCATTAAAATGAAAAATATCAAACCCAAGTTCACCTTCTGTGATTGGGCCACCGCTGGAATTCGTAGAAGTAGGAAAAAGCTATATGAATTATATGACCTAAAATCCCAAACGAATAGTGAAAGTTTTGCAAGGTATGTCGCAAATTATTCTAAAACGTTTAAAAGAATATTTAAGGCAGCAAAAGCGCTACATATAAGTAAAAGAATTAAATCTGCAGATGACAAAATTAAGGCCACCTGGAAAATTGTTAATAGTGAAACTGGGAGGTCTAAGCACTGCAGTGTGGACTTTACTCTAGAGACTGCGCGTGGGCTCATTCAGGCAGATAGCAACGTAGCTTAAGAATTCGAAATTTTTTTTACTAATATTCCGGTAGAGACAACAAAATCCTTAAATTGCTCTTCTTCCCTTGCAATTTCTTTTGTTAAAAACAACATTACTCTTTGTCCGGTGGAGTTCGGGTTTGAGTACACTAATCCCCGGTCTGTTATCAAAGTCTTTAATGATTTAAAATTAAAAGTAACTGAAGACTTATAGGGAATGTCGGTAAAAGTGTGTAAATCCATTATACATACAATCGCGCCACAAATAGCTATTATTTTTAATATGTGCGTAGATCAAGGAGTCTTCCCGAATTTAATGAAATTTAGTAAGGTAATACCACTGTTCAAATCCGGCGATAGTAAAGATGCCAACAACTATAGGCCAGTGTCTGTCTTGCCAGTGCTCAGTAAAGTGTTCGAAAAGATAATGCTCATGCAAATGCTAGATCATTTTAACGCAAACAACATCCTGCACGATCAGCAATTTGGTTTTACCAAAGGGCGTTGTACTACTGACGCCGGTGTAACTCTAATAAAGCATATCCTCGATGCCTGGGAGAACTCACAGGACGCCATTGGCATTTTTTGTGATCTTTCCAAAGCATTTGATTGTGTGAAACATGAAACACTGCTGCTTAAATTGGAGCACTATGGTATCCATGGTAAGGCACCTAATCTTTTAAAATCTTACCTAGAGGACAGACAACAGTGTGTTCAAATAAATCAAACTAAATCTCTGGGCTCTTTAGTTAAAATGGGCGTTCCACAGGGATCGATACTGGATCCGTTCCTATTCTTAGTTTACATAAATGATCTTCCTGAAGTAATTAAAAATCGAGCGAAGATAGTGTTATTTGCTGACGATACGTTTTTGATTTTTAAAGTAGGTAGACATGTTAATAACTTTGACTAAGTAAATGACGCTATTTTTCAACTACATAACTGGTTTACATCCAACAATTTAGTGCTCAATAACAAGAAAACTAAATGTTTTCTTTGCCAAATGTAAAAAGTACTGTACATGATATTATACTGAACAATGACAAACTTGAGTTCATCAATGATACATCTTTTTTAGGGATTACGCTTGACTCCAAGTTACAATGGCCTCATATTGAGAATTTAGGTAAACGGCTTAGCTCCGCTGCCTATGCCGTAAGGAAGATCAGACAACTAACTGATGTGGACACCGCGAGGATAGTCTATTTTAGCTACTTTCATAGTGTCATGTCTTATGGTATATTATTGTGGGGTAGGGCAGCGGAAATTGAGTCTACTTTTATCTTGCAAAAAGGGCTATTAGGGCCATCTATAACTTGAGTAGTCGCGACTCTTTAAGAGAACTGTTCAAAATAGCTAATATCATGACGGTCCCATGTCAATATATTTATGAAAACATTATGTATACTAGAAAAAAATTGATGTTTTTAATCAACTAGGTGATAGGCATTGCTATAACACACGACATAGAAATAAATTAGACCAACCGCAGTTTCGTCTGTCAAAAATTCACACGTCTTTCATGGGGCACTGTGTTAGTTTTTATAACAAAATTCCCATTGACGTCACTAAACTTAGTGAAAATAAGTTCAAAGCTTGTGTAAAACGAACACTTTGTAAGCAAGCTTATTATTCAATAGAAGATTATTTAAAAGATAAAAATGCTTGAATAGATGCTATTCCAGCTCCACTTGAGTCATGACAACCTATTCAACTGTTGTTAGTTAACATTTCCTTTCTTCCTTCTATTAATTTAACACAATATGAACTTTTTTTTGTAAATGAGGGAACCATGTAGCCATTCTCATAAATAGTATTATTCGCTTTTTTAACTTAGACTCACCTGATGACCAACCTACATTGTTCTCCCATACCCCAGAACAGAATGTAGATGAAAAAGTTTGTAATTTCTTATTTTAAAAGAGTAACCGTGGAGTTTCTTGCCCTTCTTCTCCACAGGAATGACATTCTGAAGTGGCGGTAGAGTCTTTGTTACTTTTCTGACGATTCATAAATACTGTAATAGTTTACATGAATAAAAAATATTCTGATTCTGATTCATTTCAAATGTCTTCCAGTAATTTGTTCACCTGGACCAAGCCCAAGGAAAAGTTTGAGTAGTGGGAAAAAAAAATCAAAAATACTTATCATGAACTAAGAAACAATAATCTATTTTTCCTAGTCCGTGATATTAATATTCCAATTCCAATCTTTAAGGTAACATCAAACTACAACTGGTTGGTATTTTAATACAGCCATAAAGTCGAAATTGCCGTGAAACTGATTTATGGAATCCGAGTTTTACACTTTATAGTACCTTTGTGTGTTGACAAGATGTTAAATTTAGTAATACGGCAGTTATAGTTAATATTGTGGTTGCTAGTTTATGAATTAATATTGTAATGGGTAGTAGCAATATCTTGGGTTGCACTTTAATAGTTAGTAGAAGGGATGATGGTATGCGATTTTGATGGTGCTCAGTGTCGCGAAAGGCTTGTGGCGGGGCAGACATGCTATCCGAATCCGCCTGGCCGCCCGCACCGCGCATCGCGCTCGTGAGGCGTGGTTGCCGGGACGGCCGGTGGAGGACACTTTGATTTTATATTTTTTTTTGGACACTTCAACACAAGAAAAAGGGAAGCAACAAGTCATTCCGGCCGGCACGGACCCAAAACTATACACGAACTGTAAGAAACAATTAATACATTTAAAATTATTCAAATTTTACTAAAAAAATAAACACTCAGTAATGTGAGTCAACTCAGGAAAAAGTCAATGTTGATATATTTATTTATCCGCAAAAAAGTATGGAACTATCTATCCATTTATATAGCGCGTGGCGTGGACTTTTAAGAAGGACACCAAGAAGCGCCTCGAAGCATTAGAGATGTGGTGCTACCGATGCATGCTCCGTATAATCTAGGCACAGAAGGTCAGCAATAATAAAGTTCTCCAGCGTTCTTGGTATGACCCGAATATTTATTTATATTTATTATTTATATTATGCAAGTCAACAAAAAAAATCGGATATCTTGGACACTTGCTGCGCCACAATAGATATTACCTGCTTCAAGTAATAATGATGGGCAAAATTGAGGGCAAAAGACGCGTTGGACGACGAAAGAAATCATTGCTGCGGAACATTAGAGAGTGGACCGGAATCGCCAGCGCATAGCAGTTGTTCCGTGTGGCTCAGAATAATGGCAGATTCGTAAAGCTGACAGCCAACCTCCATAAACGGAGAGGCACTTGAAAAAAAATCTATCTATATCTTCATGCCAGATTTCTTACGGAGTGGTGTAGAGCTAAATTTCTAAAGGATAAAATAATATTTTTATGAAAATACTTTGCAAGTGCAAAATAATGTTTACCGGAATGCAGAAACTAAAATAATGAAAGTAATTAAGATCGATTTTACGACGGATTTTCAACATAGAATTGTATTATACGAGGCATGCCTTTTAAGTTTTGTCTTTTGAAGAAAAAAACACAACTAGAACCTTATAGAACTTTTTATTGTTTTTCAAAGTATTCACCACGTAGCTTAATACACTTTTCTATTCGCTCAAACCAGTTATCTTTATCTTTCTTTTATCTTTTTTAAAAAAAACGTAGCCCCACACTAGGATTTCACATACACAAATACCCAGACCGGAACAAATAATTGTGGATCACACAAAGATTTGTCCCGTGCGGGACTCGAAACCGCGACTATTAGACGCAGTGGGCAGAGCGACTTAAGCTCTTAACCACTGCGCTAAATCGTCCGTATTATAACATTTAATCCACTCTAAAGTGGGGGGTGTTCAAAATGGCTGACTTGAAAGCGTCGACTGCTTCTGCACCGGACTGGAACCTTTGACCATGAAGACTTTTCTTAATTTTAGGAAATGTAAAGAAATCGTTAGGGCTTAGGTCAGAACTGTATGGAGGATGGTCGAGAATTTCTACTTTTTCCTGCTTCAAATACTCAATCGTTTGACGAGCGCTGTGTGAGCTTGCGTTGTCGTGGTGCAGGATGATGCGTCGCTTTGAGTTAGATTTTCGAAGATCGGCGATGACTTGTGGTAAACTAACTATGGTATACCACTCTGCGTTAACCGTTCTACGATCTTTAAGTGCAATAGTCGCAACATGGCCGGTTTTTCCAACAAACGTGGCCACCATCTTCTTTGAAGTGCTTCGAGAACGAACAACTTTAGTCGGCTTTGGCTCGTCTTGAAAGACCCAGATTGTAGATTGTTGTTTGGAATCAGGATCGTAGGCATAGATCCAAGATTCGCCACCACTTATGATGTCGTAGAAGTGATTTGACTCTCCTCGGGTGAACCTTTGCAGAGTTTTCTTACACCATCTGACGCGGGCCGCCTTCTGATCGTCGGAAAGCAGATGCGGTATCCAACGGCAAACTAGCTTTCTCACACCAAGCGCTTCGTGCAAGATCTTCTGAATGGTTGTCCCTGAGATGCCTAATAGAGCCTCTATCTCTCGATACTTCACATGACGATCTTCAAGAATTAGTTGTCTCACAGCAATGATGTTATCTTCAGTAAAGGCGGATTTTGGGCGTCCTTCGCGAGATTTGTCACTAACACTAGTATGTCCACGCTGGAATTCTAAATACCAGCGTTCGACAGTCCGCAGACATGGGGCTTCATCACTGAACACAGATGTTAGCTCTTCAAAACACTGAAGCCGTGTCAGGCCTCTTTTTAAGTTGTTGAAAATTATTGCACGAACATTTTCCTTAGAAAGATTCATTTTCGTACGTAACCTGACAGATTCCAATCGACGCTGTGACTAAACAATAGTAATCTTAATACTTTCAACTGTTTTGAGATTCAAAATTTAAACACATTTGAATATAGAAAAGTTCCAAATTCAAAATTGCCGGGAAATATGGAAACGACAGAACTTAAAAGGCCTGCCTAGTATATAGATTCCCCTCAAAATCCATTCCTTTATGTAAATTCCGGTAAATTAACTCTTAAGTAATAGAGGTAAACTTATTATTAGTACACCGAGAAAAAAACGAGAAAGATAAGAATATTATGATCGGAAAACCTCCACCAGTAAAGTAGTCACACATACCTTCACGTATACTGAGATCGGCTGGATTGATGAATTTATTGATAAAAAAAACTTTTCGACATAGAATTCGGACTTTGTGATCAGCAACTGTTTTCTAAGTATTTAATTGGCCCGAAAATCTTCGGTCAATATTTATACTTCTGACTATGAAATGACATCACCAAATTAGTTTGAATTAGACATGTATTGAAAAATAAAACTGATTGCTTTGCAGCGTAAAAAATTATATATAAACAATTGGTGTTGCCTAGCAACGTAACAATAAAACAGAAATTAAAATACTTTCTAACCTGCCTGTGTTAATTTTAGCGGTTTAAGGTTTAACAGTAAGCCTCTAGATAAAATTACATAAAATCAATCCACCTGTTCCATTTAATAAAACGCTTATAATACCGTTAAAATATTGTAGCGAGCTTTTTCTACTGATAGCATCCGGCTAGTATAAGAAGTATATTTATTTTAGTTGCAAAGGAGACAGTTTTAAGTCTCTCCTCTGTGCTAAAGAACGGTTGCTCGATTACGTATTTCCGGCTGACCATTGCGTTGAGATTTTATCTCTCTTTAAGAATGTGATACACTGAGTTGAAGGTTAACTCACAAAGTAGCGAACTTGTTGGGAACTAGAATTAACTTTTGAATTTGAAGTTTTTAATCGTAAGAGCTTAAAATATAGCCTCTATAGTGACACATGGTACGGCTAATAATAACAATGTTCTCGTTTCGGATCCTGTGTAAGACAAGGTGGTATTGGCTTTGGCCTATTTAGAAAATCACAGTGGCAGTCCGAAATCTGACATTATACTAACAATAGGCTCGCGCCTATTCCACTGGGATCTAATAACCGTGGCAACATGTGGGTGTACACACCTATTCCATAGCCCGGTTTGGAAATGTAGGCGTGACGGTGTCTGCTTTAAGGAACCACTTGTTAAGACCTTGCCAGCAAAATATTTTTATACTTTAAAATTTGTACTGGCAATGTGACATAAACATTATATTTTGAGGTCTCGTATCTGAAAAAAAAGCAGTCAAATAAGGATCTTTTGGCCAATATCGGAACTAACGCTGTCATCGAGTAAAATGTCACGTCATGACAGCCGCAGAGTTGCCGTTTGCTATAAAATTTCTTTTTTTAATTAGTAATCTTGGGGACCCACCTGTTGAAAAACTTGAAGGAGAGAAATTTTACTTAATGAACCCTAATTTCACACCGACGCCCCCTGTCAATGTCATCTATGGGCCAAAAGATTCTTGTCGCATTATATTATATACCCACAAAGCGCTCGTAGCGCTGTGCGACCGTGGTGTTCTTAGCGATCAGATCATTAAGTAGCGTTCGACTCGGTCGGCCTGAGATGGGTGACCGTTGTAGCATTTTTCATTATCGAGCGTCTCCGTGCTTCGGAAGGCACGTTGAGCCGTTGGTCCCGCTTAATGTGGTAGTCGTTAAGCCAAGTTGGAAGCCTTATAGGCGGCTTGATAAGTTCCAATAGCAGGTGGCCATAAACCTGCCTCCACCAATCCGCACTGGGTCCGCGTGGTGGAGTATGACCTGATCTTTCTCACCTCGATTTGTGAGAGAAGGCCCTTGCTCATTAGTGGGCAGTATAGGCTGATATTGTAAACCCACCGAGAGCCTAGCACAAAAATATTGACATTAGCACTAGCTAGTTAGTATGTCATTCGTGTTACGGTACAAATTTACCAAATAAACATGAACGTGAGAGCACGCTTCCTCGCTAGCGTCACTTTAACATCTATATTTTTATGCTAAGCGCTCTGATTTCAAATTCCACGAAGGTTTTTAAACTACAAAAGTTTGGTGACTATTTCGGCTATATGTAAGAAGTCTAAGAGACTTTTTCTTTGTGTTTCACCCTTCTGCGCGCGTCCGGTTTTGCAGAATCTTTTATATTCTTGTATACCCAGGATCAGATTGTTGCTTCTTAAACGCAAGGATTAAGACTTAAATTTTAATTATGTTTTAAGTAGTACCTATTCATTTTTATTTAAAGAGTTTGTTTTTGAAGACTACCTTTTTTTAAGCTGTGGAATTTAATCTGATTTATTGCTGACATTTATGTTACTAGTTTTGCTTCTTTTTTTGTAGTATCCGAATGGTTGATAATCTTAACAACTTTATTGGACGAGATACCGTGTTCATCCCGCGAGATCGCGAGTTCAATCCCGCAAGGGACAAGTATATGTGTAGCATACAAGTATTTGTTCCGGTTTGGGTGTTAGTCGCACACACACCCACGATACAAGTCTGATACTTGGAATGAAGCTACTTAAAAAGAAAACAAAGCAACAGTTCTCCACTGCATAAAATAGGTATTTCCATAAATATCATCTCATAGATCAGCTTTGTGTTGTACACATCCGGCTTTCAACAATGACTTTCATCAGGCAATCGATTCATCTAAACATAAGCCATTTATAGAGGTTTATTGCTATAGATAATTTAGCCATACGTTAATTCGTGGCGGAATAGTCTCAGTTAAGACTCCTATAGAGACCTTGAGTATCAGATTTATCAATTTCTTGTATTATCTCCTCTAATTTACAATTTCAAGTTCATACGTATTTTTGCTAAATTATCAAATCATATAACGAAGGGACTTGCTAATTTTTAATAGGACATAAGCATGAAGCGGCTACAGTCAGTTTTCATCGAATCATCATCAAAGCAGTTACTTAAAGTAAAATTAGACTAAAATTCATATTTTCCAACTTCGCTGGAACCCTAAGCCAGAATCGCTTGAAAACTCTCATAGCACCGAGATATTCATACACAACTTTTAACAATCTTGCCGTCAATTTTTACCGAAAGTTAGCGAAATTTTTACAACTAGACTTTGCAGTTCAAACATGTTGCTATCGCTTAGAACTCCGTAATTGAGAGTTCGTTAAAATGTAGCAGTTTATGTATGAGACTGTGAAAGGATTTTTAAATGTCCTTTTATAAGTTTAAGGCGTTTCAATTTCTGGTAGGTATAGCATACTAGCGATTGGGAAGGCCTATGTTCAGCAGTGGACAAATATAGGCTGAAATGATGGTGATGATGATAGCATACTAGGTCAAGATTTATACTTGCTAGAAGTAAAATATACTTTGACATCAACTTGGCGTTCCATGTGTATATTTTGAACAACGTAAGGTAGCGTAGAGGAAGGGTGCGGATCAAAGTTTCTACATAAGATTGAATCCGAAATGATCCGAAAACAGCTAAGGTCATTGATATAACCCACAGAATTAGCAAGCTATAGTGGAAATTGACTGGTCATATTTTGCGAAGATCCGATATCCGTAGGGTTAAACGTGTTTTATCTAGACCGCGATTCGGCAAACATAGTGCAGGATGCCCTACAGCTAAGTGGAATAACGATATACGCAAGGTGGCTGGCAGAGATTAAAAGCGAAGAGTCGAAGACTAGGAATAGGCTTACATCGAGAAATGGACTAATAATAACTATGATGATGATTTCAATATCAAAAATAAAAGATGATCGTAACTCTTATCCATTTTATAGAGTTTCATCAATAACTAATCTAAACTTGTTATACAGCATAATCTCAATATGGTCCGGATATTCTGAACGAAACTCGTACGAAAAACGCAAGTAACTTAATTGAATTTAGCTTTGCCACAAATATAGGATGCCCTAGGAAATCCTTCATGAAAATAAGTAAAACGTCAGTTTGCAGAAGGCTATTAACTTTTTTTAAGAAAAAAAACAAACCCCAGCCCCACCGTTCGCTTAGTAGCCGGCGCGGGAACATGCAAAAAAAAATGTTCGTTTACCGATCCTCTAACAGAGTTAATGGCTGCTCCCACCTAGCTATACTGGTTTTGGGACAAGTCATAAGAGCTTAGAATCGTGACGGATTTGTGTTGCTACTGATTGCTAGAATAATGTCTTGTCTTCCCTGTGGATGTTTTATACTTAGTTTAATATCTTGCCGACTCGGGCGGAAACAAGTTCAGTCATTTAATTTAGTCACAACAACTTGATTTTAATCCTGTCTTTGTTCATTAAAAAAACATTTTTCAAGTGAAGTCTTCTAATAGCATGCACAGAAATTATACCACGTTATCATTATCAGGCAAAAAACGTCCACAGCAGGACTAAGGTCTTCCTCACTGATGACTGGCTTTTTGTAGTAGTATGCGTCCAGCTGTTACTCGCGACCTGTGCCAGGTCATCAGTCTATCTTGTGGGGAAGGGCCTACTCATATATCATACATTAATTTTTTAATGGTCAATAAATCATTTACAAACTTCCGATAAAGGTGAAAATTACAAATAATCAAAACGAAATTTGACGCCGGGACCACGTATAACTGTGTTATCGCTGGTCTTAAAATTACGACCAAAGCCGGGTAGGTAGTTTTTTTGTGTAGTTCATCACGACGACGCGTATTTTGCCAGTGTCAAGTATCACGGGTCAACATGAAATTTGACTTTGATTGCAAAGCATTAAATTTCGGTAGTTTAGGTCGTAATAAGACGGAAAAAAAATATATGGCATGAAAAACTTTGCTTTTGTGCTTAGAAGACTGATTGAACGAAATTTTAAAAAATCTCGGATTTTAATTTTTGATTGAAAATAAAACTATTGAAATAAAAATGTTTATTATTTTTATTAAGTTTTACTATCAAATTAGCTTACAGAAAAGTGGAAAATAACTTAAAAGTGCACACTTTTACTTTTTCTTTTATGTTCATAGCTACTTTCTCTCAATAAACCCCAAATATAGTCGCCCATCATGTTTTTATTGTATTGGCCTTGATAGCGTTGTTCAAAATTCATGATGTCCTGATGGAAACGTTCTCCTTGCTCTTCGGAATAGGCTCCCATATTGTTTTTAAATTTATCCAAATGAGCATGCAGCATATGTACTTTTAATGACATCCTGCAGCCCATGGCCTTAAAATTTGTAAGCATATCCTCAACCAACTTTTCGTAGTTTTCAGCTTTATTATTTCCTAAAAATCCAGAAACTACTGCTTTAAAACTGTTCCAACTTGCTTTTTGAGTACGATTCAGCAACGTTGGAAATTTTTCATCGGCGAAAATCTGTCTTATTTGCGGACCAACAAAAACCCCAGCTTTAACCTTTGCTTCCGATAACTTCGGGAAAAAATTTTTTAAGTATCCAAAAGCTTCTGAAGTTTCATCCAGTTTTTTAACAAATTGTTTCATCAACCCTAACTTAATGTGCAAAGGCGGCATTAACACTTTTTCCGCTTCAACAATCGGCTCAAATTTGACGTTCTGTTTTCCGACACACAATTCTGTTCTTACAGGCCATGACCGTTGAATATAGTGTTTAGAATCCGCTCTGCTATCCCACAAGCACAAATAACACGGATACTTTGTATATCCACCCTGTAGCCCCATTAAAAATCCCACCATTTTAAAATCTCCAATCAGCTCCCAGTTATACTCACGATACTTTACAGATTCAAGCAAAATTTTGACACTTTCATAATTTTCTTTAAGATGTACTGAGTGAGCAATTGGAAGAGACGGAAATTTATATCCGTTGTGCAATAGAACTGCTTTTAAACTTTTTGTAGAGCTGTCAATGAATAAACGCCATTCGCTAGGGACACAGGGTATGCCAATTGCTTCAAACATACCTTTAATGTCATTACAAAAACAAAGTCCATCTTCCTTCGTGAAAAACGTTGCAAACATTTCATGCCTAGTCCGCTGATCCGTGATCTTAACATCATCAAGCAAATTCCACTGTTTTAACCGAGAGCCTAGAAGCTCTGCTTTACTTTTTGGCAAATTTAAATCTCTAATTAGATCGTTAAAATCTTCTGAAGTAATGAGATAGTGTTTTGGTTGTTCAGGTGTAGGCAAAAACTCCTTATCGGAATTACTTTTATAAGAACTAAAAGATGAGCTACTTTTCTGCGATAATTTTTTTGGTGGCTCAGGTACTGGTCGTGTCAGGTCGTGAGCAATTGGAGCAGAAGAAGATTCGAGGTCAGGATATTCAATAGATTTTGCATTTTTACCTCTACGTCTTTTACTCGGATTCACCATACAAAAGTAGCAGTCAGTAATATGGTCTTTTGGTTCTCGCCAAATCCTTGGTATTGCAAATTTCATAGACCTTTTCTCACCTCGATACCAACCTAAAAATATAAAAATAAAAATTAATATGTCTCTTATTTTGGATTCATCGCTTAATTAAATAAAAATTGCTTACCTTCCAAACACCTTTTACAATAACTACAAGCAACATGTGGAGCCCATGGCTTATCTTGATTCCGTACAGGACAGTCAAAATATGCTTCATAGGCTTCACAGAGAACGTGAGATGTCTTTAGTTCATATTTCACGTCTCGAACTTTAATAAATTGACCACATATAAAACAAAATGCATCAGCATCGTATTTGCACTTTCGTGACGACATTTTAAGTTATTCTGGGCTTGTAAATAACACCTGATGGTTGTTTATCACTCGGGTGCCATCTAGCGGCACAGTGTAAACGTTAATACCCCACTCTCACCGCGCGGTCTTTTTAAAAATATTAAAATCAATTAAAATTTATGAAAAAATTGAAAAATGAGTATTATTATTATAACTATCACAAAAGCAAACTTTGTACCGAAAAAAGGTATTTTCTTTTCGTTTTTGTGCATAACTAACTGGAAAATAATAGTATAAACTTTAGGACAAAGAACGAAAATTTTTTTGTAGAGTCGTGTTATGAATATAACTATTAATTTTTAAATTAATTAAACTCCCCGATGAACTTCATGATAACGATGATAATGAAATTGATGAAGTACCCTACCCTGGATAGTAAAGCGATGCATACTTTACATACCAATTGCGACGGCAGGAAGTCGAAGAGTGATGTTGTCAATTTGTTTTAATTTCCAAAACTTGTGTTATTTCGACTAATAATGTGTAATGTTGGTGGAATATTAACCATTATGTGTTCTTATATGTGCAACTTCCCTCAAAACGGCCGCCGTAATTGGTATGTAAAGTATCCACCGCTTTACTATCCAGAATGGGGTAATTCATTAATTTCATTATCATCGTTGTCATCAAATTCATCGAGAAGTCGAATTAATTTAAACAAACACGATTATATATCTCACTGGACACTGGCAAAATACACTTAAAATTAGTGTGAAGCCATAACTTAAAGAAAAAGAAGTATTACGAATATTAATTTCAAAATTATTCAACTCCTCGATGAACTTGATGATAAAGATGATTATGAAATTGATGAAGTGCCCCATCCTGGATAGTAAAGCGATGGATTCTTTACATACCAATTGCGACGGCCGTTTTGAGAGTAATCGAATAGGCACGTTTAATCACTTTGTTACAATTACCTTCACTCGTACACATATAAGAATACATAATATTGCACCACCATTTCACATTATAATTCAAAATAACACAAATTTTTGGAAATTAAAACAAATTGACGACATCACTCTTCGACTTACCGCCAAAACTCCGGGTAGGTAGTTTCTTAATATTAAATACATCTATTCCTTCTTTACTTAAAGAGTTTTCAATAAATTTATTCTTAAAATGTGCTACTGTCGTCATCTAGTATAAATGCGTGGAACTAGTATATTCGTTTGAAACCTTTCTTAATAATGGCTGTGTACTTCACAGTAGCTCCCTTGAGACAACTCCAATGAAAGTGATTTGGTCATGATTTCGTAAAGATTTAAAAAATAAAACGCCTATGAACATACGTCTGAATTTAAATTTTATAAGTGCGTTGGACTAACAATATTTCTACACTGAAACTTACATTAGCATACGTGTATTAGGGAAAACACCTATGAAAATGAATACGACCCCGCCTACTTTGCTTAAACGGGAGTGGCAGAAGTGTTACTGTGTATATGATGTTAGACTCCACACAAGTCTTTATACCGGGTACCGGGTCTGTTTAGTTTCATAGATATGTAGATCTTCAGGGGTTTATTTAGTGTTTTGTAATTTGCTTCATGCTAAGTCTCTTGCAGGGTACAAATTTCCAACATGTTCTATAAGAACATGAATTGGAACCAATTTCTTTTTTTTATGTTGCTGGACATAAGCAATTATCCTTCTATCGCAGGTGCGTATACAAAAACACCGAGACTGAAGTGTTTCGAATGGGCAGAGTGGCTTGCGTTATGACCGTAGGCGAAGCTGCCGTCTTCAGAATCTTGACTGTTTACAGTCTTTATAAGGATTCTGCAAATATTTGTAGTTCTATGCTAAAATATAGAACTTCTATACTAAAGTATAGAACAGCTAATATTTGCACTCTGTCTTTTAAATGTAGCCGGCTTTTATGTGCCGTCTCATAAAGGAGTGTTATTCTTATACGAACTATAGAAACACACCGTCACACCTATATTCCCCAAGCGGGAGTTACAGAGTTGTACTTGTACATTCACATATCGCCAACGATGTTAGGGTCTCAATATAATTTGGCCGAACTATGGAGTACGGAACACTCCATCAGCCGAATCTATAGCCAATGTTTTAGGCACAATTTCAGACTCTAGAATGTGACTAAGTATATTTCGATGGAAAAAGCACACTTTGTCTGTCCTAGGATTCAAACTCAGTTCGATGATCACCGCTCACATTATGGTACTGTAAATGGTAGAGCCTTGTAGTAAATAAGCTCTATTACTTGTCGAAGTAGTGACATTGTTACTACGTTTCACTGGTAAACACAGTGTGAAAACACCAGTGGGTCTACCTGTAAAGGCGCAACCTCCTCCGGGAAGAGCACTAAACGGCCCGCATCGTATCGATGACTGATTTACATCGGCAGCGGTGATATTTTTATTAGAAGCAACCCAAAAGCTCCTTTGTCTCCTCTTCTATTAAAAATACACAAATGTGTCTAATCCCATAAAACCAAAAGTTCTTATCTATCGCTTCCATCATTATTTTTGTCACTTCAAAACCACTTTACTAAAAGCTTAAACGTACGCCAAATCTCATTAAGCCAATCTCATAAATTTTATTTCGGGGGTAATCTTAAGTGAATTACAAATTACCTCATTACATTGTTTACATAAAAATGATAGTGTTCTAAATTAAGAAGGCGTCTGCGTCAAGAAGCTTATTTATTAAGAAAAATCTAGAGACCGTATTGATTTTAATTTCAGATTTATTTTATTATTAACTAGTTTCTGCTCGCGACTTTGTCCGCGTTGACTTAAGGCAGGAAGGAGGAGGATAAAAAGTATCTTATGTGTTAATTTAGGTTATAAACTATCCGTGTGCCAAATTTTATCCAATTGCCGTTTTTGCGTGATTAAGTAACAAACATCCAAACACCTACACATTCAAACGTTCACATTTATAATATTAGTATGATTAGTTCTCTGTAAGGTGCTTTATTCTTAGCTGGATACTTAATGGTTTTCTACAATTTTCTTACAATAGACTGCTTAGCTTGATACTCGCATTTCTGCATGTTTCTGAAATAAATAAACTTCGGGAATAAAGACGTGCCGGTATTAATATTTATTAAAATTTGTTTTACTACCTATAACTCCGTCTTTACACAAGTCCAAAGGAGTTCTGTACTAGTAACCAACCCGAGACTGAAAAACATCTAGTGTAGCAATATGTAAACTATATTAGAAGTCCATTTTGGCTCCAAGGTAGGTCCGGAGTTATCTGGAAGGCACCAAATCTCCGGTCCCATAAACACGTCGCCCTGACGTTTGTAGCGGTTGTCTGGCGTAGTTTGCAACTTTGCTAGTTCGCGACTTGACTGAGAATGTTACAAAGAAGAACTTAAGGTAACATAGCCTTTTAGCCATGACCATGCAACTTTGAAAGATCTAGTAATATTAAGTGTTTGTGTGGTTATGTGAAGCATTAATGTTGTTGTCGTGAGATATCTGCGTTCGATTAGTTTTTCTCTTATTTTCTTGCTATGGGTGACTAAAGCTGGCGAACATTTTAGCATCAATCAAGCTGTGTTTTACCACAAGAGAGTGAGGCTCTCGTAAGCTTTATAGGTAGCTTCAGGATACGTGTAGTGTACTAATATTTTAACTATATTAAAAGACCAAGTGCACCAAATTTGCGCTCTCAGAAACACGTTGCCGTGACGTTCACAGTTGTCTGGCGTAATACGCAACTTCGCTAGTTGGCGACTTGGACACAACGACGGGGGTACTCTAGCATTTGCTTGGTAGAAGCTATTAAAATTTATTTTGTGTAGTAATGACAATGCAAAATTTCAGTTGTTCACTGTGGTATTGGGGTACTAAAACAGTTTTTGCCTTAGCTTCTTGCTGTGGATGTCCTAAAAAGGGTCAGTAACAGACTCATTTAGCATCGTCCATGCAATTTTGAAAGAGTTAATAATATTTGATTTTATGTAGTTATATAAAGCATACATTTCTACAGGTACCTACTATATTAGTGTTTCTTTTAGTTTCTTGCTCGAAGTGTCACAAAAAGCGAATAAAAGTATCTAACCATTTAGCGCAAACCAAGCAGTCTTTTACCACAAGAGCTAGTTTCGAAATACGAGTAGTTTATATAATACATTAAATTTGAAAAAAACAGACTAAGCCCCACACTTGGATTTATTCCTGTATACGTTTACAAACTTGTAGGTCACACAAAGATTTGTCCCGTGCGGGAATCGAACCCGCGACTAATAGACATAGTGGGCGGAGCGCGATATATACTTAATTAAATTAGTCACCGATTTCATTTAGCTGAAATTCAACATCGGCAATTGAAGGGGCATCTAATTGCTGTTACGTAGCCATGATGATACCCCGAGTCACACTTCACAGCACCAAAATAATCTGTGTCCATAAATTTAATTTGGAGATCCAGGAAGATATTACGTGATTTTCGAATCACGGCGAAGGAAGCGCTGTGTACGAGCTAAATGAACCGATAATGTTCGGATCAGTTGGTGCACTCGGTCGGTTGGATCGCTTCAGATTAAGTTTGGGTTTATAACTAACTTTGGTTGTGGCTCGGCTGGCTTAGTTTATTTATACTTGGATGTTAAAATGTCCAGCTTGTAATTAACAAACCTGAAAACTAACTACTACGAGTTTTTTGACGAGTGAAAGAGTGATGTCGACAATTTGTTTTAATTTCCAAAATTTGTGTTATTTCGAATAATAATGTGATGTTGGTGGTATATTAACTATTGTGTATTCTTATATGTGCATGAGTGAAGGTAAGCAAGGAAGTGATAGAACGTGCCTTTTCGATTTCCCTCAAAACGGCCGTTGCAATTGTTATGTTAAGTATCCATCGCTTTACTGGATGAGGTACTTCATCAATTTCATTATCATAGTTGTCATCAAGTTCATCGGGGAGTTGAAATAATTTAGAAATGAAATCTTACAATCACGATTATGCGTCTCACTGGACATTGGCAAAATATACTTAAAATTAGAGTCACAGCATAAGACCCTAAGATAAGACCTATATTAGCAGGACGCAAAGGTCGAAAAAAATCCTGATCTGTATATTCCTGGGGCATCATGGAATAGGTACAATATTTAAAGCAAGTAAGGGCAAGAAAGGAGTCTTCGTAACCGGCGAGCGGTAGAGAAAGAACCGGTTGGAACTCTATGTTCTCCACCAACCCAGCAAAGGATCTGGCGTATTGATACAGCTAGATAGATACGTTTAAAGTACGTTATGATCCCTTCTCGAATTTTGAACTGATATCATACTCGTGCTAAGAATCTCCGGCAGAGATTCGGCTACCACCAAAACCGAAAATTGGCCCTGGTGACATACAACGCACGCACATTGAGGACAGATGAGAAGCTAGTTGAGCTGGAAGAAGAGTTAAACAAGTTGCGGTGGAGTATTGTTGGTTTATCGGAGGTCCGAAGAGAGGGCGAGGACACGATAACCTTAAAATCCGGCAACTTGTTTTACTACCGGGAGGGCGAACAGCAGTCCCAAGGTGGTGTCGGATTTATCGTCCACAAGTCACTCATAAACAACGTTGTGTCCATCACTAGTGTGTCGAGCAGGGTAGCGTACCTGATACTCAGAATATCCAAAAGATATTCGCTGAAGGTCATACAAGTCTACGCACCGACCTCGGCATACTCAGATGATGACGTCGAAGTTATGTATGAGGACATTAGTAGAGCCATACATACTTCCAAAACACACTTTACAGTGGTTATGGGTGACTTCAATGCGCGGCTGGGCAAACGGGGCGATGATGAGTTGAGAGTGGGGCAATTTGGATATGGGCAGCGCAACCCCAGGGGTCAGAGGCTGGCCGAATTTCTGGAGAAAGAGGGACTCTTTATGATGAACTCTTTCTTCCAGAAGCCGCCTCATAGGAAATGGACCTGGATGAGCCCTGATGGTTCCACAAAAAATGAGATAGACTTCATCATGAGCACCAAGCGACAAATATTTAATGATGTCTCCGTGATTCATAGGGTAAAAACCGGCAGTGATCACCGAATGGTCAGAGGCACATTAAATATTAATGTCAAAATGGAAAGATCGCGTCTGATGAAGTCTACGCTCCGACCTACTCATGCATATATCCAAAACCCCGAGAACTTTCAACTCGAATTGTCAAACCGCTTCGAATTGCTAGACAGCAGCGCATCAGTGGACGAAATCAACAACAGGCTGGTAGAGACTGTTCATACGGTCGGGTCCAAGTATTTTAAGACCCACCGTAAAAATAGGCCTCAAAAACTATCTGACTACACCCGAAACCTCATGGCTGAGCGACGTTCCATGACGCTCCAAACCTCCGATGATGCTAAGTCCTATAGGCAGCTTAATGGACAGATATTGAAGTCCTTGCGACACGACTTACGGTCCTTCAATGCAAGGCGTATTGAGGAGACCATAGAGCAGAACAAGGGCTCTAAAGTGTTCGCAAGAGACGCGTCTATTGGGCAGAGCCAGTTGACGAAGCTGAAGACGGAGGACGGAAACGTAACGTCAAATAGGTCAGAGGTGCTCAGGGAGATAGAGAGGTTCTATGGACAGTTATATACCTCAGTAGCTAAACCTGTTGTTGACTTGGTAAAAGACCCAAGAGCCAAGCTAACCCGACACTGCACTGAAGATATCCCGGACATCAGCCTGTGCGAGATTAGGATGGCTCTCAAACAACTAAAAAACAACAAAGCGCCGGGTGAAGACGGAATTACTGCAGAACTTCTGAAGGCGGGCGGATCGCCGGTACTTAAAGTCCTTCAGAGGCTATTTAAGTCCGTCTTGCTTGAAGGGAAAACGCCGGAAGCATGGAACAGGGGTGTGGTGGTGCTGTTTTTCAAGAAAGGTGATAACACCTTATTGAAGAACTATAGGCCCATCACACTGCTGAGCCATGTTTATAAGTTGTTTTCGAGAGTCATTACGAATCGTCTCGAACGAAGGCTTGATGACTTCCAGCCTCCCGAACAAGCCGGTTTCCGGAAAGGTTTTAGTACCATAGACCACATACATACGCTGCGGCAGGTTATACAGAAGACTGAGGAGTATAATCGGCCACTATGCTTGGCGTTTGTGGACTATGAGAAAGCCTTTGATTCTATCGAGACTTGGGCGGTTCTTAGATCTCTCCAGCGATGCCGCATTGACTATAGGTACATCGAAGTGTTGAAGTGCTTGTATAATAACGCCACCATGTCAGTCCGAGTACAGGGGCAGTGCACGAAGGTGATCCCCATAAAAAGAGGAGTAAGACAGGGAGACGTCATTTCTCCGAAACTGTTTACGGCCACCTTAGAGGACGCCTTCAAGCTCTTGGAATGGCAAGGACTTGGCATCAACATCAATGGCGAATACATCACTCACCTTCGATTTGCCGACGACATTGTGGTCATGGCGGAGTCGCTGGAAGATCTAGGACGAATGCTCGGTGACCTCAATAGAGTATCCCAACAAGTGGGTCTTAAAATGAATATGGACAAAACAAAAATAATGTCTAACGTCCATGTCGTACCCACCGCACTCACCGTTGGGAACTCTACTCTTGAAGTTGTCGACGAATACATTTACCTGGGACAGGCAGTCCGGTTAGGTAGGTCCAACTTTGAGAGAGAGGTCAATCGACGAATCCAACTCGGCTGGGCAGCGTTCGGGAAACTGCGCAACATCTTCTCATCCAAAATACCTCAGTGCCTAAAGACTAAAGTGTTTAGTCAATGTGTGTTACCAGTGATGACATATGGATCAGAGACGTGGTCTCTTACAATAGGTCTCATAAAAAAGCTCAAGGTTGCTCAGCGAGCTATGGAAAGAGCTATGCTCGGCGTTTCTCTACGTGATCGAATCAGGAATGAGGAGATTCGTAGAAGAACCAAGGTCACCGACATAGCCCTCAGGATTAGCATGCTGAAGTGGCAATGGGCTGGCCACATAGCGCGAAGATCGGACGGGCGTTGGGGCAGAAAGATTCTAGAGTGGAGACCACGTATTGGCAAGCGCAGCGTAGGACGACCGCCTGCCAGATGGACCGACGATCTTGTGAAAATCGCAGGAAATCGTTGGATGCAGGTGGCATCGGACCGGTTACGCTGGAAAGCGATTGGGGAGGCCTATGTTCAGCAGTGGACAAGTATAGGCTGAAATGATGATGATGATGATCATACTCGTTATCCAAAACACTAAAATCTTTCCAGAGTATGCCAACCCCATTTGAGGAATGTCGGTGTCGGTGTTTATATGTGTATTTTTTTAATTCCACTACAAAGAACTAGGATTGAGCTCAAGATTAAAACCGTATTTTTTTCTTTTTACAATCTCAGCCACTTAACATTCTACAGCGATCGTATTTCAACGTCGGGAAGAGCTGGATCTACCATCTTCTCACACGTACGTGAAATTCTTTGTGGCATCCTACCAGAAGCTTAGCACTTTAGTTTGGTATAGGTGTAGTAACAGCTATGGATGTTTGTGTAGCCATGCGAGATTGCAGTATTTTTAGCACCGTTGGGCTCAGTCGGTCTGAGAAGAGTAATCACACACACACACACACACACACCGTTACGCCTATATTCCCCAAACGAGGGTAGCAGAGGTGTATTGTATACATCCACTATTAGCCGACGATGTTAGGTTCATACCATACCATATACCGGGCACAATTCCAGACTCCGGACTGATACTGGGAGTTTTTTTGCTAGAAAAACTACATTTGTCTGACCTAGGATTTGAACCCAGGACCTAGTGATCGCAAAGAAAATTATACGCCACTAGACCAACGAGGCAGTCGATCGTGAGTGATCAAAGTCAAAAGTTAAAGTCAACATTTATTTATTTGTTTGGCCAATAAAAGAGCACTTACAAACGTCAAAATTATTACATTTTTTATATCTACCACTCATAATTTGTATGAAACCTGTTTTGAGCCTCTTGCTTCAGGAAAACTTAACACCATTGGTCCCGCCTGCCACGTAATGTCGTAGTCGATAAGCCAAGTTGGATTCCTTAGAGGTGACTTTATAAGTACCAACTGCAGGTGGCCACAAACCTGCTTCTACTAATCCGTACCCTGATTTGTGAGAAAACGCCTTTGTTGAACAGTGAGGCAGTATCGATGTTTCCATTCTACTAGTCATTTCTTGTTTTTAGTAGGTAGTGAATTATAACATATTCTGTGTCATTTTTAAATATTTGACAAAAATGAAAAGTTTTGAAATATTACGTATTCCAAATAACTGACTATCTTTTTAAAAATAGACTAATAAATTTGGATATTGAATTGTGTGTTTCATCTAAATCGCAAATCTAGAGTCTCCGTAACCGGCGAGCGTGTATGAGAGGGGAGGAAGCCAGAGAGGTATGTAAGGAAAGAATCTGTTGAAACTCTGTACTCTCTGCCTACCCCGCAAGGGATTTGGCTTGATGATGTAGATAGATAGAACTTCATATTCCCATATGTACTGCTTCACTCATTAAAATCAGTTAGCTATGTGTGTTACTAACCTTGATAGTAGTAAAGGATGAAATGAAACGAACATACATGTTATAAAAATTTACACCATTATTATTATTCATACAAAAAACCCCTTGTCAAAATACTTTATACAACGTGATACACAATAGATGAACATGGCAAATGTGACACGACAGGACAGGTGAGGCGTGAGCAAGTTTAATGATACACAAAAATATCAATATTACAAAAAATAAACTAACTTAGGGTCCATGTCCACGAGCGAATATTTTACCACGATTTTGGTCTTCCATCATTGAGTTTAAATCTGCAGCTGTTTTTAAGCGAGTTTTTTAACCATAAGCGAGCTTCGCACAACGATTTCATTCTTCAATTAATGAGTTCACATCTAAGATTTTATCCTGACTGTGTAGAGATAGACTATGTAGAGCAGTAATAGTAGTTAGACCGTTGGACTACAAAGTCAGAGGTCGCGGGTTCCAACCCAGTCACACATTTCTGTCTTTTCGAAAGCATATTCGTATTAAATGTTAAATATCACTTGCTTTAACGGTGAAGGAAAACATCGTGAGGAAACCTGCATGCTTAAGAGTTTCTCGTAGGTGTGTGAAGAGAAGAACCAAACCGCACTGGGTCAGCGTGGTGGAATATAGCCTAAACCCTCTCAGTTTGAGAGGAAGCCCGTGCCAACGGTGGGACAGTTTCTTAAAACGGCTAATATAATTATTTTACTACTGTGTAATAGTGACAGGTACTAGATAACTATATTTAGTTTTTATTTGCAAAATAGATGTATAACAACTAAAATAGATAGATAAAAATACTACCTTTGTATATTTCTCTGAAAGGTAACTTCACATGGTGTAATTCAATGTTTCCCAATTAGTGTACATAAACTTACATAATGGGGTACACACAAACAACAATGGCTGAAATATATTTTAAGTCGATTATAGCTAAACTGCTATATGCTTTACCTTCCGGTAGAGGGACTCGGGCGGGGTGGGGGTGCGCTCGACCAATCAACTAATCTCCTGCCTGTTCGTTGGCGTACGCTCGTGACTTATGGGATATGCGAGTTTCAGGTATTTTTTGAAGAACTGCGCAGAAAAAACTAATTGGGAACCACTGAATAGGCAAAACCTAAAACAAATGATTGTTTGTAATCATCAATACAATCAACTATTACTACAACGATAATTACTGAAAGCGGGTAAAAAATGCGGTTTAACGTAACCACGCGTGCGGTAGAAAACTGGCAAGCCTCGATAACGACTTCATATGAATATCTCGCATTGACTCTCATTTGATCAACTTTCATAAAGATATCGTGGTATGAAGACTTATGATCCTATTTATTCGATATTAAGGTATCAAAACAAAAATACTGCTGCGACAAATTCACTCATGGATAAGACTCCTTAATCATCCATTTATAAATTAAACTTAACACACACACGTATTGTATGACCTCTTTTAATCTGTTTACCTAAGTTTCTGCATACAAATAATAGTAAAATGATTATTATAAAACTTACTCTAGAGCCACTAAATTTTAATCACAAATAGGGGACTTTATTTTATTCGGGGACATGAAACCGATTTGCCTTTTGCGCCCGTCCGCCCATCTCTTTCTAGCGCTAGCAAATACACATCGTTCTATCCCTTTCTACTGAAGCTTCCCTTCGTGAATTTCGGCAGTCATCCATGATAGTAAAATAATCGTAAATTAAAACCCTAATTTAGATAAAGGGATTAATAAAGTTGTAAATGCTATAATGTCTTTCGTTTTGATCTTATCTTAAGCTTTGTTGGAGGACTGACTTGACGAAAATTATGTCTCTGTAACCACAAAAAATAGGCACAATGAAGACATTGCTATAATAGTTAGGTCGCCTCGATTTCTTTTAAATCATCTTCAGCCGAAAGTCCATTGTAGGACCAAAGCCTTCCAAAAGATAGTTACACAGACCGACGTAATGCTGTAAGCATCCAGCATAGCCTTTACGTGTAACCTTCACCAGATCTATGACTTTTTCTGATGAATGCCATGCTATTATTTGTGTGAAACAGATAGTAAGAGATTAATTACGCTCTTTAAAAATGTGAAACGGTTTATTAGATTTTTATTTAAGTATTGGTTTGTATAAAGAATTATTCCTATGTGATGAGTGCATTCACAATAATGAATTTGCAATAAATTGTATTTAAGTAGCTATGAAATAATTATGTTTAAAAACTATATTAAAACATATTTATAAATGCTTACACCTCAGTTTTTATAGCGGAATGTTAAGTGAGATCGTAGTGCCATTATAACTTAAATAGCTTTATACAATAAGAAGTATACACACTCAAGTCGATAAATTTGGGTTTGAGGGTAATGGAATTTAAAGAATCATTTCTTTTAGAAAAAAGAATCGTTGCCTTGTACTCTTCCGACTCAACCGGTCCGACAATTCGGAATAAGCAGTAGGACCACGCGTTTAATAACATATATGTATAACATATATTAATTATATATTCTTATGTCATATAACATATATTATATTACAAACCTAAATTACACATTAAAAAAACAGCGAGATTTAATTATTTTTTTGTGAATTGCGCAGTCTTAATAGGATCACTTGTTTGGATCTAGGTATTATTTTACGTGAAATTGATGTGTGATACATCGAACGTACGTACGTACTCACGACACAAAAAATGGAATGTCATAAAATGAGCCAGGCATTTTTTTTTTTAAACGTAGCCCCACATTTGGATTTATTCCTGTGTCGTGGGTGCGTTTACAAACATGAAAATTCACACGCACAAATACCCAGACCGAAACAAATAATTGTGGATCACACAAAGATTTGTCCCGTGCGGGAATCGAACCCGCGACCATTAGACACAGTGGGCGGAGCAGCTCAAGCTCTTACCCACTGCGGTAAATCGTCCTATACGAGCAAAAAAAATAAACCTGTGACTCCTAGTAAGGGGCACCATTTAAATTTTTTTCAGTACGAATCGTATGCCAAGACTTATCATTTAAAAAACAAATACCTGATATACTTTTTAAGAAAAGAACGAAAGTGTCTTATCTATCTACTTATATGATCACGCCAGCTCCCTCGCAGGGTAGGAAGAGAGTACAGAGTGTGTGTCAAGAGTATTATCAATTTTATTATTATGAATAACGTTGGAGACTACTATATGCAGATGACGCGGTTTTAAAAGCGCCAACAGCCACTGATCTGCAAACACTAGTCACAGTTATGAAAGACGACTGCAGAACGAATGCAAGGATTGTGGTTGGTAACAATGTGCTGGAGCAAGTGATTGAGTTCGTATATCTTGGATGCGCATTCAGTAAGGATGCAAAATACACCGCTGACATAGAGAGAAGAGTGAGTGCAGGGAACAGAGTGAATAGTGCGATGGGAAAGCTACTTGGGAGCCGGCACTTAAACCAAAAGGCGCAGCTAGTCATACATAACGGAGTGCTTGTCCCAACGCTGTTATATGACATAAGAGCTGGGTATGTAAGAAGGAGAATGAAAGTAGGATAAATGCGGTGGAAATGCGAGCTCTGCGGAAGATGTGCGGAGTGAAGCTGAGCGACCGTATTCGCAATAGCGTAGTAAGAAAGCCAGTAGGCATGAAAGATAGTATCGGTGTAAAGATGAAAAGGGTATGCTCCGTTGTTTCGGGCATATAGAAAGAATGTCTGAAGAAAGAATGACAAAACAGGTATACAATTTGAATGTGGAAGAATGTAGGTACTGGGGAAGACCTAGACTATCTTACCATGACCAAATAGATCGAGTCTTATCTGAAGGACAAGTCAAAAGTCTCCGTAACCGGCGAGCGTGTATGAGACGAACTATGAGAGTGGGAGGTATGTAAGGAAAGAACCTGTTGGAACTCTGTACTCTCTGCCTGCCCCGCAAGGGATCTGGTGTCATCACGCCAGATCCCTTGCGGGGATTATCTATATCATCATATAGATAGATAAATAGATAGAGATAGATATAGAATTACGTTCCGCAACAAACGACATAATTATTTATTGAATAACCGCCTTTATCACTAAAGAATTAACACAAATATGATTATGCAGTCATGTGCAAGACGGACGTCGTTTTAGGGGTGGAGTTAATTCAATCAATTAGTTGAGAAAAAGAGAAGGAATTGTCCGTCCAAGCGGACAAACGTAAATAGCTTTCCGTCGTCCTAACTGGAGCCATCTATCTTTTCCCTTCCATTCGCTTACTTGCATGTTGCATTCGTGCGAATAACATTTCCAGGTTATTTTGTATTAAATTTGTATGGTGGCAAAGGATCTAGCGTGTTGATATAAAATTTGTATGGGATGGGTGTTGATACATACGTGTCGAAACATGTTTAATAATTCTAAAGAACCTACCTTACTTTATAGTTTTTGAAAATTGATTTGTTTTGTTTTTATTTAAATGGCTTAAATTTAATAGCGTATTTCGCCATTGTAAAGTAATTGAATTGGCTAGTGGTTGCCATTACAGCAAGATAAATCACGTGAAACAGTGTCAATCGATTTTGAAAGTGTAATATAATAAAATAAACTTCTATCTATCTATATCATCACGCCAGATCCCTTGCAGGGTAGGTAGACAATACAGAGTTCCAACAGGTTCTTTCCTTACATACCTCTCTGGCTTCCTCCATCCATAGTTCGTCTCAAACACGCACGCCGGTTCCGGAGACTCTTGAATTGTCCTTCAGATAAGACATGGTCTGTTTGGTCATGGTAAGATAATTCAGGTTATCCCCGGTATCTACATCCCTCCACTTTCGCATTGTATATCTGTTTTGTCATATCATAAAATTAAACTTAATATAGAATTATATATTCTTGAAAGTAATTTCTTATAAAACACAATTAATTTTTGTCAGTAACTTTGAGTCTCTTTATTGTGTTGCGATATTAAAATTTTATTGTAAAATATATTATTATTGGGTTTAGTTTGAGTACTTAATTTATATAGACTAGAAAAATTGGATACTTAAAAAATCTTTGGTACAGTCCTATCGCTACAGCTTCAGTGTATACATCTCGTTATATCTACTTAACATTATTTTATATTACAACATTCATACTGTGGATATAATAACATTATTGTTTGCATAAGTATCGTGTTGTCATAGAAATTAATTTAACTTCAATGAAAATTGTGGCCTATTATAAAAAATGTTATATTTAGCGGCTATTGAACGCTGTGTACGAATACAAAAACTTTTTTTTCTAATATTGCATTATAAGTTTGTTTATAACTTTTCAATAGTATTACAATATTTATAAAATGTTATTATAGCTTAAGGTAAGTCAGTAAGCAGCTATATAAAAAGGTTAAAAGTAAAATTTAACTATACATTAGCTGCTTATTTTTAGATCAAGAACGAAAATTTGGTTGGAAACCTTTAAGTCATCGAAAGAAATCATAACATTAATGTTAGTAGTATTAGTAATGTATCTATTTACACTAAAGCCAACCACCAAAAAACAATCCTGAATGAAAAATACATTAATAAAGATCGATTTTATAAAACAGGCACCAACACTTCCACATAATTTACATCCCAACTTTATCCTCACTTATCTAGATCTCGAGCGCAGCCATCAATAGCCGGCTGAATAGTCTGTATCTCGCTCACTTAACGAACACTTATCTAAGTGAAGAAAAATCTAAAACAAACATACCATAAAACGACAGCTGTATTACACTGCAGTTGCAAATGCCCTGAACTCATTTCATGGAATCTATAGGTTTTTATATCATTCTGTTGCGGTATTACAGGATCAGCTATATATAATGGCAATTCAGTAGTTTTTATAGCTTCTCTCGGACACGGGAGAGTTGCAGGTGAAATTTTCAGAACAGTTCTTTTAGCACCTTTTTTAGCAGTATCATCTATGTCTTTAAGATCAACTGGTAAGGTTTTCTTTTCTGTTATATTCATTTTGTCATTGAGTGTCTCAATTGTAAGTCCAGTGTGAAGGATATCTTGGTTATAATCCAACTTGTTGTCCACGATTGGAGGATCCATCTTGCAGGTCACGCTTTCGAGGGATTCTTTTGTGTTTTGGCTCTTTGTTTCGTTTCGTAACTGATGCATCCATTTCAATCTGCAGTCGCAAATGAAGTTATTATCTGGAAAAAATTAAAAATTTATGAGTCAGTAATAGTTTTTGGTCAGATAATGAAGTAAACTCTTTTTATAATCTTGCTATTGTGGCTATTAAAATGACGCTTGATAAGACTTTGATTCAGATTAGCTATGACAAAGGCATAGCTAATCTAAATTAGCTATGCCTTTGTCATAGAGGACTCATGTATGGTACTTAAGAATATATAAAAATAAGGTATTATTTTATTTAATGCTTGACGCAATATTTTAATGCATCTAAATCATCCAATGTTTTAGGTGGAACCCAAACTTAAGTATATGCTTTGAAAAAGTAACCGTTCTAAAAACTAAGCTGTAGGGATATTAATTTTGTATATTCACATTATTAAAAGCCCAATAGGGCTTTTACTAAAAGAATTTAAATGCTACCCACCCGAAGAGCTCAGATTTATTCCTTATTAAATAAATATTCTAAAATTAAAATTATTTGAACATCGTTGACATTCTTCTTAATATATAATTACTCTAGAAGTTGCTTTGCTTATTTTATTTTGTCCTCATTCCCTATAAAAAAGTAGAGGATACTTTGTATTTCCCTTTTATTTTACTAAGAATAGCTGCTAGCTGCTAAGAGTTCACTGTAAATAATCAAGATAAAGAACACAAATGCAAGTGATGTTTCACTGTATATTTCATTTACATTTATGTACGAGGCATGCCTTTTAAGTTTTGTCGTTTGAAGAAAAAAACACAACTAGAATCTTATAGTACTTTTTATTGTTTTTCAAAGTATTCACCACGTAGCTTAATACACTTTTCTATTCGCTCAAACCAGTTATTATAACATTTATTCCACTCTAAAGTGGGGGGGGTGTTCAAAATGGCTGACTTTAAAGCGTCGACTGCTTCTTCACCGGACGGGAACCTTTGACCACGAAGACTTTTATTAATTTTAGGAAATGTAAAGAAATCGTTAGGGCTTAGGTCAGGACTGTATGGAGGATGGTCAAGAATTTCTACTTTTTCCTGCTTCAAATACTCAATCGTTTGACGAGCGCTGTATGAACTTACGTTGTCGTGGTGCAGGATGATGCGTCGCTTTGAGTTAGATTTTCGAAGTTCGGCGATGACTTGTGGTAAACAAACTGTGGTATACCACTCTGCGTTAACCGTGCTATGATCTTCAAGTGCAATAGTCGCAACATGGCCAGTTTTTCCAACGAACGTGGCCACCATCTTCTTTGAAGTGCTTCGAGAACGAACAACTTTAGTCGGCTTTGGCTCGTCTTGAAAGACCCAGATTGTAGATTGTTGTTTGGAATCAGGATCGTAGGCATAGACCCAAGATTCGTCATCACTGATGATGTCGTAGACGTGATTTGACTCTCCTCGGTTTTGCAGAAATTTCTTACACCATCTGACGCGGGCCGCCTTGTGATCGTCGGAAAGCAGATGCGGTATCCAACGGCAAACTAGCTTACTCACACCAAGCGCTTCATGCAAGATCTTCTGAATGGTTGTCCCTGAGATGCCTAATAGAGCCTCTATCTCTCGATACGTCACATGACGATCTTCGAGAATTAGTTGTCTCACAGCAATGATGTTATCTGCAGTGAAGGCGGATTTTGGGCGTCCTTCGCGAGATTTGTCACTAGTACTAGTATGTCCACGCTGGAATTTTAAATACCAGCGTTTAACAGTCCGCAGACATGGGGCTTTATCACTGAACACAGATGTTAGCTCTTCAAAATACTGAAGCTGTGTCAGGTCTCTCCTAAAGTTGTAGAAAATTATTGCACGAACATTATCTTAGAAAGATTCATTTTGAACGTAACCTGACAGATTCCAATCGACGCTGTGACTAAGCAATATCATTATTCCTACTGTTTTGAGATTCAAAATTTAAACACATTCGAATATAGAACAGTTCCAAATTCAAAATTGCCGGGAAATATGGAAACGACAGAACTTAAAAGGCATGCCTCGTAAGTACTGAATACTTGAAATGTAATTTTGGTATGAACTAACTTTTTTTATGTCGTAGATCTTAATAAAACACCGCTATGCCTACATTCAGAGGCAGTGGCAGAGGTGTACTGTGTACGCTCACATTTGCAGATAATGTAAGGTAACCATGTAATACGGGCGAGCCTATTACTGTCATACCGGGCACAATGCTAGACTCCGGACTGATACTTGAAATTTTTCAACCGAAAATATAAATTCCGATTGACCAATTTGAACATCGCGACTGGACATCGTGATCGCTACGTGCGTATTCGTCACTAGACCGACGAGGCAATTAAAGCCACGAGGAAATAAAATTTATATTGATGCAACTTGTTATCTTAAACTGGCATTTAGTTAACCAATTACATGTGTGTAATATTTACGTAAAAATAACTGTCCTACGATTGGTCGCTTGAGTCCCATCAACTATCTAGTTAGTATAGTCCATACGAATCGTGAGGCTTACAAATGTGTGGTTCGAGTCCCCCATGCTTCAGTATTACAAATATTAGATAACTAAACACCAGTAAAGTTAAACGAATATACAATTAATTTGGAAATAAAATGGATTATACAACATTTTCCACTCATATCTGCCCCGGTTCCATTCTAACTAAGAACACCCCTAGGCATCATAAAAGGCCAAACTTTCTAAGTGTGTTAAAGTTAATGATAACGTCTCAGTTTCTGCACGTTTAATATTAATGGAGTATTTTAAGTTCATGCAAGGCCTGAGGAAGAATTATGCATTCATAATTACCGTCGAGTAGTAAATTGCTGTTCTGAGGTTTTAAGTTGTCCAAAATGGGTTTGACATTGTCGAATGCTAACGCGTGAAGTTCATTGGAGCGTATGTCTAAAGAGCTCAGTCCTCTTACACCCTCAAACAAACCTAAAGGGAGTGACGCAAGTTTATTGTCATCGAGTGACAGTTTTCGCAGTTGAGACAATCCATCAAACGCCCTCTCTGATACAAACTTCAAATTATTCTTCCCCAACAACAGCTCCTGGAGGTTCCACAACTCAGCGAACGTGAACTCCGTCAAGTTTTGTATACGATTTTTTCTCAAATCCAATCTCTTCAAATTCGCCAATCCGTCAAACGTCCTTCTATTCAAATAGTATATATAATTCTTATTTAAATCTAGTTCCAGCAAGTTGAACGTGTGCTGAAACGTTCCGTTCTTTATCGTCGTTATGTTATTCTTTGTGAATACCAATTTTTGTAAATTCGGCAGATCGTAAAACGCTTCAGCGTCGATATCAATAATCATATTATCCTCCAAGTTTATAGTAGTTATATTCGGTAGATGCGAGAATGCGTAATGCTGTAAATTCTCGATTTGATTCTGCGATAATCCCACTTCTTTGAGATTAGTCAAGTTGGCGAACGAGAAAGGTGCAACATCGACAATGTTTCCGTACTTTATGTTAATGGATCTCAAGCGTTGCAAGTAGAACAGCGCTTTCGTAGGTACATAACCTAGCGCGCCATCAACTCGGACGTTAAAAGACAAAGTTTGCAAAGTTGGTTGTGAGGCAAAACTCTGCCAGATGAGGTCGTCTCGCGGTATCCCACCGTTGAATACCCAGCATTCCGCTTTAGTAGCGTTCCTCGGTTCCCTTGTATTTTCGCAGTAGCAGTGAACTTTCGAATCGCGGTCTGTTATATCGCATATGTTTTTTTGGAAGCCTCCACCTTTCTCTTTGGTCCTCTTCTTATTGTTGTCTCGCGCGAGCACGTTTATTGACATCTCGTTAACGAGGGCGATAGTGATCAATATGTAGATCACGCTGACAATTCGTCTCTCCATTGTTATCTGTAACAAGCAAAATTAATTTCGTTAGAATAATGTAATTATTGGATTTGCGTTTCATTAGAATGATCCCGCGTGGATCCCGACAGTTTTGTATTTGGATAAAATAATTTCAGATTGAGCATAGGTATTGTGCCGTTATTATTGCTAATGAAGTACCTAATTATTATAACAAATTTAGCACATAATTTCTTACTAGGCATTGTTATTTCACCTGGTTTATTGGAAAAGACTTTTTTTAATAGTTTAAGTTCTATCTATCTATAACCTCACGCCAGATCCCTTGCGGGGTAGGCAGAGAGTACAGAGTTCCAACAAGTTCTTTCCTGACATACCTCTCTGGCTTCCTCCAATAGTTTAAGTTGATTTATTTATTTCAATCAGGCACTGATGTATTAGAAGTTTTATTAGTTTTAATAGAAAACTGTATTTGCTAAAGCAATCTATCTATCTATAACCTCACGCCAGATCCCTTGCGGGGTAGGCAGAGAGTACAGAGTTCCAACAGGTTCTTTCCTTACATACCTCTCTAGCTTCCTCGACTCTCATAGTTCGTCTCATACACGCTCGCCGGTTACGGAGACTCTTGACTTTTCCATCAGATAAGACTCGGTTTATTTTGTCGTGGTAAGATAGTCTAGGTCTTCCCCGGTACCTTCATCCTTCCACTTTCACATTGTATATCTGTTTTGTCATTCTTTCCTCTGGCATTCTTTCTATATGCCCGAACCAACGGAGCATGCCCTTTCTCATCTTTACACCGATACTATCTTTCATACCTACTCGCTGTCCTACTATGCTGTTGCTAATGCGGTCGGTCAGCTTCACTCCGCACATCTTCCGCAGAGCTCGCATTTCTACCGCATTTATCCTACTTTCATTCTTCTTCTTACATACCCAGCTCTCGCTACCATATAACAGCGTTGGGACAAGAACTCCGTTATGTATGGCCAGCTGCGCCTTAGGGCTTAAGTGCCGGCTCCCGAGTAGCTTTCCCATCGCACCATTCACTCTGTTTTCTGCACTCACTCTTCTCTCTATGTCAGCGGTGTATTTCCCATCCTTACTGAAGGCGCATCCAAGATATACAAACTCATTCACTTGCTCCAGCACATCGTTACCGACCACAATCCTTACATTCGTTCTGGTTTCTTCCCTTTCAAAAACCATAATCTTGGTTTTCTTCACATTCAAGTGTAAGCCATTGATCATGCAGTCGTTTTTCATAACTGTGACTAGTGTTTGCAGATCAGTGGCTGTTGGCGCTATTAAAACCGCGTCATCTGCATAAAGTAGATGGTTTACCACTAAGTCACCCATTTGTACACCTTCATTCATCGCTTTCAGTCTTTGAAGACTTTTGTCCAGATATATTATAAACAGTCTAGCGGACAACACGCAACCCTGCTTGACGCCGATTTTAACGCCAAACCAGGGTGACCTGTTACCACCCACCCGTACGCATGCCTTGCAGTTCACATAAGTGGACTGGACGGCTCGCAACAGAGTGCCATCTATACCATACTCTGGCAAAATGTCCCAAAGTCTCTTTCGCACAGCTCTGTCAAATGCCTTCTCCAGATCTACAAAACCGCAGAAAACCTTCCGGCCCACTGCCAGATGCTTCTCTGCGATGTTGCCGAGTGAGAAGACTTGATCCGAACATCCTCTTCCAGACCTGAAACCCCCTTGTGCCTCGCACAACATTCCATCGGACTTCACGCGCATTCTCCGTTCAATAATTTTACCGTACACCTTGTCTGCCAAGCTGATCAAACTGATGGCCCTGTAATTGGCGCAGTCATATTGTGAGCCCTTGCCTTTATACAAGGGTACTATGACTGCGCGGCGCCAATCTGTAGGGACTCTACCGGTCTTTTAGCAAAGATTTGCGAGGACCCAAAAAGCATTTGCTAAAGCAAAGTTAATTATATGACGCGAAGCTGCATATCAGTGTCAAAATTTTAAACCTATGTCGTCAGTCTAGTGGCGTATACTGCGGTTAGTGATTATATGGCCATCTGTTCAATTCCTGAATCGTATAGAGTGTGATATTTCTACTGAAAGATTCTCTGTACCTAATTTAGTCCGGTATCAGGAATTGCGCTCAGCTAAACTACTTACATTATGACCTAAAATTATCGGCGATATGTACACCTTTGCCACCCTTGCTTGTGGAATATTTACCATTATGCTTATTTTATGTGATGGTATCAAACCACTGACTGCTTCGTTGGTCTAGTGGCGAATAGTGCGCTTTGTGATCACGAGGTCCTGGGTTCAAATCCTGGATCGGGCAAATGTAGTTTTCCTGACGAAAAATTCCCAGTAGATACCGGACTGATATCTGGCATCTGGAATTATAACCGGTGTATAGCAATAGGCTTGCTCCCTATGGGGCATGTGACACACGGTTCACTTCTGAAACTCCCGCTTGGAAAATATAGGCGTGACAGTGTTACAAACCACTTTAATTTTAGATAATTAGTCACCATATCTTCAAATCAAGCCTAAACAAATAAACAGCTCATACCCAATCCACTCCACCGAAAGGTACCAGAACTGAGATACACATATAACCATAGCTCTAATCCCTTTGAGGGCTTAAAACACGTTGTGGCAATACGGCTTTCAAAATGTTATATAATGTATTAAATGTGTACGATGCATAATCCAAATGAGATTCAAATTATTCACGTTTACTGTGAGACCGGTGTTAATGTTTTTCAAATGGAATATTCAATTGATCGAAAGATACGATTCTAAAATGTCAGCAAATGGTAGTATTTTTCTCCGACTGCTGGATGACAAAGATTTTTAAGTATATCTGTATCATCACGCTAAATTCCTTGCGGGGTAGACAGTGAGTACAGAGCTCCAATAGCTTTCCTTCTTTCGAGTATAGGTACATATTATGTACCTATTTATATTTCTTGGACACACAATGTAGTCTAAAAGATACAATAAACTTATAATATGAGGTGTTATTACATTTGTCTTAATTATGGAAGGGATATAGAGTATTATAAAATTATAACTGTATCTGTACTCTCTGCCTGCCCCGCAAGGGATCTGGCGTGATAATATAGATAGATAGATGGATTAAATTATTAAAATAGCATCTAAAAATAAAAAAAACACAGGACATTAATAGAATATAATATTATTATTACAGTATTAAATACGACTTCGTAAATAACCAAACCGAAATAAGTATTTTAATAAAACTACAATTTATAAGCTAACCAAATTATTGAAAAAATATGTAACTGTGTACTCCTTGCCTACCCCATAAGAGATCTGACGTGATGATATGGAAAGTTAGAAAAACACAACCGATCGCAAAAAATCTCTGAAAGTAGAAAAACAATCTGGAATCCAGAATGTATTAAGAACTTTTATTAAAAAAAAATATTTTTAATTATTAGATTTTATGTAATATATTCATAGTTTTTCTATATTAGTTGAAAGGATTATATTCAAAGTAAATCATGGTAATCGTATTAGTGATATATTTAGATTTTTAATAAAAATATTTGAATTTTATCAAAAAGTATTAATAAAGCTTGAATTCGAATAGCGATTAATCTGAGAGCGAAATTCAAATCGTGTTTAATCTTATTACAAATATTTTAGAATCAGATGCAGATTTAAAAAAAGGTCGGCGTAAATGTAAGGGTATATACGTTTTAATTCTTCGGAATTTTTAAGTTTCAACCTCCTATGATTCCTAAGAACAAGTGGCCGAGGTAGACTGTGTACGCCCACATTTCAGCGACAATGTTAGGTCTCAATGTATTAGAGGGCGTAACTATTGCCACATACCAGACACAATTCCAGACTCCACGTTGCTGCTAAGATTTTTTCGATAGAAACCTTCCAATAACATTTTGTCCGACCTAATACTATCAACCGCATTTTATACGGTTTTAAATTCAAGACCCTGTGATCTCCAGCCCCATTATTAGACCAACGAAGTAGTGCGGCTGTGAATAAAATATTTAGCGATAAAGCCCAGTTGGTCGAACACATTTTTTTTTTACACGGTTTTAACATGTCCAGAGCTTAAACACTGGCATGCACAATTGGGTGTTTTGGTATATATCAAACTTTAAAAAATCAGTCCATACTGTCTCACCGTTGAGCAAATATGTTTTCTCAATTTTGGTTAATTCGTTCTAACAGTGAAATGAATATGGGAGAGAATACGCCATACTCCACTACGCAGACTCCATATTGATTGATAGAGGCAAATTTTTGTGACCACTTGGTCAGTATTGGAATTTATAAAGCCACTATAAAGTATCCAACCCGATTTCATGAGTAGTACATCAAACCATAAGTAAACGGGATTCCGAAGCACATAATGGAATAGCCAAAACAGTCATGCATCAAAAAACTCAAATGACACCCTGCGAGGGATAGAGGGCGTTACTGCACCACGGGTAACATCGCCTCTGATGTTGTTTCGATAAATAAAATATCTAAACAGTCTTAATTAGTATCTAACAGGTTTAGTTTCATGAAATACGATGGGAAAAAGTCTTAAAATTGTTAGTGGCCAAAAAACTGCAGTGTTAGACAAGAAAACTTCAAAAATCAGTTACTAACGTATTCGATTGGCAAATCAAAATAAGTGACAAGTACAAAAATAAACAACAAAACAAGGAAAACACCAAAAACAAGAGGTCCGTAGAAGCCAATATAAGATACTTATGTGCAAACAAGTGGTGATATTTAAATCAAGATTGCAATATATAACCTCAAAACAAGCAAATAAATTAGTCATACCCCACCAGTTCGCAAATTGAGAACAACGCCATCTGTTATTGAGTAGTAGAACTATTTTGGTTTGTCTAATCTCTGAACTGCTGCACTGCACTTCACTAGTGGTACAAAAACAATGGATGAAATAATGTTAGCACTAAAAAGCATACAAAGAGATTTGGCACAGCAAAATATAGATATGGCAAACATGGAGGAGGATATTAAACAAACCTTAAACAAAACTATGGATGAAAAGTTCAAGAATATTGAAAATAAGATAAACATATTAGAGCAAAGAGTCGAGCAACAATAACGAACTATTGACTTTTTGGATAATCAAATATGGAAGAAAAATCTAGTTTTCTTTGTTGTGGAAGAGAAAGAAAAAAGCTGGGAAGACCTTTTAGAAATAATTTTAAACATTGTTAATGCGAAGATGGAAATACAGTGTCAAAGATTCCCATCTTTCAATCGAGAATGTTACTAGAAAAGGAAAAAATAAGGGAACAACCAGACCAGTAGTAGTAACAATTACAACAAAAAGCTAGAAGCTGGAGATTCTTCGAAAGAAAAAAACACTAAATAATACGGATATATATATATACGTATACGTATACTAAATCATTTACATATATCGGGGAGTTTGCAGGAATATCAAAAGGTAGTATCGAATCTTGGATGAATAAGTTCAAGGAATCTATGAGATCAACAGTCTATGTACAAACTCAGTATGACAGGCTGGAGAATGACCTAAAATTGTTCTTAAAACAAGTACCAATAACAAACAGACAAAAGAGACACTACATTAACGAAAAAACCAAAAGAACTTTTGAAACAGAGAAAGGCTTTTTTACATTATACAAAGAAAAAAGAACCAAACAAACACAATTAAAAATAACGAAGATTAGTAAAGAAATAAACAGAAACATATCACAGAACAAAAAAAAAAACAAAAAGACACAACGCACTTGAAAATTTTATAAACAAAACAGGCCAACGAAAAGCGTATAAAGCACTAGTTGACAAAAAGGAATGGCTAACAAATCTTAAAAAAAAAACAGAGAAAGACATTGATAAGACGCCCGGATATAATAAATGAAGCGACATCCTTTTACAAAGAATTCTACGCAATCAAGACCAACAGCGACCACAGTAAACATGATTTTGTAGAGTACTACGACTCCATTAACATGGAAACCGCACCACAAAGCATTTTGAAGAGTGAGATAGAGTACGCCATTAAGACCCAAAAAATTGTAATACTCCAGGAAGTGACAATATCACAAACGAAGTCTTGAAGTTTTTATGTGATATATTGCAGAAACCTTTACAGATAATGTTTAATAATATTATGGATAAAGAAACAACGCCAGACCAATGGTCGAAATCTACAATAGCACTGTTACATAAAAAGGGAGACCGTACCGATATTGGAAACTACTGACCAATAAGCCTTATGACTAACTTATACAAAGTATTCTCGAAAATATTATTAAATAGAATTGCAAATAATTTTGATGAAAGCCAACCGCGCGAACAAGCCAGATTACGGAAAAAATTTCAACCATGGATCATTTACAAGTAGTGACACAAATGATAGAAAACACTAGTGAATTCGGAATTACATTGTACATGTGCTTTATAGACTATTCAAAAGCTTTCGATTCATTGAACCACGAGGCGATATAGACAGAATTATCACACAATTATCATAACAAATATATTAATGTCATTCAGAATGTTTACTCCAAATGTATGGCTAAAGTGCGACTAGAAAGAGACGGTATAGAATTCCCGGTTAAAAGAGGGGACCCATTATTGGAAATGCAATTGGTACAGCAGAGAAGTAAAAATTAATGGAGAATACTTGAGCCACCTTCGATTTGCAGGCGACATTGTGGTGGTCGCTGAAAATACGCAGGGCTTAGAGGTTGACGAACTAGCGAAAGAAAGTAAAAAAGTGGGACTTTTACTGAACAAATCAAAAACAAAATATAACAAATGGACAGACTCATGAGATTAAAGTTGACGGTGTTAGTATAGAATACGTAAAAGACTATGTATATTTAGGACAATTGGTGTCGTTTGAATACTGCACCAAAAGGGACATACAAAGACGAATAGCAATAACTTGGAAAAGGTACTAGTAAAGGTCTTAAAGAAGTAATGAAGAACAAAGAAGCCAAGACCAATATAAAGAAAAGAGTTTATGAAACGACAATCCTACCCTGCCTAACGCATGGTTGCCAAACATGGGCGTTATGAAAGGAAGATGAGGATAGGCTTGCTATTTGTCAAAGAAAAATGGAAAGAAGCATGTTAGTTTAGCTAGCATATAAAATTTTCAGACAAAATAAGTAATTTAAACATCAGGCTAAGAACAAAGATAACAGATGCAAGAAAAAAAAGTGAATGATAATGTGGAATTGGGCCGGACATGTTCGTAGACTGGATAAAGACAGATGGACGAAAAGAGTAACAGAATAGATCCCATTGACCGAGAACGAGATGGAGAGACATTTTTTTACGGAAATGTGGACCCGGCTGGATAAACAAAGCACGAGTGAGGGCGAAGTGGAGAGAGTTTGGGGAAGCCTACGCCGCCGAGGCGACTACTAGAACAAAGTAAAATAAATTTAAAAAAAAAAACAAAAACAATATGTATAAATACAAGCTGTAACATAATAAACGCAAGACCTGAAAGTAGTGCTTAAAAAGGGGGTAAAAACCTTTAAATTTGGAAATTTGGTTTTCGTTTTGAATTTGTGAAGCAATTCTCTAATTGGGGTGTCTGAGGTCTTGCGTTTATTATGTTACACCTTGTATATAAGATCGATAAATGATAGATGTAAATAATTACTAGTAGAAATAAAGGCTTTTTTATTTTAGTTATTTATTTTAAGCCCTGCGAGGGTACTTACAAATGGTCATGTTTACATTTTTTTTGAACTTACTAATCTACCACGGCGTCGAAACGCGGCCACCAATCAAGAAGGCCAAGAAGATCCAGCGAGAAACTCAGCGGACTGTTTGTGTAATTCTCCATTCATTTTTTCTGTATACATACATTTTTATATGACACAAAATCATTTATGCTATCTAGTACCAGTAAAACGCCTTACCACTGAGATATAAAAATAATAATAATATTTTTAAATATATGTAATAAAGCTAAAGAATTCTGGGTGGACCAGTCTCCACAAACAGCCATCCGTTCACGAATATTATTACAGGGAAGAAAATGACCAAGAAGGAGAACCAAACCGTCAAACCGTCCTGCTTCTTAGACTAACCCAGGGAAACGCTTCTTAATGACAGCTAAGAACAATGCTGTTTCGCAAGGCTACAAGCGCTTCAATAACGCAAATGAGACGAAACTATCTATTACCACCTTGTTTTACAAAAAAAGGATTCCACAAGTGTTCATCTTTATCCATAAAAGTAGGTCTTGCAGTCACCGCTAAACTTTCTCCAGAGACAATGAGTTTTAACAAAAACCATACCTTCTTCCCCCTCCGTACTGGACGGGTCTTGATAAAAAACAAACGTAAAGGTCTCACTTGATAGAAGAGATTTATTACTAGAAATCTCTTGGGAAGAACAGATATATTCTTTTGAGCATACAGATTTAAGTTGATATATTTTCCAACCATTCCGTAATTTATGTTCGGATCGTAAAGTAATTTATTGGTATTGGATTTTTTAAAAAAAGATCATATAATCGTTGATTTGTAAAGGTATGTATGAAAGGCTTAGCAAAATAGTTTGGAAGTGAGAAATCGTAATAGATTTATGTACTTTTCTGTTTGCGAACACTATCTTTTGAGTAAAGAAATTTATTTATTGAAAGTGGGCTAAAATTGGTTCTAAGGCCTTTTTAACAATCATTACGGGAAGGTAGATAAAAGGTAATTTTTTAAGTTCTTTCTTAACATGCTTTAATTCTTTACACAAATGGTGTTAAATATTAAACAATCAACCTAGAGGGTATCCCGGGCCCTGTTTAATAGAAGTAATAATAACAGGTGACAATATGAAAATGTTGGCAATAATAAGACATACAAAGTTTATTATATAATATAACGTCTGTAGTAACAATATTAGTTTTACACTTAGTATATACGTAGATGCAGGCAGAATTTGTACCCCCCATGGGTACAAATTCTGTTTCAGAGATCAAAAGTTAGCTTTCTGATCTAACCTTACAGGCCATGTCACACCTGCTGGTTTGCCCCTAGTACCCCTAGGACTGTACAACAGAAGAGTTGAGCGTGGCTACAAATGGCGCGATTAAGCTAGCCAATCACTTAGCAGGACAAACATGAACAATTGGCACGAATAGAAGAAGTGATAATATTGTCATGTTCTGTCAAATATGTCGCCTTCTGAGTTTTTAGATTTACGAAAATATTATAATAAAACTATTTTTCGGATTATAACACGGTTTAATTTTGTATTTTGAGTTCCCGTCGTTTCGAGTGTTAGACGTCGGAGCGGTAAGCGGAAAGCCGGAGGTGTTAGACGTCCAAAAGGCATAGTTGTTCTGGGGTACCCTCAAACTTCTTAATTATTTTTGTTGGTCCGATCTACGTAGAATAAGCTCACGGTGTCTTAAGTTCTTGCAGTGTTACGCTTGGGTTTGGATTTGATTATATTAATTACCGGATCCCAAGTCGATAGAAGCACCCAACCATCTTCTGTATTGAAATTAGGACGGTTTTTTTATATATTTTAATAGCCTCGCGAACCATCCTTGTTAGGAATCGGTGTTCTTTCACTAGGATTTGTGGTCTATAAAATCTGATGTTATGTTTCAAGAGGAATTGTGGTTTATCAAACACAAAAAGGAAATGCTCACAGACTTAAAAAATCCGTATATATGTCCTTGTCTTCGAATTTAAAAAACAAAAATAAACCCTGTTAAAATCCGAAAAATAGCTTTACTTCAAATATGTCGCATTATCCGCAGTGTGTCATGTGTCAAACGGCCCTGTACTAACACTTATATAAAAATTATTTGACACTTGTATCAAAGTAAGTACCTCAACTGTTCAAAAAGCATTGTACATCCAAATCTGACATTAAAAAATGTACTTTACACTACGGTGTAACAACGGCCAGTCAAAAAAGAAAGAGTGGACTCAAACTTTTGCTTGTATGGCGCACTCAGTTGACGCCCGCTTTGAAATTCAAATTTAACAAACGCATATTTCATAACGCTGGAGCTTATCAGTATTCTCTTTGCATAACTCCACTTCGCGCCGTGTCCGACTCCAGAAATATTCTAGAGGGCCTTTAAACGTTATTATAACTCGTAGATAATGCTGCATTGTTTGAAAATACCAACTTTACTGCATTGCCGTTAAGTTGCTGTCGACATTTGTAACGACTTACTGAAGACTTTTTTCACTACACTACAGTAATGGTTACAACACTAGCTCTTGTTCTTTGATTGTACGCGTTCGTGGAATAAACTGCGCTTCTCTCTCAAGAATCGGTTCTTATTTAAATTTATATAAGAGGAAGGCTATCTTCCACCTTATGACAAATTTCCTTTGGCCGGAACAGGCTTCTATATCGATGGCAATTCTAGTACATGTTTAGATGTATATTTTGTTAATAATTAATATTCAAAAACATTTAATAAATATTCTTTGCTGTGTATAAAGCAAACGAAATAAATAATAACGTTAGTTTATAGTTGATGCGTTGGTCAGCCGATATTCATTTATTTATCAAAGTGGGAATACCGACAAATCATTACATAAAATTCGTGTCTAACCTATCTTTTGCTACGTGATACCAATTCATAACCGATCTTATCGGAAATGCTTGCTTTGTCTAAGCACTCTTAGGGCTGCTACCCATATTTTTTGATACGAAATTAATATTATATCTTTTTTTTTACATAACGTAACTCCACACTTACTATTTTCTGTATCATGAGTATGTTCATAGATATGAAATTCTCATACATAAACAATCAAGTACCTTTACAAACATTTGTGTGTTACGTAAGGATTTGTTCTTTGCGGTGATCGAACTCGTGACTTCTGGATCCCATCAGTGAAGCAGCCTACTCCCAACCACAAGACTAAGCCGTCGTCGTTGTCTGCCAATAATTGTGTATTCGTTCATTAAACTTTACGTTTATTTGTAATCTTCTTTTGTTGTCAAATTAAGATTTTCTAAAATTATAACTATACCGATTAAGTGAATGTTTTGTACCTCTGTCACTGTCAGAAAGCAACGTTTTAAGTCAAGTTCAGCCTTGTTATTTTTTTCTGTACATATTATTTGTAATTACTGCGTGTAAATACAATAAATAGATTTGTAGTATACCGCCGAGATAGAGAAACATCGGGTTATAAGGCACAAAAAAAAGGTGGTGGTGTTCTTATTGCAGTGTCCAAAAAACTGAAATCTAGCAGAATTAGGGAATGGGAGAGCCATTGCGAGGATTTATGGATAACCGTGGATGTAGAAGAATTAAAATCTCCTTTGCGACTGGCCCTATGTGCTGTATACATGCCCCCCCCCCCCCCCCCAGTAAATAAAATGATGTTCGAAAACTTTACCCAGAATTGTAACGCCCTTTCTGAGCAACATGATCGTCATACCATTATAGCAGGGGATTTTAACCTTAGTACAATAGATTGGGATATCATATGTAATGGAAACTATTCAGATGATACTGTTAAAATAACGAGGATTGGTCGGGACTTCTTGGATTTCATGTACTTGAATAACCTTAAGCAGTTCAATATTTGTCGGAATAGGATGGGCAGAACGCTTGATCTAATTTTGTCCGACTTGCCTTTCTGTAAAGTGACTGAATCTGTAATCTCCTTAGTTCCTCTTGATCAACTGCACCCCGCATTGATTTGTATTATCGAAACAGACGATGACATGAAACTCAAGTTAAATAGTAGATCAAAAAAATATAATTTCCATAAAGCTAATTTTGAATCAATTAATGATGAACTTAAGGCACTAGACTGGGAGAGGTTATTTTGTAATGTAAAAAGTCCTGATGATATGGTTGATTTATTCTATGAACAAATTAGACAAATAATAAAAAAACACGTTCCTCTATCTAACACTCATAAGGGTAAAACTCCTCCTTGGTTTACACAGGCTTTGAAACGTTCCTTAGCGGAAAAAAATAAATTGAGAAAGAGATATAAAAAGTACCGACATCCAATGGATCAAATTGAGCTTACATTATTAAAAACCCGCTGTCGTAACCTTGCCATTGCCAGTTATAACAACTATGTTAAGCACGTAGAGGATAACATACTACGGGATCCAAAATACTTTTGGTCATATACAAATGCAAAACGTGGGGGGTCCAGTCCATTACCGAATAAAATGATACATGCAGAGAGGATCATTGAGGGCGGAGAGGAGATCTGCAATAGTTTTGCCTCCTATTTTTCCTCTGTTTATGAACTATCTAAATCTCCTACATATATTACACCTAATCACCTAAAGAACATTGAAAGTAACAGTGATAACTTGTCAACCCTAACTATAAATTATAAATCTATGGTAACTAAGTTGAAATCCGTAAATGTTAACAAAGGAGCTGGCCACGACGATATACCTCCACTCTTCCTAAGTAAATGTGCCGAAAATTTAGCGGCACCTGTGGTCCTTATTTGTAACTCATCTCTTCACTTGGGTTTATTTCCGAAACAGTGGAAGATAGCTAGAATAGTCCCTGTACCAAAGTCTGACGATAACAGATATATTATCAATTATAGACCTATATCTGTATTGTCAGCTTTCGCTAAGATTTTTGAATCCCTTGTTTGTCCTGTAATACAATCTTATTTCAAAAAGTATTTATCAAATCATCAACACGGCTTTGTCAAAGAAAGATCTACCTGTACTAACCTAGTCAGCCACACTGAAATGCTTATGAGCTCCATCGATGCACGCAAACAATTGGACGTAGTTTATACGGATTTCAGTAAAGCATTTGATAAAGTTCCTCACAATGTTCTATGTAGTAAACTCTTACTTTACGGCATTAGTGGTTCCGTTCTTAAGTGGTTAAAATCTTATCTTGAAGGCCGCCATTTCTATGTTGCCGCTAAGGGTTTTCGTTCCAGTCTACAAAAGGTTACATCAGGGGTCCCCCAGGGTTCACATTTGGGTACTGTCCTGTTTAACATATTTATTAATGACCTCCCTTTATGTCTTCTTCACTCCAAACCATTTTTATACGCAGATGACCTGAAGATCTCTCGAGTTATTGAAACTTTTACCGATGTGGAAAAGCTTCAGAGAGACTTGAACTCTTTGATCGAGTGGTGTAATAATAATGGAATGGAGTTGAATGTCAACAAATGTTCGTTTATCAAATTTTCAAGAAAACAAAATCTGATAATGTCACAATACCATGTCAAGGGAATTTTCTTACCGGAAAAGGATACAACCAAAGACCTAGGGGTACTATTTGATAGAAAACTCACTTTTGTTCCGCATATAAATAATCTAGTAAAAAAAGCATCACGAGTGTTGGGTTTCGTTTTGAGGACGGCAAAAGTTTTCAAAAATTCCAAAATGAAAATACACCTGTACAATACACTAGTGCGTAGTATGCTGGAGTATTGCAGCACAGTATGGAGACCACACTATGCAACTCATATGCTCAGATTAGAGAGGATCCAAAAAAGATTCCTGTACCACCTAGCGTATGCAACCGGTAATACAAAGACAACAACATACAAATCTCGCCTTAAAAAATTTAAAATGACATCTTTGGATAGAAGGAGAGATATGATAGATTTAACCTTCCTATATAAAATACTTAATAATAAAATTGATTGTCCCGAACTTCTTTCTTGCGAATGCTTGAGGGTACCACGTCGTCCTCCTAGAAATCCCATAAAGCTACTTGATAGACCAATGCGTAGATCCGTGCTTGGATGTAATTCACCATTGGCCAGGCTGTGCAAGCTATGCAACGCAACTGACCAATCAATAGATATGTTCGAAATGTCACTTAAAAAGATTAAACTCTCATTATCGTCATGAACCTCAAACATCTGCCCATCTTTTTCCTTCGATCATCAAATAACATTCTATCATTAGATATAAGTCACTAGTTAATAAGATTAATAACTTAAGATTAGTAATTTTAATTTTTTAAGCATGTAGTGTTTACCTTTAAGTAACGGTGCGCTTAGTTTTACTATATTTTGAATATGTTATTAAAATGTAAGAGTGTAACTGTTGTTGGTGAACCAAAATAACAATAAAAAAAAAAAAAAAAAAAAAAATGATTTAAGAATTTGCGATTTCAATTAAGTATATACCTTTATGAGCGTTCGGTTCAGTCGATTGATGGACGACTGTTAATGGCATTCTCATATTAGAGGGTCTCCCTTTTTCGGTAAACCTCTAAATGTTGTTAACGTTACGCCAAATTGGAAGCCTTACGGCGGCTTGATTAGTTTGAACAGCAGATGGCCAAAAACCTGCCTCCACCGATCCACATTGGGCCCGAGTGGTGAAAAATCTCACACCTCGATTTGTGAGAATAGGTCATTGCGCGGCAATGGAATAGTATAGGATGATTTATATCTAGTTTTATTAAAAATGAAAATAAATCATTTTTTTTCGTTTAGTCATATGTTACAAAACTCGCCAACCCTATTTATGACACCCTTTTCCTAACATTTATATTCAGTGAACGAATTCGGTGTAAATTTGGAAGTTATTAGAATTATACCCGTTATTCCCAATAGCTATTGTCTTTTAAGTCGGTTGGTAACAGAAAAACGATGTACTGATTAGGGTTGAATAACGATATCGCTTTTAGTGGATAAATTATAGAATAATTATTTATCGGATTCTTAAAGACTTTCGTTGGGATTTAGTGTTTTTTTTTCAAAATTTTGATTTATTGTTTACCATGTTGTGGCACACCGACAGCCCGATAAATAATAAATACACATATACAAATTAAGATGATAAGAATTATATTCCACTACGAGGACCCAGTACAAATTGATGGAGGCGGGTTTGTGGCCACTAGCTGGTGCAACTTATTAATCAGCCTATGACCCACCTCGACTTAGCAATTATTGCTTTAAGAGGTGACTGGGACAAACAATTTAGCATACCTTTCGATACATAGAAACCTCGCTCACGGGGAGTTGGGATCAACACAAACGGTCACTTAGTTCAGAGCGAACTCACCAAACGCTGCTTGACTTTGATGATCGCTAATACCATCGCAGTCACACAGAGCTACGAGCAACTGCACCTTTAGATATCTTGTTTAAGTTCCAACAACAGGTGATCTCAAACCTTCCCTCCTCTTCATATAAAATTTAGGATTATCTTGACGATAAAACACATTGGGTTTGAGCAGCTCCGTAATCAGCAATAATTACAAAACACAATTCTGAATATCTGAATATTGGTTATCAGAATGACCAATCAATCCAAATTAATTTAAAAGACTAGCCCGCTGAGTTTCTCGCCGTATCTTCTCAGTGTTCTCGCGTTTTGATCCAGTGGAAGATGTAAAAATGTAATAATTTTGATGTTTGTAGTGCTCTTGTATTGGCCTATACAATATTTTGTTTTGACTTTGACTTCTTCCATCAACTCGCACTGGGTCTTCGTGGTGCATTATGGCCTATTCTCTCGTACCGCGATTTGTTAGTGGAGGCCTTTGGTCAGCAGCGGAACAGTATATGATAATGTAATAATAATAATATTAGCCCTGTTAAGAAAATGTCCCATCGTTGGGCACGGGCCTCCTTTCAAACTAAGAGGCTTTGGGCCATAGTTCACCACGCTTTCCTCATGATGTTTTCCTTCACCGTTAAAGCACGTGATAGTTAATTTTTAATACGCACATTCTTTCGAAAAGATAGAGTAGGTACAGTATAGGGTAATTAATAATTTATTAATTATAAAATATCTTTTGGCACATGCTGTGATTACCCATTATTAGAGTTGCAACACTGATAATAGGCAATCACAGCTACAATATTGTACAATATTTAATTAAAATTATTCATCATGTATATAAAATCTTATTCTTAAATATGGTTTTATATACATGATGAATAATTTTAATTAAATATTGTAAATCAGTTGGTAGTCCATATATAAATAAATTTGCGCATTCTGGCATAACGAAAACTACAATTTTCAATTTCATTTTGACTCCTGCCTTCTTTTTTCCTCCACCTCTAATAAGTTTTTTTAACTAATATATACCTAAATTTGTTAGAATACGATTCACTAGTGGGGAGCTACGTTTCTTTTTTAAATAAATAAGATAATTTCAATAAATAAGATGAAAAGCTTTGGCCTGAAAGTTAATCCCACTGCCTGAAAGTTAAGATCCAAGCAATAATTATTGGCAGTTCGCGCCTGATTTCAAAGGTAGACTGGACTTTACTTCAGCGGATTAATTTTAATGGAGTGGCCATTCCGTACAGTGAAAATATTAAGAATTTGGGCTTAACCATGGATCGCTGTATGAGTTGGGCTAGTCAGCTGCAAGTCACCAGTCGCAAACTTTACGCTGCAGCAGGTTCTCTTAAAAGGCTGCAAAACTTTCTGCCGATTACCACTAAAATTGCTCTAGCGCAATCTTTGTTGCTTTCTATTCTTGATTATGCTGACAACTGCTATTTAGATCTCACAGAAGCGCAGATAAATAAACTTGAGCGTCTTCAAAATTTTTGCATAAGATTTATATTTGGCTTACGCAAATATGATCATGTATCTCAGTTTCGTTCTAAGCTGAAGTGGCTCCCTATACGTCTTCGCCGGAATACTCATGTCCTCTGTCTTTTGTACAATATCTTATTCAATCCGTCTTCCCCAAGTTACCTCAAGGAACGTTTCGAGTTCCTTCAATTTTCCAACTCGTATTTTTTAAGGTCATCAGATAACTTGGCTCTCGTAATGCCTTTACACTCTAGCATCTTTTACGACAATTCTTTTACGGTCAAAGCCGTCCGATTGTGGAACGCACTACCTGTCTCTATAAGGCGTGCTTCATCAATTCAAATATTCAGAAATCAGGTGAAAAAGTTCTACACTGAATAACGGCATTATATTAGCTGGATAATTTATATTTGCTGTTACTAGTTGTTTTATGCTATAAATTTGTTTATGGTGTTGTAAAACATATACATATTTATTTACTAAATAATTATGTATTATTTTTACTCTTTCATATTATACATAGGTATATTATTAAGTAGTTTATGATAGATTTATTTATGCATTGTGATGCTTTGATTGTTCAGTACACCCCTAAATCTTACGTTTTCTTCAGATTCTCTCCATCCAAAGGTTGCCTGGAAGAGATCACTTTTAGTGATAAGGCCGCCCATTGTTACATTAACTTTCAATTTGTAATCTTCCCTCTTTTATCTCCTTTTTGTATCTCTGGTGGAGCAATAAAGTGTTATCTATCTATCTATCTATCTATAATTAAAGAATATTTCAAGTATAGTTATATATAGTCAGAGACATAGGTCGTACAAATAGGTACTCTTAAATATTTCAGACAAGGTCTGTAGCCAAGATTTTTTCTAGGTAAAAAAAGGACGCGATACCATTCCCAAGGGATAAAGCTAAACATATAGAATCAGACAGACGGCTTGGTCCAGTGGTTAAGAGTTTAAGTCGCTCAACCAGTAGTCGCGGGTTCGATTTCCGTACGGGACAAATCTTTGTGTGACCCACAAATATTTGTTGCGGTCTGGGTGTTTCTGCATGTGAATTTTCTTATTTGCGAATACATACCACGACACAGAAATAATGCCGAGTGCGGGGCTAAGATTAAAAAAAACACAGATATATAAAATAGGCGCTCTTAGGGCCTCTACTTCCCTCGCTACTGGTTAATTTCTTCTCGGTACGCATTACTCACTAATTTAAATTAGTAAGTTTAACCGTCGGATAAGGTTATAAGATATTCAGAGATTGTGAAATTCAATTTCTTGCAACTTTAATTGCCGATAAGTCTATTTCAGAGTTACCTACTCGAGGCAGGTCAAAATGATCCTTAATATTTCAAACAGGGTCTGCAACCGCAGCAGTAGAAAATGAAATAAGTTTAATTTAAAAACACCTTTTAAAAACAAGTTTTTTTACCAAAATTCGACAAAGATATCTTGCTTCTTCTATCCGGCTCCATCATCAGACCCTGGACACCATTCCCGTCTAAAGTACTCGTCAAGACAACGAGCCCAAGCACAGTGGGGTTATATTAAGTAGTTAGGTGGTTCCATTGGCCACCTTTCAACTTCATCGTCAGACCCTGAACACTATCTGGTTGTACGCTACTTGTCAATACCAATCTAACAAGCCTAAAGACGAGGAGGTTACGTTGTGTATTTCACAAGTTCCTATGGCCACCTTCCGATTTTATCATCACACCAGCTCAATTGCCAGCAAACTTACATACTTATGCCAAATTTCAGCTCAATCCGATACCCGCAAGTGCTTGAAAAATGGATCCCAAGATTTGTACCGGATTAGCGAGTACTTTTTAAGTTGCCGTAGCTGATTTCTGTGTCGCCACTATTGCTAAGCTCCACCTCCCGCGGGTTGCAGTGAGGGCGAAGACGTAACAACCTCTAAACAGCTTCCAAAATGTGCGTATAGAAAAAGCCCAACAACTCTTTATCCGACCAAGGATACTAATTACAACCACAGAAAAAATACAAAATAACACAAGAGTAGAAACTAACAATGGTGGTTTACACCGAGGTCTGGAATCTAGCCAAATAAGTTTTCGGAACAGAATCTATGACGCAATTAAACTGTTAGAGTAATTACTCACTCCCCGCTGCGGTTTACTTTCAAATTTTATGTCTGTGCTCCACACGCAGTCATAAAATTTACGATAGTGTATTTTTAAGAGAAATTTACTGTAGACACTTAATTGTTGGATCCGCCATTTTGTCGTATTAGCTACTCTATTCCCTATATCCGTTCCGGATCTGGTGTAGTGACACAATTATTTTTTGACTGCCTCGTTTGTCTATTTGTGAATAATGCGCGTAACAATCGCTGGGTGGTGAATCCTTGGTTGAACAAAAATTATTCTAAAGAAAGAATTCCATTTTGAGGACGAAGGCTGGCATAGTGCCCGATAAAATGACAAGAAGCTCGCTCCCTATTAAATGAGACCTAACATCGCTATCGAAAAGTAAGTATACACAGCACACTTCTGCCAGCCCCGCTTGGGACTTACAGGCGTAACGGTGTTTGCTTTATTTTTATGACATTTACAGAACCATTGAGTGAAGCTGACCGACCGTATTCGCAACAACGTAGTAAGAAAGCAAGTAGGTATGAAAGATGACCAAATAGACCGAGTCTTATCTGAAGGACAAGTCAAGAGTCTCTGTAACCGGGGACGCTCCCCGGTTACAGAGACATACTATGAGGATGGCGGAAGCCGGAGAGGTATGTAAGGAAAGAACCTGTTGGTACTCTGTACTCTCTGCCTACCCCGCAAGGGATCTGGCGTGATGATATAGATAGTTACAGAACTATTCCAATACATACTTTTTAATTATGTAATTATACAGGTCCCTAAAACAATGTATGTGTAATTTGAAAACTAGCACAATCAGTCTAAGAATTATTAAAGCAATGTTAATGAAACAAACATTATACAAATTTAGCGACTGACAGCACATAGCTGTCGGATACAATCTATCGTCACCGTATGACCCACTATATCCTGAATTTCACTATGAGACGTTAGCATAACGTTGTCGAGGAAGCGTGGTGTCACCCCATTACTTAATCTGGCGTACAATGTGGCTCATGGTCGGGGAAATGGATAAATTTACCAAACTCACGGGTCGAGCAGGATCGTAGGCTGACCGTCCTTGAATAGGTAGTGTGGATGCCATTTATATGCGGTTCTGACGCGACTCAAACGCAACTTGGACGAAGTAGTAAGAAATTGTCACTTGCCAAAGATTGACCATTAAAATCCACGTAGACACACTTGACCTAAGATCGGGGAAAGGGTTAAAAGTAGCAGTGACAGGTCAAAAGGGATGTTAGGCTAAGCGTTCTTTTATAGGTGAAGAAGTGTAGTCGCCTTTTGGATGCGGTTCGGATGCAACTCAAAACAAGGCAGAGTCTCCGTAACCAACACGCGTGTATGAGACCGACTATGAGAGTGAAAGAAGCTAGAGAGGTCTGTAAGGAAAGAACCTGTTGAAAGTTTGTACCCTATGCTTATCGTGCAAGGGATCTGGCGTGATGTCGTAGACAGAACAAACAATAGACTGTGAACCAGTATTAAAATATTTTTCATTCATAAAAACCATTATACTGTGTCCTTCGTTCTCGATATAAACATGCAGCTCTCTCTACTCGCTTGGCAGTCCGCTAACTTTAGAAACGTCAACGCCTTCTCTATGATATCTGTGGACATAACCTCTGCGACCATTCTTTCTTTTAGCGCGGCAGCCGATGCCTTGTAATAAAGTTTTAGTCGACATTTAATTTAATCATATAGTCGTAGCAGTGAAATTATATAACAAAAGGGTTTTATATACTCAAGTGATGTTGTGAAATAAATTTAAAACATCGTTTTAGCAAATTTTGAAATATTTTACGTCTTGACAAAAAAGTACATTCTAAAATGATCAACTGATAGTTGTTTATTTGTGGCGTTTTCAGCTTAACTTGTTTATGTATATAATATCGAATATTTGGAGACGTGAAAGTCTTCACCCGAAAACTTACGAAGTCTCATGTCCCTCTTCGTGAAAAAACAGTTTATCACGCAATATAACTGCAAACAATTATTAACCGTCTATAAATTGGCAATGTAATACCTTCAATGAGAGAAATTAGGGGGAACATTAATCAATAATGATGATTGTTAAGGATCGATGCTAATTTAAGGACACGGGCGATGTACGAGATGCATCGACGTGGTCCGCAAGACTTAACGGTAATTCAAGGACACGAGTGGTGAACGAGATGCATCGGCGTGATCCGCAAGACTTGGGGCCCATACAAGATATGTGCTGAAGGTCATACTACTCATAGGTTTCACCCATGAGGTGCTCCTGTGCAGTTCACATTTCTACAATGGTAAGAATCTAAAATGTTACCCAACATACATACCTTAAACAGTAAATACAAGGACTATTGCTATAAACTATAAGCAATTTGTGATATTATATCTCCTAAAGGAGACTTTCTGAAAGGGTAATTAAAGGGACATTGTTTATGAATTAATGAATTAACAATACATTATTAATAACATAAGCCACTCATTTGCAGAATCATAATGTTTTGCATTGATTTCATTATTAGACATACTTGTATAATAATCCTAAAATAGCCCAAAGTGGAGCTTATTTCACATAGAACTGTGCAATATTATGAGCACTTGTATTAAAAAAGGTAAACCCAGCAATATTTATCCCTGAACAGGGTTTATAAACAGATGAGCCAAAGTAATCTCTACTTATAACAATGCCTGTTGTAACTGACAAGCAACAGAATTGTGGAAATATTCCAAATATAATATCTCAGCCTACCGATGCTGAGACAGGCAAGTTGTGCAATAATTTGTGTTACACACATACATCCTTAAAATATAATATAAAATACCTGGTCTATCCAGTTAACATAAAACTAATAATTATCAATATTATCAGCCCAGACCCCTTGCAGGGTAGCCAGGGAAGATAAGTCCTAACAATACAGTCATGAAACATTTATTGGGATAAGAACCTTTGTGGTCAGCAGTATATATTTTGTATTAAATGAATTTTCGCGGGCGTTACGGGGCAAGAACGAATCGGTAAGTGATACATAAATATTTATGTGGCCACTCAGGACATGGAAATGATTCCGGGATAGTTTCGAAATATATAATAATAGTAGTGGTATATTTTAACAGTGGGGCAGGTTAAATAGTTTACCACACATCAGCACTGCCCTTCGTTCCAGATTCTAAAATAGGGGTGGGGGGGGGGAGATCATATAGTTAAAGTACATAGCCTTATGTGAGGAATAGCTCTAGATAAGGACATTAGTACAAAGGCCTCTAGTACAAAAAAGGAAAATTTTGGTATATGTACATCTTTAAAGATTATAAATATAACTAACATTAAATATAACCGAACTTTGACATAAAAGAAAATACTTTATCATAAATTAAATAAGTAATTATAGCAAGACATCCTTTATAACCACCAATATAATTTGTAGCCTTTGTCTGGTACTGTTCTCAAAAAAGAGATCATTTGACAATAAAAAACAAAAAAGTCCCACATTCCACTTGGAAGACACTTTAGTGGGGAAACAGGTTTCCCTGTCTTATTTGTCTTATATTGTTATAGATTGGGTACTAGCATACTTTGTTTCCAGATCTAGTACACAGTAAGAGTTTTCTGTCTATCTCTATCTATATCGTCACGCCAGACCCCTTGCGGGGTGGGCGGGGGGTGCAGGGTTCCAACAGGTTCTTTACTTACATACCTCTCTGGCTTCCTCCACTCTCATAGTTCGTTTCGGAAGCGTTTTCTATGATACAAGAATTATTATAAAGGGATTAATTTCATATAAACAAAGTTCGGGATCGGTAATTACTCAACTCTCGTTATATAAAGAGACATCCATAAAAAAAAAACTATATATATAGAAGACATAACAGATGGAGAATGCACTGATATCTGATAAGTAATGATTGATTATTATTACCCGGTAATATAAAAACAATATATGTGTATATATATATATGTATATATATATATGTATATATATATATATATATATATATATATATATATATATATATATATATATATATATATATATATATATATATATATATATATATAGGTTGTATTTGTGTTGTATAGCAATGCAACAAACAACGGGAATGTGTTATACAAATGTACTCATGACATGTTATAGAAACGCTCACTCTTAAAATAACATTCATGTGGTATACTTGAACTTTACCCTGATAGCTCTAAACAGCTGCATGTTTATATCGAGAACGAAGGACACAGTATAATAAGTGATCAAACGAACTTACCTGAAGTGGATCATTATTATATGAAGTCCTTCGTTCGAAGATATAAGTACCCAACCCGCCCTGCCCGTTGGTAAAGTTGAAATGTACTACTTCTAAAAGGAATGATCGCAGAGGTTATGTCCACAAATACCATAGAGGAGGCGTTGACGTTTCTAAAGTTAGCGGACTGCCGAGCGAGTAGAGAGAGCTGCATATTGAGTTCTTAGATTTACGCGAATATTACACATGAAATAAAACTATTTTACGGATTTTATCGCGGTTTATTTTTATTTTTAGTTCCCGACGTTTCGAGTGCTTTGCAGCACCCATGGTCACGGGAGGGACTGAGGTGTTAGACGTCCAAAAGGCATAGTTGTTCCGGGGTACCCTCAAACTTCTTAATTATTTTTGTTGTTTTTGGTCCGATCCACGCAGAATGAGCTCACGGTGTCTTGAGGTCTTGCAGTGTTATGCTTGGTTTTGGATTTGATTATATTAATTACCGGATCCCAAGTCGACGGAAGCACCTAGCCATCTTCTTTAATGAAATTAAGATGTTTTTTAATTTCAATCGCCTCAGGAACCATCCTTGGTAGGAATCAGTGTTCTTTCACGAGGATTTGTGGTCTATCAAATCTGATGTTATGGCGGGTGCGATCAAGGACATGTTCACAGACTGCAGATTTAAGACGATGTTTTAGGTCAGATAGGTGTTCTTGAACCCGAGTGTTTACCGGTCTATTTGTTTGTCCTATATAAGACAGACCACATTCACAATCAAGCTTTTATACTCCTGCATCTTGTAGAGGGATGTGACAATTGACAGATGGTAAAAATTGTTAAATATGATGGTAAAATATGATCTTCTTTGACGGCTTATAAAATGTTTTAATTGAAGCACGCTTCACGGTGTAGCCAATCTTGTCTATGACTCCTCTCATGTGAGGTAGTACAGAAGCTCGACTGTGGCTGGTTTCAGTCGGTCACTGTGACGTTGGCGTGGGACTCGAAGCTTATTGTCATGCAGGACTTGCTTGACATGTTAAAGCTCGGCAGCCAGACGTTTCTTGTTACAGATCCCTTGTGCTCTCTGAAACAAAGATTTACCCACGGTAACTAACTGTGTTGGATGGAGTTGAGATTCATCGTTTCGGTACCTATAAGTATGGGTCTTTTTTCTATAAAAGATATGGCTTAAGGTATTGTTGGGGTTACGGATTTTAGGGTTAATGGAGTTAAGATGATTTAGGAATGCATCGATTTTGTCAGATAGTAATATTGTGAAAGTATCATCTACGTACCGCTTGTAGAAACTTGGCTTTACAGGTGTTGTACGAAGGGCTGTCTCCTCAAAGTCTTCCATAAATATATCGACAACAATGGGAGATACATGGGAGCCCATCATCACCCTACTATCTACTTGCTTGTAGAACTGCTCCTTCCACAACAAAATTCAATAACCCTAAAATTCAAACAATTCCCTAGCTTTCCTAGATATCTTAGTAATCCGTAACCCAAACAACACCTTAAGCCATACGGTTTATAGAAAAAAGACCCAAACCGCGATAAAATCCGAAAAATAGTTTTATTTCATGTGTAATATTCACGTAAATCTAAGAACTCACTGCCTGCCTCGTTGGTCTAGTGGCAAAGCGCTTCGCTTTCTGATCACGAGGTCCTGGGTTCAAATTCTAGGTCGGACAAGTGTAATTTTTCTAACGAAAACTTTCCAGTACAAGTCCGGAGTCTGGAATTGTGCCCGGTATATGGCAATAGGCTCACTCCCTATTACATGGGACCTAACATTGTCGGCGAAACGTGGGTGTACTCAGTACACCTCTGCCGCCCCCGCTTGGGGAATATAGGCGTGACAGTGTAAAAAAATCTAAGAACTCAATATAAAAAAAATCAATTTCATCCATTTTTATTTTACTGTGCGGTAGGGAAAACAATGAAAGCTAGTCTATCAGATTAAATCAACAAAATATACTGTCCTTGAGAATGGCTGTAATATAAATATTATGTGAATGTTAGTTATTTGTATTGAGGGACAAAGCTGGTCGCGTCCGTAACATTCCCTGTGGTCCCCGGACAGTGCTAAACGAGCAGGACCTTCACCAGTCAAGTCAAAGTTAAAAATCATTTATCTGTATAGGCCAATACAATAGCTTTCACAAACGTTAAAATTATTACATCTACCACCAGATGGTAGGTTACGGCCGTGGCTGTTTATTACCCTCTCAGCAAAGTCATGCCGCTAAGTGACCCAGTCGTTTTTCAACATGTTGCGCGAATTTGCTTTACGTGGAGGCGCGTCCACCCCGATCACACCGATTCGGAATTCTGAATAACTTTCATCTCCTCAGCTTAGTTAAGAATACATAAGCACTTGCTTATGTATTCTTAAGTAGGCTGAGGCTGATAAGCTACTTAGCTTATCCTGTAGTGTCACTTTTCCTCATGTGTCAATCGCTGACCAGTCCCTAACGGAAAAAAAAACAAATCCCTATTTAAAGAACACTCATTATATGCCAGAAGCTATACCATCAAATCACAAAACCAACCATTCGATGGATAATCTTCAAATCGTATCTTATCGTAGTTGTAACATTTAATACAGCATCATTCAAATTCGGACATGAAAATTAATTAGAGCTCTATTTGGTACGCAATAATCCTCATGATGTTCGTAATTGACGGGTAATGCTAATTTGGAAATATTTCGTCGAAACACCGCGGATGCCTCAATCGTGTCGGCTTTGGATTGTAATAATTAAATTAATGCTTTTGAATATCAGGAATTTGGTAGTCATATAACGTTTTATTTGTGAGTCTAATAATGCGTAGCAATCACGAGGTCCTGGGTTCAAGTTCTAGGTCCGACAAAGTGTAATTTTCGATGGAAAAATTCCCATTATCAGTCCGGAGTCTGGCATTGTACCCAGCACACCTATTATCTAAAAGCTCGACTCGGGACCTGACATCGACGGCGAGAAGTTGGTGCACACAGTACACCTCTGCTACCCCCGCTTGGAGAATATAGGCACGACGGTGTTTATTTCTTATTTAATTTTTTTTGTTGATCGAAATTGTGACTAATTGAACGGCTAGTGCTTTAAAATCTAGTCTAAGTCATTGTTAAATGGACATTTTAGTCAAAATCATTAGCTAAAGGTCATACTATCCATACAACAAAATTAATTAGCGTCTTTCCGGTTAAAGGGGCGTAGGAGAATGTTAAGAATTCCTGGCCACCAACAGGCCGTTCCTCATCCTACAAAACAACCCCTCGAACCTTCACGATATATATTCTATCTAAGGCATATATACTAAGGAATATGCCTTAAATAACAATTATTTAACTATTCGGTGCTTCCAAATAGTTTTATAAGTAAAATTCTCAATTATTAAAACAATGAAAAACCCTAAAATTACATCAGTTTTTGTGGGCTATCATCGCAATGTACCCAGTATTTGGCACTCGACGTGTTCAGATCGTATGATGGCCACATTATCAGCACCAGAACAATGAGGCAGTCGGATATTCGATTTATCGACGGCAGTTAAGATTTGTTAGCAGGACAACTCAAAACCCGGCAAGGTATCTAGCGTTATGATATAGATAAATAGATTATAAACAGAACAGGTCAGCAATCAGGTTATCATCACATTAGCCTAGTGCTTGGCACTCGACGTGGTCAGGGCTGCCAATGCCGTGTTGCTCAAACCGCAGAAGCCTCGCATGTTGCGAATATTGACACCGCGATTGATATTAGGCTTTAAGGGGTTATGTCAGCCAATATATTACACATTTGTGTAGTTTAATGGTAATAATACTGTAGTATGCGTAAGGTGAACTGAGAGTAGAGGAAGCCAGTGAAATATTAAGGAAAGAACTTGTTGGAACCCTACACTCTCTGCCTACCTCGCAAGGTGTTTGGTATTATAATATACATTGATAAAATACTTTAGTATTATAGAAAGGGCAAAGCTAGTTGCAAACAGCACAAAACTAGTCGCCGGTCGCGGCGATTTTTCGGTGCCTATGTCCTGCAGTAAACATTGTTAGAAGTGATGCTTAGATCATCATCCTCTTTATTATCTCATATACTTGTCCACTGCTGAACATAGGCCTCCCCAATCGCTCTTCTGCGCAACCGGTCCGATGCCACCTGCATCCAACGACTTAGATGTATTGTGGATACTACCTTTTCGGTCTGGTTATGTACATTTTAGCTGCTGTTCATAAAGTCTTGGGCTCCAATTTCAGGTGGATTGTCAACTGTGCCCAGTATGGTGATTTTTACAGGTGTTCTGGTAATTAATTAATAATTTCTTCTCTTCATACACAGAGCTTTAAAATCACCGGGGTGATTGCCGCTAAGTGGTCATTGGACACTATTTAATCGCCTCAAATCACCCATTATATGGAATAACCCTATTAAATTATAACCACCAAAAGTCCAAACTCCATAACCAAACTATAAAATAATTTAAAAGGGCGGCCTTTAAATTCATATTTGGAAGCTTAATTTTCTAACTGCAACCGGTAAATTTAATTTTATTTCGAACATAAATCAGCTGCATTGACCGTGGGTTTGAAATGGCGGATTATTATTATAGACTGGGATTGGTTTACGGACTTTGTTTGTCCGTATCATTTAATATAAATATTAATTTATTTGAATTATATATAATAGGTATTGTACATTTTAAAGGGGTTTAAATTTATTATTTTCGTGAAAATATAGTTCTTTTATTTCTGCCTCGTGGGTGTAATACTTTTAGGTTTAGCTAGCGATGACGAGTTCCTGGGTTTTAAAGGTAGAGCAGTGTTATTGGGGTTCTGTATAGAAAAATCGTCAAAAGCATGCCTCGTTGGTCTTGTGGAAAAAGCGCATCGCCTTGTGATCACGAAGTCCTGGGTTCAAATCCTAGATCGAACAAGTTTAGTTTTTCTAACGAAAACTTCCCAGTGGGAGTCCGGAGTCTGGAATTGTGTCCGGTATTAGACTTAAAACTCCTACCTAATATCATGTTTATTTTTAGGTACAAAGTATTCTCAACATTTTCAAGGTGAGTCAAGGCCATGCGCTGCTTTACGGTTTAGAAATCGCGCGCTCAACGAAAAAATTAATACATGTGATATCTCACTACATGTTATTTCGCAATTTTTGCCGAACCCCGAGCCTCACGTAATTAATGGACGAAAAAAAGAAAAGTAATGCATGTAAGTTTTTTTTTGTATGTTCTTATAACTAAAACAATCATGGAAAAGTTTTCTTTAAATCGTTTCAGCGACCCTTTACTAGAAGGTCTAAATTGTGACTCGTAAATAAACCTACGTTAGAAGAGTCTTTGTTTTATTTAAATAATACCGTTACATGCACTTAAAAATTTCCATTTATTCAATAAAAAAAAATAAAACGGAACTACACCCATCGTACACGTATAATATAAGAACAGAATTTTCAAAACGTGCCCAACCTTACTTTATCTATTTACATTTCACAGTATATGAATCATACTGGGATTACGCTACTAAAAACTTTTTGGCATCGACTGTACTGCCCCCTGCCAACGGGGATAGTCGTGTTGAATGCGATGTTACTTGGATGCCCATCAAAAAGTTAATAGCTCGCGGGTTTTTATCGCATAAACGGTAAGTTGCCGAGACGTTCTTTAAATTTTAAAATGACATCCACCTATATTTATGATATATGGTTTCTTCTTCTTCTTCTTAAAATTATGGCTTAATACTAATTTTAAGTGTATTTTGCCAGTGTCCAGTGAGATGCATAATCTTGTTCGTTAAAATTAATTCAACTCCCCGATGAAATTGATGACAACGATGATAATGAAATTAATGAAGTACCCCACCTTGGATAGTAAAGCGATGGATACCTTACATACCTATTGCGGCGGCAGTTTTGGGGGAAACCGAAAAGGCATGTTTTATCACTTTGTTTCAATTACCTTATGAGTATACATAATAGTTAATACAACATGAAACATTATTATTCGAAATAACATATACTAAGTTTGGGAAATAAAGACAAAATGACAACATCACTCTTCGACTTCCCGCCAAAACCGATATATGGTTTTAAGAAGGTTTTAATATATATTAGTTAATAATGTAATTTTTAAAATTTAGACAACATCTTCGCAACTGTGCGTAAGTTGTTAACAGAAGGTTTAATCTGAACAGATTGACGTTAGTGTGTCACTATCGAGTTGATATGCTACCCTTTTCACTCAATTACTTACTAAATAATTATCCTAGAAGGGGAAATCCTCATGGACACCCAGCTATTCCAGGTAGTGCCAGACTCTTACCGACTAAAATCATTCCTCGTTTTCTACCTCCGTTCACCCGGTACTACCTTTTGGTATTTACTTCAGGGCGGGGATGCTTTTAATTTTGTCCTTTTTTCCGTTTGTCATTCACCTCAGTTTTTATTATTTATTTCACGTAGTTAACTATTACTTCCCAACTGGACAACGTCAATATAACATCGAATTGTTTGTGCTTAGCTTTATTAAGCTTAGCATGTGCAGATTGACGTTATAGTAACGTTGTTGAAGAAGCGTGCTGTCACGTTCATTTTTGGTTAGTAAATTTGTAGTTTGAAAACGAAAGCATATCAACAAGTTAATGTCACGCTAACATCAATATGTTCGTGCTAAGCTATCTAAGAACTTTTAATGTGTGTGTGTGTGTGTGTGTAAATGAGCTACTTTGTTGACCGAGGGATATTTACACTTGGCAACGAAGCAAGCCTGCTACTATTACGCTCAAGTCGGAAGGGCAAGGGGGCAACTATCTCAAAGGCGCCTTAAGGATAAGCGGCCTTGGCTTGGGCTGTAGCTATAGGGGAGGGCATATACTAAGTATCTCGCCATGATGCCCTGCACCGGCTTGCGGGCAAGACATTCTTCAATCTCGCTAGCACGGTCGGTGTCTGATTTTATGTGCGAAATTCGGTGAGAGTGGTGGGAATGTGAGTGAAAATATTCTGCAAGTAGATCTCTGCTCGGCACCACAGCAAATAGAAGGAGTCATCTGTTCAATCAGTAGAATAGGTTTAAGACCGAGTTTGTAATGGAATGGGGGGGTTAGCACTTACAAATTGACGTTATCGTAACGTTTAAAAAAAGTGCTCTCGCGTTTTCTATCAATTTGATAGCGGTAAGCTAATGTCAATGTGTTCCTGCTAAGCCCTCTGCAATGGACTTTTGAAGGCTTTACTTTAATTTAGTAGGAGTTTCAGAGTTCAGGTGTCCAACACAAAGGTGCTCATAGCTCCGCGGTGTACTTAGTCATCACTAAGGTTAAACAGCGTTTGCTTCGGTCGGTTTGAAATAGGTCAAAGTATGTAGTAACACCATTTTCAGACGTTTTTGAGCACCGAAGCATGAAGACGCTTGGAAATGCCGGAAATGGTTACCCATCATAGACCAACCGAGCCGAACGCAGCTTAACCTTGATTTATTTATTTATTTACATACTAACACGGCAGATACACCATTTACGTTAGCACAAAGAAAACTATATATATAAATAGAATAATTAAAAGTATGATGACTGCAAACAACATTGCGATCCGCCAATGCCAAAATGCCTCAATGTCTTTTACCTTTGTCTTTTAGATCTCAATACTATCTCATTTTAGACGACTCCCAAATCTACCTTTACAGATAATATAATCTAATTTCAATGAAGGAATGCCAAAAATATTCTTTATAATGTTCGATACGCGTTATCAGCATTCAATATAGAACAAAAACGTGAGCTCAAGCAAATTCCTCGCATTGATCACACGCGCATGAAGGAGCAGCCACGGGCGGTAACAGAATCCGTTATTTATGTCCGGTAAATTATCCGGAACAGAAACCCAACTTGACTCAACAATTACCACATGAACTTACAGACAAGGATAACGACAAAACTAAATCACAAAGACACTTAAAAATGGCAGAAACGGTCACCCATCTCCAACCGAGTCAAACGATGTTGGTGGTTGCTGATCCTGCAGGACTACGAGTGTTTATCTATCTATATTATCACGACAGATCCTTTGCAGCAAAGCAGAGAACACAGAGTTCCAACAGGTTCTTTTCTTATAGACCTCTGACTGTGTTCCACCCTGTGCTTCGGAGTTTTCTATTTTGACCCCTTACATCTCCATTTTATCTTTTTAAGCTCTCCGAGAGTTACCATCACAAAATTTCATCAAAGAAGGTATGCCAAAAGTATTCCTTGTAATATTCAACATGCGTTATCAGTATTCAATACGGAACAAAAACGAGAGTACAAGCAAATTCCCCGCATTGATCATGCGCGCATGAAGGGAGCAGCCGCGGGCGGTAACTGAATTCGCTATTTATGTCCGGTAAATCATCCGGAACAGAAATTCAATCAGGCACCCGAGGTGCGGGTGGACCTTTGATTTGTTTTTATGTATGAGTACAAACTCAGGGAAAAAATGTAAAATATGTGATACTTATTTTCACTCAGTCGCAGAAAGCTCATTATTAACACATGTAATATATGTACATACTATATTACTTTAAGCGGCTTTATCACTAATCAAGTCATTATTTATGTATATTTTGTAGTAATTTTATTTTGTGCAATGGTTAAATAGTAGTCTTTGCAATTGGGCGCTCGTGTAATAAAACTGTTCCGAGACCCTCTTAGTGCAAAAAAAACCTTTACCCTGTGGTGGATAATGGGAAGCTAAAGATGATGATAATATTATTAAGAAGAATTTTAAATCTTCGACTAGCCAGTATAAAATTATATTTATGTCTTAACATACATACCACTTAGGTATAACTACTTGTAAGGATTGTAAACGTGGGTGTACTCTGTGTTCTACACTTGTCCGTACTACGTCAAAATATAAAAGCAAGTTCAGGTCTTGGGTCATACCAAATCTGTCTATATCGTCACGCTAGATATCTTGCAGGGTAGGCAGAGGTTACAGAGTTACAGCAAGTTCTTTCCTCACAGACTTCTCTGGGTTCCTGCTATCTCATAGTTCATCTTATACACACTCACCGGTTACGGGAACCCTTGACTTACCCTTCAGATGAAAAACCATCTTCCATATCATATAATCCACTTAATATAAACGCAAACCTACAGATACCCTATCTACCGCACCAAAATACAAACTGTTTCAAGTTAACTGATCCTAAATACGGAAGATTGAGTTATCCCATCCGGTGCTTCGAACTGTCAAAATGATGTTACTGAATAGTTAAATCAAGCAGAAACGCAAACCAGGGCTTCATGTTTTGATTTTATCAAATTCGGAAACACAATATTCGTGTACGGGGCTAATGGTTGGACACGTGTAGTATTAATTTCTGATGGACAAAAACTAGTAGATCCCTGATTAGTTGTGAGTAAATGTTTGTTATTATTATATGACGAGCCATTGTTGCCCCACTGCTGGGCAAAGGCGTTCCTCCACTTTTTTTAAGTCTTCTCTTTTACTTGCTATTTCAGGGTAGTCTCTTGAATATTAGGATGGAGAATGTGTGGATTGTGCTTTGTAAGTCAATAGGCTTAAGGAATTTTCAGCAAGCGAAGCCACCGAAAACTACATAAAATGTTAATTCTAACCAAAACTATCTTAATATTGATTTGTGCAAGCTTATTGCTAAGTATCGTTTCAAATGCAAACATTACCTACTTTCTCTTAAGGTTTTGCTATATAGCCGACGCAGCGCGACGGGAGCGTGACGATGGCGCGGCTTGGGGAGTCGTAATGTACCGAAATATACGGAACACGCCATACAGCGCAGCACCGCTCGGGGCAACGGCAAACGTTACAACGAACGTAGTCGCGACCGCTTCCGTGGCGCTCCCGTCGCACTCCGTCGGTTATTCGACCAAACCTTTAGGTTTTAAATACATTAGTATTTGCTGTATCAAATATTTTAGTGATGTTATTTTAATTAAAATCTCTCCTTGTTCTAACACAATTAAGTCCAAAATTTATTAGATGTAGAACACGACATAGAGTCTATATGAGTAAGTAATAAAAGATTGTTCATTTCTGTAATAATTATAATCTATTGAATGGGTCTAGGGTGTTAAAAGTTTATCACGAGAGCCTGGGTTCGAATCCTAGGTTGGACAAACTGTTACTGGGGTGTGAACGGGTGCTGCTAGTAGGGGCTGGTTCATCCTCTATCCTTTGGATGATCAAACCTGTTGTGTTGTAGTACTGTTGAATCTAGTACATTTTACTTTAAAAAAAAGTAAAATGTACAAGCTTAAAAACTACGCTTTTTACTGGACTATTTCGTGATCGTAATTTTTTAACAAGCTTTTATTTGACTTGCAATATATGTCTGTTTGTCTTTCTGTTTCAAATTTGGCTGAGCTAAAATTTGGCATACGTATGTAAAATCGGTGACAATGCAATAACATGGTAACATGGAGCTGGTTTGATAATGGAGCCGGAAGGAAGCCATAGCCTCAACTAAGCCAGATATCTTCGTTGCGTTTTTGTATTTTTTTATAAAAGCTTCTTTATAAGAGGCCTTTTTATTTTTTTTCATTAATTGCCACTGTTGGTGACTAAAGCGCTTTGCGATCACGAGGTCCTGGTTTCCAATCCTCGGGCAAATGTAGTTTTTCTATCATAAAACTCCCAGTATTACTCCGGAGTCTGGAATAATGCCAGGTATATTCTAATAGGCTCGCCTCTTCTAAGATGGGACCTAACATCGTCGGTGAAAAGTGGGTACAGTACACCTCGCTGACGATGTTATAATACTAAAATGTTTGCCTTTTTAAAACTACTGTTTTAAATGACACTAACCGTTAAATATAGGTTAAAGGCAGTCACAATATTTCAGTTTATACATTTCAGTACAAACTGCCCGAACTGCTGGAAAGCAGAAATAAAACGTGGAAGTTCCCATCCGCCGCGTAGTTAGGGTAAAAGCACTTGTTATCGCCCGCACGCGAAACTCCGAATGCATTTAATTCAATATTCATTCGGCGTTTTTAACTTTTCCCACCGTTACTCTATTTGGCAGTTGTAAATCCTTTACCCTATACATGTACGTGTAATAGCTTTGACGTAAATCAGAGATAACAAACTGTGACGTGTTTTTTCCGTGGTTGTCATTTGTTCAGTGGTCGGAGGATATCTATCTATATCACCAAGCCAGATCCCTTACGGGGTAGGCAGAGATTACAGTGCTCCAACAGGTTCTTTCCTTACATACATCTTCGGCTTCCTCTACTCTCATAGTTCGTCTCATACACGCTCGCCGGTTACGGAGACTCCTGACTTGTCCTTCAGATAAGATCCGGTCTAGTTGGTCATGGTAATATAGTCTAGGTTTCCACGGTACCTACATCCTTCCACTTTCGCATTGTGTATTTGCTGTTTTGTCATTCTTTCTTTGGACATTCTTTCTATATGCCCGAACCAACGGAGCATACCCTTTCTTATCTTTACACCGATACTACTTTTCATACCTATTCGCTTTCTTACTACGCTGTTGCGAATACGGTGGTCAGCTTCACTACGCACATCTTCCGCAGAGCTCGTATTTCCACCGCATTTATCCTACTTTCATTCTCCTTCTCCCAGCTATCGCTGCCATTTAACAGCGTTGGGACGAGTACTCCATTATGTATGGCCAGCTGCGCCTTTCCTTGCATTCGTTCTGGTTTCTTCCCGTTCAAAAACCATAATTTTGGTTTTCTTCACATTCAAAAGAAAGCAATTTTTCATGCAGTCGTCTTTCGTAACTGTGACTAGTGATTACAGATCAGTGGCTGTTGGCGCTATTAAAACGGCGTCATCTGCATATAGTAGATGATTTACTACTAGATAACCCATTTTTACCCCTTCATTCATCGCATTCAGTCATAAACATAACATCGCATCATAAACAGTCTAGCGGACAACACGCAACCCTGCTTGACGCCGATTTCAACGTCAAATCAGGGTGACATGTTACCACCCACCCGTACGCATGAATGCCTTGCAGTCCACATAAGTGGACTGGACGGCCCGCAGCAGAGTGCAATTTATATCATACTCAGGTAAAATGTCCTAAAGTCTCTTTCGCACAACTCTATCAAACGCCTTCTCCAGATCCACAAAACCGCAGAAAACCTTCCGGCCCACTGCCAGATGCTTCTCTACGATGTTGCGGAGGGAGAAAACTTGATCCAAACATCCTCTTCCGGACCTGAAACCCTCTTGTGCCTTGCACAACAATCCGTCGGCTTCTCGCGCATTCTCTGTTCAATAATTTTACCGTACACCTTGGCTAAAACTAATGGCTCTGTAATTTGCGCAGTCATATTGTAAGCCCTTGTAGCGCCAATCTGTAGCGACCCGACCGTTCCTCCAGCAAAGGTTTGCAAGGACCCGAAAGGCGTCCCGGACGCAAGCTCCACCATATTTGATCATCTCGGCAGATATCAAGTCTATTCCCGCAGCTTTACCATTTTTCATACTTCCTATCACCCATTCAAATTCTTCCATAGTGATGTCCTCTGTTGACTCCGGTACCACAAACTCGCCTCTGGGCTCGTCTGTGGCACCAGTATCCGGGGAATCTCCATGCGTTTCTCCAAAATATTCAATCCACCTGTTTAATACAGCTTGTGTATCTGCAAGAATGTCACATGTTAAGATAAGGATGATTAATAGAAATAGATTTTAAAGCTACCTTATAGTAAAGAAGAGAAGGAAAGGTGGAGAGAGTAAGAGAGATAGATAGATAGATAAAGTAAAATAGAGAAAGAGGGAGAGATACAAAAAAAGGGAAGGCAAGTATTTATAGTAATATTTATTATCTTATTTTATGATTTATTAAAAAGGTTAAATGGTAAAAATATGTTCAAATTTACAGTTTATAAAGGACTGCATCAATATAATCAAAACAAAGAAAATGAAAAAAAAATCTCGTATATAAAAACTTTATATGATTTTGTGTTTAATTTTTGCTAACAACTGATACCTAATAAAAATATTTTCACCAATTACTCAAACACACAAAAGGTTGGTAATATATTTTTTTTACAATTTCATACTTGAGGCCATCTTTAATGTTTTAATATTTCAAATTATCTGATCTTTTGTTACAAAAGTTTGTACTCCTATAACCAGTCGTTAAACTCCTTAAACACACTTAACATCTTTTAATACCTTTATCCCAAATACAAATATACCAGCTCAACATTCCCCAAATTAATCAACATTCCCCAAAACATATTTTAATACCTTCATCCCAAATACGAATATACCAGCTATACATTCCCCAAATTGAAAAAGGCAAGTTGAAAATTCGCGGGGTCGGGTCGACCCGCAGGGCTCATCATACCAGTTTACAGCGGGGGTCTTAAGAAACGTGGCTGGAAAATAGTTTCATTTCACCCGAGTTACCGGTTAGGGGTCTCCCAAGAGGAGGATACTCGGTGTCGCATCGCAAGGTGTACGGCAAATGTGCTTTATGTATGAAAATGTTTCGAGCGTTTTGTTTAATGAAATTTTATAGTTGCATTGTCAGGATCCCTCACGGGGTTGGTAAAGCTATTAGTGAAAAGAGACTTTATTTTCGTGCATTTATGATGTACCGTCCTCGTCGGCCTAGTAGCGAATAATGTGCGATCACAAGGTCCTGAGGTTGAAATTCGGATCGGTCGGATGAAGTGTAATTTTCTATGTCTCAATCTGTCTGTATCATTATGCCAGATGATATAGACCAATAGATAGTCTATCTAACGAGGTAATCCGACAAAGAACCAAAGTTACCGACATAGCTCGCAGACTCGACAGAGAGAGTAAGCTAAAGTGGCAATGGGCTGGTCACATCTGCAGAAGGACCGACGGCCGATGGAGCAAGCGTGTCCTAGAGTGGAGACCGCGACTTGGTAAGCGTAAGGTAGGACGGCCCCCAGCTAGATGGACCGACGACCTCAAAAAGGTCACTGGGTCAGACTGGATGCGGAAGGCGGAGGTCCGTGTGCAATGGCGCATGTTAGGAGAGGCCTATGTCCAGCAGTGGACAACGATAGGCTGATTGATTGATTGATTGATCTATATCATCACCCCAGTTTCTTTGTGGGGTAGGCAGAGAGTACAGAGTTCCAGCAGGTTCTTTCCTTACAGACCTCTCTGGCTTCCTCTGCCCTCATATGTCTTCTAATATACGCTCGCCAGTATTTAGTTCATGCATATAAAATTTTAAATAATATGACACTGTCACGCCGATATTCCTCAAGTGGGGGTGGTAGAAGTGTTAGGTCCCATATAACGATGTTAGGTCCCATATAATAGCAAGCAAGCCTATTGCCAAACACCGGGCACTATTTCAGGCTCTAGACTGATACTAAAGAGAAAATTAACTTTATAATCATTTTCGTAAACTAATAAGGTATCGTTAAACTTTAAGTAAAACTTGATTAGTTTTATCTAGGTGGCATCATCTCTTGCAACTTTGTAAAGTTTCTTGCTATTATAAATATGTACCTAATTATTTCTGAAGTAAACAATGTTTGTTCATGTTAATAATTTTGTACTTGTAACGTAAAGATCTGAAATAAAATAAATTCATTTTATTCCTAAGTACCAATTACCGTATAGTATGTATTGAATTAAAAAAATAAGCAAAGAACGTCATTGTGATCTATTGCTAAATGGTTCCAGTGGAATAGGAGGTAAGTCTGTTGCTATTATACCGGCCACTATATTCTATATATATCTTCATTAATTCAATTTCCCACGATATCTCTTCTTCATACCACTTATATGCAGATGATCTTCAAATTTATTCTCATTCTTCGCTGGACAGATTAAACGAGTGTTTAAGTACTATCAATAATGATTTACTTCGTATAACAGAGTGGAGCAAAAACTAGGGCCTGAAATTAATCCCACTAAGACCCAAGCAATAATCATTGGCAGTTCGCGTCTTATCTCAAAGGTGGACTGGACTTTACTTCCGCGGATTAATTTTAATGGAGTGTCGATTCCGTACAGTGAAACTGTAAAAAAGTTGGGCTTAACGATGGATCGCTGTATGAGTTAGGCTAGTCAGCTGCAAGACGCCAGTTGCAAACTATACGCTGCAGCAAGTTCTCTTAGAAGACTGCGAAACTTTTTGCCTATCACCACTAAAATTGCTCTAGCACAATCTCTGTTGCTTCCTATTCTCGACTATGCTGACATCTGCTTTCTAAATCTCACTGAAGACCAGTTAAATAAACTTGAGCGTCTTCAAAACTTTTGTATAGGATTTATATTTGGATGGGCAAATATGATCACGTATCTCAGTTTCGTTCTAAGCTCAAGTGGCTCCCTATACGTCTTCGCCGGAATACTCATATCCTCTGCCTTCTGTACAATATTTTGTTCTGTCAGTCTTCCCCGCGTTACCTTAAGGCACGATTCAATTTCCTTCACTTTTCCAATTCGTATTCTTTAAGGGCATCAGAAAACTTGGCTCTCGTAATGCCTCTACACTCTAGCACCTTTTACGATAACTCTTTTATGGTCAAAGCCGTACGACTGTGGAACTCACTACCTGTTTCCATAAGGAGTGCTCCATCTATTCATATATTTAGAGGTCAGGTGAAAAAGTTCTACATCACCGATTAATTAAATTAAATTTGCTGGATGTTTTCTATATGCTGTTGCTAGTTGCTTTATATTATAGACTTATCTTTGGCGCGTATATATTATTTTTACTTGTATATATTATTTTTACTTGTATTATGTGTATTGTTATGTTCTGTTAGCTAAGTACACCCCTAAATCTTGCGTTTTCTTTAGATCCTCTCCATACAAAGGTTGCCTGGAAGAGATCACTATTAGTGATAAGGCCACCCATTGTTACACTACCTTTCAATTAAAATATTGTATCTTTTTATTTCCTTCTTGTATTTCTGGTGGAACAATAAAGTATTATCTATCTATCTATCTATCTACCTATATTTGACTCCGGACTACCCAATAATTATTTGACAGAAAAATACCAATACCACTATGTCAAACCTAAAATTCGAATATAAACAGTTTAAATACTCAATAGTTTTTTTTCAAGAACTATTGGGACCAGAATTTTCCAGTAACATATGCAAGCCAAATGCATCCTCGACATTTTAATAACATCAACCACAGCAAAATTATTCACCTCCCCTCTTTAACTAAGCTTTATAAAGGCCATACTGATTAGTTCACCTCACATAGCGTGTATCCAAGCAAAAATATTAACTTTAAAAGTGCAATTAGGCAAAGTGAAAAAACGTCCCGAGCAGAAAAAAAGTAAGAAAGTACAAAAGCCTTTGTGGAAACACCATGGACATACGAGACCGTTGTTAATCCAGGACATGGTAATTTAAAAGCGCATTGTATTTAGTTTTAAGCGAGAAAAACGTAGTTTGCGTTCAAAATCACTTATTAAAGTCAACTTAAGGGAATGAAGAAGACATATGCGGTCTATATTTTTATTTCGTACTAGCAGTTTCCTGCGACTTCGTACCCGGTCGACAACAGCGCCACCTACCGGGTCTATGTTATATAGCCTATGTTACTTTTGGATAAGGCAGCTTTCTAATGGTGAAATAATTTTTGAAATCCGTCCAGTAGTTTTTGAGTTTATTCGTTACAAACATACAAAAATACAAATCTTTCCTCTTTATTATATTAGTATAGATAAAAAAATTAAATATGCAGTATATTTTTATTTCAGAAATATGCAGTCTATATTTTTATTTCGTGTAGGAAAATTAATTAATTATTTGAGGTTGGTATCTCATTGTATTAAGTTAGCAGAATTTTTAAATGTGTCCAGAAAAATAAAGATCTTTTTATGAAGAAGGAACATTTTTTCAGAGGAACATAAACAAGTTTTCTATCTATCTATCTATATATGTCATCATGCCAGATTTCTTGCGGGGTAGGCAGAGAGTACAGAGTTTCAACAGGTTCTTTCCTTACATACCTCTCTGGCTTCCTCCACTCTCATAGTTCGTCTCATACACGCTCGCCGGTTACGGAGACTCTTGACCTGAGTTAAGTGAATATATGCAAATAGATTTTTTAACAAATTAGATTTTTTAGTTTTAAATATATTTACAACATTCATGATAATATAAAACTAAGTACTTTAGCAACAAAATTTAACAACTGTTTCGATGTTGCATCGCGATATAGCTTCCAAAAGTATAGTCACAGCAACGAGCTTTTAAAATATGATCATATCGTTAATCGCCGATAGCAAAAGCACGATAAGTACGTTAGCCTTATTTATGTGCAATACATAAGTAAAGGCCATCAACAAATAATTTAAAAGTCATCATCATCAACTCAGCCTATACTTGTCCACTGCGGAACATAGGCCTCCCCAATCGTTCTCCAACGTAACCGGTCTGATGCCACCTGCATCTAACAACTTCCTGCGATCTTCACAAGATCGTCGGTCCATCTGGCAGGTCGCCGTCCCCCGCTGCGCTTGTCAATACGTGGTCTCCACCCTAGAATCTTTCTGCCTCAACCCTCGTTCGATCTTCGCGCTATGTGGCCTGCCCATTGCCACTTCAGCTTACTAATCCTATGGGTGACGTCGGTGACCTTCGTTCTTCTACGAATCTCCTCATTCTTAATTAGATCACGTAGAGAAATGCTAAGCATAGCTCTTTCGACAAGTAAAAACACAAAATCCATTTATATGTTATGCCTTAATGTTGTTTCAAATTCCTATTTGAACAATACAGGCACATTACACACCAGCCGCTAGAAAAACAGACCATCTAAAATTGCATCGAGCTATCCCGCAGATCATTTGTATTCATTGAGAGCTATTGGTTCCAACAGTTTACATTCGGAATTTAATGAAACGATTCAACCTATAATAGTTTTCAATTCCCGGACCCATCTCATCTATGGATCGACGGATAAGGAACATAGCGGAATTCTCGCGCGAAATTCGGATGTTGCAATTTCTGAATGTTTTTCTGGCAGGCAGGAACGTTATGTAATAAGTTAAGATCCTTTTCCACAAGGAAACAGGAACTAGGAACATAAACAATACGGCTGCTATTCGGAACGTCAACAGGAGGAAATGCTTCAAGGTTTTGCTTCCTTCCTTTAGTTTGGGTAGTGTAGCGACAAAAACGAAAGTGGTTACTCTAGTAACTTCGTATGACTGACAAGATTGGAACAGTTAATAAGAGAAGAAAAGCATCTCTTCTTTATCCTATGAGTGTCTAAAAAGCGGCTAGAAAAAGAAATAATATTTTTTTAACTAGCACAATGATGTCGATACAATAAGTACTGAATGGTGTAGATATATTCTTTAACACCCACAACAATCCGCCTCATTCATGGACCGGAGGTGACACAGGTATATGATGTCAGATCCCAATATAATAGGAACGAAATTTTTTAGGAGCCTATACAATTTACACATTGGCGGAATTTGAGACTGTACATCTTCTCATTTACCAGGCAGAAAGGCAGTTCTAGGCGCAAACTTCTAGCTATTTTTCTAGCCTTGGTGCTAACAATTGCGTGGTCTAATAATTTGAGCCTAAATGTGCCAATCAGTTTACTAAAATGACTATTATATACTTACTCATCGAATTCTGCTGTCATATCTAAATAGGTAATTTTATGTATGAATATGTTGAGTTCTTTTTTTGGTTTTGTATCATGTATATGCCACGTATATGTATTTTCTTATATGTTAGGGTTTTTTCTTTTATATATTATATTTTCAATTTATACCGCTACTATAAGTTGCTATGTGCATCCCCGTCTATACCACATGCAAATCTATTTTTCCATCCCAAGGTTGCCCTGGAAAAGATGGCTTTTTAGCGATAAGCTCACCTTTTGTGTTACTTTTGGTCTTATTTTTGTTATTTTGAGATCTATGTGCACAATAAAGAGTAACGGTCATACAAGGATCTTGTGGCCCGCGGCCAAAATCGAAACTAGCGCTGTCATCAAGTGAAATTTCACTTGCTGACAGTCGCAAAGTTGCCGTTAGCTATGAAATGTATCCATGTTCTTTATTAAGTAGTAACCGTGCGGACCCACCTGTTGAAAGATTTCCATAGCATAACGGGAATTTTACTAAATGATATCCCTAATTTCACAGCAACGTCATCTACAAGCCAAAATATCCTTGTCAGACTATATCTATGAATCTATCTAAAATAACTTAATACATATTCCATTCTCGTGGATTGTGTGCTACGTAAATTGTGAAGGAGTGAGTACGTATTCCATTCTTATACTATGATAAATGTAAACATTGTTTTTAGATGTTGTTGTTTCTGGAACCACCTTACTCCAATTTATAGAACCCATACACGTTATATACACGTTTTTTTTTTATTTTGGGCTCATAGAATTGCCGAAATTTATATTAAACTATTATTCACGGAAGACCAGGGCTTTGGCACACTGCAGGTACCTAAGCATTTTGCTGAGTGTATCATAATTATTTTTCTGTTTAGTGTCTCTAAATAACCATTGTTTTTTCTTTCTTTCTTCATTTCTTTTTTCCTTACATAACAACAAGGCGTTCAAAATGAAGACATGGAAAAAGCATTCTTTAATAAGTAGCGCAGGACTCTTATGATATAATGGTATTCCGTTTAATACTGGAGTAGCATCCAAAGATCATTACACGACGTTATCGTAAGGCGCCGCGTTACGTGTTGAATACGACATAGCGGGTATAAGGGCCCTGTAATAGTATTAAACAGTCATTAGAAGGTGAAATAAAACTATTTTACGGATTTTATCGCGGTTTATTTTTTTTTATTTTTAGTTCCCGACGTTTCGAGTGCTTTGCAGCACCCATGGTCACGGGAGGGACTGAGGTGTTAGACGTCCAATAGACATAGTTGTTCCGAGGTACCCTCAAACTTCTTAATTATTTTTGTTGTTGTTGGTCCGAGCTACGCAGAATGAGCTCACGGTGTCTTGAGGTCTTGCAGTGTTATGCTTGGTTTTGGATTTGATTATATTAATTACCGGATCCCAAGACGATGGAAGCACCCAGCCATCTTCTCTATTGAAATTAGGATGTTTTTTAATTTCAATAGCCTCGCGAACCATCCTTGGTAGGAATCGGTGTTCTTTCACGAGGATTTGTGGTCTATCAAATCTGATGTTATGGCGGGTGCGGTCAAGGACATGCTCACAGACTGCAGACTTCTTTGAGCGACGGTGGTTTAGGTCAGCTATGTGTTCTTTAACCCGAGTTTTTACCGGTCTTTTTGTTTGTCCTATATAAGAGAGACCACATTCACAATCAAGCTTGTAAACTCCTGCATCTTGTAGAGGGATCTGACACTTGACAGATGGTAAAAATTGACTGATCTTCTTCGGCGGCTTATAAAATGTTTTAATCGAAGCACGCTTCAAGATGTAGCCAATCTTGTCCGTGACTCCTCTCATGTAAGGTAGTACAGCAGGGAGACGCTCAACTGTGGTTGGTTTCACTCGGTCACTGTGACGTTGGCGTGGGACTCGAAGCTTATTGTCGTGCAGTACTTGCTTGACATGTTGAAGCTCGGCAGCCAGATGTTTCTTGTCACAGATCCCTTGTGCTCTCTGAAACAAAGATTTACCCACGGTAGCTAACTGTGTTGGATGGTGGTGAGATTCACCGTTTAAGTACCTATCAGTATGGGTCTTTTTACGATAAACCGTATGGCTTAAGGTGTTGTTGGGGTTACGGATTACTAACACATCTAGGAAAGCTAGGGAATTGTTTGCCTCCAACTCCATTGTAAACTGAATTTTAGGGTTAATGGAGTTAAGATGATTCAGGAATACATGAATTTGGTCAGATGGTAATATTGTGAAAGTATCATCTACGTACCGCTTGTAGAAACTTGGCTTTACAGGTGAGGTACGAAGGGCTGTCTCCTCAAAGTCTTCCATGAATATATCGGCAACAATGGGAGATACAGGGGAGCCCATCGCCACGCCATCTACTTGCTTGTAGAACTGCTCTTTCCACAATAAGTAGCCAGATGTAAGGCAGTGTCTCAATAGTTCTAAGTATTCCGCTGGCATGTTGTTCTCCGCTAGTTTCCTTTCTACAATTTCGACACAGTCTTGTACAGGTAGGCATGTGAATAGTGACTGGACATCGAAACTGACCATAGTTTCATTGTCAGTAAGATGAAGATTTTTGATCTCACTAACAAAATGGTATGAATCCTTAACATGTGCTCTGGTGCGTCCTTTGAGTGCCGAGAGCACTTTCGCTACGTGCTGAGCCAATATGTAGGTTGGTGTGTCGATTTGGCTAACGATTGGACGTAGGGGAGCATTCGGTTTATGTATTTTTGGGAGCCCATACAAGTGTCAGATCCCTCTACAAGATGCAGGAGTTTACAAGCTTGATTGTGAATGTGGTCTCTCTTATATAGGACAAACAAAAAGACCGGTAAAAACTCGGGTTAAAGAACACATAGCTGACCTAAACCACCGTCGCTCAAAGAAGTCTGCAGTCTGTGAGCATGTCCTTGACCGCACCCGCCATAACATCAGATTTGATAGACCACAAATCCTCGTGAAAGAACACCGATTCCTACCAAGGATGGTTCGCGAGGCTATTGAAATTAAAAAACATCCTAATTTCAATAGAGAAGATGGCTGGGTGCTTCCATCGTCTTGGGATCCGGTAATTAATATAATCAAATCCAAAACCAAGCATAACACTGCAAGACCTCAAGACACCGTGAGGTCATTCTGCGTAGATCGGACCAACAACAACAAAAATAATTAAGAAGTTTGAGGGTACCTCGGAACAACTATGCCTATTGGACGTCTAACACCTCAGTCCCTCCCATGACCATGGTTGCTGCAAAGCACTCGAAACGTCGGGAACTAAAAATAAAAAACAAAAATAAACCGCGATAAAATCCGTAAAATAGTTTTATTTCATGTGTAATATTCGCGTAAATCTAAGAACTCAGTCATTAGAAGGCATACGAAAACCGCCTTGACAACAAACTTGTTGTAAAGGCGGTTTTCGTAGTATATTGATCGTTCTAGCAGCCTTTAAACTGTAGTTTGAAATGCATTTCGACTCAAAAAGAAACTTTGTTGTAGTTGCAGTTGGAAAAAATTACAGTATCTTTTTTTTTGTAAATATATATATATATCTATCTATATCATCACGCCAGCTCCCTCGCGGGGTAGGCAGAGAGTACAGAGTTCCAACAGGTTCTTTCCTTACATACCTCTCTGGCTTCCTCCACTCTCATAGTTCGTCTCATACACACTCGCCGGTTACGAAGACTCTTGACTTGCCCTTCAGCTAAGACACGGTCTATTTGGTCATGGTAAGATAGTCTAGGTCTTCCCCCCGGCACCTACATCCTTCCACTTTCGCATTGTATATCTGTTTTGTCATTCTTTCTTCTGGCATTCTTTCGATATGCCCGAACCAACGGAGCATACCCTTTCTCATCTTTACACCGATACTATCTTTCATACCTACTCGCTTTCTTACTACGCTGTTGCGAATAATAATATATATATATACATATATATATATATATATATATATATATATATATATTATAAAGTACCATGTTTTGCATTATTTTGACTACGCAAAGTATTGTGCTTGTTACATTTTATATTACAGCGCGAAATAACAAAAGTGTCGTTGTTTGTTTGTTGTCTGTTTGTTTGACATTGTTAACAACGCATTGTTGTTATCTGAAGACATAAAAAAATACCTCAATAACACTTTCTGACCTACAATTTGAATCCTCATAATAGCTAGTCGCACTATCGAAACCCATAATAATTGCATAGTTTTTACTTATAAGCACAACTTTTTCCAGTAATATATCTCTATTACGTGTACTAAGGTGAATTTTGATGAAATTTAGCCGAATAAACCTATTTCATCACTTCTACTAGTATGATAACGATATTTTCATGGAGACATAATCACCAAAAAATACCCGCAATAATAATCAAAAGTCAAACAAGAAATTGCAACCAACGCCATACGAACTGAACCGTACAATTGCATATACCCCAAGCCAAAACCGTCCAACTGGAATTTTCTCAAAAACAGGTACCAGAAAATCTGCTACTATAATAGCCGAGTTCTAATATAAAATTGATTTAAGCTGAGCGAGCATCGCCTAAACCTTCTGTTTTTGGACAAATTCCAAACTCAATACTGCACGCCCCGCATTTTTTCCCATCTGTGACACTCAGTTTTAAGGTTCCTGCAACTACTCTTGTATAGTAAATGTACTTGCAAACATGAAATTAACATATATATTTACCCAGACCGTAACAACATAAGTGAATCATACACATAGTTACGACTAGGTCAAGCTATCGTTTAAATCTATATTCACGCCAAATCCCTTCCGGGGTAGTTAAAGAGTGCAAAGTTCCAACAGGTTTTTTCTTAGCTTCTCTACTTTCATATTCTAAATATCGTCAAAAAAAAAGTTAGTCAAACTTTCTAAGTCAAATAATACGGAACTCTCCTTAAGCCCTGCTGTGGTGCCTGACTGATTTTATGACGACTACTGACGATGGATAATTTACTGGAATAAATTTACTTATCATATTTTATGGGTTCGGCTGATATACGTATCGTCATTACGGTCAAGTTATTTCATGTTTATTTTTTAGCATTCATTGAGGCCTATGATTTCAGTGTTCGTTCGATAAATTTGATAGCTTTGACATAAATACGGTTTACGATTTGTTTGCGTGTATTTTAGTTAAATAAACATTGGCAATATGAATGACGAGATTGTTAAATCAGGTGATGTTATTTAAATTGATCTTTATATAAATGGAACGGAAATGTTTTGGAGATTACAGCGGTCGTATTTTTAGGACGCTAAAAGAAACCGTGATGAGGATAAATGCCCAAAACATATTTCTGTTTATTGCAAACACAATACCTACGGTGTATCTTATCTAATTCGTTTATTAAGCATATTTAAGTTAAGACAAGAAACTATGATTACAACTAACTAGTATTATATTATTACAAAATAAAACTGAACTTCTTACCTTTTTACGCTACTCCAATTTCCGAACTGTAACAATAAAAAAATCTTTAAAGTACTTCCTCTAAATAACAACTGCTGCTTTTAGGTGGCTTGATAAGTTCCAACAGCAGATGGTCACAAACCTGCCTCGAACAATCCGCACTGGGTCCGACCTGACGTATGACCTAATCTCTCTCACGTCGCTGTATGAAAGAAGGCCTTTGCCCAGCAGTGGGACACTATAGACTGATATTATTATAATTGAAAATTGTTGCATATGCTGAGTGCATATTTTATTTTTAGAGATGAAAAAGGCTATAAAATAATTAAAATTAAAGATATTACAGTTTACTTCACGGCCCCTAAATAACATAATACCTTTTTTTGATTCCAATATCAATCTATAAGGGATGAAAAGTGCACTCAGAAATTGAACCATAAGCTTACATAGAGAAAATCTATCACTAAGGGTGAATTTTTTTAAGAACCAGTTGACTACTGGGTCAAATTTAGTACCACACTTTGTGTGAAACATGTTAAAGCAATAAAAAAGAGGGCGAGTTATTTTTTCATTCAAAAGTTACGAGTGCCTCATTGTGGTTCTGAATAAAGACCCTTATCTCTACCCCCATCATAACTGCGACGCCTTAGCGATCCCTTAAGTGCAGGGAACATGCTGTGATGTTTAAGGTAAAATATAATACTGTTGTTTTTACGATTGTTGTTACTTTGTTTGAATGAGATGAGCTTAAAAAATAATAGGGGTTCTGTATGTGAGAGGGGATGTAAGCCATATTAGTTGGAGGCGAGCTATGTGCACTAAACTTTGCTCAATTCTAGACTTCGGAATAGTAAAATGTGAAATTGGAAAATATTCATGAGCAGTTTGGACTACTCTTGAAAATTTTACTGTAAAAAAATCATATCATTATACAGTACACAATTCTGGACTCAGGTTAACTACGATATTTTCAGAGAAAATACTTTCTGTGTCCAACCTAGGATTCTAAACGAAGATCGTGATAGCTGGCCGAAGTTTACACCACTAGACTAGTCAGATAACAAATGAAACTAAAAATAATTCGAAATGAGCGTTTACGTTTTATTCAGGTATCGCAATCCCCCTCTATTACTTCCGACTTCAGAGCGTTTAGCATGAATATATTGACGCATGTTTAACGCTATCGAGTTCTCACACCATAAATTTACTAAATAAATATAAACATGGCAACTGACTTCCTCGATGGCATATAAACTCGATATCGGTACGCTAACGTCAATTTGTTAGTGCTACTCCCTCGACAAATCATTTGACGTTAAGTGATTTGTAGTTAAGAAAGCGTGCTGTCACTTTCATGTATATTTTGTAAATTCTTAGTTTGAATAAGATGTCAGATAAACTCAATACAGTCACGTAACGCCGATGTGTTTGTGCTAAGCCTTTTGAAGGCCCAGCACAAAGATTGACGGTCCTGTAAGGCTACCTAGTAAGAGTATACCACTTTTATCTTTGTTTAGTAAATTTATGTATTGTTTAGTAAATGTAGTGTAAAAGGATAGCATATTAACTCGATAACGTCATAGTCACGTCATATATCCGTGGTAACCCCTCTAGTATATTACCCCATGTTACGTTTTTAAAGACAAATAATAAAGTTCATGTTTTACGTCCGCAGCAAGATTCGCCACCCACAAGGGATGGGTTTTTATATCTTGATGTGTTGTTACGGCTCTATATGCCATATTGTAAATTATCAAGGAGTTTGTAAATTTAATAACCTCTCTAGTGGGGTAGTATTTTTTTGGATTTTATGAGATACTTAGTAAGTGCAGTCGAATAGACTGCTTCTTATGCGACTGTGACTGACTGGGCGATTGCGGTGTTGTTAACAATCACCAAGGCTAAGCAACATTTGGCCCTATCGTTTTTCGATAGGTTACCGTTTGTGGTAGTTTCATATTCGAGCGTATCCGTTCTTTGAAAGGCACGTTAAACCGTTAGTCCCGATAATTGGAGCTATTTTTGGAGCTGCCGATCACTTCTGGACAATAACCCTCTCTCACAAATCGAATTGGTGAAGGCAGTCTTGTGGCTTCCTAACATGGCTACCCATAAGGCTTCCAACTGGCTAAACGACTAGTACATGTAGTGGTTACCCGGACTAAAAGCATAACCTGCCTTTCGAAGTAAAAAAAAGAAGAAAAAGACTCTTGAAAATGGCAATACCACAAACGGTCACCCAACTCAGACTGACTGAGCCAAGCTAACCTTAGTGATCGCTACAAACACCACAGTTCTTTGAACACTACAAAATAATTTTGACTATAACAGATACACAACACTAACTACCCGAAATTAGCTTCAAAATTTTAACTCACAACCTCCCTTAATATAATTTATTAAACACATTATTTATATCAAAACTAGCAAGCCATTTCAAAGACTTAATTTATGCCTTTTAGAAATAGCCGACCCATCAGCTTAATATTCACGTGAATATAGCCCTTAATTTACTCTGGATAATGATATCCCGTGAATTGGATATATGACGCTTAAATTTAAGCTTAGCAAACGGAACCACAATATGATGCTGAAATTAGATAACCAATGTTATGAAACCAAGGTATGGGGGTTTTCGTACAAATATGTATGTAATATTTGGATTAAATAGTTACATTATTGTTGTGGTGGAAGACCAGTATAAAGATGGGTCGATGATGTGGTTAAGTGCGTTGGTAAGACTTTGCCAAGATTGTCTCAGGATAGGATATGTGGCGTAAGAGGTAAGAGGCTTATGTTTTATAATTGGTGGAATAAGCTTTAAGTGATGATGATGGTTATTTCTGTCACATTGTGAATTGTGAAAAAAGTTTATTTAACATGTTGAAAAACGAAAGACATGAAGCGATTTCTATCAAGCCTATTTGGGTATTACATAGTTTAGATTAGCTGCAGGTTGCTATTAATAAATATTTCATTTTTTCGGGGTTAAAATACTACAAAAGTAAAGATAAACGCTAACCTAGTGGCCACAAAACAAACAAATGATTTTGATAAAAAATACCCCGTCACGACTTTATTCCCCAAGTGATAGGAGAAGCGTCCCATATAATAAGAGGCGGGCTAGTTCCCATTATACCGGGCACAATGCCAGACTCTGGACTGTTACTGGAGATTTCTCTATTACATTATGTACTCATCCTCTAATTATTTATTTCGTATAAACAAAACATACCCCCGTACTTATAAATGATGATATTTACATTATTTTTTTACCTTACTTTCCTACCACCGAATCGGAACGTGGCTTCAACTGAGAAGACCCGGCGAGAGACTCAGCGGGCTTGTCGTTTTTGTCTAATTCTCAATTCATTTTTTATTCATCATTTTCTGTATAGATACATACATTTTTATATTATACAAAATTATGTATATGATTCAGAGCCAGAGGGATGCCTTACGACTGAGATAGACTAAAAATAATATTTTTAAAGAAGGAGTGTTGTGTGAGGCACAGGGAGGTTTCAGGTCTGGAAGAGACCTGAGAAGAGTTTTCTCCCTCCGCAACATCGTAGAAAAGCATCTGGCAGTAGGCCGGAAGGCTTTCTGCGGTTTTGGGGACCTGGAGAAGGCGATTGATAGAGTCGTGCGAAAGAGACTTTGGGACATTTTGCCAGAGTATGGTATAAACGGCACCCTGTTGCAAACCGTCCAGTCCACCCACGTGGACAGCAAGGCATGCGTACGGGTGGGTGGTAACATGTCACCTTGGTTTGACGTTAAAATCGGCGTCAAGCAGGGTTGCGTGTTGTCCGGTAGACTGTTTATAGTGTATCTGGATAAAAGTCTTCAAAGACTGAATGCGATGACTGAAGGGGTAAAAATGGGTGATCTAGTGATAAACCACCTATTGTATGCAGATGACGCGGTTTTGATAGCGCCAACAGCCACTGATCTGCAAACACTAGTCATAGTTATGAGAGACGACTGCATGAACAATGGCTTACATTTGAATGTGAAGGAAACCAAAATTATGGTTTTTGAACGGGAAGAAACCAGAACGAATGCAAGGATTGTGGTTGGTAACGATGTGCTGGAGCAAGTGAATGAGTTTGTATATCTTGGATGCGCAGTAAGGATGCGAAATACACCGCTGAAATAGAGAGAAGAGTGAATGCAGGTAATAGAGTGAATGGTGCGATGGGAAGGCTACTTGGGAGCTGGCACTTAAGCCAAAAGGCGCAGCTGGCCATGCATAACGGAGTGCTTGTCCCAACGCTGTTATATGGCAGTGAGAGTTGGGTATATAAGAAGGAGAACGAAAGCAGGATAAATGCGGTCGAAATGCGATTTCTGCGGAAGATGTGCGGAGTCACGCTGACCGACCGTATTCGCAACAGCGTAGTAAGAAAGCGAGTAGGTATGAAAGATAGTATCGGTGGAAAGATGAGAAAGGGTATGCTCCGTTGGTTCGGGCATATAGAAAGAATGCCAGAAGAAAGAATGACAAAACAGATATACAATGAGAAAGTGGAAGGATGTAGGTGCCGGGGAAGGCCTAGACTATCTTACCATGACCAAATAGACCGTGTCTTATCTGAAGGGCAAGTCAAGAGTCTCCGTAATCGGCGAGTGTGTATGAGACGAACTATGAGAGTGGAGGAAACCAAATAGGTATGTAAGGAAAGAATCTGTTGGAACTCTGTACTCTCTGCCTACCCCACGAGGGAGCTGGCGTGATGATATAGATAGATAGATAGATATATATTCTTGAAAGTAATTTCTTATAAAATATAATTAATTTTTGTCATTAACTTTGGTCTCTTTATAGTGTTGCGATATTAACATTTTATTGTAAACATATTATTTTTGGATTTAGTTTATGTAATTAAGGAAAGAACCTGTTGGAACTCTGTACTCTCTGCCTACCCCGTAAGGGATCTGGCGTGATGATATAGATAGATATTATATGCATATGTAAAAAAGCTTATCGGAATCTGGGGTTTATTTTGAGACAAGCAGGTCTATTTTCCAACATCGCAGCTTTGAAAGCATTGTATAAGGCTTTCGTAAAAAGTCACTTAGAATGTAATGTGGTAATTTGGTCTCCATATGAGGCCAAATATAGACTTGATGTTGGAGCGTATTCAGAATAAATTTATAAGGTTCCTATATTTCAAACATTATGGTGTTTATCCAGGATATCCGCTGTTGTATCCAACTTTGTTTGTTCCGGGTATGGCAGGCTATATGAAACTGGAAGCAAAAGGGGAAGTAGCCTTAGCTATCTACTTATTTAAAGTCCTCCATGGCAGAGTACAAAACCCAGCAGTTTTATAGGGTTAGGCTTTGTGTTTCTGATGCGCACATGGGTCGGCGGCGGCGACCGCCACTGCTGCTGGTGCCGCACGCGCGCACCAACCTGCTGCAGCATACGCCGCTGGTGCGGGCGCTGCGCACGCTTAACGTGGTTGCGGGATCAATTGATCTGTTTACGTGCTCGCTGAGCGAATTCACGAAAGCCTCATATTTTGTATTATCTGACAAGATTTTATTAGGTTGTACATAGATAAGTGTATTAGTATTTAGTGACTATGGTCCGCTATTGCATTAGGTTATTACCCGTAAGAATAGTGCATAGTTGAGAATAAAATAATAAATAAAAATACACTCTTTGCCTACATCCTTGTGTTGTTTTTAGCATGACTATAGATTATCAAGTCAGTTATAATAAATTAAAAAAAATCTACTGGCAAAAGGTATTCTCTCACAAATTATCGTGGGAGAAGAAAACAATTATGGCCTGCTGTTGGGAATTATTAAGCAGCCCTTCGGCTTAAAAGGCTTCGAACTTGGCTAAAGAACTACCGAGACCAATCGAAATCTACAAATACTAACGGTTTAACGTGTCTTCCGGAGCATGGTGACACTTTAATAAAGAAAATGACAGAAATGACAATTTCAGACTTATTGAGATAACCATTGCTTAATCTTGGGATCACCTTAAGAAGATCGCAGCTATGCTACGAGTGTATAAATCCAACTCAAGAAAAAGAAAAGTATTCTGCAAAATATTGATTGTAATAAGGCAAGTAAAATAATTTTGTGTCTTATCCCTTTGAACTTTTTCCTATAAAGCATTTATTTACCAGAACATACCGTCAATAGTGCGTAAAGTTCCTTACATTCCTAATAATTTCTCCTTAACCGACTTATAAGGAACGTGAAAATGGTTTATGTGGTCGCCGTCGACAACTGAAAACGGCAATCGTCGTATTGAATTCCTGATTGTTTGATGCTGATCAATGGTATAATTCGTATTTATGTATTTTGCTCTCTTAGCTATATACAATTTTATGAGGTCTTACATTGACGTAACGTCAATCGGTTATAATTATAAATATGCTGGTGTTTATTACCCAGTCGTAATCTAGAAGTCTGTGAGTATATTCCAATAAAATGTTAACTATTTGATTGTTGGTGTGGTGTTCGCAATGGTGCGGCTTAGAAGTGTTCATCTTGATCTGCCCGAGATTAGTGGCTGTTTGTGATATATGTACATATCTATAATCGGGTCTCTTTTTGCTTCGGTAGGCACACTGAACCGTTGAACTGAAAGTCGCATCACGGACGTTCCAATAGTAGGTGCCCAGAAACTTACCTCCACCATCCGCACTGGGTCTGCGTGATGGAATCTCATATTCACTCGTGATATATTTTCTCCTACCTTGACTTGTGTGAGAAGATCTATAGTTAGCAATAAAATAGTGGATATTTATGGTTAAATATACAAACTGGTGCTTAAACCGATGACCTGGTGAATGGGCAGGCAAAAGCTGGATGCTTGCAGCACAAAGCTTTGAAAGGGGGGGGGGGGAGACTACCTTGAGGGAGACCTTTATCTAGCAAGACATCAATTTTCAGGGATTATTCTAAGCGTACCCGCAAGGGATCTGGCGTGATGATATAGATAGATAGATTCTTAGCGTTTTCTTGAAACTGTCATTGCGTGAGATCGGTCGCGGTCTATTGTACACTTAAGCTAAATATTACTACGATTGATACATTGATTTATTAACTAATAAATTTATAACTAATAAATTTATATTGCACTTTCAAGCGTCTATACTGTACTAGCATAACAATGTTGTTTAACAAATATCCTTCAGGTGCGTACATCTAAAAGTGCCTTGAAAAGTGCTTGAATATTTTGTACCATACTAAAAATATGACAAAGGATATCCCAGTCTTTATCAAAAGCACCAGCTGCACCGCGAGGCGAAAGTACAAAAACGTCCACAGTAGGAAGCGTCGTATGTGCAAACTGGCAACCGGGTTCTTGCGTAACGTTATCTCACGAGCTATATTTATTGCTCGCCCGACGGAGGGCTTACGTGAAAAATAGTACGATTCAGATAGTTTCAAGATTGTTCTGCAGCTGCGCTAGTTTTCATGGTAGTAGAAAGTTTTTTATTTATCAATTTTGCATCTACTTTTAATATTACGTATCCTAGGTCGGAATAAGTGCACCTTTTCTATCATCACTATTCCGAGTCTGCAATAATGCTCGAAATAATGGCAATAAGCTTGTCCTCTATTACATTGGGATCTAACATTGTCGGTAATATGTGGGTGTGCATAGTACACTACTACCGCTTCCGCTTACGGTGATTTTTGTGTTACGTATTCACGTGACATTTTAGTGGTTCACATTTTAGTACCAAGCTGTTTTCGTCTAACACGTCTACCATTATTGAGCCGGTTTGTGAAACATGGTTATATCTACGAACATCGTTTTTCCCGAAAGTATGGGTACATGCATAGTACATCCAAATTTTGCAGAGTTTATAATTAGTGTGCCTTTCGCCATTCTTGTCTTTTGGTTCTTTGCTTAAAAACGTTTGATAAGAAGCAAATTTATTCGGCATTTTTGGAATTGCTTTTAACAATTCTTATTAAGGCAAGTATTTAGTTCGAAGCCTTGATGTACCGCCTCGCAAACAGACCCGCCGGGTAAAGGAACGACAATGTTTGGACACCCGGCTCCCGTGTGTGCAATTACTGTGATAATGTTTTTGAAGTTAATGAGGTCGGTTTTCGGTTGCATATGTAGGTAGGATTAATCTTCTATTCCCGAAAGAAAGGATTTTGGAATTATGTTAAAGTGAGTTATGTTTGTTTTGTCAGATAGCTTTTCTTTGGAAGTAGAGCTAAATACAAGCAGCTAGGTTTAATAGAAATCTATGCGTCATTAAACTTAGTGAAAATAAATTTAAAACTTGTATTAACGTATGCGAGCTTATGGTTTTCGAGCTAGTTTTCAAAAGTCAAAAATGCTTGGATAGGTGCTGTTCCAGCTCTACTTGAATATGGATTACTTGTTTAGCTATTACTAAACAAAAACCTGCGATAGCCTAGTGGTTAGACCGTTGAACCTCTGTCTTTTCAAAAGCATGTGCGTATTACAAATTAATTATCACTTGCATTAACGGTGTAGGCAAACATCGTGAGGAAACCTGCATACCTAAGAGTTTGTCGAAGGTGTGTGAATTTCGCCAACCCGCACCGGGCCAGCGTGGTGGAATATGGCCTAAAACCCAGAAAACTTTTCTTAAAATCAAAATTATCTTTACCACTAAAAAATTAGCTTTGTTCAGTGGTAAAAAGCATAGATCGCTCAGCCTACTGAATTGAGCAGGCGCTGGTTCTATTCCCGCATAGGACAAATCTTTGTGAGACCCATAAATGTTTGTTTTGGTCTAGGTGTTCGTGTATGTAATTTTCATACTACACATCCAGGAAGGTGATGCATGGTGGGATGCGGAGTTGCAAAGCTCCGTAGAAAGTAAGAAGAAAGCGTGGCAGGACTATGTATCTTCTTTGAACCTGAATGCCAGTATGACAGAGATGAGGAAAGAAATATACCGGCAATGCAAGAATGCCACTAAAACTTTAGTGAAAGAAAAGCGTGAAAGAGCCAGTATGATTGAGGAGGAGAGGCTGGCGAAGAACTTCGAGAACAACACCAAACTCTTTTGGAGCAAGGTGAGAAAGGCTCGAGGTGATTCGTCAGGCTCCAGAATGAAAAGGATAAAATCTAAAGATGGTGACATTCTTGCAGACACACAAGCTGTGCTAAACCGGTGGAGTGAATATTTTGAAGAAATGTATAGAGATGACCCGGATGCTGATGCCGCAGACGTGCCCAAAGGCGAGATTGCGGCACCAGAATCAACGGAGGGTATCACTATGGAAGAATTTGAATGGGCGATAGGAAGTATGAAAAACGGTAAACCTGCGGGAGTAGACATGATATCTGCCGAGACGATCAAATATGGTGAAACTTGCGTCCGGGACGCTTTCCGGGCCCTTGCAAACCTTTGCTGGAGGACCGGTAGAGTCCCTACAGATTGGCGCCGCGCAGTCATAGTACCCTTGTATAAAAGCAAGGGTTCACAATATGACTGCGCCAATTACAGAGCCATCAGTTTGATCAGCTTGGCAGCCAAGGTGTACGGTAAAATTATTGAACGGAGAATGCGCGTGAACTCCGATGGAATGTTGTGCGAGGCACAAGGGGTTTCAGGTCTGGAAGAGGATGTTCGGATCAAGTCTTCTCACTCCGCAGAATCGTAGAGAAGCATCTGGCAGTGGGGCGGAAGGTTTTCTGCGGTTTTGTAGATCTGGAGAAGGCATTTGACAGAGTTGTGCGAAAGAGACTTTGGGACATTTTGCCAGAGTATGGTATAGATGGCACTCTGTTGCGAGCCGTCCAGTCCACTTATGTGGACTGCAAGGCATGCGTACGGGTGGGTGGTAACAGGTCACCCTGGTTTGACGTTAAAATCGGCGTCAAGCAGGGTTGCGTGTTGTCCGCTAGACTGTTTATAATATATCTGGACAAAAGTCTTCAAAGTCTGAAAGCGATGAATGAAGGTGTACAAATGGGTCACTTAGTGGTAAACCATCTACTTTATGCAGATGACGCGGTTTTAATAGCGCCTACAGCCACTGATCTGCAAACACTAGTCACAGTTATGAAAGACGACTGCATGATCAATGGCTTACACTTGAATGTGAAGAAAACCAAGATTATGGTTTTTGAAAGGGAAGAAACCAGAACGAATGTAAGGATTGTGGTTGGTAACGATGTGCTGGAGCAAGTGAATGAGTTTTTATATCTTGGATGCGCCTTCAGTAAGGATGGGAAATACACCGCTGACATAGAGAGAAGAGTGAGTGCAGGGAACAGAGTGAATGGTGCGATGGGAAAGCTACTCGGGAGCCGGCACTTAAGCCATAAGGCGCAGCTGGCCATACATAACGGAGTTCTTGTCCCAACGCTGTTATATGGTAGCGAGAGCTGGGTATGTAAGAAGGAGAATGAAAGTAGGATAAATGCGGTAGAAATGCGAGCTCTGCGGAAGATGTGCGGAGTGAAGCTGACCGACCGCATTAGCAACAGCATAGTAAGACAGCGAGTAGGTATGAAAGATAGTATCGGTGTAAAGATGAGAAAGGGCATGCTCCGTTGCGTCGGGCATATAGAAAGAATGCCAGAGGAAAGAATGACAAAACAGATATACAATGTGAAAGTGGAAGGATGCAGGTACCGGGGAAGACCTAGACTATCTTACCACGACCAAATAAACCGAGTCTTATCTGATGTAAAAGTCAAGAGTCTCCGTAACCAGCGAGCGTGTATGAGACGAACTATGAGAGTCGAGGAAGCCAGAGAGGTATGTAAGGAAAGAACCTGTTGGAACTCTGTACTCTCTGCCTACCCCGCAAGGGATCTGGCGTGAGGTTATAGATAGATAGATAGACATCCAGGAATATTCCCTACCACGCGGGCTACAATTTAAAGGAAAAAAAAGTGAAATTACCCGGATGATTAATGAAATTTAAGGCACGATTCGTATCGTTAAAGATTCTGTAAAACAGCGAAATGTGAAAGGAAGAAATCAAATTAAAGTAAAATAATATGTCATCATATTTATTAAATTAAGGTTGGATTTTACTCAGTTTGCATTTAAACAACAAAAAGTGTAGTTAATGAATTTAGTAGAACCTTTCACGGCGAGATGTAGACTTTTGTGTCAGCGTGGAGAGCCGATAAGCCGCGCTGGCTTACAGACGACTCTTTGTTTTGATGATGATGGCGATCACGTGCGGGAATGTAGTGAGTTGCAGATTTAAATAAATTAGGTAATGTTAGAAAAACGTACCATAAAATAAAAAATAAATGTCGTCACGCCTATATTCCACAAGCGGGTAGAGGTGTACTGTGTACACCCTCTTTTCGCCGTCGATTTTAGGTCGCGAGTAATAGTGCGAGCCATTGCCATAATACCGACCACAATGTCAGACTCTGGACTGATACTCAATATTTTTCTGTCGCAAAATTACATTTTTCTCCGTCCTGGGATTCGAAGACCTTGTGCCAAAGAAAAAATGATACGACAATATTACTACCAGACTAAGTAAGGTAAATGAGAGAACGATTTTAAAAAATCCAAAAGGGTGTTGTGGCCAGCAAAACGGACTATACTAGACCTTTCACCCAGACATGTTTAAGAGCGGCGAGATGTAGCCCTTTGTGTCAGCGTGCTGGGGCCGGGCCGTGACAGAGACAAGCCGGCGCGGCTCGCAGACAACTGTTTGTTGTAGCCGTCATGGACGGGAACATACGGAGTTGCGGATTTTTAACGTATTGAGTTTTTAGATTTACGTGAATATCACACATGAAGTATAACTTTTTTATTTGTATTATATCAAAAAATCTAGTTTTAATCGAAACTAGGTAAAGTTAGAAAAAAAAAAGCATATGTCAATGTCATATTATTTAGACTGAGTCTGAAGGACAAGTCAAGAGTCTCCGTAACCGGCGACCGTGTATGAGACGAAATATGACAATGGAGGAAGCCAGAGAGGTATGTAAGGAAAGAACTTGTTAGATAGATCTCACCTAAAATTAAAAAAATACTGGCACGCTTATATTCTCTAAGCGGCGGTGGCAGTGAGGATGTTTAGATCTCATGCTCCCTTTTCCCTTTGTGTCGTCGTGGAGGGGCTTTGCCGTAACAAAGACAAGCCAGTCTGACTTGCTGACGACTGTTTGTTATAGCTGCCATGAACGTACTAAGTTGCAAATTTTAAATAAACTGGGTAAATATCGGAAAGAACCGCATGTCGTTCCATATAATTTCACTTTAAGTTGGAAAAATACACCGTCACGCCCAAGCGGGGATGGCATAGGTGTAGTGTGTACACCCATTTTTCGCCGACAATGTGAGGTCGCTTGCTCACTTTTTCCTTTGTGTCGGTGAGAAGGGGCCTTACAATGGAGAAAGAATTAAATGACGAAAGTCTATATGACAGGATAGTACTGAGTTGCAGATTTTGATAAACTAAGTTAAGCTATGGTATTATAGAGGACAGGTTGGCACTCAGCGGTGGGTGGATACAGGCTGATCGATGATGATGATGAGGTGAAGTTAAGTACATAATACTGTATTAGTGTTGCCACCAGTTGCGCATGATGGAGTATGACTCAGTCTCTTTTACCTCTATTTGTGAGAGAAGACCTTTAGGGAACAGTGTAGGCTGATTTATTATTTACTACTAGTTTCTGCCCGCCACTTCGTCCGCGTTAACTTTAGACAGGAAAGGCAGAATCTCACATTCTTACGGGAAAATAGAATTCTATATGATAATCTAGGGAATACACTATCTGCGTGCCAAATTTCATCCAAATCAGCCATTTTTGATCGACTAACAACCATCCAACTATCTAAACATACAAACTTTCACATTTATAATATAAGTCGGATTAGTAGGATATATTCGTGACGATGGCTTGGTCTAATTAAATGAGTATTTGGAAATTTTATCATGCAACTGCTCGATTCAGTGAAAGGATGTTTTGGACCTCCAATTTTGGACATAACCCAAATAAATTTACTGGAAAAATAAATCTTGCAGCTCTGATGCCTCAATCTCTCCGGTTTAGAAAAAAAATGGCCGTAAAGAAACTCTCTTGTTATTTAAAAATAAATTTTGAGCATATTACGACCTTCCTAAAATTATTAAAAATAACGGATCTGGTTTCTGATGAAATATTTTTAGGTCACCTATAGGTCGCCTAAAGGACAGACTGTAAAGTAAACCTATACAAAAATTAAGTCCACTTAATTTATACTCGGGGGAATTTATCTTCACGAATCAGACATAGGCTTAAAAACGTTATTATAATTAGTGCTCTAACAATATGCTACTAAAATAAGAATCAGTATTAAAATAATTTTATTCAAGTTAACCATTATAGTACTTACGTATCGTCAGAAAAGTTACAAAATGTACCAATACTTTGGAATGTCATTCCTGTGGAAAAGGGCAAGAAATTACACGGTTACTCTTTTATAATAAATTTAACATTTTTTTCATTTACATTATTTATGGGTTATGGGAGAATAATATAGGCTGGTCTATCAGGTTAGTTAGGTAGGTTAGGACGGACGATTTACCGCATTGGTTAAGAGCTTAAGCTGCTCCGCCCACTGTGTCGAATAGTCGCGGGTTCGATTCCCGCACAGGACAAATCTTTGTGTGATCCACAATTATTTGCTCTGGGCTGGGCATTTGTTAGTGAACTTTCATGTTTGTAAACGCATCCACGACACAGGAATAAATCCTAGTGTGGGGATACCTTTTTTAAAAAAAAAAGAAAAAGAAAAAAAGAAAAGTTAACTCATGGAACTTAACCAAACAATTTCATTAAGAATGTAGCCCCACCCTAGAAATTATATAGATATTCGCCGTCAAATAAAGCGCAGTACAAAATATTTTTCTAATAACCTCTATGTATATATAGTCCCAATAAAATACCGAAAACATTTCCGAAATTATTACCACTTCTATTATATATACACTAGGGTGAAAAAATCCAGTAGGTAATAATACTAAACACATAGAGAATATCTGAAATCTTTTTGCAAAACTGAGCTATCTGAGCATCTAACTTCTTGATCACTTAAGTCAAGACGTCTACTTCAGACTATCTTGTGACAAGGATCTTTTGGCCCATAGTTAAAATCGATACTAACGCTAAATGTCACTTCATTACAGTTCGTTGAGTTGCCGTTTGTCTTCTTTACCCTATGCCGTTTGTTATGACCCCCATTTCCTTTTTATTAATTTGTAGGATCTAGGAGTAAGGTAACGCCAATATCACATCATAGCTCTCATGTCAATGTCACCCAAGTGCCAAAACATCATTGTTGCACTATATTAAAAACTAGTACACTCAAAGGTAATCATCATCATCATCATCATCTCAGCCCATACTTGTCCACTGTTGAACATAGGCCTCCCCAATAGGGGGGATTTGCCATACTCGCCACGCTTGGCAGGCGGGTTGGCGAGCGCAGTTTTTGATCGCAAAAGTGTTAAGAGAACGCTGCTGCCCATTCCCTAGTTTTCCCTTAGTCGCCTTGTACGACACCCGATGGGATGAGATGGGTTGGTCCTATTCTAAGCCGGGAACCACGCGGCGTAAACCGGTAACCTCAAAGGTAAACCTTCTACAAAAATTAATTCAATAAAAGTATCTTTCAAACGTGATACGAGTATCTATATCATCACGCCAGATCCCTTACGGGTACGGGGTAGGCAGAGAGTACAGAGTTCCAAGGTTCAAGGTTCTTTCCTTACATACCTCTCTGGCTTCCTCTACTCTCATAGTTCATCTCATACACGCTCGCCGGTTACGGAGATTCCTGACTTGTCCTTCAGATAAGACCCGATCTATTTGGTCATGCTAAGATAGTCTAGGTCTTCCCCGGTACCTACATCCTTCCACTTTCGCATCGTATATCAGTTTTGTCATTCTTTCTATATGCCCGAAACAACGAAACATATGCTTTCTCATCTTTACACCAATACTATACGCTTTTTTTACTACGCTGTTGCGAATACGTTCGGTCAGCTTCACTCCGCACGTCTTCCGCAGAGCTCGCATTTCCACCTCATTTTCTTACATACCCAGCTCTCGCTGCCATATTACAGCATTGGGACAAGCACTCCATTATGTATGGCCAGCTGCGTCTTTTGGCTTAAGTGCCGGCTCCCAAGTAGCTTTCCCATCGCATTCACTCTGTTCCCTGCACTCGCTCTTCTCTCTTTGTCAGCGGTGTATTTCCCATCCTTACTGAATGCGCATCCAAGATATACAAACTCATACACAAGTAAAGAGATCTAAATCGCCTGAAGCCACACATTGGACTTTCCTTTTAATAATAGTGTTTTATTCCGGATCCAAGATGGCCGGTGGGGCGTAAAATCGTCTTAAAAGATTTATCACCGTTCTTAAAACGCTGAAGTAGATATTTTGAGATTAAAATCTTTGTGGGCTCCAATATATTTGGTTGGTTAAATCTGTTGCGTAAAAGCGAGTTTGATTGTCAGTTATATGTTGCGGATTTAGTATGTGTTTATATTGAAGCCGCCAAAAAAATGTTTTTTGAAGGGTCTGGTGGCAAAGCGCATCGCTTTGTGATCACGAGGTCCTGGGTTCAAATCCTAGGCCGGACAAATGTAGTTTTTCTACCGAAAAATTCCCAGTATGAGTCCCAAGTCTGGATTTGTACCCGGTATATGCCAATAGGCTTGCCCCCTATTACATGGGACCTAACATCGTCGGCGAAACGTGGATGTACTCAGTACACCTCTGCCACCCCCTTTGGGGAATATAAGTGTGACGGTGTGTTGTATATTATTTAATATGACCTTCGTATTCTTAAAAATGCAGGAGTGCCTGCACTGTTAATACTGAACACGAAATCATAAAAAAAAACAAGAAACTAATAATTTATTATTAGTAATTAACTTAAAAAAACATCGACGGCCTCGTTGGTCTAGTGGTGAATTATATCATTTGCGATCACGAGGTCCTGGGTTCAAGTCCTAGGTGAGACAAATGTAGTTATTGGGGAATATAGGCGTTGTTTATTTTATTACGTTATTAGTTGCCCTGCGGGGGCCATGGCCCGCCCGCAGCGGCGGGCTGAGTAAAGAATGTAATACCTAGATATTATTATCTACCATGGGGTAAAGTATTCTTCACGTCGATTAAGGTTTTTCTTATTTAATAAGCATTTTACTAATGCTCGTGAGAACACCTGCATGGCTTAGAGTTTTTTGAAGGTGAGTAAAGTTCACCAATCCGCACTGGACCAGCGTTGTGGACTATGGCCTAAACCCTCTCAGTTTGAGAGGAGGCCTAACGGTGGGACAGTTTCTTAACAAGTCTAATATTATTGTTATGACATTAAGTGGAATCAACGGCTCAACGCGCCTTTCGACGCACTGAGACGATTAAATATGAAAAAGATAAACGTTTAGTCAACTCAGACCGATCGAACCAAACACTGCTAAACCGTAGTGATCGCTAAAATCACCGCGGTGCTTTAGCGCTACGAGTGCCTCTAGGTGCGTTTTACATAAATCCCATATATCCAGCTTTTTCTGTTCTTTTTTAAAAAACGTAGCCCCTACACTGAGATTTATTCCTGTGTCTTGGATGCATAAACAAACATAAATATTCATATACATAATTACCCAGACCAAAACAAATAATTGTGGGTCAAACAAAAATTAGTCTCGTACGGAAATCGAACCCGCGACTATTCGACCCAGTAGCGAAGCGGCTTAAGTGTGTAGTGGACGCGTGTGTAAGCCGTGCTGGGCAAATCCATGTTCATTTTTCTCTGCAATAAAGCACGCCCTTTTTCGCTGTTTTGCAGGGGAAAATTATTCAGAGAAATCTCAGGCCCTTGTGGTATATGTGAGATCTCAATATTATCCATCAGGTTGTATCTACCCACTGCTGAGTGTAGGCCTCTCCTCTATTACACCATTCGGTTCCTGCTAATCTATTCCACCATTTGCCGGCGACCCTCACGATGTCATCGCTCCATTTGATACCACACTCTCACGGTCTTTATCCACCTGCCATCTTCCCGCTTTAACGAGAGTGCTGCCTTTCTCCACTTCAGTTTAACATCAATGAGGGTTTTTAGTGTGGTAGTTCCCAAGAGAGCTACCAGGGGCTCCAAAATCTCCAAACGTAAAGCATCGGGTTGTCCGACTAAGCATACACTGCTAACAAAATGTGGGTGTATAATACACAGAACACCTCCCCCAACTAATACTACTAACAGCAGTTATAGCCTAGTGATAAGACCGTTGAATTGCAAAGTCAGAGGTCTCGGGTACAAACACAGGTACAAACCTCTGTCCTTTCAAAAGCATGTGCGTATTAAAAATTAATTATCACTTGTTTTAACGGTGAAGGAAAACATCGTGAGGAAACCTGTATGCCTAAGAATTTCTCGAAGGTGTGTGAAGTTGCCGTACCTGAGCTGCGCTGAGCCAGCGTGGTGGACTATGGCCTAAACCCTCTCAGTTTGAGAGAAAGCCCGTGCCCAACGGTGGGACAGTTTCTTAATAGGGCTAATATTATTTACACCTTCCCGGCTTGAGGAACATAGGCGATGCTATGATTTCACAAACTCAAAAATCTACCTTCTTCTAACCTAAATCTTAATGACTATTAGTTATAGATTCGTCTATTTTTTATATTCGTATTATTTCCTGAAGTTGAGAGAGATTTGGGACTGTCTTGCTATGACCAAACTCGGCGTGTTTCGATAATTTCATTAAATTATCGTTTAATGATATTCTGTATGCGAATAAGTAGTACTGAACTATGATTTTAGTAAGTTTTAGTAAATTTAATTGGTTATAATGAATTAGAGACTGGTAATAAAATAACTTGTTGCACCTCTGTACTCTCTGGTACTCCGTAAGGGATCTAGTCAAAGTCAAAAATTTTTTTAATAATATAAGTCAATACAACGGCTATTACAAACGTCACGTTTATGACTTTTTTACTTCTAAAACCGGATCGGAGCGCGGCCTCCACTGAGAATATCTGGCGAGAAAGTCAGCGGGCTAATCTTTTAACTAAATTTGTTTGGCCTTTAATTGTATTATTTAGCTTGTTTAATGTTGATGATCGAGGACCTGCTCAAACCCTATCTGTATTATCGTTAAGATAATCCAAAATTGTGTGAAACCCTTTCTTATACAGTCTAGTGTTGATTGCCTTTCTAAATTTATTGATAGGTATGTTTCGGATGTCTATGGGAAATTTGTTGTACGCTTCTAGCGTACACATTGCCCCATGAAAAAAATACTTATTCTATGGCCTAATGGTATAGATAGTCCACAACTTCACATAAACCACTAATCTGCTACTCTCCTCCACAACAAGAGTCCACTTTAATATTTCCCAGCGTAAACTCCAATATATCCGCGACAAATATTAAACTTTGCGGTACTATACGTTAAACGTAGCTACAGACTTTGGAATCATGCCAACTGTCCGAATTAGAACAACTATATATCAGTCCGGAATTCAAAAGCCATGAAAGTGGAAAAGAATGGTAGTCGGACAGGCGCTGTTGAGTTTTCGACAAATGTGGGATTACTTTCTTATACTTCTTTTTTCATTTCATAAAAAAAAATATGCCCACAATAGGTTATTATTTCTCTGTTGTAATACTTTCACCGTCATGCCTATATTCCCCAAGCGAGGGTGGTAGAGGTGTACTGCATACCACTTTTTGCCGACGATGTTAGGTCACACGGACACACTTTAAGACTGATACTGGGATTTTTTCAGCCTATTAAAATGTCGTTTAGATCATAAAACTATTAGTCAGAAATAATTATTTTATAAAGCAAAATGTTCTTCGAAGATAATTTTCTAGAGCACTCGTGAAGGAATTGAAAACGTAATTTAAGACTAAAAAAATAACGAAAAGCTAAGACCCGACAAGCAAAAAAGTTCAAAGGAAAGAGAAATGTGTTTTCAAAGAAAATATAAGTTAATAGAAAGTTTGAAAGTTAATAAATTGGTAACAGAATAAATATGTGAGTCATACGTTTCGGTCCATAACAAGGCTGGCGTGGAACTTGGTAGCAAAAGTTTCTAACTTAATTCCAACCAAAATAAGGTTTTTTGTGCTTTACTTGGTCATCGCCAGGTGGATGATATAACCGGTATATATCTCCCTTGGTTCGGTGCTCTCAGCAAAAACATAAACAAAAGTTTTGACATTACGGTATAAGGAAAAATGTTGGATGGGGTCATGGGTAGTTTGTGTTGTTTTCAGGTATGATGCGCGGTTACGTCAGATGTGTAAAAAAGAACACTGGTAAAATATGATGTTTCTGGGACGGGGGGGGGGGGGGGGGGGGGAATTTTCGGACCGTTGATGTATGTCGGTCGGTTTTTTATTCTAGTCGTATTAAGTCCGTTAAGCATTAATGTATCGAGTTTTTGACAGGTACAGTGTTGGTTATCTTGATACTTTTATGACAAATCGGATTCAGTTCTGCACAATTTAACTCAATTATTCAATTAAAAACAACACATTGACAAAGTAATTTCATTTCCAGCATAAACCTAATAGAATAATTTGATTACAGGAATACACTTAATATGAGACCCAAGTAGATACTTTTTTGTCTAAATTAAAAATATGTATATTTATTTTTCTTGAAAATCCCAAATAGAATCTTAAGTTTTCGCCACCTAGCCGACGCAGTGCGACGGGAGCGCGACGGTGGCGCGGCATGGCGAGATGTTATGTACTGAAATGTACGAAAGATGCAAAACCGCGCAGCCCCGCTTCGCGCGACGGCAAACGTCACAGCCTAACGTAGCCGAGCGCCTCCGTCACACTGCCGTCGCGCTCCTTCGGCTATTTGACCAAACCTTTAGGGTGAGCAGGCCACTAAGGTGTACCGATGACCTGGGTGAAGGTCCCAGGTAAACGTTGGATGCGTCCAGCTTAAAGCCGCTCGTCTTGGCAATTTTTCGCGGAAGCCTTTGTCCAGCAGTGGACGTCTTTTGGCTGACGATGATGAACATTAGGTAGGAGATCTCTACTTCCATCTGGACGTGAAGGTACCGCCAAGATTGCTTATACCTGCCTTATATTTATGACTAGCTATTATTTGCGACCTTGTCTGCGTGAAATTTAATAAAAAAGCCTTTTCTAAAATAAAAGTAGCCTAAGTTACTCGTTGTAACATTAGCTATCTGCCAGTGAAAGTCCCCGTCAGAATCGGTTCACCAGTTTTGGAGTTTAGCCGGAACATACAGATGGACAGACAAACATTTTAAAAATGTTTTTTTTTGTTAATGGTACTGTGTTTATTTAACCGACTTCAAAAAGGAGGAGGTTCTATGTTTGGTCGGATGTATGTTTTTTTTTATTTATGTTCAGCGATATTTTCCTTAATTGTGGACCGATTTTGATGGTTTTTTTTGCATTGGGTTCAGTATAGCTCCAAGGTAGTCCCATTTTAATTTCATTGGCATTGGACCTTGGACTTAGAAGATACACCAGGGAACCCCTTAACGACAAACAATAGGAATGTGTAAATTGAGATATTATGGGTATTACGCCAATCCTATAGGTACCCTACTATAGAACTAAGCAGTATATAAGCCAACTTCAAAAAAGGAGGTTCATAATTCGTCCTTTTTTATAACTCCTTTGCTTAAGAACCGATTTTGATGATTCTTTTTGCATTTGGTTCAGTATAGTTTTGAGGTGGTCCTATTTTAATGTTATTATCTAAACCAGTTACACTTTTATTCAAACGATCGCTAGCTGAGGGTATTGGTTCAGCAATATGGAAGTCTGCATTTATCTCTCCTATCCATAAAAAGGGGCCCAAGAACAAAATTGATAATTACCGTCCAATTTCCAAGCTTTGTACCCTGGCTAAAGTCTTTGAACGCATTGTTTATGACCAGTTATATTACGCGCTATCCCCTAACATTAGCCCGCACCAACCTCTCAAAGGCAGGTTTCCTCAAAGGCAGGTCAATAGTATCCAATCTTATATTATTTACAGATGATATATCCAAGGATATGGATAACGGCTACCAAACAGATGCTATATATACCGACTATAGCAAGGCATTCGATCGAATTAACCATAATATATTACTAAAAAAGCTCATTGGACTAGGTATTAGCGGTGATCTCTTCAGATGGTTTTCTTCCTATATCTTAAATAGATCTCAAGCTGTAGTTTTAAATGGTTTTATGTCCGCATGGTTGACTGTTCCCTCCGGCGTCCCCCAGGGATCACTGCTGGGTCCTTTACTGTTCGTGGCTTTTATCAACGATATTGGATCGTGCATCAAACATTCCAAGTTTCAATTATTTGCAGATGATATGAAGATGTACAGGACCATTAAAGACCTCTCTGATGCTGTACTACTTCAAGACGACCTCAATAGAGTGGTCAACTATTGTGAAGCTAATAACCTTGATCTCAACACATCTAAGTGTCAAGTTATTAGTTTCACTAGAAAAAAGCAAGCTTTCACCTATAGTTACACAATAAATCACCAAAATGTATTTCGTGCTTCCGTCATTAAAGACTTAGGAGTTTTCATGGACAGTTAGCTTACGTTTGAGCGTCATTTCGATTTTATTGCAAAAAAAGCATCTTCAGCCTTAGGATTTATCATCCGTAATACTAACTCTTTCTCGACTATGAAATCTATCAAAATACTCTACTGTGCCTATGTCCGCAGTCATCTGGAATACGCGAGCCAAATTTGGAGTCCCAACTATTCAATTCACTCGGCTAGGTTAGAAAATGTACAAAAAAAGTTTACCAAGTTTTTATTTTTTAAATTTAAAATACCTCATAAAAATTACGATGAACGCTGTGCTCGCTTACATTTGCTCCCACTGTCAATCCGTAGAAATATTACAGACATATGTTATTTGACAAAAATTGCTCAATCTAAAATTGATTGCTCAGAACTTGTTGCACGAGTATATCTTAACGTTCCTCCACGCAACTCCCGACCTAGAAATCTGCTCCATGTTCCGCAAACACGCACAGTATATCGCCATAATAGTTACCTCATACGCGCATCTAAAATGTTTAATGAAACGATTGGTTCTACCCATACAGCTGTAGATTTATTTTCCAGCAGCCCAACAGCATTCAAAAACTATTTAACTAAAAGTGTTTTTCCTTTCTCCATGTTATCATAGGACTTTGCAGCTATTTATTTAACCTACTAACTAATTAATTATTCAGTATTCCGACTAAATTGAGCACATTTTCTTTTTAACTGTGGTGGCTTGTAAATGGCTTCTTACTGCTAATCACTAAACTAATCTGTATTGCTAGCTGTAAGCCTCCCAAAAAAAAAAAAAAATTATTGGACCTTGAACTTTGAAGATACAAGAGGGAACTCCTTAACGGCGAACAGCACGAATGTATAGATTCCGTTATTATAGTCATTATATTAATCATGTAGGTACCTTACTGTACAACTCAGCAAAATAATATAATATCGGTATATAAATTACTAAATAATTCAATCGTCACTTAAAATTGTAAAATAAAAATCTTTAAAAAAAAAAAAGGTCAACCGACTTCAAAAAGCAAAAAATAAATATTCGAAGTCGGCGCCCAGTAACCGACTGCACCAACAAGTACCGACTTCAAATATTTATTTTTTTATTTTCATATGATTTAGTAAAAAGCTGTTATTCTGACATTACTAACATACCTTTTAAATTTATTTATTTTTATAAATAAGCATATTTACAACTCGCTTTAAACCAACTCATATTTTTTACGTAATTACATACCGTTACAACTGTATTCCCCAAGCGGGAGTGGCAGAGGTGTACTGAGTACAACCACGTTTCGCCGACGATGTTAGGTCCCATGTAATAGGGGGCGAGCCTATTGCCACAATAATTTATTATAATTACACACATTCAAAAGTAAAAGACGAGACGTTTCTTGCTGAGTTCAAATTAGGGCAATAGTCATGCTGAGTATTGCGCTATCAATTTCCAGCACTGAGGACAGCACACTGGGTTTCTGAATGCTTTCGCACAATAGATCTGATTCTAAGCGTAGTAAGGAGACGCTATTATCAAACCATTTAATATATTTTAATATTAAATAAACTATATTTCCCAATCCCTCTCACCTCGATTTGTGAGAGAAGGGCTTTGTACAGCCGTGGGACAGTATGGGCTGACATTTTTTTTTATTATACTATTTTCAGCCAGCTACTTCCTGCGCATTCACTTTAGTCAGGAATATAACTTTTTTTTCTGAAACAGAAAGAATCCTATATGGTTATAACCTACTTGTGTGCAAAATCCGTGCAGCCGTTTTTGCGTGATTGAGTAACAAACGTCCAAACATACAAACTTTCACATTTATAATATTAGTGGGATATTCTGAAAGTACATTGTATTTTTAAAGTGGGGATGGCAGAGATATACACCTACGGTCGATGATGTTTTATCTCAATATAATAGAGTACGCTCCTCTACTGACATTATAATAGGCGCAATCCAAAACGGACGGATTTGACAGACGACTTACGGCCGGTTTCAATATTTAACTCAAGGACAGATTTACCTACTACGGATAGAATTTTGACATATTTTGTATGGAAAATCTGTCAAAATTCCACTGCCAGTAAGCAAATCTATACATTAGTTAAATATTGAAACCGGCCATTAGTGCTTATACCGCTCCGCCATCTCGGTCGCGGGTTCAATATCCGCAAGGGACCAGTCTTTGTTTGGCCCACAAATATCTTTTTCGGTCTGGGTGTGTGTATATGTGAATTTGATGTGTATAAAAGCACCCCCGACACAGTAATAAGTGTGGAGCCACGTCATGGGCACGTTTAAAGAAATTACGTCGCTACTATGAGAGTGGAGGAAACGAGAGAGGTATATAAAGACAAATCCTGTTGAAGCTCTGTACTCTCTGCCTACCCCGCAATGGATCTGGCATGATGGTATAGATAGATAGCTATTTTTGTAATAGCGTAATATTCTACTGAATATTACGCTTTATCGGACCTATGATTCGAGCCTGGGATCGACAAAGTTATTTTTCTCCACGAAGTTTATTCCAATTCGGCAAAAAATTAATTATTACAATTGCAAACACTCACAGATGATCGCACATAATGCGAGTATCTTAATTTCGTTTATCAGCTTTGGTATTCAATTCCCAATATTAACGGGTAGCAATAATCGTAAGCCATTTATTATAGCTTAATGTATTTTATACGAAACAAAGCAGTTTCACGTTTTAATTCACTTTGTGTAATATTAAATGGATGTAGCTTTCAGTTTACAAAAAATAGTTCGGTATGATTTATTTTTATTAATAGTGAAATACGCGTATAAGACTTGCTATGATAGTGAAGGAAGCGAAAGAGATCTGTAAGTATTTCCTTATTTTTTCAGAACAAATTTCAAAGTTATAACTACTAGATTCAGAGTTCGAAGCAGCCTAGGCTTTAAGCAGTCTAACCACTGAATCAAACCCTCGTCAAAAACTAATTCGTAACATCAAGATATCTGTATATCTTTATCATCACGCCAGTTCCCTTGCGGGGTTGGCAGCGAGAACAGAGTTCCAACAGGTCCTTTCCTTACAGGCCTCTCTGGCTTTCTCCACTCTCATAGTTCGTCTCATACACGCTCACGGTTACGGAGACTCTTCACTTGCTCTTCAGATAAGACACGGTGAATTTGGTCATGATAAGATAGTCTACGTCTTCCCCGGTACCTAAGAATAATATTAATATTATAAAAATATTAAAGTTAGATATCCGTAACTTTGTAATGTGTTTCTCAAAGAAGAAGAAAGAAAACGTACTTATATTTTCCAATGGCCAGATACAGCAACAACCGCAATAATTGTTTCATAAGTTTTCTAACAATATTTAACTTGACATAACTTGTATCGCGCAAAACTAAACTTAAACACATAAACAATACCAATGATATTTTGAACACGAATACACCTCGAATACTCATTAAAACATTTCCGAACCGTTCGATTGAAACCACAAACCGTCAAATCCAGTCTTGTCCAGGCTCAATGGGTAGTCCATGTCATCCCTTCTAACCATTCGAGCGCAGCGACGTAAATCACGCTATCTCTTTCATCCCGCATTGTGTCAGAGAAGGATGGGTATTGGTTAGTATTTCCAATTCCTCCGCTAGGGTTTGCATACTTACGTTGTACCTAGATCTCGTCGTATAAAACTGACGGCACGGAAATTACGGCAGTTTGAATTATCGCAGCAATATTCATTGCTGTTTGTTGGATGTTCCTTTTTTTTTCTTGAGTCCATTGTTACAAATGTGCTTTGAATACGGAGCTATTGGAATGGGGACGTTTAATTGTATTTATTGTAGCTTGTGATTGTTCATTATATCACTGTTATTCGTTTGTGATGAATCGACATTTTCTAATTACACACTCATCGACCGACTGGCGTATAATGCAATAATAGCCCCATTGGTTTAAAACTAGGTCAGACAAAGTGAAGTTTTTATATAGGAAATTTTGGAATTGTGCCTTTATAACTGAGAGTACATACAGTACACCTCTTCCATCCACGCTTAAAGATTATAGGCCTGATGATCTTTATTGTAATTAGAAACAATGATTCTCAAACCTAAAGCTTACCCTTAAAATGCTTTTAAATTGAATCTCCTAATCGTTGAACAAAATCGGTAAATAACTTTATAATGACGAAATGACGAGCCATTATGGGCTTTATCGCCAGCCGTAACACCAGAGTACTAGCCTGTGGCTTTGTCAACATACTGAAAATGATGTTATCATTTCTTTTCACTGCAGTTTACAGCTACATTTATAATGGTTTCCTAAATATTTTAATTTGCCTGCCTCGTTGGTCTTGTCACGAATAATTCGCTTTGCGATCACAAGGTCATTCAAAGCCTAGGTTGGGTAAATGTAGTGTTTCTATCAAAAAAATCTCAGTCTGGAATTGCGTCTGGTATATAGCAACAGGCACGCTTCCTATTACATGGGACATAACATCATCGGCGAAAGGAAAAGTGGGTGCATGGATACAGGGGAATATACTTAGGCGTGACGATGTTAATTTTTATGATTTAATATATTATGATAGAACTATCTACTGAATAAAAAGCAACCTATATAGCTAGGTGGACGAGCTTTACAATAGTTTTTGCGACTTCATCTGAGCAGGTGAATTACATATCATTAACTTCCCGCAAAGGCTTAGACACATATCCCCATACAAGCCTTTTAAATGTCCTGAAAAAAATCGTGAATCTCAGCAAGATATTGTGTCTTATTGTTATGATTTCTGCGACAGATAATAATAATAATAATATTAGCCCTGTTAAGAAATTGTTCCACCGTTGGACGCGGGCCTCCTCTCAAACTAAAAGGGTTTAGGCCATAGTCCACCACGCTGGCCCACTGTGGGTTGGCGAACTTCACACATCTTCGAGAAACTCTTAGGCATGTAGGTTTCCTCACGATGTTTTTTTTTCACCGTTACAGCAAGTGATAATTAATTTTTAATACGCACATACTTTTAAACAGACACAGGTGTGTGCCTGTGTGGCTTTGAACTCGAGACCACCGACTTTGCAGTTCAAAGATCTAACCATATCACTGTTTTTTTTTGTGACAGATGAGTTTTTTATTGAAATTGATACCCTTACTGTCTATACTACGCATTGCTAACAAAAATCGCGCCAAAAGCGGCCTCAATTTGCGTGACGCCAGCGTTCGATTGTGTGTAGTACAATTTATCCATCCTATGGGTAAGGGTTTATGCAGTTTCCGCGCGCGCAATACTCCATCTAGACAGGTAATTTAAGTAAAAAATAATGTAGCCTCACATTATAATTTATTTCTATGCCGTAATTGGGTTTCAAAACATGAAATTCATATATACAAACTCCCAAACTGAAATAAATTTTTGTGGGTTCCACAAAGATTTGTACCGTGCGGGGATCAATACCACGACTGCTCAATGCAGTGGGCAGGGGCTTAAGCTCTAAAACAATGGGTGAAGACGACGTTAAACAGTAACATTAAGACTACTTCTCTGCCCACCTCTTCTTGAATAATCGTCGTAATGGCATCTACACACGTTAATATCTAAACCAGAAGCGTAGAACAAACGAGGTATTATCTGAACACAAAGCCTGTAATATCGGAGGGCCCTTTGAACAGCGCTATTGAAAGGTTAAGCGTTAAATTGGATTTGAGACTCAAGTGACATTGTACAGAAGCTGGAACAAGAAACTTGGTTCAACGATCTGCTTCTTAGCATAAATTAGGTTTCAAACTTAACTTATCACTTCTGAGTTGTTCATAATGTATAAACAACCAACAGTCAGTTTAAAACTAACTTTTTTCTTTAAAATAACGAAGCCATCATTTTATGAATTATTCTCATAATGGTGTTTACTGACATGATATTCATACGCAAGAACCCAGTCCGAAAAAACATTTGTGATTCACACAAAGATTTGTCTGAGGCTGGAATCAGACTCGCGACTGATCAAATCTACAGGATAAATTTCGTGTGAACTGCAAATATTTTTTTTTCCGTCAGGGTATTTGTGCATTTAGATTTCATGCGTGTAAATGAACTTACGCTACAGGCATACTTTTCAGTGTGAGGATAATTAGAAAAAATAAATACGCAAACTAAAAAATGCAGCTGTAACGTAGCATAGTGTATAAACCCTACGGGGGTACATTGCAAGTGGTATAAGTTTTATCACTACTTATTATAAAACAAAGTCCCCCGCTGCGTCTGTCTGTCTGAACGCGATAAACTCAATCCCTACCAAATGGACTTCATACGGTTTTCACCAATAGATAGTGATTCAAGAGGAAGGTTAATGTGTATATTGTACAAGTTGCTAGTATAAAATAATGATTAATTTAAGTTTGAGGTTAACTCTATACTATCTGCCTACCCTGCAAGGTATCTGATGATTTCCGAGCTTCACCGGACTTGATATGTATATATTTAGTTTGAGTTTACAATCTTTATGAACGAAGTATTATAAACACCCAAATCCAATCAACACTATTCCAATATCCTCTCTATATCCATCCCTCCAAACCCGGCATTACTCACCCGGTGACAGCCTGTCTACAGCCCACATTATCAAAGCCCACAAAGCCTGTAATATTGGTGTAGCGTCACTATCAGTATTGAAGGGTTAGACCTCAATCTGGGCATTGGGTTTGAAGAGGGCCTGGTTACTGAATGTCATTTAAAGAGAATAGGGTGGATACGTTATTGGGACAGCCTTGTTGGTCAGTATTTTTTTTCCTATCCGTGGTGCTTTACAACTGGGCTTATCCTAGTTGTGGTCTCCTTCTCTATGGCTGACGTGCCAATTTTTTGTGTCTCCCGATTTGCAATGAAGGGAAGTGGAATTTAATTTTTCCTACTCCTCCTGTTTGACTTTCCAAAATTAAATTTGTTATGGGTTCCAAGACATTTAAAGTGCTTCCCAGGACATCCCAAGGTCCAAATACCTTGGTGTCATCTATGGAGACCATTTTGGATCCTGTGTTATCAGGTTGGTACTGTGTCGTTGGTCTAGTGGCAAAGCGTATTGCTTTGTGATCACGAGGTCCTGGGTTCAAATCCTAGGTCGGACAAATGTAGTTTTTCTAACGAAAACTTTCCAGTACGAGTCCGGAGTCTGGAATTGTGCCTGGTATATGGCAATAGGCTCGCCCCCTATTATATGGGACCTAACATCATCGGCGAAACGTGGGTGTACTCAGTATACCTCTGCCACCCCCGCTTGGGGAATATAGGCGTGACGGTGGTGTTATCAGGGTACCAGGGACAAGGAAATCAAAACAGTTTCTTTTATATTATCAGGCCAAATCCCTTGCGGGGTAGGCAGAGAGTACAGAGTTCCAACATGTTCTTCCCTTACATACCTCTCTAGCTTCCTCCACTATCATAGTTCGTCTTATGGGCGCGTATGTAGTCCGGCGGTGTGATGAGGTGGTAGAAAAAATATAGTCCACGAATATGTAGAGGGTAGACAGTTTATTCTTACAACACACAAGAGTACAAAGAATCCACAGAAGCGAAGGAGTATAATGAAGAGCGATAGATAGAAAAACAGTTCAGACAATACAGAATAAATAACAATTAGCAATAATGCGATCTCCTATTATCGAGCGTTCGGTAGCAAGCGACACAGGCTTCGCGCGCGAGGTATGTGGGCCGACTGGGGGGCGCGGAAGACCGCTGCGCCGCCTGGTCTGCGCACGCGCATTGCGCGTGATCCTACTAGTGCTGCGCGTTTTTAATGCACAACATGATAACGTAGTAATAAATATTTTACTGTTGTTAATATATAGTCAATAGTTTTAGTTGCGTGCATGAGTAGGCTACATCACTCCCCTCCAGAGACCGTCACTACGGGCGATAAAAATCAGGGAAATGAACTACGCGGCCTGAACGCGTCTTTCTGACGTCCTTCTGGGCCTCGGGATGAGGACCGGAACCTTGGGTGGCGTTGAAAGAGGGAGTAGGAATGGGGTTAGCAGATGGTGAAGAAGTGGGGTTGACAGATGGGTCGGACAGTATATAGGCCGGTTTGAGGCGGTCTATGGATACAGTGACACTTTTCCCTTTGACCAAGATTTTGAATGTCTTGTCACTACGCTCAAGCACTTCGTAGGGGCCAGAGTAAGGTGGTTGAAAGGCACCACGCAATGCATCGTCCCTAATAAAAACGTGACTTGATGTGGTCAAGTCTTTATAAATGAAGATTTTGTCATTATTGTGACGTGCAGCTGGTGAAGGTTGGAGCTTAAAAGTTAATTGGCGAAGACGAGTGGTGAAGTCCGATATATCGGTGGAGTGGGGAGCCGCAGCCTGGAAGAATTCGCCAGGTAAGCGCAACGGCTCTCCGTAAACCAATTCAGCCGAGGATGATTGAAGATCATCTTTAAAAGAACTCCTAATACCTAACAGCACTAAAGGTAACGTGTCCACCCAGTTAGAATCCGCATGGCACATTATCGCTGCTTTTAACTGTCTGTGGAATCGTTCCACTAGCCCGTTACAAGCTGGGTGATACGCTGTTGTTCGGCGATGCTTGAATCCAATCACTTTTCCTAGGTACTGGAAAAGTGAAGATTCAAACTGTCGACCGCAATCGGTGACAATATCCGTTGGACATCCAAATCTGGATATCCACGATATTACTGCCTTCCCAACTGTTTCGGCTGTCATATCGACCATAGGAGTCACTTCCGGCCAGCGAGTGAAACGATCCACAGCAGTAAAACAGTACCGGTATCCCTGAGAGATAGGAAGTGGGCCTATGATATCCACGTGGATAAAGTGGAAGCGGGCGCGAGGTAGATCGAATGTGCCTAACGGTGACGACACATGACGATATACCTTGGCGCGTTGGCATGCCAAACATTGACGAGACCACCCTCGACAGTCCTTGCGCACCCCAGGCCAAACGAATCGCGTCGCAATTAGCTTGGCGGTGGCGTTGGCACCTGGGTGGCTGAAACTATGTAGGCTGTCAAAGAGTTGTTTCCTCAATGGTTTGGTGATAAAGGGTCTTGGAGAGGTGGTGCTGACGTCACAATAAAGCTCTGTTTGTGAGTTAGGAATCCTTAACTTTTTGAGACGTAGTGAAGATTCTTCTCTCAGAAGTTGAGCCAACTCTTCGTCAGATGCTTGGGATGAAGCCAGCACGTCACGTCGGGGTCACCAGATATGGGCGCGTATGTAGTCCGGCGGTGTGATGAGGTGGTAGAAAAAATATAGTCCACGAATATGTAGAGGGTAGACAGTTTATTCTTACAACACAGATATCACAACACACAAGAGTACAAAGAATCCACAGAAGCGAAGGAGTATAATGAAGAGCGATAGATAGAAAAACAGTTCAGACAATACAGAATAAATAACAATTAGCAATAATGCGATCTCGTATTATCGAGCGTTCGGTAGCAAGCGACACAGGCTTCGCGCGCGAGGTATGTGGGCCGACTGGGGGGCGCGGAAGACCGCTGCGCCGCCTGGTCTGCGCACGCGCATTGCGCGTGATCCTACTAGTGCTGCGCGTTTCCAATGCACAACATGATGACGTAGTAATAAATATTTTACTGTTGTTAATATATAGTCAATAGTTTTAGTTGCGTGCATGAGTAGGCTACAGTCTCATACACGCTCACTGGTTACGGAGACTCTTGACTTGTCTTTTAGATAATACTCGGTCTATTCAGTTTATTAAAAGTTTCGTAATGAACGGATATGCGTTTATTCGTCTAGCGGCTAGTACTACAACTAACAAACCAAAGAATGGCTGCGCGGGCGCATCTTACCTACGTAGCTATATTTGTATATACTAGTTACAAGGTACAATATTGGTAGAGGCACACGCTCACGCACTTCGTATGTTTAATACCCTGGCTTACAGGAGTTACAATGGTGAGGAAAGTGTGGCGGGCTTAGTCCCATTCTTTAGCCTCGTTGATCTAGCGGCGAAAATATTCGGATTATCGGGTTTGAGTCCTATGGCCTGAAAAATATGGTTTTTGTATAGGAAAAATCTCAATAGTAGAGTATAAAATTGTGGTGGGTATTATACCAATAGGCTGGTCCCCTATTACGTAGGGACCTTAAACCTTATACGATATGTAAGTACACTGTACGAACGTAGCCTCGCTCTAGAATTTCTTTCTGTGAATTGTGGGTTACACAAAGCTTTGTCCCATACGGGAATGGAACCCGCGCGAGCGCCTTAAGCTCTTAACCAGTGCCCTAAATATTGGTAGAGATATTTTTTTTGTAAATGATGCTGTTTGCTCTGTTAAAAGTATATAAACAAAATACTATATCTCCCCGTAAGGGATCTATCGTGATCGCTAGATATTTTAACTAAGAAAAGAAACCGATAATCCCACAAATTTAAATAAAGTAGTGACCCTACACTTCACAAATCCTGCCAACAGACCCTGATTGGACAGCAAAGTAATTATTATGGGGCTTCTGACCCATAACCGACGCTTGCTGGGGTCTTGATTTTACTTTCAGCCTCATAGTAGTACACTTTCGGTCTGTATAAACAAATTTGGTTGAAGTGACTGATATACCGGGGCTTTTATAGGATACTGAATATTATGCTAACAAAATGCGAAATAAGTAAAACCTTTCAATGATTATAAACATACAGTAACGTGAAATTCAAACTCAAATAATTTATTTTGTTTAAGCCCTGCGGGGGCGCTTACAAATAGTCAATTTACATTTTTTTTTAAATCTAATTTAACTACTAATCTACCACCGGATCGGAACGCGGCCTCCACTGAGAAGATCCGGCGAAGAAACTCAGCGGGTTTGCCTTTTGTATTCACTTCCCTTTCCCTTTATGATTTTCGGTTACAATAAATAGTTTACAATCTAGCTCTAGTGTGATGCCTTACTATCGAGATATACATTCGATGATGTTATCTGTAAAGAGTGTCTAACGGATGGACTAGTTCGCTCGAGCAGTACCCGTTCACGAGTATGACTGCTGGAACAGCCATCACTCCCCTCGACCATTTTGGAGGGTAGGGAGTGACCTGCGCTAGACAGCCACCGCAAGCAAAGACATAGTGAGCATGACCAAACCAAAACCCCAAAGACGGTAGCCAGATTGTTTTTACAAAGCAGTAATACCCCAAGCTCGTCAGGCAGATCACGCTACGCTTTAACATTCCCGTAATTACAAGAAAAAAATACATAAACAGCATCACTATTAATAACATGGCACTTCAATCCCACGCGGTCTTACCTTCTATGAAATCCGAGGTTTTGTAATAAGCTTTCTTACATAGTTTAGCCTCGATTATGGTTTTAAATTTATATATGATGTCGACATTAAAGATTAAAATACGTCTGCTACCACCGCATTCTTGGAGTGGGAGGGATTTTAGTTTTCACTTGCATTTTCTCAACTTACGTCTATCTTGAAAACTTATAAAAAATACTGTTTTTTTATTTATCCAAACTCTATATATATATATATATATATATATATATATATAAATGTGTCTTTAATGTCGACATCATATATACCTTTAACAAACATGACAAAAAGGAAACTAAAATGCTTGTCATCAAATAAGTAATGCGACAAACAGTCGAACGGTCAGGGCTCTTATTCGCTATGACCAATTAAATACATAACGCGGCACGTTACGATCACTTCATAAAACTTTGTTGAACTGTAGTCTAATATAATAGCATACAGTATACGCCGCGTTTGGTCATACCGAAGAAGATCCTGGTCATTTTATTAACAGCCCGTTCCGTTTACGTGACAGTTTAAACCCTGTAACCACGTGGTATTGCTGTCACAAGCTCGTTCACACTGAATGTGCGACATTTGTTAGTTTTAAAGCATTTACCTGAATGGTATATCCTTTTAACACTTAAATGGATGTACCTAAACACGAATAATCTTGTTCAGAAATGGAAAAAAAAGTAAAATTAATGTACTTAAATACGAATTATCATGATCAGAAATGTAATAAAAATCTAATCTTCAGCCGGAAGACGTCCATTGGAGAACAAATGCCTCCCTGGCCGGTTTTGTGCAGTACATAGGTACTGCACCGTCTACTTGCGACCTGAACGAGGTCATCAAGGTCATTCGAATAAAATATAAATGAATTAATTTGTTGTGTTCTCCTGAAATAATGGTGTTGTTTTAAAAATATCTTTAGAACCGAAAAAGCCTTGGACTTTTAAAAGAAAACAGAATTTGACTAAAATATAAAAAGGTCCAGAGTAATTTAAAAAAAAAACCAGCGACTTTGAAAAGCCCCTTCCAAACTTAGGCGTTGAACTTTCGTATTCTGCTAAATGCAAAGCAGTCCCATACTGTCGTCCACAATCATAATATGCATTTAAAGGAGCATCATTACTCTTCTGACCACATATTGCGGGCAAAAGCAGGAATTCAAGCGAGAAAATTAGCTTTCAGCGGTTGACTCAATGACTGAATGCAAGACGGAAAATACACTTTAACGTGTCACACAACTTACTCACGATACACAACACAGTTCCCAGGCAGAAGTTACCTGCAACGAACAGCAGCGGAGTGATTAGGAGTACAGAGTGATCCTCGTTTTATCAGTTACCCTCCACCCAACTAGGCTCTATATACGTTACTTTGACAATTGTGTGTCATTTAAAAACTGTACTCATGACCCGGATGCGACATATTCATAAACTAATATAGCATCTTTCGATTTGTATAGTAAATATAAGCTTACCATCATAAGTAAATTAGTACTTTTGTATAAAGTGCAATGAGTACGAAAATTTGAATTACCATAAAGTTTAAATATCCTCATTCAGACAAACGCTCTCCTTCTAGTCATTCTTGTATTTTATTTCATGAGACTAAGCCTGCCACACATTCCCAGCACAGTAACTCCTATAAGCCGGAATCCACACGTCCGTATTCGAGATTTACCAATTAATAAATTTAAAACCATAATCGAGGCTAAACTATGTAAGAAAGCTTATTACAAAACCTCGGATTTCATAGAAGGTAAGACCGCGTGGGATTGAAGTGCCATGTTATTAATAGTGATGCTGTTTATGTATTTTTTTCTTGTAATTACGGGAATGTTAAAGCGTAGCGTGATCTGCCTGACGAGCATGGGGTATTACTGCTTTGTAAAAACAATCTGGCTACCGTCTTTGGGGTTTTGGTTTGGTCATGCTCACTATGTCTTTGCTTGCGGTGGCTGTCTAGCGCAGGTCACTCCCTACCCTCCAAAATGGTCGAGGGGAGTGATGGCTGTTCTAGCAGTCATACTCGTGAACGGGTACTGCTCGAGCGAACTAGTCCATCCGTTAGACACTCTTTACAGATAACATCATCGAATGTATATCTCGATAGTAAGGCATCACACTAGAGCTAGATTGTAAACTATTTATTGTAACCGAAAATCATAAAGGGAAAGGGAAGTGAATACAAAAGGCAAACCCGCTGAGTTTCTTCGCCGGATCTTCTCAGTGGAGGCCGCGTTCCGATCCGGTGGTAGATTAGTAGTTAAATTAGATTTAAAAAAAAATGTAAATTGACTATTTGTAAGCGCCCCCGCAGGGCTTAAACAAAATAAATTATTTGAGTTTGAATTTCACGTTACTGTATGTTTATAATCATTGAAAGGTTTTACTTATTTCGCATTTTGTTAGCATAATATTCAGTATCCTATAAAAGCCCCGGTATATCAGTCACTTCAACCAAATTTGTTTATACAGACCGAAAGTGTACTACTATGAGGCTGAAAGTAAAATCAAGACCCCAGCAAGCGTCGGTTATGGGTCAGAAGCCCCATAATAATTACTTTGCTGTCCAATCAGGGTCTGTTGGCAGGATTTGTGAAGTGTAGGGTCACTACTTTATTTAAATTTGTGGGATTATCGGTTTCTTTTCTTAGTTAAAATATCTAGCGATCACGATAGATCCCTTACGGGGAGATATAGTATTTTGTTTATATACTTTTAACAGAGCAAACAGCATCATTTACAAAAAAAATATCTCTACCAATATTTAGGGCACTGGTTAAGAGCTTAAGGCGCTCGCGCGGGTTCCATTCCCGTATGGGACAAAGCTTTGTGTAACCCACAATTCACAGAAAGAAATTCTAGAGCGAGGCTACGTTCGTACAGTGTACTTACATATCGTATAAGGTTTAAGGTCCCTACGTAATAGGGGACCAGCCTATTGGTATAATACCCACCACAATTTTATACTCTACTATTGAGATTTTTCCTATACAAAAACCATATTTTTCAGGCCATAGGACTCAAACCCGATAATCCGAATATTTTCGCCGCTAGATCAACGAGGCTAAAGAATGGGACTAAGCCCGCCACACTTTCCTCACCATTGTAACTCCTGTAAGCCAGGGTATTAAACATACGAAGTGCGTGAGCGTGTGCCTCTACCAATATTGTACCTTGTAACTAGTATATACAAATATAGCTACGTAGGTAAGATGCGCCCGCGCAGCCATTCTTTGGTTTGTTAGTTGTAGTACTAGCCGCTAGACGAATAAACGCATATCCGTTCATTACGAAACTTTTAATAAACTGAATAGACCGAGTATTATCTAAAAGACAAGTCAAGAGTCTCCGTAACCAGTGAGCGTGTATGAGACTGTAGCCTACTCATGCACGCAACTAAAACTATTGACTATATATTAACAACAGTAAAATATTTATTACTACGTCATCATGTTGTGCATTGGAAACGCGCAGCACTAGTAGGATCACGCGCAATGCGCGTGCGCAGACCAGGCGGCGCAGCGGTCTTCCGCGCCCCCCAGTCGGCCCACATACCTCGCGCGCGAAGCCTGTGTCGCTTGCTACCGAACGCTCGATAATACGAGATCGCATTATTGCTAATTGTTATTTATTCTGTATTGTCTGAACTGTTTTTCTATCTATCGCTCTTCATTATACTCCTTCGCTTCTGTGGATTCTTTGTACTCTTGTGTGTTGTGATATCTGTGTTGTAAGAATAAACTGTCTACCCTCTACATATTCGTGGACTATATTTTTTCTACCACCTCATCACACCGCCGGACTACATACGCGCCCATATCTGGTGACCCCGACGTGACGTGCTGGCTTCATCCCAAGCATCTGACGAAGAGTTGGCTCAACTTCTGAGAGAAGAATCTTCACTACGTCTCAAAAAGTTAAGGATTCCTAACTCACAAACAGAGCTTTATTGTGACGTCAGCACCACCTCTCCAAGACCCTTTATCACCAAACCATTGAGGAAACAACTCTTTGACAGCCTACATAGTTTCAGCCACCCAGGTGCCAACGCCACCGCCAAGCTAATTGCGACGCGATTCGTTTGGCCTGGGGTGCGCAAGGACTGTCGAGGGTGGTCTCGTCAATGTTTGGCATGCCAACGCGCCAAGGTATATCGTCATGTGTCGTCACCGTTAGGCACATTCGATCTACCTCGCGCCCGCTTCCACTTTATCCACGTGGATATCATAGGCCCACTTCCTATCTCTCAGGGATACCGGTACTGTTTTACTGCTGTGGATCGTTTCACTCGCTGGCCGGAAGTGACTCCTATGGTCGATATGACAGCCGAAACAGTTGGGAAGGCAGTAATATCGTGGATATCCAGATTTGGATGTCCAACGGATATTGTCACCGATTGCGGTCGACAGTTTGAATCTTCACTTTTCCAGTACCTAGGAAAAGTGATTGGATTCAAGCATCGCCGAACAACAGCGTATCACCCAGCTTGTAACGGGCTAGTGGAACGATTCCACAGACAGTTAAAAGCAGCGATAATGTGCCATGCGGATTCTAACTGGGTGGACACGTTACCTTTAGTGCTGTTAGGTATTAGGAGTTCTTTTAAAGATGATCTTCAATCATCCTCGGCTGAATTGGTTTACGGAGAGCCGTTGCGCTTACCTGGCGAATTCTTCCAGGCTGCGGCTCCCCACTCCACCGATATATCGGACTTCACCACTCGTCTTCGCCAATTAACTTTTAAGCTCCAACCTTCACCAGCTGCACGTCACAATAATGACAAAATCTTCATTTATAAAGACTTGACCACATCAAGTCACGTTTTTATTAGGGACGATGCATTGCGTGGTGCCTTTCAACCACCTTACTCTGGCCCCTACGAAGTGCTTGAGCGTAGTGACAAGACATTCAAAATCTTGGTCAAAGGGAAAAGTGTCACTGTATCCATAGACCGCCTCAAACCGGCCTATATACTGTCCGACCCATCTGTCAACCCCACTTCTTCACCATCTGCTAACCCCATTCCTACTCCCTCTTTCAACGCCACCCAAGGTTCCGGTCCTCATCCCGAGGCCCAGAAGGACGTCAGAAAGACGCGTTCAGGCCGCGTAGTTCATTTCCCTGATTTTTATCGCCCGTAGTGACGGTCTCTGGAGGGGAGTGATGTAGCCTACTCATGCACGCAACTAAAACTATTGACTATATATTAACAACAGTAAAATATTTATTACTACGTTATCATGTTGTGCATTAAAAACGCGCAGCACTAGTAGGATCACGCGCAATGCGCGTGCGCAGACCAGGCGGCGCAGCGGTCTTCCGCGCCCCCCAGTCGGCCCACATACCTCGCGCGCGAAGCCTGTGTCGCTTGCTACCGAACGCTCGATAATAGGAGATCGCATTATTGCTAATTGTTATTTATTCTGTATTGTCTGAACTGTTTTTCTATCTATCGCTCTTCATTATACTCCTTCGCTTCTGTGGATTCTTTGTACTCTTGTGTGTTGTAAGAATAAACTGTCTACCCTCTACATATTCGTGGACTATATTTTTTCTACCACCTCATCACACCGCCGGACTACATACGCGCCCATAAGACGAACTATGATAGTGGAGGAAGCTAGAGAGGTATGTAAGGGAAGAACATGTTGGAACTCTGTACTCTCTGCCTACCCCGCAAGGGATTTGGCCTGATAATATAAAAGAAACTGTTTTGATTTCCTTGTCCCTGGTACCCTGATAACACCACCGTCACGCCTATATTCCCCAAGCGGGGGTGGCAGAGGTATACTGAGTACACCCACGTTTCGCCGATGATGTTAGGTCCCATATAATAGGGGGCGAGCCTATTGCCATATACCAGGCACAATTCCAGACTCCGGACTCGTACTGGAAAGTTTTCGTTAGAAAAACTACATTTGTCCGACCTAGGATTTGAACCCAGGACCTCGTGATCACAAAGCGATACGCTTTGCCACTAGACCAACGACACAGTACCAACCTGATAACACAGGATCCAAAATGGTCTCCATAGATGACACCAAGGTATTTGGACCTTGGGATGTCCTGGGAAGCACTTTAAATGTCTTGGAACCCATAACAAATTTAATTTTGGAAAGTCAAACAGGAGGAGTAGGAAAAATTAAATTCCACTTCCCTTCATTGCAAATCGGGAGACACAAAAAATTGGCACGTCAGCCATAGAGAAGGAGACCACAACTAGGATAAGCCCAGTTGTAAAGCACCACGGATAGGAAAAAAAATACTGACCAACAAGGCTGTCCCAATAACGTATCCACCCTATTCTCTTTAAATGACATTCAGTAACCAGGCCCTCTTCAAACCCAATGCCCAGATTGAGGTCTAACCCTTCAATACTGATAGTGACGCTACACCAATATTACAGGCTTTGTGGGCTTTGATAATGTGGGCTGTAGACAGGCTGTCACCGGGTGAGTAATGCCGGGTTTGGAGGGATGGATATAGAGAGGATATTGGAATAGTGTTGATTGGATTTGGGTGTTTATAATACTTCGTTCATAAAGATTGTAAACTCAAACTAAATATATACATATCAAGTCCGGTGAAGCTCGGAAATCATCAGATACCTTGCAGGGTAGGCAGATAGTATAGAGTTAACCTCAAACTTAAATTAATCATTATTTTATACTAGCAACTTGTACAATATACACATTAACCTTCCTCTTGAATCACTATCTATTGGTGAAAACCGTATGAAGTCCATTTGGTAGGGATTGAGTTTATCGCGTTCAGACAGACAGACGCAGCGGGGGACTTTGTTTTATAATAAGTAGTGATAAAACTTATACCACTTGCAATGTACCCCCGTAGGGTTTATACACTATGCTACGTTACAGCTGCATTTTTTAGTTTGCGTATTTATTTTTTCTAATTATCCTCACACTGAAAAGTATGCCTGTTGCGTAAGTTCATTTACACGCATGAAATCTAAATGCACAAATACCCTGACGGAAAAAAAAATATTTGCAGTTCACACGAAATTTATCCTGTAGATTTGATCAGTCGCGAGTCTGATTCCAGCCTCAGACAAATCTTTGTGTGAATCACAAATGTTTTTTCGGACTGGGTTCTTGCGTATGAATATCATGTCAGTAAACACCATTATGAGAATAATTCATAAAATGATGGCTTCGTTATTTTAAAGAAAAAAGTTAGTTTTAAACTGACTGTTGGTTGTTTATACATTATGAACAACTCAGAAGTGATAAGTTAAGTTTGAAACCTAATTTATGCTAAGAAGCAGATCGTTGAACCAAGTTTCTTGTTCCAGCTTCTGTACAATGTCACTTGAGTCTCAAATCCAATTTAACGCTTAACCTTTCAATAGCGCTGTTCAAAGGGCCCTCCGATATTACAGGCTTTGTGTTCAGATAATACCTCGTTTGTTCTACGCTTCTGGTTTAGATATTAACGTGTGTAGATGCCATTACGACGATTATTCAAGAAGAGGTGGGCAGAGAAGTAGTCTTAATGTTACTGTTTAACGTCGTCTTCACCCATTGTTTTAGAGCTTAAGCCCCTGCCCACTGCATTGAGCAGTCGTGGTATTGATCCCCGCACGGTACAAATCTTTGTGGAACCCACAAAAATTTATTTCAGTTTGGGAGTTTGTATATATGAATTTCATGTTTTGAAACCCAATTACGGCATAGAAATAAATTATAATGTGAGGCTACATTATTTTTTACTTAAATTACCTGTCTAGATGGAGTATTGCGCGCGCGGAAACTGCATAAACCCTTACCCATAGGATGGATAAATTGTACTACACACAATCGAACGCTGGCGTCACGCAAATTGAGGCCGCTTTTGGCGCGATTTTTGTTAGCAATGCGTAGTATAGACAGTAAGGGTATCAATTTCAATAAAAAACTCATCTGTCACAAAAAAAAACAGTGATATGGTTAGATCTTTGAACTGCAAAGTCGGTGGTCTCGAGTTCAAAGCCACACAGGCACACACCTGTGTCTGTTTAAAAGTATGTGCGTATTAAAAATTAATTATCACTTGCTGTAACGGTGAAAAAAAAACATCGTGAGGAAACCTACATGCCTAAGAGTTTCTCGAAGATGTGTGAAGTTCGCCAACCCACAGTGGGCCAGCGTGGTGGACTATGGCCTAAACCCTTTTAGTTTGAGAGGAGGCCCGCGTCCAACGGTGGAACAATTTCTTAACAGGGCTAATATTATTATTATTATTATCTGTCGCAGAAATCATAACAATAAGACACAATATCTTGCTGAGATTCACGATTTTTTTCAGGACATTTAAAAGGCTTGTATGGGGATATGTGTCTAAGCCTTTGCGGGAAGTTAATGATATGTAATTCACCTGCTCAGATGAAGTCGCAAAAACTATTGTAAAGCTCGTCCACCTAGCTATATAGGTTGCTTTTTATTCAGTAGATAGTTCTATCATAATATATTAAATCATAAAAATTAACATCGTCACGCCTAAGTATATTCCCCTGTATCCATGCACCCACTTTTCCTTTCGCCGATGATGTTATGTCCCATGTAATAGGAAGCGTGCCTGTTGCTATATACCAGACGCAATTCCAGACTGAGATTTTTTTGATAGAAACACTACATTTACCCAACCTAGGCTTTGAATGACCTTGTGATCGCAAAGCGAATTATTCGTGACAAGACCAACGAGGCAGGCAAATTAAAATATTTAGGAAACCATTATAAATGTAGCTGTAAACTGCAGTGAAAAGAAATGATAACATCATTTTCAGTATGTTGACAAAGCCACAGGCTAGTACTCTGGTGTTACGGCTGGCGATAAAGCCCATAATGGCTCGTCATTTCGTCATTATAAAGTTATTTACCGATTTTGTTCAACGATTAGGAGATTCAATTTAAAAGCATTTTAAGGGTAAGCTTTAGGTTTGAGAATCATTGTTTCTAATTACAATAAAGATCATCAGGCCTATAATCTTTAAGCGTGGATGGAAGAGGTGTACTGTATGTACTCTCAGTTATAAAGGCACAATTCCAAAATTTCCTATATAAAAACTTCACTTTGTCTGACCTAGTTTTAAACCAATGGGGCTATTATTGCATTATACGCCAGTCGGTCGATGAGTGTGTAATTAGAAAATGTCGATTCATCACAAACGAATAACAGTGATATAATGAACAATCACAAGCTACAATAAATACAATTAAACGTCCCCATTCCAATAGCTCCGTATTCAAAGCACATTTGTAACAATGGTCTCAAGAAAAAAAAAGGAACATCCAACAAACAGCAATGAATATTGCTGCGATAATTCAAACTGCCGTAATTTCCGTGCCGTCAGTTTTATACGACGAGATCTAGGTACAACGTAAGTATGCAAACCCTAGCGGAGGAATTGGAAATACTAACCAATACCCATCCTTCTCTGACACAATGCGGGATGAAAGAGATAGCGTGATTTACGTCGCTGCGCTCGAATGGTTAGAAGGGATGACATGGACTACCCATTGAGCCTGGACAAGACTGGATTTGACGGTTTGTGGTTTCAATCGAACGGTTCGGAAATGTTTTAATGAGTATTCGAGGTGTATTCGTGTTCAAAATATCATTGGTATTGTTTATGTGTTTAAGTTTAGTTTTGCGCGATACAAGTTATGTCAAGTTAAATATTGTTAGAAAACTTATGAAACAATTATTGCGGTTGTTGCTGTATCTGGCCATTGGAAAATATAAGTACGTTTTCTTTCTTCTTCTTTGAGAAACACATTACAAAGTTACGGATATCTAACTTTAATATTTTTATAATATTAATATTATTCTTAGGTACCGGGGAAGGCGTAGACTATCTTATCATGACCAAATTCACCGTGTCTTATCTGAAGAGCAAGTGAAGAGTCTCCGTAACCGTGAGCGTGTATGAGACGAACTATGAGAGTGGAGAAAGCCAGAGAGGCCTGTAAGGAAAGGACCTGTTGGAACTCTGTTCTCGCTGCCAACCCCGCAAGGGAACTGGCGTGATGATAAAGATATACAGATATCTTGATGTTACGAATTAGTTTTTGACGAGGGTTTGATTCAGTGGTTAGACTGCTTAAAGCCTAGGCTGCTTCGAACTCTGAATCTAGTAGTTATAACTTTGAAATTTGTTCTGAAAAAATAAGGAAATACTTACAGATCTCTTTCGCTTCCTTCACTATCATAGCAAGTCTTATACGCGTATTTCACTATTAATAAAAATAAATCATACCGAACTATTTTTTGTAAACTGAAAGCTACATCCATTTAATATTACACAAAGTGAATTAAAACGTGAAACTGCTTTGTTTCGTATAAAATACATTAAGCTATAATAAATGGCTTACGATTATTGCTACCCGTTAATATTGGGAATTGAATACCAAAGCTGATAAACGAAATTAAGATACTCGCATTATGTGCGATCATCTGTGAGTGTTTGCAATTGTAATAATTAATTTTTTGCCGAATTGGAATAAACTTCGTGGAGAAAAATAACTTTGTCGATCCCAGGCTCGAATCATAGGTCCGATAAAGCGTAATATTCAGTAGAATATTACGCTATTACAAAAATAGCTATCTATCTATACCATCATGCCAGATCCATTGCGGGGTAGGCAGAGAGTACAGAGCTTCAACAGGATTTGTCTTTATATACCTCTCTCGTTTCCTCCACTCTCATAGTAGCGACGTAATTTCTTTAAACGTGCCCATGACGTGGCTCCACACTTATTACTGTGTCGGGGGTGCTTTTATACACATCAAATTCACATATACACACACCCAGACCGAAAAAGATATTTGTGGGCCAAACAAAGACTGGTCCCTTGCGGATATTGAACCCGCGACCGAGATGGCGGAGCGGTATAAGCACTAATGGCCGGTTTCAATATTTAACTAATGTATAGATTTGCTTACTGGCAGTGGAATTTTGACAGATTTTCCATACAAAATATGTCAAAATTCTATCCGTAGTAGGTAAATCTGTCCTTGAGTTAAATATTGAAACCGGCCGTAAGTCGTCTGTCAAATCCGTCCGTTTTGGATTGCGCCTATTATAATGTCAGTAGAGGAGCGTACTCTATTATATTGAGATAAAACATCATCGACCGTAGGTGTATATCTCTGCCATCCCCACTTTAAAAATACAATGTACTTTCAGAATATCCCACTAATATTATAAATGTGAAAGTTTGTATGTTTGGACGTTTGTTACTCAATCACGCAAAAACGGCTGCACGGATTTTGCACACAAGTAGGTTATAACCATATAGGATTCTTTCTGTTTCAGAAAAAAAAGTTATATTCCTGACTAAAGTGAATGCGCAGGAAGTAGCTGGCTGAAAATAGTATAATAAAAAAAAATGTCAGCCCATACTGTCCCACGGCTGTACAAAGCCCTTCTCTCACAAATCGAGGTGAGAGGGATTGGGAAATATAGTTTATTTAATATTAAAATATATTAAATGGTTTGATAATAGCGTCTCCTTACTACGCTTAGAATCAGATCTATTGTGCGAAAGCATTCAGAAACCCAGTGTGCTGTCCTCAGTGCTGGAAATTGATAGCGCAATACTCAGCATGACTATTGCCCTAATTTGAACTCAGCAAGAAACGTCTCGTCTTTTACTTTTGAATGTGTGTAATTATAATAAATTATTGTGGCAATAGGCTCGCCCCCTATTACATGGGACCTAACATCGTCGGCGAAACGTGGTTGTACTCAGTACACCTCTGCCACTCCCGCTTGGGGAATACAGTTGTAACGGTATGTAATTACGTAAAAAATATGAGTTGGTTTAAAGCGAGTTGTAAATATGCTTATTTATAAAAATAAATAAATTTAAAAGGTATGTTAGTAATGTCAGAATAACAGCTTTTTACTAAATCATATGAAAATAAAAAAATAAATATTTGAAGTCGGTACTTGTTGGTGCAGTCGGTTACTGGGCGCCGACTTCGAATATTTATTTTTTGCTTTTTGAAGTCGGTTGACCTTTTTTTTTTTTAAAGATTTTTATTTTACAATTTTAAGTGACGATTGAATTATTTAGTAATTTATATACCGATATTATATTATTTTGCTGAGTTGTACAGTAAGGTACCTACATGATTAATATAATGACTATAATAACGGAATCTATACATTCGTGCTGTTCGCCGTTAAGGAGTTCCCGTTTGTATCTTCAAAGTTCAAGGTCCAATAATTTTTTTTTTTTTTTGGGAGGCTTACAGCTAGCAATACAGATTAGTTTAGTGATTAGCAGTAAGAAGCCATTTACAAGCCACCACAGTTAAAAAGAAAATGTGCTCAATTTAGTCGGAATACTGAATAATTAATTAGTTAGTAGGTTAAATAAATAGCTGCAAAGTCCTATGATAACATGGAGAAAGGAAAAACACTTTTAGTTAAATAGTTTTTGAATGCTGTTGGGCTGCTGGAAAATAAATCTACAGCTGTATGGGTAGAACCAATCGTTTCATTAAACATTTTAGATGCGCGTATGAGGTAACTATTATGGCGATATACTGTGCGTGTTTGCGGAACATGGAGCAGATTTCTAGGTCGGGAGTTGCGTGGAGGAACGTTAAGATATACTCGTGCAACAAGTTCTGAGCAATCAATTTTAGATTGAGCAATTTTTGTCAAATAACATATGTCTGTAATATTTCTACGGATTGACAGTGGGAGCAAATGTAAGCGAGCACAGCGTTCATCGTAATTTTTATGAGGTATTTTAAATTTAAAAAATAAAAACTTGGTAAACTTTTTTTGTACATTTTCTAACCTAGCCGAGTGAATTGAATAGTTGGGACTCCAAATTTGGCTCGCGTATTCCAGATGACTGCGGACATAGGCACAGTAGAGTATTTTGATAGATTTCATAGTCGAGAAAGAGTTAGTATTACGGATGATAAATCCTAAGGCTGAAGATGCTTTTTTTGCAATAAAATCGAAATGACGCTCAAACGTAAGCTAACTGTCCATGAAAACTCCTAAGTCTTTAATGACGGAAGCACGAAATACATTTTGGTGATTTATTGTGTAACTATAGGTGAAAGCTTGCTTTTTTCTAGTGAAACTAATAACTTGACACTTAGATGTGTTGAGATCAAGGTTATTAGCTTCACAATAGTTGACCACTCTATTGAGGTCGTCTTGAAGTAGTACAGCATCAGAGAGGTCTTTAATGGTCCTGTACATCTTCATATCATCTGCAAATAATTGAAACTTGGAATGTTTGATGCACGATCCAATATCGTTGATAAAAGCCACGAACAGTAAAGGACCCAGCAGTGATCCCTGGGGGACGCCGGAGGGAACAGTCAACCATGCGGACATAAAACCATTTAAAACTACAGCTTGAGATCTATTTAAGATATAGGAAGAAAACCATCTGAAGAGATCACCGCTAATACCTAGTCCAATGAGCTTTTTTAGTAATATATTATGGTTAATTCGATCGAATGCCTTGCTATAGTCGGTATATATAGCATCTGTTTGGTAGCCGTTATCCATATCCTTGGATATATCATCTGTAAATAATATAAGATTGGATACTATTGACCTGCCTTTGAGGAAACCTGCCTTTGAGAGGTTGGTGCGGGCTAATGTTAGGGGATAGCGCGTAATATAACTGGTCATAAACAATGCGTTCAAAGACTTTAGCCAGGGTACAAAGCTTGGAAATTGGACGGTAATTATCAATTTTGTTCTTGGGCCCCTTTTTATGGATAGGAGAGATAAATGCAGACTTCCATATTGCTGAACCAATACCCTCAGCTAGCGATCGTTTGAATAAAAGTGTAACTGGTTTAGATAATAACATTAAAATAGGACCACCTCAAAACTATACTGAACCAAATGCAAAAAGAATCATCAAAATCGGTTCTTAAGCAAAGGAGTTATAAAAAAAGGACGAATTATGAACCTCCTTTTTTGAAGTTGGCTTATATACTGCTTAGTTCTATAGTAGGGTACCTATAGGATTGGCGTAATACCCATAATATCTCAATTTACACATTCCTATTGTTTGTCGTTAAGGGGTTCCCTGGTGTATCTTCTAAGTCCAAGGTCCAATGCCAATGAAATTAAAATGGGACTACCTTGGAGCTATACTGAACCCAATGCAAAAAAAAACCATCAAAATCGGTCCACAATTAAGGAAAATATCGCTGAACATAAATAAAAAAAAACATACATCCGACCAAACATAGAACCTCCTCCTTTTTGAAGTCGGTTAAATAAACACAGTACCATTAACAAAAAAAAACATTTTTAAAATGTTTGTCTGTCCATCTGTATGTTCCGGCTAAACTCCAAAACTGGTGAACCGATTCTGACGGGGACTTTCACTGGCAGATAGCTAATGTTACAACGAGTAACTTAGGCTACTTTTATTTTAGAAAAGGCTTTTTTATTAAATTTCACGCAGACAAGGTCGCAAATAATAGCTAGTCATAAATATAAGGCAGGTATAAGCAATCTTGGCGGTACCTTCACGTCCAGATGGAAGTAGAGATCTCCTACCTAATGTTCATCATCGTCAGCCAAAAGACGTCCACTGCTGGACAAAGGCTTCCGCGAAAAATTGCCAAGACGAGCGGCTTTAAGCTGGACGCATCCAACGTTTACCTGGGACCTTCACCCAGGTCATCGGTACACCTTAGTGGCCTGCTCACCCTAAAGGTTTGGTCAAATAGCCGAAGGAGCGCGACGGCAGTGTGACGGAGGCGCTCGGCTACGTTAGGCTGTGACGTTTGCCGTCGCGCGAAGCGGGGCTGCGCGGTTTTGCATCTTTCGTACATTTCAGTACATAACATCTCGCCATGCCGCGCCACCGTCGCGCTCCCGTCGCACTGCGTCGGCTAGGTGGCGAAAACTTAAGATTCTATTTGGGATTTTCAAGAAAAATAAATATACATATTTTTAATTTAGACAAAAAAGTATCTACTTGGGTCTCATATTAAGTGTATTCCTGTAATCAAATTATTCTATTAGGTTTATGCTGGAAATGAAATTACTTTGTCAATGTGTTGTTTTTAATTGAATAATTGAGTTAAATTGTGCAGAACTGAATCCGATTTGTCATAAAAGTATCAAGATAACCAACACTGTACCTGTCAAAAACTCGATACATTAATGCTTAACGGACTTAATACGACTAGAATAAAAAACCGACCGACATACATCAACGGTCCGAAAATTCCCCCCCCCCCCCCCCCGTCCCAGAAACTTTTGTTTATGTTTTTGCTGAGAGCACCGAACCAAGGGAGATATATACCGGTTATATCATCCACCTGGCGATGACCAAGTAAAGCACAAAAAACCTTATTTTGGTTGGAATTAAGTTAGAAACTTTTGCTACCAAGTTCCACGCCAGCCTTGTTATGGACCGAAACGTATGACTCACATATTTATTCTGTTACCAATTTATTAACTTTCAAACTTTCTATTAACTTATATTTTCTTTGAAAACACATTTCTCTTTCCTTTGAACTTTTTTGCTTGTCGGGTCTTAGCTTTTCGTTATTTTTTTAGTCTTAAATTACGTTTTCAATTCCTTCACGAGTGCTCTAGAAAATTATCTTCGAAGAACATTTTGCTTTATAAAATAATTATTTCTGACTAATAGTTTTATGATCTAAACGACATTTTAATAGGCTGAAAAAATCCCAGTATCAGTCTTAAAGTGTGTCCGTGTGACCTAACATCGTCGGCAAAAAGTGGTATGCAGTACACCTCTACCACCCTCGCTTGGGGAATATAGGCATGACGGTGAAAGTATTACAACAGAGAAATAATAACCTATTGTGGGCATATTTTTTTTTATGAAATGAAAAAAGAAGTATAAGAAAGTAATCCCACATTTGTCGAAAACTCAACAGCGCCTGTCCGACTACCATTCTTTTCCACTTTCATGGCTTTTGAATTCCGGACTGATATATAGTTGTTCTAATTCGGACAGTTGGCATGATTCCAAAGTCTGTAGCTACGTTTAACGTATAGTACCGCAAAGTTTAATATTTGTCGCGGATATATTGGAGTTTACGCTGGGAAATATTAAAGTGGACTCTTGTTGTGGAGGAGAGTAGCAGATTAGTGGTTTATGTGAAGTTGTGGACTATCTATACCATTAGGCCATAGAATAAGTATTTTTTTCATGGGGCAATGTGTACGCTAGAAGCGTACAACAAATTTCCCATAGACATCCGAAACATACCTATCAATAAATTTAGAAAGGCAATCAACACTAGACTGTATAAGAAAGGGTTTCACACAATTTTGGATTATCTTAACGATAATACAGATAGGGTTTGAGCAGGTCTTCGATCATCAACATTAAACAAGCTAATAATAGTTAATTAATTTAATTAATTTTGGCCCTATAGAGCGGGATACCACATATAGGGCCAAAATAATAGAAATATTTTTATTTTGTTTATGAACAATAAATCAGTTTATAATGTCTCACCGCTGGGCCTTCTACCACAAATCGTGGAGAGACAGATTAGGTCATACTCCATTACGGGGACCATAAGAAGATTGGTGAAGGAAAATTTATAGCCATCTGCTTTTGGAACTTTTTAAATCGGCTGTAAGGCTTCTATTGTATGAATGAATAACCGAGACCAACGGTTTAGCGTGCCTCTTTAACCACGTCAAGTCCACCCATGGACACCCACCTTAGACTGACCCAGTCAAACGCTGCTTATCCTTAGTCAATGCTGAGAATAACACGATTGCACAGCGCTACGAGCTTAATAGTAACAACATTTTTAGTTTCTCGTTTTTTCATGTAAAACAACTTTCTGCCCGCGACTTCGTCCGCGTTGACTTTAAACGGCAACCTAATGTTTTCCAGGATAAAAAGTATCCTATGTGTGAATCCAGCTAATAAACTATCTGTGTGCCAATTTTTATCCGAATAGCCCTTTTTGCGTGATTGAGTAACAAATATACAAACTTTCACATTTATAATATTCGTAGGATTAGTAGCGCAGCTGGAGAAGCAGCTAATGCATGATGATTGGTAATAGACTTGCGTTCACTATGCATCCACTACCAATGCATCAGCTGCTCCTCCTAATTCCACGAGTATAAAATCAACGGCCTGTATAATAGCAACAATTTGTCGACTCATTTCAGCCGTTGGAAAAACATACCGTACACATTCACGTCACGTGACCGGGACTGTAAACACGCGGCCTAACGAATATAGATATGTACTATAATTTGCCAACCTATTTCTGTATGTGCGAGTTGTTTTTATGCCAACGTATTCGCGATTTTTTAATTTTCAATTGTTATTGTTCGCCCTGATATTATTGTAGGATATACAAACTAGTAAAATGTTGTGGATATATTTTTTTGATAATATTTGACGAAAGACGAAGTACAAAATTTAAGGCTTAATAGCTCTATCTTATATACAATGGTTACGTGTTCTTATTTTCGAAGACAAACGAAGACTACGGAAGTGCATAATTTTATTCATAGTTCTTGTACCATGTGACTTTACCAACTTCGTATGGTATGTTATTATTTCCTTATCAAAAAATGTTTCGCCATATAGCCGACGCAGTTCAATGGGAGCGCGACGTTGGCGCGGCTTGGGGGTTGTAATGTACTGAAATGTATGGGAGACGCCACACAGTGCAGCCCCGCTCGGGGCGACGGCAAACGTCTCAACCGAACTAGCCGAGCGCTTCTGTCGCGCTCCCGTCGCTCTCCGTCGGCTATTTGACCAAACCTTCAAAGTAGTCCGTAATTTGAGGTTGTGTTTTTTGGAGACAATAGTTTCGCCTCCTATTAAATTGGGACTACCAGTACTTAGTGACAGTGTTTATTTTTTTATGTATTTTCATGTTTTTAGTTCTATACCTCATACGTATTTGAGTGTTAAAATGCTTTTTTTATTTTCACTAAAAGCTCAAATCAAACTCGTATTGTCCTGTGTATTGATTTTGTTACGCCACACAAAGGTGGTGTAAAAGGTCGACACGTGTAACCGGAATATGTAAAATTCGTGTCCCCTTTAGCCTCTGTGTATACTTTACTAAATCTAAATGAGTCGTGTTAGTATTTTATTGTCTTCTTTTTGTAACGTTCTTTGTGTCAATTTTGTACACGATTGTACGAAGTTTAAGTACAACATATTATTGTATGTATTTTCTGAAATATGCGTTAGCAAAAGTGTTACTTCTTCAAACTGTAAATGTCGAAAAGAACTAAAACAAAACTTGAATCGATCACAAATTTCATTATTTTGAAAGAAATAAGAATTATTTATCTATCCCATCACGCCCTTGCATGTTAGGCAGAGAGTACAGAGTTCCAACAGGTTCTTTCCTTACAGACCTCTCTGGCTTCCTCAACTCTCATTGCTCGTCTTATATATGCTCGCCGATTACACACGAGACTCTTGACTTTCTCTTCAAATAATTTACGGTCTATTTGATCATGGTAAAATAGGATTATTTATTTGAATACAAACACGAATAATATTAACATTGCCTTCGTAAAGCAACCGGTAACGCTTTTTCACTGTTCTATTTTAATGAGCATTCTTGGTATTACAAAGCAAACATAAAGAGAAGATGGCATCATTCGATTTCCCTAAACAATCAAGCGTGTCACTGAGCGAGGTGGCACGGGATGAAGAGGACGTTACACCCCGTCCAGTTCTGCATTTGAAACTTCTAGCTGAGAACGACAGACTGACGTAAACCAAACCCACCGCGATGACGTCCGGCCACAGTTGCTTAGGCCAACAACTCTTTATATTTTGTTCGTAGTTGGTATCACTTGCGTACAAACACGGACTTGATGCAAATTTTTGGGATATACCAAAAGTGTTACTTCTTCTATATTTATGTATGTGCCGATAAATAAAAATTATTTTACCTGGACAAGGAATTTGCAAGGCCTACTCTTATGCGGGCTGCTTGAAATCGTTTTAGGGATATACGAGTATATACGAAATATCAATTTACGGCTTGGTTAGAGAGTAAGTTGCTCTGCTGACTAGATGGAGTAGTTGGTGGTTCTATCCCAACACAGTTCACACTCTGCGGAGCCCAAAAATCTTTGTTTTGGTTTGGTTGTCTGTATGCCAATTTCATGTTAGTTTCACACACCCACGGGATTGGAAGAATTCCTAATTATGGGGCTATATATTTAGTGGTTTCTTTTTTCTAATAACATTTTGTCCTTTTTTGAGTCTGAACAATCTACGCTGTTAGCCACGCCTCAAGGAGGACTACTCACTTTTTAATAAAGGCGTGAATAGGTTTGAGACCGAGATCAGAACGGAAACATTTTGACTTAATTCGAACAGTTCATATACAAAAACACACTTTTGAGATCTATGGATATGAGCGAATTCTAAAGAAAAATATAAATCATATACAATTTTGTAGATAAAAACAAACAATATTTCCCTTTAAATGAAAAAAGAACCTAATACTTTTTTTTCTTAGCGCGTCCCTCCATCATCTCCACAATTATCACAACAAAAGACATCTCGCCATTCAAAACGGACAAAATGATTGAAACCAACTGAATCGAATTATAGTCGAGTGAATATGATTCGGATTGAAGTACGAATCGAATATCGATACAAAAACGAGACGCAGTACCGGATCATCGCTTCAGTTTCGGTGTGATGACGTCACGGAAATTGCGAGCGAATAAATTTTCATACAAACGTTATCTATGGATGCGAACGTTTGTATTGGAATAATCTTGGGAATTTCCAACAATGGATGTCGTGTTCTTATGATGAAATTGAAAAGTCAATTTTGAGTGTATTAAGGGTGACTTCTAGTAAGTAATTTGAGAAGCAATGTGTTCCGGTAAGTTTAGTTACTGGTTTATTATCGAACTATAAGTTGACTCAGTAGTCAAGCTTATACAAGGTTTAACATAATAAACGCAAGACCTGAAAGTAGTTTGTTCTAAATCGGTAACTGAATCGATTCCAAAAATTTTCAATGTATCATACATTTTTTTTTTAATTTGCAAAGCATGCTTTTACTCTTTCAGTGCGCTATAAAAAACTAAATTTATTCTTGATTCATAGCAATAAGGTGATTTCAAATAATTTCCTAAAACGTATTTCTCAAAACGCACACATACACATACAAGTTTCATTGTTAATTAGGGTATAAAAAAGGTTAAAAAAATCTTTAGCAAAAAAAAAACCGACTTCAAAAGGCAAGAAATAAATATTTGAAGTCGGTACCGGTCAGTGCAGTCGGTTACTTGACACCGACTTCAAATATTTATTTTTTGGTTTTTGAAGTCTGTCTTATTTTTTATGTGACAAGTGAATTATTTACTAATATTTATATACTTATATTATATTATTTTGCTCAGTTGTAAAGGTAACTACAGAATTGATATAATAACCATAATAACGGAGTCTATACATTCGTGCTGTTTGCCGTTAATGAGCCCCATTATAATTGGACCACCTCGAAACTATACTAAACCCAACGCAAAAAGAATCATCAAAATCAGTTTGTAAATAAAGACGTTATAAAAAAACACAGACGAATTGTCGACCTCCTCCTTTTTTTGTAGGTTAATATTCTGATTAGTTTTATGGCAGGGTACCTATAGCATTGACGTAATACGCATAATATCTCAATCTACGCATTCGTATTGTTTGTCGTTAAGGAGTTCCCTGGTGTATCTTCCAAGTCCAAGGTCCAATACTGATGAAATTAAAAGGGGACCACCTTGGAGCTATACTGAACCCAATGCAAAAAGCATCATCAAAATCGATTCATAATTGGCGGAATGATGGCGTAGCATACATACAAAAATAAAACATACAGTCGAATTGAGAACCTCCTCCTTTTTAGAAGTCAGTTAAGAAGAGTAAAAACCCTTAAATTTGGAAATTGGTTTAGGTTTTGAATTTATGAAGCAATTCTCTAATAGGGGTGTCTGAGGCCTTGCGTTTATTATGTTACACCTTGTAGTTAGTAGCAGAACCAGTGGTCTGTATTATGATTGAAATTATATTGGGGAACTCTACTTAAAACTTTTATATTCACTAACAGACAATACACAGCTTAAACATAGTATCTCTAGAATCACGAAAGTTAATACATGAGTTTTTTATCATAAATAACTTTTAGATGAACACTAATTACGAATTTTTGCAAATTCATCCCCTAAGGCCGTATTGCTCGTAGTGCTGTGCAAGCGCCGTGTTCTTAGCGATTACCAAAATTAAGCAGCGTTCGGCTCGGTCGGCTTGAGATGGGTGACCTTTTGTGGATTGTGAATGCATTTCCATATTCAAGTGCTTCCGAGATTTTTAAGGCATGTTAAGCTCTTGGTCTCGGTTAACTCGGCTTAATAAGTTTCAACAGCAAATGGCCACAAACCTGCCTCCATCATCCACACCGCAGCCGCGTGGTGTAGCATGTCCTAATCTTTCTTATCTCGATTTGGGAGGGAAGGCTTTGCCCAACAGTGGGATCATATATAGACTGACATATGAGAGTGATTTCTACTAAGCAATCTAAGCTCTGCCAACGTCCATGTGGGCTTAATTAAACGGATTAATATCTACTAGTAAGTTTGACTATAATAAATAGAGACTGACTTTGAATTATTTAATGTTATTAGTAAAATATGGAATCAAGTTTACAGACATCCTGCCTACCCTTAAGGGGAAAAATGTTTAATAATAATGCGCACGGGCCTTCTCTCAAACTTACTTGGTTTAGACCATAGTCCACCACTCTGACCCAGTACGGGTTGGCGAACTTCACACACCTTTGAGAAACTATTAGGCATGCAGGTTTCCTCACAATGCTTTTTCTTCACTGATAAAGCAAGTGAAAATTAATTTTTAATACGCACATGCTTTCGAAAAGACAAATGTGCGTGCCTGGGTTTGAACCCGAGACCTCTGACTTTACAGTCTAACCACCAGACTATTACTGCTACTAAAATGCTTGGTACATAAAAAAATGGCGCAATTTGAAAATTGAAACACAGTGAAAGGGATTTTGCGCAAATATTTCTGCAAAGTGAAAAATGTATAACAACACAAGATATATTAAAGCTATCATGTGTCTTTGGCTTTATTCCGATGATCGCTAATAATAGCAATATCATAGACATAGTTAAATGCCTCGTTAGCGTGATCTCGTGCTCCTAGGTTTGGATCTAAAGTCGGACATAGTTATTGAAGTTTTTATGTCGAAAAATTCTTAGTAACAGTTTGGCATTGTACCTTTTAATAATAATAAACTCATCCCTATCATACTGGAACCTGGCATTTTAGCGAAGTATGGGATTTCTGTACACCTCTGCTATCTCCGGTTTAATTTGGCTCTAAGTACATACAAATTTCCATTCTAGTTATATTGGCGACAAAGCGTCCTGACCTTCATCTTTAATTAGTAAATTTAAGGTGTAAAAAAGAGAACACAGACTCGAAAGCGTTACGCTATCGTCAATCTATTCGGACTAAGCCCTCAGCTTATATCTAATTCTGAAGCTGTCCACTCCAATTTGTCTTTATGAATGACCTTGGAAACGTGCCTAAGAGTTTTCCACGCTTTTCACGTGAAAATATCTTTTTAAATTTACGTGCTCCCCCGTTAAAAATACCCAGTCACTAGATACACAAAATCCGCCATTACTATATCCAAAAAATATGGCTGGTTTTACGGAAAATAACACAATTTCTCCCCCTTTGGTAGGTATAGGCAAAAGGAAAGAAAACGTTGGTAAATACTGGTGTTTTATCGGTGTTTATAAAAAGTATCGATATGTACGAATCGAGACAAAAATATAAATTATAAGCAAACATGCACTATGAGCAGCTATATAAAAAATAGATAGATATTGTTTGGAGTATGACACAAAGTAGTAAAATTAAAAAAAAGCAAATAAAATTTAAAAAAGTGACTGTTCCAATTTGAACGAGCAAATATTATTACCTATTCATAACTGGGTGCTATTGACTTTGGTTACCACAACAGATATACCGAGTTTTGATTGCAAAAATGTATAATTTAAATTTCGTCAAAGAATATCGATAATTTTTTCAAAATAAAATGCATATGTTTATTTATCGACACACTTTGCCCATTCCTATACCCAAACATGTTTTTATAGCATAAATACAGGATAAATTCTATGTCCTACTTGATGTCAGATCTGGCCTGGATAATTTTGGAGAATGGACACACGTATTATTAGAAGGAATTGGGGTCGAAAACATTTATTATATTACTGTATGGTGAACGGAAATAGAGGGAGGTCTTTGTAATTGATCTTTATGGCATGTTATTATGGGAAAGAGATTTAAATTGAAATATCTGCTTTGCGTTTTTGGCTTTCGATATTTATATCTTGGTGTATAACTAGTTTCTATCCGCGACTTCGTCCGCGTTGCCTTTAGACAGGAACCTTACACTTTACCGGGATAAAGAGTATCCTATGTATTAAGCTAAACAATGTTCTATGTATAAACTATCTGAGGGCCAAAGTTCATCCAAATTCGTACAGCCGTTTTTGCGTGATTGAGTAACAAACATCTTAACATACAAACATTACCATTTATAACATTAGTAGGGTGTATACAAATTGAAGATGCCTTGACTAAGTAAGTTGCCTTTTCAAAGTAAGAATTGATGCATCTTTCTTTAACATATACGCGCTAGTATCAAGAACTTTCTTGCGGATTTTTATTCGGTTTTCACTATAGATAGTCTGATGCACGAGTGAGCTTCATGTGAAATAGGTGAAATTTGAATGTACACAGTTACGTAGCGGTGTGACACTATATTTTTATAAAATCAGCGGCATAGTAAGACTGCTGACAACGAAATATGAACATTTTAATTTTATTCTATTAGGCAGTCTCCTTTAATCAGGAGAAAAACAAAATCAAATTCCACTATGCTGGCACAGCGTTTTTTACAAAGTCTTGTAAAAACTACCAAACAAAAATTAATTTAAAAATTAATTAATAGAGTTGAACATGCAACTTTTGTTTCAACCCTAACATTTATCATTAGTTTACAAATTAAACACTTAAAAATTTTAAGTGCGTCTTTTGTACACTTGCCAATCAAAAACAAGCCCATTAAAGACTTTTCTATTCATACCAAACCTTACTACATATTCAACCTTAATAAACTCTAACTAATTTAATTCAATGTACAATTTCTACAAAATACATATATCCACAATCTTGTAATTTCAAGACGAATTTCAAAGAAGAAGTCTCGCAACATACCTAATTTGTGTCTGAAGTCTTACTTTAAAAGTCACCAAGCGCTAAATCTACAAAATGCTCAACTGAGACATGTTGCTTTAAGTAAATAAGCTTTTTCTAACAAAGGTATGAAAAGGAACTCATTTTCAACGTGTATGTTACTCTGTGGCGTCTAAAGGTCCCATTTGGTGGTGTGTGATGACTTTGCTAAAACACAGATTCGGCTTGGAGCGCACCGAGTGTTTTGTCAGTTTTGGCTGTGAGCAGAAGGCAATTGCTATCGCTTCGCACTTGAAGCTTCAGCAAAGAGAAATAACAGTTTTTGGCAAGCATTTTACTAGGTGCAAACTGCTGTTAAGTATGTGTGCAACGTGGTTTGGTGTCAAATGGAGATGGACTTTCTGGGACAATGTGGAATGCAAATGCCTTAAGAGTTATTTATATATTAATTAATTCAGACTGTAATCACAAATGATTCAAAGCTCTTTCAATTCATCAAATTGCTAATTTGACAACTGGGTGATTCCTGAGGGCTTAGAACGAAACTTTGACAATAGCGTGACGTCAGTAAGTACGAGTAATCGTTGATGTTTTTTACGGCCGGTTTCTTAGGAATAGATTTTCTTTACTAGGATAGGACAACGACGATAGCTACGGATAGGGTATCGACATATTTTTTGGAAAATCTTTTAAAATTCTACTGACAGTAAGCAAATCTATCCTTGAGTTGAACATTGAAACCAGCATTAGTAAATATGTAGGGTGACAAGTAAAGTTTATTAACTCACTAGCGATACGCTGACGATAATCTTTTTATGCTAAGCTCTCGGATTTAAGACGTTTAAGACAAACTATGCCCAAATAATAATTAAGTTTAATTGAAAATACATTTTCAATCCATACTTAAATAATGATACATTTCAGCCTAAGCACGGAGACACTTCAAACTGAAAATCTCAATAACGATCACCCATCTCCAATTAACCCAATCGAACGCAGCGCTTCGAATTCATACTTGAAAAATAAGAAGAAACTAAAATATTAAGAACAGAATAATTTTATCAGAGGACCAAGCATAAACTATTTGACGTTATAGTATTGTCATCAACAAATGCTGTCACGTTAATCATTATCGTAATCAATGTGACATACGATCAAAATTTTATGTCAGAGTAAAGGATCCATTGTTTAGCCTCTGGTGTCAGCTGGTGTAGCCCCTCGAATCCCCTGCTGAATTTCCTAGTGGGGCAGTCATCCACGATGTGCTCGATAGTCTGCACTGAGTCTCCACAGTTACAGTAAGCAGATTTAGCGACGCCCTACCTGTACAGATCATAATTGCACCTTCCGATTCCGGTTCTGATTCGGTTGATGAAAGACCACAGCAGCCGTTGCTCTTTGAAGCCCTGAACTACAGTCGAGGGGTTGGCTATGGTAATGAAACCCGGCGAGGCATCCGAACTCTCCCATTGATTTCTCCACTCTGACGGGATGTTGAGGTGGTTCTAGATATTGTTGTCGCCCCCATCTTTATTTATTGAATTTGTAGTAAAATGATGGCACATCAACTCGAGAGATGACATCAATCCTTAGCACGTATGGTATGCTATCCTTATTACACTACAAATATACTCAATAAACATGAAAATGTCAGCACACTTACTCGCTAACGCCACCCTAACCTCAATCTTTTCGTGCTAAGACCTCTGATCTCTCAAATAATACGTTATGTTAAGTCTAAAATAATTTATTTTGGCTGATGTTATGCGAAATGTCATGTTGCACTCATTCATTTTGAAACAATTAACGCAATTTGACGGACGATTTAGCGCAGTGGTTAAGAGCTTAAGCCGCTCTGCCCACTGCGTCTAATGGTCGCGGGTTCGAGTCCCGCACGGGACAAATCTTTTTGTGATCCACAATTATTTGTTCCGGTCTGGGTATTTGTGTATGTGAATTTTCATGTTTGTAAACGCACCCACGGCACAGGAATAAATCCTAGTGTGGGGCTACGTTTTAAAAAAAAAATTCCCACACCAGCCATACAGCCGCTATGATGTACACGTGCTTACGTCTTTTATTTATACAAGCAATTATTTGCTATAACCAAAGGCGGCGCGTTACGTAAACTTCGCAATATTATTGTGTAATTGATTGATTGATTGATTACTCTTTATTGTACACCAATACATTTACATAAAGAAAAAAAAAAAACAAAGGAGGTCCAATTGGCGCTCTTATCCTCCAAAACTGAAATAAAAAAAAGTTATACAAAAAATAAAGGGCAGTAGGTGCCGTACATTTATTAGTTAGTTCTATTTTAATAGGTACAGGCGCACATGCTTATAAATATATATGATACATAACAATATATAAATATAATAAAGATAGGTATAAAGAAACGGCATGATAGTAGGTGACTTATTAGAGAATAGTCGAAAGAAAGTGGTCCTTAACCATTCTTTTAAAAATGGCCAAAGACTCTGCGCGTCTTATTGATACAGGCAATGCATTCCATAGACGAACAGCTTGGACTGAGAAGGATATATCCAGAAATATCTTGGAATGCATTGGTGTTTCCAGTCTGAGATTTGTCTGTATGCCACTCGACACGCTAACGTCAATTTATCAAAGAATAAGCCATTTTTAGTCTCTTTTTTTTTTGACTGATGTTATGCGAAATGATATATTGCGCCCATAGAGTACATGTACATCGTAGTAATGAAGCTATGTCAAATAAAAAATTGCGTGCAAACTAATGACTGCGGGATTAGCGGGGATGTCTGTGTTTTCGTAGATAAAAATTATATTGTTTCTGGAGTTATTTAAACAGTAGCAGAACAGACTGCCTCGTTGGAGTAGTGGCAAAGCGCATCGCTATGTGATCACGAGGTCCTGGGCCAAATCCGAGGCCGAACCAATGTAGATTTTCTATAGAAAAAAATAAATAGTATCAGTCCGGAGTCTGGAATTGTGCCCGGTAGATGACAATAGGTTCGCCCCCTATTACATGGGACCTAACATCATCAGCGAAAAGTGGGTGTAAACCGTACACGTTTGTCATCCCTGCTTAAGAAATAAAGGCGTGACGGTGTTTGTTTATTTTTAATTTGTAATGAATAGTACTCGGATTGGGCTGGATATGTATGCCACATACCCGACACATCGTGGGGGAAATAATAACTAACTAGGTCCCTCCTAATTTTAAAAGCAACCGCGGCAGGCCGAGCAGGTGATGGCGGGATGAACTGGACGTCTTTATGAGTGATTGACCCTCAATTGCTTTAAACAGAGTGGAGTGAAAGTGGGACACCAACATCTAGATAATAATGAAAAGTACTGTATTTGCGTTCTTGTGAGGTAGACACTGTTTAATTGCCTATTATATTTTTGGTCTATTAATGTGAACGCGACGTTTATCTTGTAGCGCATCAAGAGATTTAGGATTAAGGTTTTTCTTGAAACAAATCGTAATGTCCAATGAACAAAATCCCATAATCCAGTATGTATATTTGGCATAAATAACCTTATTGACGGGTACGAAAGTTGCAAATGCCATTTATTGTGTTTGGCATATGTAACTTTTTTCTATGGGACCGCCGAAATACCTTTAGGCTAGAAAAAGATTGATCCTGTGCAGGGTTTGAAGCTGCCACTACTTAATCCAATTAGCCAAATGTCTCACGTTCAGATTCCGGAATCAAGTCGTGTCGTGAAAGTTATTCAAGTTACACATATATAATACTGACTGATATACAATGCGAAAGTGGAAGGATGTAGGTACCGGCGAAGACCTAGACTATCTTACCATGACCAAATAGACCGGGTCTTATCTGAAGGACAAGTCAGGAGTCTTCGTAACCGGCGAGCGTGTATGAGACGAACTATGAAAGTAGAGGAAGCCAGAGAGGTATGTAAGGAAAGAGCCTGTTGGAACTCTGTACTCTCTGTCTACCCCGTAAGGGATCTGGCGTGATGATATAGATAGATAGATAGACATATATAATAACAATAATAACTTTTATAATCAAAACAGGATCAACAGTTGCTTCGTTATAGTCCTACTAATATTATAAACGTGAAAGTTTGTATGTTTCGTACTCAATCACACAAAAACGGATGAACGGATTTGGATAAAATTTGGCGCACAGATAGTTTATCTAGATTAACACACAGGATGCTTTTTATTCCGGAAAATGTTAGGTTTCTGTCGAGGTTTTCCGTTTCAAAGTAGGTTAGGTATTTAAGATAGTTGGATACTGTCGTATGAGTAGAAGCTGTACTAAGAAAAAGAGCTTAATAATAAGTACGACTCGAGTTTGGACCAGTCAATACCTTTATTTAATCGGCACTACATTTTCGCAGCGATCAGGTACAGGGCCCGTTGTTAACGGATCTGCTTGTACTGGGTGTGATCTTCATACACCTATCCTATCGGTACAGATTCTCTTGGAACTCTGTACTGCATGCCTACCTCTCAAAGGATCTGGCGTGATAATATAGATAGATATTCTACCAGTTTGTTTAAAGCCGTCGATCAGCCTGCCCTTCTCAATCTTACCGATAGCCATCATCATTATCACTACATATGATAGAACAAAGTTCCCCGCGGTGTCTGTCCGCCTGTCTGTCTGAACGCGATACACATAATAACCGAACATACCGACCGGATCTTCATACAGTTTTAACCAATGGATAGAGTGATTCAAGGGGAAGGTTTATGTGTATAATTCACCCGTGCGATCTGTGTTGTTTTGCTGTTCCCACATCCAGTCCTAGTCGATAAAATTGCAGGATATATTTTGTCTGACTAGTATTTCCAAACTAAAATTATTTATTTTGTATAAGTCCTGCGGGGATGCTTGCGAGTTGTCAATTAAGATTTTTATTTAAATCTAATTTCACCACTGCCTAAGGTTGTTCATTGGTTCAATACAAATAATTTTCTCCTTAATGAGAAGAAGACAAAATGTAATAAATTTACTTCGCCAAATGTAAACCGTAGGAACCAATGTACAAATTAATGATGTAGAATTGAACCTTGTAGAGTCAACTGTGTTTCGAGGTATCACTATTGATGCCAGACTACAATGAGGCCCCCATATTGAACAACTGACTAATAGGTTAAGCTGCTGAGCGATCATCACCGAGATAAAAACGGCCCTACTAAAAACGGTCCTGCATACAATAAATGTCTGAGCGAACTCTTAATAATATCAGCCCACACTACCCACTGCTGAAAAAAGGCCTTCTCTCACAAATCGAGGTGGGAGAGATTAGGTCATACTCCACCACGCGGACACAGTGCGGGGATTGGTGGAGCCAGGTTTATGGTCTTCTGCTGTGGGAACTTATCAATCTGCCTTTAAGGCTTCCAGCTCGGCTTAACAACTATCACATTAAGTGGTAGCCGGGACCAACAGCTTAGCGTGCCTACTGAAGCACGGAGATGTTCAAATATAAAAATACCACAAACGGTCACTCATGTCACGCCCACCAAGTCGAATGCTACTTAACCTTGATAATCGGTAAGAACACCGCAGCCGCACAGCTCCACTAGAACCTCTAAGAATTTCCTTGTGTCCATTTCGGGCCAGCTGCTCTTATGATGTCGTCATGCCATCTCGTATAGGGTCTTCCTCTGTAGCGATATAGAAACTATATATGGATATTTATTTAACCCGATAACACCAAATATTGAGTTATATATTTTTGTACCCCTTGTCGTATTGTTGTTAAAGCCTTGTTTGTTTAGTGGCAAATAATGCGTGTAGCGATCATGTTTTAAATCCTAGGTCTGACAAAAATGTAATTTTTCCATTGAAAGATTTCTAACATCAATCCGGAATCTGGCACTGTCCCGGTTGCCCCCTCATATCGTACAGGGAACCTAACATCGTCAGTAAAAAGTGGGTGTAAACAGTACACTTCTGCCTCCCCCGCTTGGTGAATCACATGATGACATGATGGTGTTTATTTTATAATCTAATTTAACCTAGGCCCACAAAACCACGCAGTTTAAAAAACACTCGCCTCTACTCAATGGGGCTTAAAGCGAACATCAAAATGCATACCAAGCGCCCTGCAAAATTGTCATTTAAAAACCTCCGCTTTAAACAACCTGATCAAGTCAAAACCTTGTAATTATGTTTATGTAAAACTAATGTATTCGTATGGACCGTTGGTAATTACGTCATCTCAACTGACCCACTTCGCAATTGAGCTAACAGATATTTAAACTCTTCCCTGTTGAAAGCGTGGAGTGCGAATGTGAGCGAATAAAGTTTGATTATTCATTCCAAATGGCTTTGAAACTCGTTGAGACTTTGTTTTCCATTAATTTGTGATATATAGTGTGATGTGAGTTTTTAGTGAGTAATCAGTAAGTATATGAAGCACAATTAAGCTAACAAACAGTTATCATAAAAGTGTCTCTATACATATTAAAAAATATACATGATAGTCTGTTTTAAAAGTTTATCTGTTTGTTCGTTAGTTCGGCTGTTTGTTTCGGCATTACCCAAAAAACACCAAACATTTGGAAAGCCTTTAATGATGGATATCGGCAGGCAAACTATATAAAACGCTCCTGAAAGATCTTATACGTATTAAATCCATATGCCTGTGTAATTTCTGATACAGCCTATCAGGCCTTCTCGCTAGCTAGCTATATATAGTCTGGCTTAAATAATATCGGTTAAATGGAACAATATAACTTAACCTTTCTGTAGTATGCGGGTCGGTACTAGGTAGAGGTCAGGCTATCTGGTTTTGTCTAGGTTTAAAGTAAAATAAAATATTTCTTCTTCTTCATCAAGGAAAAGTCTATCACTAATATTGTATTTAAGTCACTTGACGCTCTAAGTAAGGACCAATCTTTAGTGTCAGCTGGCAAAGACTGCAGCGATAGATTAGCAGTATTTATGAATCATCAGAAAAGTAACAAAAGAGTCTACCGCCACTTCGGAATGTCATTCCTGTTGAGAAGAAGGGCAAGAAACTCCACGGTTACTCTTTTAAAATAAATAATTAAAAAAGCAAATTAAACTATTTATGAGAATAGCTACATGGATCGCTCATTTAAAAAAAAAAGTACAGAAAAAAATTACATTATGTTAAATTAATATAAGAAAGAGAGGAAATGTTAGGAACTAATAACAGTTGAATAGGTTGTCATGACGCAAGTGGAGCTGGAATAGCATTTATCCAAGCATTTTAATCTTTTAAATAATCTTCTATTGAAGAATAATCTTGCTTACAAAGTGTTCGTTTTACACAAGCTTTGAACTTATTTTGACTAAGTTTAGTGACGTCAATTGGAATTTTGTTATAAAACCTAACCCTGAAAGACGTGTGCATTTTTGACAGATGAAACTGCAGTTGATCTAATTTATTTCTATTTCGTGTGTTACAAGCAATGCCTATCACCTAGCTGTTTAAAAAGATCTACATTTTCTCTAGTATACATAATGTTTTCATAAATATATTGACATGGGACCGTCATGATATAAGCTTCTTTGAACACTTATCTTAAATAATCGCGACTTCTTAAGTTATATATGGCCCTAATAGCCCTTTTTTGCAAGATAATTACCAAACAGTACTTTAAATTCGTTTCGGAAAAGGCATAAAAGAGCAAGCTAGTCTTGACAATCGGTCGAATCCGAGACCCAAACACAAAAAAATTAAACTATTGAGAAAACATGCTATCTCGTTCATCGACATCTTAATAACATTCTCGATACAAGCTGTAACATCGTCATCTCAGTTTATACTTGTCCACTGCTTAACATAGGCCTCCTCAATCGCTTTACGTCGTAACCGGTCCGATGTCACCTGCATCCAACGACTTCCTGCGATTTTCACAAGATCGTCAGTCCATCTGGTAGGCGGCCGTCCTACGCTGCGCTTGCCAATACGTGGTCTCCACTCTAGAATTCAACCCAACGCCCGTCCTTCACACTATGTAGCCCGCCCATTGCCACTTCAGCTTGCTAATCCTGAGGGCTATGTCGGTGACCTTGGTTCTTCTACGTATTTCCTAATTCCTGATTCGATCACGTAGAGAAACACCGAGCATAGCTATTTCCATAGCACGCTGAGAAACTCTGAGCTTTTTTATGAGACCTATTGTAAGAGACCACGTCTCTGATCCGTATGTCATCCCTGGCAACATACATTGACTAAAAACTTTAATCTTGAGGCACTGAGGTATTTTGGATGAGAAGATGTTGCGCAGTTTCCCGAACGCTGCCCAGCTGAGTTTGATTCGTCGATTGTACTCTCTCTCAAAGTTTGACCTACCTAACCGGACTGCCTGTCCCAGGTAAATGTATTCGTCGACAGCTTCAAGAGTAGAGTTCCCAACGGTGAGTGCGGTGAGTACGATGTGGACGTTAAACATTATTTTCGTTATATCCATGTTCAATTGTTGGGATACCATGTTGAGGGCACCAAGCATTCGTCCTAGACTTTCCAGCGACTCCACCATGACTACAATGTCGTTGGAAAATCAATGGTGAGTGATGTATTCGCCATTGATATTGATGCAAAGTCCTCGCCGTTCCAAAAGCTTGAAGGCGTCCTGTACGGTGGTCGTAAACCTGGCCGTAAAACTGTAACATAATTTACGCAATATTTGAAAATAGTTTGATGTAAATTGGTAACTGGATTGATTCCTACAATTTTTATTGTTTCTTACGTTTTTTTAATTAGCAAAATATGCTGTTACTACTTCAGTGCGCTAAAACATAATAAATTTATTCTTGATTCAAACCAATACAGAGATTTCAAATAAATTTCTTAAAGGTTATTTTTCAATACGCACACACACAATTTTTATTGTTAATTGGGTATAAAAGTGTTTAAAATATGCTAAAATAAATTAAATTTGCATATTTGGTTTTCGTATCGAATTTGTGAAGCAATTATCTAATCTGAGGTCTTATGTTATCTACGATACACACTGTATATACGTCGTTTTATCTGTACCCTGTGTGCCACAGATCGGTCAATAAAATCGTACCAACTTTCTGAAACTTTCTGTATCATAAAATACTGTTATTTTTTTGATCGTAGATGTCTGACAAGATAAAAAGAAAACCAATCAAATAAAAAAACGTAAGTAGGTAGATGTATAAATGAAGATAGAGCAATATTTTTTATTGAACCCTATACCGTCGCAATTTTTCTTTATTTTCTAATGAAATGTTAAGGCCCCACTCAATATCGCGCTTAATGCGAACATATCATGCGCGGCGTGTTGGATTATATGTTTGACTGTGTACTTATGAGCTAACATTGGTTTTTCGTAGCAACAGATTGCCCTGCAATGAGTATGGGGCACATACAGAACACTCTGATGCAACCACGCATCGCAAAATGTGACCATGTCTTTACGACTGATTTACACCTGTGACACACTATGAGAATGAAGTAGGCCAGAGGTATGTAAGGAAATAACCTTTTAAAATTCTGTACTTTTTGCCTATCCTTATCTTGGCTTGCCTAAAGGTAAAGCAAAGATATTAGTACGGCGATTCATAGAAATCGAATTTCATTCAATTTCTACCAATCGCCTACTCTCGTAGCTAAGAATTGTACTCAGTGGCGGGCAATTGGACAGGCCTGTATCCGGCTGTGGATATAAGTTATATGCTGTCCAACAGGTCTTCTATAGGCATGATGTCGATTTCTCAACTACCAAAACACACTCTTTCTGGGACAGGCAGTCCGGTTAGGTAGGTCCAACTTTGAGATAGAGGTCAATCAACGAACCCAACTCAACTGAGCAGCGTTCGGGAAACTGCGCAACATCTTATCATCCATAATACCTCAGTGCCTCAAGACTAAAGTTGTTAGTCAATGTGTGTTGCCAGCAATGACACATAGATCAGAGACGTAGTATTTTACAATAGGTCTCATAAAAAGCCCTGAGTTGCTCAGCGAGCTATGGAAAGAGCTATGCTCGGCGTTTCTCTACGTGGTCGAATCAGGAATGAGGAGATTGGTAGAAGGACCAAGGTAACCGACATAGGATTTGATTTTTGACTTAGGATTAGCAAGATGAAGTGGCAATGAGCGGGCCACATAACGCGAACATCGGTCGGACGTTGGGGTAGAAATATTCAAGAGTGGAGACCACGTATTGGCAAGCGCCGCGTAGGACAACCGCCTGCCAGATGGACCGACAATCTTGTGAGGATCGCAGGAAGTCGTTGGATGCAGGTGGCGTCGGACCAGTTGCGCTGACGAGCGACTGGGGAGACCTATGTTTAGCAGTGGACAAGTTTAGGCTGAGATGATGATGATGATGACTTAAGTTTTAAAACCAATACCTCGAGATCATGTATTTTCTTGCGCGTGATTTTACAAATACAAACAAATTTGCATACTGCTGGACATCTTACGGCAAAATATATCTCCGGAAAAAAGAAGGTACACCGCATATTCGTATCGAAGATGAAACCGACTTTACAAAGTTGAAAAAACAGCTCATTGAATGACTATATTTTGGTGACCCTAGCACGTTCGTAGTTTTAGTTTTACTTGTCTGTTTATGTCTGTTTAAATACTGTTTCTCTTATATACATGTTAATTATGTAAAAAAAAACAGCTACACCCAACACACTACACACAATTTCACTATCTTCTCAAAAATGCGCTTACATATGAAGTATTACGTAACTTTTACTATGTTTATGGAATAGAGTCCATAATCATTAGTAAAATATATACATATACCAAAAGCATACTCGGAACGAATACGATAAACAAACTATTAGAATATCACGGTTACCTTCCTGCCGCGTTATTGCTGCTTAACAAAAGGACTACAAAAAATGTTTTATTTATACCCAAAACTACCGGTTCTCTTAAAATGAATCCTATGATAATCTATAGAACTACAAATGGATGACATACAAATAGATATAGATTGCGTTTCAGTGTCGGAATCCATGGTTTGCGATATAATAGAATGTAAACAGTTAATAACGCGCCCCCGAGACTGCCTTACTGTCCTAACGCAAAATATACGGAGTATATCTCGTAATTTTGATGAATTCACAATACTCCTGACCAGAATGGATATTGAGTGTGATATAATTATTCTAAGCGAATGTTGGTTGTCTTGTAATCCCATGTTACCTAATCTTAATGGATATGACAAACACGTGTCACAAAAATGCTTGAATCAAAATGACGGACTTGTAGTTTTTTACAAGTCAGACCTTAGCGTTGCTATATTAGAACCATGTTGCCTAGGTTGTAACTGCCTTATCTTAAAGCTCGGTTCTGATACCGCAATACTAGCGGTTTATAGATCTCCGTCGAATAAAAACATAGACGCGTTTCTCCAATCGCTAAATGATATTTTAACTGAATTATCTACCTATAGGGACGTCTCCATTATTGGAGATATTAACATTAATATTAATCCACAAAATCAAGATTCAAAATCATTTGAATACTTAAATCTCTGCGCATATCATGGCCTACTACCTGCCCATACCTTACCTACGAGACAAGGCAAGACATGCCTTGATCATGTGATGCTCAGAACAAAATCACAGGCGCTTACTCTTGTCATAGAATCTTCAATCACAGATCATCAGGCAGTCTTGCTTAGTCTAAATCAAAAACAGGTGAGAAAATACGCACATGTAACATATAATAAGATAGATATCAATGTTCTGAAATGCTGCATTCAAAAGATTAATTGGCAACCAGTCTATTCATCCACGGATGTGAATGTAGCGATGGAATATTTTATCTCGGCTTTGCAAAGGGAGATAAAGGCAAACTCGGTTTTATTAAAGCTATCGAGACGTAACAAAATTCTTAAACCATGGATCACACCCGGACTGATTCGTTGTATAAGGCATAGGGACAGGCTACATTTCAAAGCGCGTCAGTCACCTACAAACCTTGAACTTAAATTAGTCTATACTAGATATAGGAACACGTGTAATAATATTCTAAACAAGGTAAAAAGAACCTACGAAAAAAATTTAATAGACAAAGCGGGTAAGGATAGTAAAAAAATTTGGAGTGCAATCAAAAGCATTACAAATACTGCGAAAGTAAAAAATAGCGCCGTAGAATTAATAGACTCAAATTGTGCTAAACTATCAGTAGATAATGTCAACGAGTTTTTCGTTAATGTAGGCAAAAACTTATCCAACAAAATAGTTAAGTGTACTAACCCTTCTCATCTACCGTTTGCGGATGTGCATGAAAACTGTATAAGTTCTTTTGCACTATTGGAGACGGATGAGGCTGAAGTGGAGCGCTTTATTACAGGGCTTAAGAGTGCTTGCACCGTGGGAGTGGATACTATTCCGAATAGTGTGCTGAAAGAAAACAAACACATCCTCGCTCCCCCACTGCCTTATATTTTTAACTCCTGTCTTACTCATGGCATATTCCCTACAGCTCTAAAGAAGTCAGTTGTTCACCCTATCTATAAATCTGGCAGTAGAGACTGTGTCAATAACTATAGACCCATCTCAATCCTGCCTTCGGTTTCCAAGCTCATGGAACGCATAATCAACAGTAGACTAATAAATTACCTAGAGACCAACAAGCTTCTATCGAATAACCAGTTTGGTTTCCGAGCAGGCAAGTCAACAAATGATGCAGTTCATGAGCTTGTAGATTTTGTGGTGGGTAGTCTTGATTCTGGAAAGAAAGTGATAGGTATATTTCTAGACCTGGCCAAGGCATTTGACACAGTTTCTACTGCTACCTTGCTGCTGAAATTGGAAAGGCTGGGAATAAGAGGTACTCAACAAAAATTACTTAAAGACTACCTTCATAATCGTGTTCAATGTGTAAAAATAAATGATGTAGTTAGTAACGACTTACCAATGAATTGCGGTGTTCCCCAAGGAAGTATTCTTGGCCCGAGCCTGTTTTTGGTCTATCTAAATGACATGTGTAGACTAAACCTTCCTGGGGGTAAAATAATATCCTACGCCGATGATACAGTATTACTGTTTTCAGCTGATACGTGGGAAACAGTACACAAAAACGCTCAATGCGGTTTTGATAAAGTTAATCACTGGCTTAGGCAAAACACGCTGGCACTAAATGCCGACAAGACTCAATATATCACTTTTTCAATGAGGAACACAAATAATCTACCTCCATTGCTGCCCATAGTTGCGCATAACTGCTGCTTAGACAGTATCTGCTCATGTCCAAAAATAGCTAACGCCACGAAGATAAAGTATCTTGGAATAATAATTGACAACAATCTATCATTCAGATCTCATATCGAACTAGTTACATCAAGATTAAGAAAACTTATGTACATTTTTAAAAATCTTAGACATGTAGCTGACTCCAAATTGATCAGGCAAGTTTACTTAGCACTCGGGCAGTCAATCTTGAGCTATTGCTTAACAGCTTGGGGTGGTGCACCTAAGACAAACATAAAGCCTCTTGAAATCTCTCAACGAGCGATACTAAAGGTAAGTACTTTCCGACCTTATATGTACCCCACGGATCTCCTATAGTCTCCTCCTGTACCCCACGGATCTCCTATAGTCCCCTCCCAGTCTTGTGAGGTGTTAACCGTGCGCCAACTATTTATTATGTTGACTGTTTTAAAGCAACATTCCGGGATAGACTATACTCAATATATTCAAAGTTCTAAACGACGTCGAAAAGCAATAGCACAAACTGATCTACCAATTCATAAGCACAAATACGTAAATCGTTTTTATTGTCATCTAGGCCCATTTCTTTATAATAAAATTAATAACAAAATTGATATTATTACCTTAAGCTATAGAAATGGTAAAGCCAAACTTACGAAGTATCTCCAAAAACTCAACTACGAGGAAACGGAAGACTTGTTAACCATTCTACAGTAACTCTAAAGCGGCCTCAACTCACCCTCTCACACACACTCACTCATACTCACCTCAACACACAGAGAGGTCCCAACAATTCATTTAATTAATTTTACAATTTATTTATTAATTTTATTATTCTTTTGTTAATTTCTTATCTTATTTAATTATTTTTTTGGTTTAATTTTTAATTTTTTATTTTACTGTAATTATAATATGCATTTAATTATTTTTTTTTTTTGTCACATTTTAATAATTGGTGTTATTAGTGGGTCAACTTAAACCAATATAATTGTAATAATTCAGGCTATGGGAAGAGCGCTGATGTCTGAAATACCGATAATTTTTGTCTAGTTCAGACACAGATGTCTTTCTGAAAATTGTTTATAATGTCATTGTTGATGTATAACTTCTTGTTGTAATAATGTAATACGAACTTGAAATAAATTATTATTATTATTATTATCACCAGCTGCACTCTATTAGACCAACGAAGCAGTCTTTCAAAAGATTTTTTTCATTAAACTGCTTCACAAACATTATTTATTATTCATTACTTTTCAAAATGTATCTAATAATACGAAATAGAAACCCCTCGTACAAAGCACTGTTCACAATTTCTCACGTTTTTCAGCCACTTACCTTTTTATACTCGAGTCTATTGTTATAACCATGCGTACGTATTATGGCGAAAATGCTTTCACGTATTAATAAAGTCTAAATAAAATAGTTTCTGTCTAGAGAGCATTCAGGTGAAGTTAAATACGTTTATATTTTTTTTCTCAATGTTGAACTTAATATTTGAATTATCGAGGTAAGACTTAAAAGCATTTTTCTGGACACTTGGTACCAGTTAGGTAACCAATTTAAAAATCTTTGTTTTTACATGTTTCGAACTTCCTTTTTAATGAAAATGTTATGGCTTTTCATTTTGACCTAAGCTCCACGCAAGTTTATCGGTTAATATTTGTTTGTCTAGTGACTGTATTTTCGATGACTTTTTATTTGTTTTCAAATAATAAATTAATGTCAAATAAATAAAGGGTACAAGATTGTACTGATTACGATAGATTTGTCCCCATTGTTATCACTGACATGACGTAAGTGTAAACAGTGCAAATATATAATCTTGTAAATTCTCCCTCTATGCTTCTAGTACCTTTATGATATGAATACATTTTTTTACGGTTGACATATTTTGTAATGAGAAGACGAGTCATAGAATTGTGTTTTAATGGAAAATTGCATTGAATGCAATATCATATTAACTTTAATTTATGTTCTCATTAGCTGTTGCCCGCGCCTGCTCACGCGTTTATTTTGTAATATCAAATTGTAGTCCATGTATTTGTTCTGATGTATAAGCTACTAGTTTCTGCCCGCGACTTCGTCCGCGTAGACTTTCGACAGGAACAGAATCAGAATCAGAATCAGAATATTTTTTATTCATGTAAACCATTACAGTATTTATGAATCGTCAGAAAAGTAACAAAGACTCTACCGCCACTTCGGAATGTCATTCCTGTGGAGAAGAAGGGCAAGAAACTCCACGGTTACTCTTTTAAAATAAGAAATTACAAACTTTTTCATCTACATTCTGTTGTGGGGTATGGGAGAACAATGTAGGTTGGTCATCAGGTGAGTCTAAGTTAAAAAAGCGAATAATACTATTTATGAGAATGGCTACATGGTTCCCTCATTTACAAAAAAAGTACATATTGTGTTAAATTAATAGAAGGAAGAGAGGTAATGTTAACTAACAACAGTTGAATAGGTTGTTATGACTCAAGTGGAGCTGGAATAGCATCTATCCAAGCATTTTTATCTTTTAAATAATCTTCTATTGAATAATAAGCTTGCTTACAAAGTGTTCGTTTTACACAAGCTTTGAACTTATTTTCACTAAGTTTAGTGACGTCAATGGGAATTTTGTTATAAAATCTAACACAGTGCCCCATGAAAGACGTGTGAATTTTTGACAGACGAAACTGCGGTTGGTCTAATTTATTTCTATGTCGTGTGTTATAGCAATGTCTATCACCTAGCTGATTAAAAAGATCTAAATTTTTTCTAGTATACATAATGTTTTCATAGATATATTGACATGGGACCGTCATGATATTAGCTACTTTGAACAGTTCTCTTAAAGAGTCGCGACTACTCAAGTTATAGATGGCCCTAATAGCCCTTTTTTGCAAGATAAAAACAGACTCAATGTCCGCTGCCCTACCCCACAATAATATACCGTAAGACATGACACTATGAAAGTAGCTAAAATAGACTATCCTCGCGGTGTCCACAACAGTTAGTTGTCTGATCTTCCTTACGGCATAGGCAGCGGAGCTAAGCCGCTTACCTAAATTCTCAATATGAGGACCCCATTGTAACTTGGAGTCAAGCGTAATCCCTAAAAAAGATGTATCATTTATGAACTCAAGTTTCTCATTGTTCAGTATAATATCATGTACGGTACTTTTTACATTTGGCAAAGAAAACCTTATACATTTAGTTTTCTTGTTATTGAGCACTAAATTGTTGGATGTAAACCAGTTATGTAGTTGAAGAATAGCGTCATTTACTTCGTCAAAGTTATTAACATGTCTACCTACTTTAAAAATCAAAGAGGTATCGTCAGCAAATAACACTATCTTCGCTCGATTTTTAATTACTTCAGGTAGATCATTTATGTAAACTAAGAATAGGAACGGACCCAGTATCGATCCCTGTGGAACGCCCATTTTAACTAAAGAGCCTAGAGATTTAGTTTGATTTATTTGAACACACTGTTGTCTGTCCTCTAGGTAAGATTTTAAAAGATTAAGTGCTTTACCATGGATACCATAGTGCTCCAATTTAAGCAGCAGTGTTTCATGTTTCACACAATCAAATGCTTTGGAAAGATCACAAAAAATGTAATGGCGTCCTGTGAGTTCTCCCAGGCATCGAAGATATGCTTTATTAGAATTACACCGGCGTCAGTAGTACAACGCCCTTTGGTAAAACCAAATTGCTGATCGTGCAGGATGTTGTTTGCGTTAAAATGATCTAGCATTTGCATGAGCATTATCTTTTCGAACACTTTACTGAGCACTGGCAAGACAGACACTGGCCTATAGTTGTTGGCATCTTTACTATCGCCGGATTTGAACAGTGGTATTACCTTACTAAATTTCATTAAATTCGGGAAGACTCCTTGATCTACGCACATATTAAAAATAACAGCTAAGTGTGGCGCGATTGTATGTATAATGGATTTACACACTTTTACAGACATTCCCCATAAGTCTTCAGTTACTTTTAATTTTAAATCATTAAATACTTTGATAACAGACCGGGGATTAGTGTACTCAAACCCGAACTCCACCGGACAAAGAGTAATGTTGCTTTTAACTAAAGAAATTGCAAGGGAAGAAGAGCAATTTAAGGACTTTGTTGTCTCTACCGGAATATTAGTGAAAAAAAATTCGAATTCTTGAACTACGTCACTATCTGCCTGAATGAGCCCACGCGCAGTCTCTAGAGTAAAGTCCACACTGCGGTGTTTAGACCTCCCAGTTTCACTATTAACAATTTTCCAGGTGGCCTTAATTTTGTCATCTGCAGATTTAATTCTTTTACTTATATGTAGCGCTTTTGCTGCCTTACATACTCTTTTAAACGTTTTAGAATAATTTGCAACATACCTTGCAAAACTTTCACTATTCGTTTGGGATTTTAGGTCATATAATTCATATAGCTTTTCCCTACTTCTACGAATTCCAGCGGTGGCCCAATCACAGAAGGTGAACTTGGGTTTGATATTTTTCATTTTAATGGGAAAGCTACTAGTAAATTGTACCTGTATAATTGAAAAAAGATCAGCATACAGTTTATGAGGTTCGTTTGCGTTACTCGTGTAAATATCTAATTTATTACTCAAAACTGTATTAAATGTATGCAATGTTGCAGGTGTTATATTTCTAGATTTAACTTTAACACTTCTTAATGGTGTAATATTAGTGAAAGTGACTGTTTGCCCAGTGTGATCAGATTGTAGATAACTAACTACTGCTTGATCTATATAATCGCAATTACAAAAAATATTGTCAATGCATGTAGCAGAAGTTAATGTTATTCGAGTCGGTTCGAGGAAAACATTAATTAACTTAAAAGAATTGAATAAACGTAAGAGTCTGTCACTATATGATGTTTTTTCTAAAATATTTATGTTGTAGTCACCACAAACTACAACTGACTTGTTACTCATGAAAGTTTTATTCAGCACATCTTCCATTACAGATTCAAATGTAGTAAAATTTTGACTGTTTGGGGGTCTGTATACACACACAATAATATGCTTATCCAGCTCAACACAAGAAATTTCAACACACTGTTCAACTGAAAGCTCAACTATATCCCTACGTTCTCTCGACTTGATATTTTTTTTAACAAAAATTAATGTACCTCCATGAAGCTTGGATTTACGAGTATAGTAACTTAAGACGGAATAATTGTTATAATTTATTAACAATTCATACGATTTAAACCAATGTTCACAAATACAAACAACATCATATTTAGTTTTTTCCAAAAATAACTCTATCTCTAATGATTTTGAAGAAAATCCTTGTATATTCTGATGGAAAAGTTTCAAAGTACCAGGCCTTTCTTCCTCCTTATTTAAAATATGTGATTTGCTAGAGATACTAGTATGTACCTCTGTTGTCAGCCTCGGTCGTTTAAACAGTTTATCACAGTATTATTAGAATAACTATATAATACTGTAACGTCCTCGTCACGACGCTAAACTGACGTACACTTGATTTTTCAAGTGTAGTCAGCTGACTTAGGGCTTAGAGTAAGGCAATTCTTACAAAAGGTCTAGGTTAGACGGGCAACATTAGCATAGGATGTTGACCTAGGTGTGGCAGCGGAAGAGTGTTATAAAACACCAACGGTGGCACCCATGAGCCGAGTCAGATGGCTCACTATGCACTCACCAACCCGCATTGGACCAGCGTGGTGAGTTTCTACGTCCTACCCCCTCCACTCATGATTAATCACTCTAGCACTAGGCCCCAAGTGCCCGGCGGTTCGATCGGAGAGGCTGACGACAGTAGGCTCACACTCCGTAGAACCAGGGGTGCGAAGAATCTCCGGGCGGGATTTCCTTACTGTCAAACGACCACAGCTAAGAAAATGGACACCGAAAAATTAAACATTATATCTTACAACGTACGTACACTCCGCACAGAAGAACGTATGGTTGAGTTGGAAAATGCGCTGGAAAACATAAACTGGGATGTTGTCGGCCTGGCGGAGGTAAGACGAGAAGGTGAAAATATTTTGGAACGACAAGAGAACACCTTTTACTATGTCGGAGGACCTGGAAGTCAATATGGTGTAGGATTTCTTGTTCATAAAAGATGGAAAAATAACATTGTAGAGTTTGCAGCTTGTTCCAGTAGAGTTGCGGTCCTTAAATTTCAAATTACAGCTAACCACACGCTGACTATTGTTCAAGTTTACGCACCCACGTCTGCTCACCCTGACAGCGATGTGGAGGAATTTTACGATTTAGTAAACAATGCCTGCGATGATCACAGAGGCACTTGGACTTTAGTCATAGGAGACTTTAACGCAAAAATCGGTATAAGACAAGATCAGGATAATAACCATATTATAGGGCCATATGGTCTCGGTAGTAGGAATAGTCGCGGTGAGCGTCTCCTTCAGTTCGCATTTGGACAAAATCTGAGCATAGGCAACAGTTTCTACTACAAGAAATCCGGCCGCCGTTGGACTTGGCTATCCCCAAATTCTACAACCAAAAATGAAATCGACTACTGTCTTTCCTCCTCTAAACAGATAATAACTAATGTAAACATCTTAAATAATTTACACTTTAGCTCTGACCACCGACCAATACGAATAAGTCTTTGTTTTAATATGAAGATACACAGGCTTAATATGATTAGAAATTCCTTAAAAAAATTAAATAAAACATCGCTAATAATCGCTAAAGAGCAATTTAATCTCGAACTTCGTAACAGTTTTAGTTTACTTAATATGTATACAGAAAATATCACTGAAAGCTATAATAATATCAAACATGTAGTAGGAGAATCCACCCAAAAGATTAGATTAATTAAAAATAAAGAGAAAAAGTTGAGTGATACTACAAAAAAGTTAGCAAAAGAGAGACAGCAGTTATCACACTATACTATAGGTTATAAAATACTTGATAGAAAAGTTAAGAGAAACATCAGGAAAGACATTCGAAATTACAATAGTAAATTAATAAGGAACGCTTTAGAAAGAAACACCTCACTCAAAATAGCAAAACAGGGAATCGATAAAGGGAAGCCACAAATGACATGTTTAAAAGATGAAAATGGACTGAAACAAACCAGTAAAGATAAAATAATGAATATTAGTACAAACTTTTATAAAAATCTTTACTTAACCAATTCCACACTACACCAAACTAACAACGAATATATTTGCACCCCGGATATAGCCCAAATAACCTCCAAAGAAATTCACAATGCATTACAAAAGATGAAATTCAGCAAAAGCCCTGGAGATGACGGGATAACTACCGAAATATTAAAGATTGGGGAAACATCGCTCCTTCCATATATCACTCATCTTTTTAATTTAATACTTCAAACAGGAAATCTTCCCGATCAGTTTTGCCACTCTCATATAATTTTGCTCCACAAGAAAGGTGACAAGTCCAATATCGAAAATTACCGCCCTATTAGTCTCATTTCACATCTTTATAAAGCTTTTATTAAAGTTATCGAAAATCGAATTGCCCACCAGCTGGACACCCATCAGCCTGCCGAGCAAGCGGGATTTCGCCCCGGCTTATCGACGACCGACCACCTCCATTCAATTAATCAAATAATCGAAAAATATTATGAATTTAAATTACCATTATATCTAGGCTTTATAGATTATTCCAAAGCATTTGACAGTATTCATCATAGCGCCCTATTCAAATCGTTACAGTCACAAAACATACCATCTACATACATCCATCTCTTAAAACAAATATATTAGCACAGCTGCAATCAAAATACATACCTGCGCAGGACCATCCTTCCGAATCGAAAAAGGAGTAAAACAGGGAGACCCTCTGTCCCCTAAACTTTTTACCGCGGCCCTTGAAGACGTGTTTCAAAAGCTGGCAGCCGGCTGGAGCAAGAGGGGCATTGTCGTCGGAGAGAAAAGACTAACAAATCTACGTTTCGCCGATGACATTGTCCTTTTCTCTTCGTCAGCCTCTGACTTAGAGCAAATGCTTTGCGAACTGAGTGCTGCAGGCCGCGGGGTCGGACTGCAGATAAATATGTCAAAGACCAAAGTCATGACAAACAGCGTCCAAAAAAAAAAAAAAAAATTAGGTTAGAGAATGTGGAGATTGCGTATGTCCATGAGTATGTGTACTTAGGCCAAATAGTTTCCTTCCAGGCAAGGCAAGAAGCAGAAATCTCACGCCGAGTTGAAAATGCCTGGAGGAGCTTTTGGTCTATGAAGGAGCTGCTGAAAGGCGATCTCCCTATGAAATTAAAGCGCAGGCTCATGGATATGTGTATTCTCCCAATCCTTACCTATGGCGCACAGACTTGGTCTTTGACCAAACATCAAAAGTCCACGCTAGCGGTTTGTCAGCGGTCCATGGAGCGTAGTATTCTTAATATTAAACTCACAGACCACGTCAAGAACACCACACTTCGCTCCATGACGCAAATTGCCGACGTATGTCAAAAGGCCGCCAAGCTTAAGTGGGACTGGGCCGGCCATATCTGCCGCATGAAAAATAACGAATGGGCCAAAATAATAACTGACTGGTCCCCACGAAATACAAAAAGGCAACGCGGTAGACCCAGGCGGAGATGGCGGGACGAGCTGGACCACTTTTCGAGGGACTGGCCTGACATGGCAACGAACGGAGAGGAGTGGAAAAAGTGGAGGGAGGCCTTTGCCCAGCAGTGGGACACAAATGGCTCGTAATAATAATGAAGGGCCTGATACAGAAGGTGGTAGTATTGGACACGGCGCGCATAGTGAGGAGATTTCTCTCTTTGGAGCCCTGACCACCGGTAGCTTGGGTCGTAGACCCCGTTACCAGTGGAGCACATTTTTTGTATAATATATATAAGAATATTTGTTTTTTTGTATTTTTATATATATTTTATAAGAAATTGTATTTAAATAAATGCATACATAATAATAATAATATAATACTGGCTCGTCTCTTACCCTAGTTTTCGTTATATTACTTATAACGGAGTTAAAATTATATGCTATCAAAGTAGCCATTGTTTTTTTGCATTTCTTGGGAAGAAACATAGCTTCCTGTGTCAGTTTAAATCCACTAACAAACTTATTAGTGTCAAAAAACAAAACATTATCATGTTGACATGATATCATATACATATAATTATTCAAGTAGTGAATAAGTTTATTTTGTTTTTCTGACAGGTAGTCAGAGTAAGGAAAGGCACACAACATTAATTTTCCTAGGTTTAATTTTAATAAGGTGTTAATACCATCCACAATGTCCTTTTTTTGGATGCCTAGACTGTTACCACACAACAAAACAACTGTAGTGGTACTATCTATTTTTGTCAGTAAAATTCTATCTATCAATAACTTATAGGGCAAATTATTATAACAGAAGTTAGTTGCAATCTGATTAAGTTCATTGTGTAGAAGTGCACCAAAGCCTGCTCCAATTTGGTCTGAGAAAACTAATGTTCTATAACTCACTATCGAATTACTAGTTTCTTGCACGGGTATTACATGCCTGGTCTCAGGAATAGATTTCGAAGGGGCACAGGCACACGAGATATTGTTGGTCAGAGACTCATATCTTTCTGCATTATATCTTACCAAATCAATTAGCTCGCTAACCTCCTGCATCCGTTCACATAATTGTGTCTGAGCGGCTTCATATTTACTAAAAATATCCTTTAAAGTCAATTCCTTAAATAGTAATTCGTTTTTTAATTGTTGTGTTTCTATATTGTACCTAGATTCACTATATTCTAATTCTTTTGTACAGGTATCCAACTTATTTAATAATTGGAAACGCTCTTTTCTAAGACAAACATTAGTTTTAAAGTAATTTTGCCTTGATAGTGCCTTTTTTGTTTTTTGAATAATGGATTTAATTTTTAAATACCTTTTAATTTTATTGTGACCTCTAATTGAAGGACGTTTGTTTATGGTATCATCACCAGTCAAATCTATAATGGCTGGCATGTCACATACACAACTGGACCCTTTACCGACTAACTCATCATAAAGGCTCTGGGTAGCAACAGTTTGTTTGTTAACTTGGTGGGATTCTAAATCTGAAATAGCCTTATGGGCCTCACTAAGTTGAATTTCAAGTTCTGTTATGCGTCTTAGAGCCAGTTCATGTGTGTCACCGCACTCTTCTAAACTAGATACAATGTCACGAATATGTTGATTTTGGTCAAGAATGTCCATATATTTTATGTGCAATTCAGCCAACTCCTTCTTGAGCTCAGAGTTTTTATCAATAATGTTCTTTACTTCCACCTCGCTGTCATCTCTCTCCTGCAGCAGTTGTTGGCACAGTTTTCTCGAGGACTCCAGTTCCTTAAGAGTTGCCCGGAGCTTGTCCTCTGTATCCCGGGTCATTGCTCTGCGGGTCATCATTTTACTGGAAAGTGAGAATAGGTGTTAGTAACAATGAAAAGATTATTTAAAGAGCTTTGCTAAAAGGTAATAAAGTATATTAAATATAAGGTAACAGAATAGGAATGTGACTGTTAGATAAACAATAAAAATAGAATAGTTAAGACAGGGAACTAAGTTCAGGGAAGTAAATAAATATTACAATTAGTATAAAATGATTAAAAGGAATACAATTGAGCAAGCTTAATGATTATTGCTTGCAAGAGGTTAGGTAATTTTGTGGTATTTAAACTTATTTTACATACAAATCATATGCCAATGAGCTTATGTACTTAACTATTATATATAATTAATTATAATCAGGCTTGGGCAGTGTATTTGTAGTGTTTACAATGTCTGTAGCGAGTGCTAGTCCTCGATTTTGTTTCCACTACTTGTCAAACAAAAGGAGACATGACAATGCCTGTATTTACTGGACGTGGCTCACCAGGATGAGCTATTTATAAATGTTGTGGAGTGTGTAATGTGATAAAAGTTAAGATATTGAAACAATACTCCCCGGTTTAGGTCAAAATTTCAAATCCTGCCCGTTGAGTTGGTGAGTTGACAGCCGGTCAAAGTTTCTTCACTTTTATTGCGATTCAGAAGTCACTGATACTTAATAACAATATATACACGTAATAACCATGTAATTTTAATCAATAAACACAATATACGGAATTATTTCAATTATTTTCCCTTGAACCTTATATTTACTCAAGAAAAAAAATATCCTATGTGTTAATTAAAGAAATAAACCATGTGTGTGCCAAATTTCATCCAAATCCGTTCAGTCGTTTGTGCGTTGAGTAACTAACATCCAAACTAACAACCTTTCACGCTTATAATATTAATAGAATATAGTTGGATGTTACTGTAAAGTTTAATCAAAATCCGATCAGTAGCTTTTGCGTGATAGAGTAACAAACGTCCATTCATTCATCCGTCCGCACAAATTTTCGTATTTAAAATGTCCGAGGTACTTCGAGAAAATGGAATAAATGCTTTCTATGCGTCCATTTCTTTCTTTTATGTTTAATATAATTTATTGTTGTTTTAATAATTCCAGTGGTATTTTCCATCTTCGTAAATAAACAAAGAAAATAATGGCACAGACGGCTCGGTCCAATAGTTAAGAGCTTAAGCCACTTCGCCCACTGAATCAGTAGTCGCTAGTTTATCTTGCACGTGACAAAACTTTGTGTGACTTACAATTATTTGTATCGGTCTGGGTATTTGTATATGTGAATTTTATATTTGTAAACTATGTGTGGGGCTGAGTTTATCTTTACTAGTAAATTTTACTCTATCTATCTTTATCACCACGCCAGATCCCTTGCGGGGTAGTTTTACTAACATGTAAAAAATAGCAAATATACCTATACCGATTCACCAGTATGTAAAAACGGTTTAAAACGCAAACCCCGCGTACAGTACGGTAATAACGGAGCATCAGCAGTAAAGTTTTAGTCAATTAACCGCGTGCATTTAATATTTCAGGTTGTTGAACACGTTTTCACGAGGCCCGACTCCATACTTCATGAGGTAGAGTTAATCGAAGTGGCATGCGGATTCACTATTTAACAGCTTGAGATAAAATATTTCAATAAGATAAAAAAAAGCACCATCACGCCTATATTGACCCCGTCCCCAAGCGGGGTTGGCAGAAGTGTACTGAGTACACCCACTTTTCGCCAACGGTGTTAAGTCCCATGTAATAGGGGCGAGCCTAATGCCATATACCGGGTACATTTCCAAACACCGGGCTAACACTGAAAAGTTTTCGTCAGAAAAGCTTCATTTGTCCGACCTAGGATTTGAACCAAGATTCTCGTGATCGCCAAGCAATGCGCTTTGCCACTAGTGTTAAATAAAGATAGTGTTAAATTAACAGCTTTACCCAACAAGAGAACAACATAACGCTAAATAATAAAAGCATCATAAAGTACAAACTTTATGATATATTTTTATAGCCCTGTTTATCGTGGAACGACATGTTGGTACTACACTTGTGAATTGACGTGGCCAGTCTACCGCTACTTTCACTCTGTTTATGTTGCAGTAAAATAAAACAAGGGTTTAGCGCTTTTCATGTATAAAGACCACCGCTGACATAGAGAGAAGAGTGAGTGCAGGGAACAGAGTGAATGGTGCGATGGGAAAGCTACTCGGGAGCCGGCACTTAAGCCATAAGGCGCAGCTGGCCATACATAACGGAGTTCTTGTCCCAACGCTGTTATATGGTAGCGAGAGCTGGGTATGTAAGAAGGAGAATGAAAGTAGGATAAATGCGGTAGAAATGCGAGCTCTGCGGAAGATGTGTGGAGTGTAGCTGACCGACCGCATTAGCAACAGCATAGTAAGACAGCGAGTAGGTATGAAAGATAGTATCGGTGTAAAGATGAGAAAGGGCATGCTCCGTTGGTTCGGGCATATAGAAAGAATGCCAGAGAAAAGAATGACAAAACAGATATACAATGTGAAAGTGGAAGGATGCAGGTACCGTGGAAGACCTAGACTATCTTACCACGACCAAATAAACCGAGTCTTATCTGATGGAAAAGTTAAGAGTCTCCGTAACCGGCGAGCGTGTATGAGACGAACTATGAGAGTCGAGGAAGCCAGAGAGGTATGTAAGGAAAGAACCTGTTGGAACTCTGTACTCTCTGCCTACCCCGCAAGGGATCTGGCGTGAGGTTATAGATAGATAGCTAGAAGACCCTAAAACCTAACTAGTAGCTGACAAAATTGTATTATTTTTGTACCGTCTGGAGATGTCCAGCTTACTCAACTCTAGTAAACACTTAGTTTAGTTGAGTAAGCCGACTTTTTTCTGCGCCCAGGCCACTAGTTCGCTTACTAGTTTACTGGACCACGCACTTGACCAAAGAATAATTCTACGTTTCTACATTGTCACACCTATATTCCCCAAACGGGGGTGGCAGAGGTGTACTGAGTACACCCACTTTTCGCGGACAATGTTAAGACCCATGTAATAGGGGGCGAGCCTATTGCCATATAATGTGCACAATTCTTGACTCCGAATGCATACTGGGAAGTTTTCGTTACTAAAGAACCAACGATTCTCATTCCTTGGTAACGCAAAATTTATATGTATTATCGGTGAAATGTCTTATGAATTGAAAATCATAAAATTGACATCCCTTGGAGTAAACCGCTTCTCAAATGCTGACCATATGCGGGAAGAAAGCAGGGAAGCTGGCAGGCTTACAAAATGGACTGATGAAAGTCGTATGCAATAGTTGAATATTTAGTGGCACAAAGCCGGATATCGTGACTATCTTTGAGAATTATGCCCTTAAGTGCACGTCTATCGAATGATGATGAAATAAAAATCCACCATCTCAGTATATTATTCTACTTTTCAGAATATCTTTTACTAAGGGATGAAGGATTCGGTTGTATAAGGAGTAATAAATTACCAATTGACGACATCCCTCTATCGCTTCTCGCATCTTAGCGTTTATGTTGCCATAAAAGTTGTTTTTGACACACCAGAGTTTAATAGTTGGTTATTTTATGTTTTTGCGGTCATCATTAAATCTAATTGGGACACATTTGCTGGTTTTCAAATATACAGTGGTACTACTGAAAAATATAGTTTTTTATGGTTCTCGACTAGTTAAAATGCGTATTTGTTTATTTTCTAGATGATAAGTTACCCTAAGTAAGAATCACCATAAAATAGGCACAATACTAACTGTATGTATACAAAGTTCCGACTGCCTCGTTGGTCTGGTGGCAAAGCGCATGGCTTTGTGATCACGAGGTCCTGGGTTCAAATCCTATGTCAGACAAATGTAGTTTTTCTAACGAAAAATTCCCAGTATGAGTCCGGAGTCTGAAATTGTGCCCGGTATATGGCAATAGGCTCGCCCCCTATTACATGGGACCTAACATCGTCGGCGAAACGTGGGTGTACTCAGTACACCTCTGCCACCCCCGCTGGGGAATATAGGCGTGTCGGTGTGTGTGTTTATGTATACAAAGTTTAAAGTAAAACCACAACACCTGAAAGTAGTTTATTCCAAATCAGAAACTGAGTCGATTCCAGCTTTTTTATATACTTTACATTTTATAAACACTTAAATTAGCTAAATTGCGGTAACTTATTCTAATCGTTTTTACAAATCTTTATTAAATTTTACACATGATTACAAAAAATACAGGAATTTTAATTGCACTTCTAAACATTATTCATCAATCAAGTTTCGCAGATAAGTTGGACTAAGAAGTTGTGTGAAAATGGTAATTAACTCTTTAAAAGTGTAACTTTGGCAGTCACAATGATTTTGTAAGGCAAAAAACTATTTAGGTGTATGAGATCTTGACTCATTTATGTTAGACGTTGCACATATTAATGGCTATAAAAATTAAAAGGATGTATGTACCGGGGAAGATCTAGATTATGTTACTATGACCAAATAGACCGTACCTTATCTGAAGGGAAAGTCAAGAGTCTCCGTAACCGGCGAGCATGTATGAGACGAACTATGAGAGTAGAGAAAGCCAGAGAGGTCTATAAGGAATGAACCTGTTTGAACTCTGTAATCTCTGCCTACTCCGCAAGGGTTATCGCGTGGTGAATAGATAAATATATAAAAACATAAAAAATTTACTAATTTAATTTATATTTAAGAATTGACATCTGTAAATGTACGTCAGTACTTCCTGGCTCTCATAAAAATAGAGTATCAAACTTATAGATACGGCTCACGAAATCCCAATATTCAAATTTACACGTGTCTTAATGACGGAAATACCGTGAAATATGTACTCGACCGAAAAAAGGACAACATTATTTCTTCCATAATTTATTTGGCGACCGCGAGATTTAAATTTCCGGACCAAACACAACCGGATCCCGTAACCTTTACCCCGCTGACAGATCTCTTCATTTAACAAACTGTGCCTACCCTAGGGCTAACACGGGCGGCAAAACTTAGCTCGCACTTGATAAAGATTTGTCAGCCCATTATTTGAGTCTTGTACGCATATCAAAATAGTCTTGGCTATACGTCAATAGATTTCTTGAAACGAGTTTTCTCGTGTAAAATATTTGTCTTGGCCCACTATGCTAATATGTCGATCATTAGGTTTTTGGGATGGAAAGGTTTCAAACATGGTTCGCGTATATTATTGTGCAACAAATGTCTACATGCTCTGATTTTTGTTCTTCAACAAAGCGAGTATCGTGCGTATGTCACGTTCATGTTTATTTAATAAATTTGTAGTGTAACAAGGATAGCATATCAATTCGCTAGCTTCACGAAAAAGTCAATATTTTCGAGCTAAGCTCTCAGGTCGAGCGATGTTGCTAGACTTGTCGATTATTACATATTACGTCTAATGTCACCACCGTCACATCTCGCGAGACATTTTTGACCGGAAAATGAGGTTTTGTCTCACGCCTAGGGTGACTAATTCCCATCTCGCGGGACACTTGATTCCGGAATTGGTTTTATCCCACGCCTAGGATGACGCCATCTGTGCCAGCCCTGCTGGTTTTTTAAAATGACACTGCGATGAAATGTTCGGCCAGCCGGCAAGCCGTCGTTTCCGTGTCAACGGTGTAATGACTCAGCATTTTCGGGTCGGATTTATTGATTAATTTATTAGGGATGGGTATATTGTTTAGGGATGTTTGTTGGGTTTTATGGCTGTATGCAAATTATGTACACTGTTGCTAGTATGCTTTAAGGATAGATGACGGTACTTTTTGACGCGTGGGAGATTATATAAATCAGCATAATCTGTAAAGTAAAATAATATTCTGGGATGGTGGATTTTTATTTCATCATCATTCGAAAGACGTGCACTTAAGGGCATAATTCTCAAAGATAGTGACGATGTCAGGCTTTGTGCATACGACTTTCATCAGGCCATTTTGTGAGCCTCCCCACTTCCCTGCTCTCTTCCCGCATATGGTAAGCATTTGAGAAGCGGTTTACTCCAACGGATGTCAATTTTATAATTTGCAATTGACAAGGCATTTCCCCAAAGACACAACATAGGAATACAATTTTATAAATTTACAAGGTAGTGTATCACTACGCTGCCTTATCACTAATAGTGATCTCTTCCAGGCCACCAGTCGAGACCTAGTGAGTCAAGTCAAGTCACAAATATTTTATTGCATAGGCCAACAGAAGCTCTTACAAACGTCAAAAATTATATAATTTAATAATTTATAAATACTTTTTTATAACTACCACCGGCTCGAAATATGGCTTCACACTGAGAAGATCCGGCGAGAAATTCAGCGGGCTAGACTTTTAACTTAATTGTTTCATTGGACTGGCCTTTCTGATTCTTTTTTTTACAAAATTTTTCTGATTGACTGAATGGACCGATGATGGACCGAAGTCCCACGAAGGTTCCACGAAAATGGGAAAATTCCACGGAAAAATGAAAAAACCGCGGGTAACAGCTATATTTAATAATAAACACAGTGCCAACAATACCAACAACGGATGCGTCTTAAAATATAACACAATAAACGCGAGAACAACAGACTGTTTAAACATTTAATTAACAAATTGATAATAAACGACAACTGAAAACAAATACATTTTATTCATTTGCCCAACAATATTTGTACAAACTTTTCCATCTGTTTTAGTAGGTACCTGAGAGAGCTTCTGTTGTTCTATAACAAAGTTTTACATAACAGAATATACAGTCCTGATTATTGATTTCGCCAATTTCTGGGAAAACTTTGGAAAAAGTACATACATAGCCGGTCCTCAAACGTTACGTATTCAGACTACCTCGTTCGTGTAGTTGCAAATAAGTGCGTTTTAACTACAATGATCGCCACAAACATAGCGGAACTACGAGCGCCTCAAAATTATGTTAAAACATGAATTTATATTATGCTTACACTTCAAAGCAAAAATATAACGTTGAAATATTCTAAACAAACGTTAAACCTCTAAGTTTCTCAAACCCCTAACATACCAACTTAATATTCGTCATACAAGACTTTACGATGCACAGCATAAAAAAATATTATATCAAATATATACTTTATTACAATGCAAATAAGGTCTTGTCGTTATCTAGATGAATCACAATTTATATCATAACGCTTGAAGCATTACTAGAGGTATTTCGTTGAAAAAACTTTTCGAATGAAGTTATGGGACTTAATATAGCGTCATAATTTTAGGTTAGTGGCAGGATGGTAAGAGATTTTGATGAAGCCGTAAAAATGAATGGTAAGTTGTCTTAATTTGTCTTGGGGATATTTGCTTTCTAGAGATAAAAGGTTCTAGCTAACTGTCTTGTAAGTTGAAGTGTGTACATGAAAAAAAAAACTTAGAAATATTTTTTGCGATGAACTTAAAAAGAAACGATTAGGCTAGCAAGCATTATTTTGAATGCGTTGCCATGTACTGTAGCTCACAAGTGTAGACAGTGAAATTTATGACGCAAAAAATCGTATTAATGAACTCTGCCACGGAAGCCTACTTCTGAAAATATTGAAAAACGACTTACAAACAATAAAAATTTAAAACAAATAAGCTATTTTTGTAATGACAACATTTATAATTATAATAATTTATACGGGTCACGAGGTCCTGGGTTCATATTCTACGTCGGACAAATGACGTTTTTCTAACGAACACTTCCCAGTATGAGTCCGGAGTCTGTAATTGTGCCCGGTATATGGCAATAGGCTCGCCCCCTATTACATGGCACCTAACATCGTCGGCGAAAAATAGGTACACTTCTGCCACCCTCGCTTGGGAATTATAGACGTGACGGTGTTTCAATTTATACAGACACGGTGGCGCATGTCTTTGTGGATTCAATGATTTATAATTCCTGGGCTAGGAAAATGTTATTTCTGTAACAATAAGTGTGTATCGCTAGAACTATGACATGATGATACAATCAAAATACTCCACACTTGTGCTGCAAGCCATTAGGAGAAAAAATTGGAAAACTCTTTATAGAGTGAACGATCTAGGAGCGCCGCGACACTTACTAGACCAACGTATGTACTCTTTAAAACATACTACTTGCAATATAGTAGTACTCTTTAAAACATACTAATCAGTGACAGCCTATTGGTTCGACCGTTAGACTGCAAAGTCAGAGATCTCGGGTTCAAACCCAGGCACGCACCTCTGTCTTTTCGAAAGCATGTGTGTATTAAAAATTAACTATCACTTGCTTTAACGGTGAAGGAGAACATCGTGTGAAAACCTGCATGTCTACGAGTTTCTCGAAGGTATGTGAAGTGCGCCAACCCGCACTGGGCCAGCGTGGTGAAATATGGCCAAAGCCCTCTCAGTTTCAGAGAAGGCTCATAAGCCTTCTCTGGCACTTTCTCACAGTCAGGCATACCTGACTGTGAGAAAGTTTCTTAACAGGGCTAATGTTATTACTTGCAAAATATACTCAGAGGCGCTAGCCTGAAACTCCAGCGCCGTAAGGCCCGAAAATCCTTCCGACTGGAGCGTAGTTGTTAGGCGCTCGCCCTCTTGTCTTGTGAAGCTGTAATAGGCCCGAGGGCCGTTGATGATTACGTTAATCATTCACGCACACAGCTCGAAAAACCGAATTATACAAAATCTCAATCTCAAGGAGCGAGTTCGAAACAACGTGTAAAATTTATTCATGAACAACTACCGTCGGGGCGGGCACTCAAAGTGCTGATTTTGAATACGGTTCTATTTGGCAGTGTACGAGGCGTATCCGGGGATACTAATTATTGCTGTCATGTAATTCGTGTAACTGTAAATGATGCGAGATGAAAGCACTGTGAAGAAGTGCGCAAGATAAATCTGAGTTTAATTTGTGAAAATATTGTTGTTGTTTTTTTAGATTACTGGTGCTAAATGTTTTTTCTGGAACGAAGTTCCTTAACGCGGCTTGCATTAGGAGTTGAATCTAAATAATTTAACATGAGTTGAAATCGCAACAACGAAAAAATTTTACGAGACATTCAGTTCCATTTGGCGTAGTTTGGATGTGATCGTAAGCACTGGCCGCCATACTTGTATACATCTTGTGTTAGTTAAATGTGCTCGATGGTCAGAATATGCTCCCGTTTAATAAAATTGTTTTTAAACAACTAACAATTTTATTAACACAGTATGTTACATCGTTTGATTAGAACTTCGTTCCTGACGAGGGTCCTCCGTACGCACATTTTATTTAGGATCAAAAGATGCCCTTAAATGAGAGTCCTGTATCGTGTATCATTTATAAATATGCCTTATCTATATACAAAGTCCCTGATCTAATGAAATATCTGTGGGTCACAATAAAATTTATGTCCTACTTGATTCAGTAAGCTAAGTAGCCTACCATTACCCCACTGGATCAAGTTTTTGTTAGTATTGTAAATTAATTGCGATAGAGGTAAATAGTAACAATCTTCATCTCCTTTTCGTATTGGCTCCATGCTGAGGATAATAACCTAATCTCTTTTACCTTAATTTTTGAAAGACTATTGCCCTGTAGATCATAAGTATCTATTGGCTAATTCATTATACATATTAAATAAAATTTAAACTGGATTTGACTGACAAATGTAACATACAAAATAAAATTGGGTAGTCGCTAAAACACATGAAAAAGAGAAAAAAAAATACTACAAATCACTAAGCTATATATTTCAGTTAAATAACATAAAATAGAATACGTTATATTAAAGCCGAAATAAAAAAGAACTAAAGCATATTCAGTGATTCCCCAGTGAGTTACAAAACCAATAGTACCGCCCCGACTGTGGAGTGTTGCTAGAATTAGAGACACTCATATTTCCACTTTTACACGGCGTCCCCTTCCTGCACGACTTCCTTGCTTGAAACTTTTAGAATTAAAACGTTATCAGTGAAGTTTTTTCCAGTCCTTCCGAGTGCAGTGTCGAGTGAGGTCGAGAGAATGTTTTTCAGAATTGCTACGATGTAGTCGTGTTAAATTTCTTAACAATTTTTAGCAATAGTTTACCTTTAATTTAATTGTAAAAACGGAAAACACGGTAAAAAGCAAGTATTCTATATTAAAAGAGCTAATTTTGAATCAAGGCGGACCATGCTGCTAAAAAAAACTTTTCATATTAATTTATTGACAGCGGTTGATATACCATGCTTTTCATACCACAAATTATTACATAAAGATGAACGTGACGTCACACTTCCTCGACAACGTTACGGTTTAACGTAAGTACGTAACGTAACGTCAAATAGTTCATACCAAGCCCCTAAACTTGATCATTGATCCAAGTGTAGAGTCAATACAAATTCAATAAAGTATCATTCATTTATGAGTATCTAAAAGATTACTAAATCTTATTAGAGAAATATAAAAACTCCCATCACTAATTGACAGTACAACAACTGCTCAACAATAGTTAAGTAAGTGCCTACAACAAATTCCTTTAACCGTACTAGGAAATTATAAAAAAAAGGTAAACCGACTTCAAAAAGCAAAAAAATAAATATTTGACGTCGGTGCTGGTTGGTGCAGTCGGTTACTTGGCACCGACTTCAAATATTTATTTTTTTGCTTTTTGAAGTCGGTTTACCTTTTTTTTATAAAAGATTTTTATTTTACAATTTATTGACCAGTGAATTATTCTTTAGTAGGGTACCTATAGGATTGACGTAATACCCATAATATCTCAATTTACACATGCCTATTGTTTGTCGTTAAGAAGTTCCCTGGTGTATCTTCTAAGTCCAAGGTCCAATGTCAATAAAATTAATATGGGACCACCTTAGAGATATACTGAACCCAATGCAACAAAAATAATCAACATCGGTCCACAATTGACAGAAATATCGCTGAACATACATAAAAAAAAAACCGAACATAGAACCTCCTCCTTTTTGAAGTCGGTTAAAAACAGAGCTGAGACAAGGTGAAATGACAAAGTCACTGCCAGGGAATTGAGGCAAAATTGGAGAATGTGGATCAATCTGTTTACCTAACTCTAACCGCCCGCCGAGTAGCTGTCACCATGGTTAAAGAAACGTCTATTTTTGCCGTACCAACTGTGAATTAGTTATATGTATAAGACTTCTTGCAGGCATTAATTCAAAGCATAGACAAAAGTATCTTTTACAATAGTGGATTACACTAATGTTAATCTATTTGTTGCCTTCATATCTAAGCAAAGATTTTTAGAATATTTTTTTAAATTAATAAAAATATCGTCACGCCTATGTTCCTCAAACGGGGGTCGCACAATTCCAGACTCCGGCCTTATACTGGAAATTTGAACCCAGGATCTCGTGCTCACAAAGCGATGCGTTTTGCCACTATAACAACGAGACGGTAAGCTAAAACAATTTCTAAAATTAAGTACGTATTTATAACACGAATGTTTTAAGCCAATTAAAAACAATAATAATAATGTGTTTAACCTACCATCTCATGGACCTAAGCAACCACGAGGCCTTAAGTGCGAATCTTATCCAGTTATTGAGATTTCTCTATTAAAACAATCCCAACAGCAGTATGAAGTCTGAAAATGTATACATCATATAATGGAAATAGACTATTCGTATATATTTTTAGCCAAATGTGGCTGTACAAAATACACATCGACTACCCCTCTTGAGAAATGCAGGCTGTTTTCATATACTTTTTTATATATGTTTTTATTATATTTCTATTTTTCATGTTTGGTACTCCTCTACAAAATAATTTCCTTCAAGAAACTGTCCCCGTCTACACGCAGCACCAGTAGAAATGATTGGACCACCGTTCAAACGATGTAATTGCCGAACCATTGTGAATCTCCGATGGCCGAATTGCAGTATTACCATCGCCAATTACCAACTACGTACAAATAGTTATTCGAGATTTTATTATATAGAATCGATTTACTGCGCTTTTATGCAAGTTTTATTCGAGTTTTTAAAGTTTTATGATGCGATATCCAAGAAATGTTATGTCGCACGGTCCTTTTTAAATAGTTTATTTAAATTGAAGTTCCGTGTGTGGAGTGGAAAGTTTTGGACAAATAAGTTTAAGGTAGACATTGGATGGGTGCAGCATAAAGCCGGTCGTCGTCGTGATCGTTGGGGGAAGCCTTTGCCCCGCGGTGGAAGGCTATTGGCTGAAGATATATAGATATGGGTTAAGAAGTGGAGAACCAGAGCTACTTTCTAGATAGTAATAATTTATTCATTTACCACGTAGTAGTTACAGTAAATTATAAACCTTAAAATCTAAAGAAAACCTTTTTCAAACCATATAATTGCCAGGTTCTCAAACTAGGCAAAGCCTGTATCTTAGGAACCATTTAATACTTATAAAATTATTATTAACGGATTAAAACTTATATAGACCAGAGGGGAAAATTGGGTGCGCATAGAAAAGTGATGTTTTAAGTATAAATAGATACTCAAAAGTGGACTAGGTGTATAAACATATAATGTACCGACCCGTGGGTATGTTTGTGTGTGTGTGAGTGTTTCTTGCCCTAGACTTATGCACTAACACGCTGTGTGCGTATAAGTGTATAAGTTTAGGTGAGTTCATTACTCATTATAGATGTTTAGTAATTCCCAAAACTGAAAAAATACCTATATCATAATTTATCATACTCATAAATAGATAAATCTGCCGATTTGATTCCACAGTTGAGCAAGCGCCTTCTGTCACGAATCAAGGTGAGAGAGAATAGGTTATACCTCACCTCCATCACGCGAACCCAGGTAATTAAAAAAAGAAAATGAACACCGTCACGCCTATATTCCTCAAGCGGGGTGGCAGAGCTGTGAGTAACACCCACTTTTCGCCGACGATGTTAGGTCCCATGTAATAGAGGGCAACCCTATTGCCATATGCCGGGGACAGTTCATGACTCTTGACTCATACTGGTTTTTTTGTTAGAAAAACTACATTTATCCGACCTAGAATTTAACTCACAATGCGATGCGCTTCACCACTAGACCAACGAGGCAGTCTTTTTCAACGAGTAGTCAATAAAATAACAAGAAAAAAATATAGTGCTTTATCTATCTATATCATTACGCCAGATCCCTTGCGGGGTAGGCATAGAGTAAAGAAAAAAACATTTGTCATTAGAATTATACTTGTACAATACTTATGTTAAATAACAGTATTTTATTTATTACATATTTCAGGAAAATAATTATAAAATTGATTTTCGTATTTTAGTAGAGATCGCTTTCTGATTTTATGTATATTAATACAATTACTACGTTCTCAACTACAATATCGTAATAACGATAGTTGCAACCTTAATACAAAAATATAAATACCAGTTCAAAATATCCTATTGAAGGTGCGAATGACTGAGTGAAACTTCGAGTGTTTGTGTGTGTGACTATGTCTTAGTTATGGAAGGGAATTCAAATTTCGTTTTTCGAAATCAAAATTCAAAAGTGAACTTTGAATTCAAAGTGAACTTTATTCCATGAGTAATAATTACAATTATATTTTCGAAACATTCATAGCTGCAGAATATGCTCATGCTGTTTACTACCCGAAATTAAAAAAAAAACGCAATTTGAGTTTGTTTCAAATGTGGGATTCCGCGCTTGTCAATTATCGCCATCATCAACATACGCGAAAATAAAATTACAGCGCGGTATAAATATCATACTCAAATGTAAACTTTATTTCTCAAATAGTATAATTCTAAATTCAAAATATTTGTAGCTAAAGTTACCCACGCTATTTACCTGAAATGGAAAGTACTCGGGTTTACTTTTTGAACATTTTGAAATTTCGAACGTCAACATTTCAAATATGGAATTCCATCACCAACCCGCCCGACAAACAAAATTAGTATATGCTATTTCATTTTACGGTTGCATTCCATCGGTGCGACGGATGCGTTCATGAGTCGACATTTTACGGTTTTTTGTGCGATACTATTGCATTTTGGTGCGCGACAGTTTATGTTGTTTGCGAACTACGAATAATGGCGGGCGTGTTTGCATCGATGGCTCTTTCACTATCCGCGAAAATAATTAATGTTCTCTGGGGATAAAAATGTGCTGTGTTTATAGTGAGAATAATAGGATTGTAAACTATGGAGTGGAAAAAGGTAATATTTCTTGCTCAAATAAATTCTAATTAATTGTACTTACCGAATACCCAAGCGAGGGGGGCAAAGATGACTGTCCTAACGTGATAGGGGGCGAGCCTATTGTCATTATGCCGGTGCCTAATTCCCAATTTCAGACTAGACTGATACATGTGTACATATGATTAAATGGCTAATGATGGGTATGCGACGATAGACAAACTTCACTTTGTCAAACCTAGAGGTTGACCTTGAAGTTTGAACTTTGGACTTTATGGTTGTTTCTCGCATTATTCACCATTAAACTAACGTACATAGCATTGACATAGCCTATGACCACTACCTCAATAATTAATATAAATTTCAACATACTACTACACGTTCCTGATAAAATGGGTCCAAACAGTCAGACAGTCGGACAATTTTGCGCAGTGGTTAAGAGTTTAACCCGCTCCGCCCACTGGGTCGCATAGTCGCGGGTTCGATTCCCGCACGGGACGAATCTTTGTGTGACCCACAATTATTTGTTTCGGTCTGGGTACTTGTGTATGTGAATTTTCATGTTTCTTCTTCTGTACACGGACTGTTTACCTAACAGATACACAAATATGGGCTGTAAAATTAAAGTAAATGAATATCTGCAGGCCAATACTATACTTCGAAAAACCAATAATTCCTCCCACTAAATCAGCCACCATGACAAAACAATAACCAAAAGAGCGCTTGAATTACATGCAACAGGTATTACCATTACTTTGAACACAAAACGACCCTACATTTTCACAAAACTCATATATATTAATGGTTGGACCCTCAAACCTTCGAAGCCGTTAAATCCGACGTATTTACCGCGTCACTTTAAGCATGACATAGGTATCTCGACTATTAAGATGGTTGAATGGTCGAATTGTTTACATTATTCAACATTCGGCAAATTGGATACATGATGAAATATCTCAATTGAAAAAATTCTTCCGTGGTTGCTAACATATTTTTAAAACTTGACCTAGCAACGAAAAACGTTGGCATAATCGTACGCATGATTTGAACCAATTAAAGAATGTATTAATATTTGTCCTTTTCAATATTTTCTATCTATCTATCTATAACCTCACGCCAGATCCCTTGCGGGGTAGGCAGAGAGTACAGAGTTCCAACAGGTTCTTTCCTTACATACCTCTCTGGCTTCCTCGACTCTCATAGTTCGTCTCATACACGCTCGCCGGTTACGGAGACTCTTGACTTTTCCATCAGATAAGACTCGGTTTATTTGGTCGTGGTAAGATAATCTAGGTCTTCCCCGGTACCTGCATCCTTCCACTTTCACATTGTATATCTGTTTTGTCATTCTTTCCTCTGGCATTCTTTCTATATGCCCGAACCAACGGAGCATGCCCTTTCTCATCTTTACACCGATACTATCTTTCATACCTACTCGCTGTCTTACTATGCTGTTGCTAATGCGGTCGGTCAGCTTTACTCCGCACATCTTCCGCAGAGCTCGCATTTCTACCGCATTTATCCTACTTTCATTCTCCTTCTTACATACCCAGCTCTCGCTACCATATAACAGCGTTGGGACAAGAACTCCGTTATGTATGGCCAGCTGCGCCTTATGGCTTAAGTGCCGACTCCCGAGTAGCTTTCCCATCGCACCATTCACTCTGTTCCCTGCACTCACTCTTCTCTCTATGTCAGCGGTGTATTTCCCATCCTTACTGAAGGCGCATCCAAGATATACAAACTCATTCACTTGCTCCAGCACATCGTTACCAACCACAATCCTTACATTCGTTCTGGTTTCTTCCCTTTCAAAAATCATAATCTTGGTTTTCTTCACATTCAAGTGTAAGCCATTGATCATGCAGTCGTCTTTCATAACTGTGACTAGTGTTTGCAGATCAGTGGCTGTTGGCGCTATTAAAACCGCGTCATCTGCATAAAGTAGATGGTTTACCACTAAGTCACCCATTTGTACACCTTCATTCATCGCTTTCAGTCTTTGAAGACTTTTGTCCAGATATATTATAAACAGTCTAGCGGACAACACGCAACCCTGCTTGACGCCGATTTTAACGTCAAACCAGGGTGACCTGTTACCACCCACCCGTACGCATGCCTTGCAGTCCACATAAGTGGACTGGACGGCTCGCAACATAGTGCCATCTATACCATACTCTGGCAAAATGTCCCAAAGTCTCTTTCGCACAATTCTGTCAAATGCCTTCTCCAGATCTACAAAACCGCAGAAAACCTTCCGCCCCACTGCCAGATGCTTCTCTACGATGTTGCGGAGTGAGAAGACTTGATCCGAACATCCTCGTTCAGACCTGAAACCCCCTTGTGCCTCGCACAACATTCCATCGGACTTCACGCGCATTCTCCGTTCAATAATTTTACCGTACACCTTGGCTGCCAAGCTGATCAAACTGATGGCTCTGTAATTGGCGCAGTCATATTGTGAACCCTTGCCTTTATACAAGGGTACTATGACTGCGCGGCGCCAATCTGTAGGGATTCTACCGGTCCTTCAGCAAAGGTTTGCAAGGGCCCGGAAAGCGTCCCGGACGCAAGTTCCACCATATTTGATCATCTCGGCAGATATCATGTCTACTCCCGCAGCTTTACCGTTTTTCATACTTCCTATCGCCCATTCAACTTCTTCCATAGTGATGTCCTCCGTTGATTCTGGTGCCGCAATCTCGCCTTTGGGCACGTCTGCGGCATCAGCATCCGGGTCATCTCCATACATTTCTCCAAAATATTCACTCCACCGGTTTAGCACAGCTTGTGTGTTTGCAAGAATGTCACCATCTTTAGATATTTTATTAACTATAAAGATCAAATACCTATCGCTGATCTTGTTGACTGCGATATTTTATACATAAACATAAATAACATGTGTTATTGCCAATAAATCCATTACTTATAATGACACTCGGATGAAAATGTATGTGAATAACATTAATGAGGCCTATAAAGTTATTAATAGCGGAACTTTTATGCTTTATCCCTGGACATCGGACCGACAAATAGCTTTAAATCGTTTGAGATGATACTGTAATGATAATATTTTATAGAAAATGTTACACCAAAACGTTTAAGATATTTTAAATCAATGTTCCTATAAATGTAATTAATGTTGCTTTGAACTGGTTTATTTTAACTTTTGAATACCTATTATACACATTCGTATAAAAAGTTAAATTAAAGCAAAGGTATTCAAAAGTTACATTGAACCAGTTCAAAGCAACATTAATTAAATCTTGGAAGCTATTGAAGTTTGACCTAATAAAACATTAACCATTTAGATTATATCCATAAAAAAACACCTTCTCTACAATGCATCATAAAATATGATAATACATTGATGATAATGTATAAACACATTTGAGAAACTGCCGCAAAGAACTGTCTTTGTAGTTTAAACAAAGGAAGATTCTGTACATAGTACAAACGTTTCTTTATTCAGTGACTGAAAAATAAAACTCAAGTCAGATCGAATAAAGTAAAGCCACTTTGAGACTCGCCAGCAATTTAATCAGAAGAAAAATGTGAAGTGTAGGAAATAAAGCTAACGATCTTCTTATAGAAAACAACAAAGGACAAGGGGATAGCATAAAGCAAGTTTGAATAATTTTTATAAGAAGACAAAATGAAGACGAAATATTTACAATGAAGGCAGCCACCGATTCTTTCAACGTTTTAATAATACACTGCATTGTGCATCCTTTTGCGTGGCAGCTTTTGTTGTGCAAGAAAATAATAATTCTTAGAGCCTTTTAGTGTCTTGGTAATATAACATTAAGTTTTCTCTTTATTCAGTTTCTCAAAATTGAACGTAAATAAAAAAGTTGGATAAGTACAAATGGAGCTTGTTTGATGCTATTTTGTCTAAAAAGGATCTCAAAGTTCTAAAACTGGTAAGAGTATATAAAACAATATAATATAAAATGAGAAAGCAAGAAAAGTAAGGAAACTCTTTGGCGTGCTCATTTCTCTGCCTAATTTGCCAAAAATCTAAAATCACGATACATCTATAGATGTGTTTTCTCGCATGCCATTTGATGCCGAATCAACGAATCGCAATTCATTGCCTCAGGGTGATAGTCTAACATCCGACCAGCCAAACCAAACGCTTTGGAAAAAAATGAATTTTAAATTAAAAAGTGTCAACGCCAGAATCGGTATGGGATTTCAACACTAGTGGTAGCTAGCGGTGTCGATTGAATACACGTGTACATTGCTTTAGATTCTTTGCTGTCCGCATAGGATAGGATAGGTTTTCGGAATATCTATGCAACGATTCGGGGATCGTATTGGAGATCTTTGTTTTTTATCGGTCAACTTTTCCTTTGGTAGTTTCCATATTGGGGTTACAATAAAATGTATGTTTTGATCTGTTTTAGAGATGAGATAAGGTGACTTGATTGGAAATATGAAAATGAATTTGTAGTAACTTTATCTTAGGTATATTATTATAATAATAGTCCGGTAGTCTAGTGAGACTGACTTATTGGTCTAATGGCGCATGGTGCGGCTAGAAATTACGTAGTCAAATATGTGTGTATATGAGTAGTTTTAATTTACAAATAGGCAAACATTACGTTTATACTTATAAAGGGCGTGAGTAAAAGCTGAATATTTAAAGCTGGTCGTCATGGCAATATTCAAGGGAAGCCCATGGCCTATAGTGAACGTTTTCGGATATTGATGTTGCTAAGTATCTTCCTTATAAAGAATTATAAGGAAGATACTTAGTAAGAGCATTCACGTGTAATGTAACACTTCACATAAGAATCATGTTAGGGATATGTTCAGATGAAATTTACTTATTAGATTATTTCAAATATTGCAGTACGAAGTATAGGATCCATTGCTACCTACTGCCTTTTCAATGAAATATAAAATATATCAATCACCGTCACAATCTCATCTTTAAAAAGATTTCCACGAAAGTGATGTTTACATAGATCTCCACATAAACATAGCAATACACCAATAGGTAAAACAATTACGCAAGGCTAATGACTCACAAAAAATCCAAGCTATCGTCAACATCTACCATTTTCGCAATCGTTCTCGATCTTAGCTCAACGTAGCCTCCGATTCGAGCCGCGAAGTGTAGCACTCATCCTTGTTTATGACCTGCCATTTTCCTTAGCAATATCTTTTTTCTTTCTTAGCACGGTATAAATGCCTTCCTTTTCTAATATGAGTAGGACGTTAGGTGGGTAGAATTAGCAAGATTCCGGTTTGATGTTTTTTTGTATGGATAATGGGCTTTTTTTAATATTGGCCTGAAAGTTTCTTAACGAAATGACAAAAAGATATCATAATCATGCTACAATTACAGGCTTTTATTTAACTTACAATGTTTGTTTGCGTCAAATCTTGCAAGCTGAATCAGAACTATTTCCTATCCTACAAAGTAGAAATTTGATATGTTCCATCAGTTCCAATAACTATGCATTTTTATGGCATGCATGATGTGATTCTACACCCCAATTGGCTCTAGACGAAGGATCTCCTTAATGGCAAATAGCATAGACAAGGAAATTGGTATACACATTTAATTTTGATTGACCGTTTTTAATTGCGCTATTATCTACCTGTGTAAAAGTTTGTTTTTTAAAAAGTTACTTTAATTACTTTAATAGGTTCATTAAAGCATAGGTCGTGTCGTGGTCGGCACACAGTTATAATATCAACAATTATGAACAGTTTTCTGAATCTTCGAAACTTTATCTTGATGTAGTTTAACTCGCTTCACTTAATACAATATACTTTCAACAATGCTAAGGGATAGAGCTTATTGCTACTATACCGGATACAATTCAAAACTCGGGATCGATACTGCAAATCTTTCGAACCACACTTCGATACCACACGATATGCACTTAAGATCTCTTGATTACTTACCAGTCGCACTATTTCCAGTAGTAAGAAGGCAGTAAGTGAAAAATATAGCTTTCCATGCCGAAAGTAAGTAACGAAGTATGTGATAAAATTTTTTTTTTTTGGCCTAATGTACAAGCATTATGTAATTCTATTCTCTTCATACACGTAACACCATGACATACATTATGCATGAAAGTACCCAGCTATTTAAAATAAGCCTGATTCATTGCTTCATATACGTCCAGCGAACAACAACAGGGGATGATTTGGATTAACTCCAAACTCGTTATGTCACCAGTCCACAAACGTGTCTCAGGCCCTTTAGTGGAGCTGCACAATACAATTAAAGAGATAGAATTACAGCACTTTGTTACAAATACATTGTATGGGTCTGACCTTTGAATTAAGCACAAACCTCAACAGTCTAATCTTAAGCTTAAGTCTGTGATGCTGCCATTAAGTTCAACCCTTCATCCCAGTTAACATCAGTTAGTGACTTGGTTTCTGTACGAATACAGTTTCTTTAGAGCGTTAATTGTATCTATTGTATTAATAGTGGCTGTGGTTACAGAGTTTAATCTAATATTTGTTTACAAAATAGCGTTTTAATTCATAAATAAACTAACTTTGATCGCTTTTAAGTATTTCATTTAACTTCTTGAAAAGGTCACACACTCGGTTTAAACACATTCAATACTTTTTATTTGTTTCTACATTGAAACTGTTAAGCTGTAGGTGGTGATTTGGATAAGGAAATAATGCCAAACATTTCACACAAATAAGTGTTATTACTTGTCATTAAATTATTGTAATATATATTAGGAGGTATTTCTTTGCAAATCATCACAATAATGCAAGTAGCATCTGATCTGATAAAATAAACAAGCCAATACTGTGCCTCAGCTGAGCTAAGACCTTCTCCCAAAAATTAATGTGAGGAAGAATAAATCGTACTTCTCTACGTTGACCATGGATGGATTGATGGATCCAGGTTTATAATCATCTGCTGTTTAGCTTACTTAACTTGTCGAACAACTTTGCTTAACGTGTACCACAATAAGTGATTACCAGGATCGCAGAAATACCTACAAACCGAAGCATGTAGAAACTATGAAACGCCATAACGGTCATCTATCTTGGCCTGACTGGAACCGAACACTGTTGAAACACACATCGCGGTCCCATAGCGCTACAAGCGCCCTTCAACAAATAAAAACTCTACTTTCTACATTGATTCAATTGAAAAATGAACTCCGAACACGGCTTTCATTCACAAACATGACAAACACAATAAGCATATATAAATTTCCAAGTGAAAACAGCCTCTTGCATCTGAAGAGGGGCGAATTTATTCAATGTCGCTGCCGAAAAAAGTCCTAACATCGACCCCTAAAAATCTAATTATATACTTTTGTGAACCCTCCACTGTATGACGGATTTCCGTCTCTGACGCCCACCTTAAATGATTTTACTTCTTGAAATCTGTCTCAATTTCGCTTCGTTTCAACTCGTGGCGCAATTTCGTTCATATTATATTGGACGAGGTGCCAGTGGGAGCGTTAGGAGGGGAAGCGGAAAATTGAATACTGGATTTTTATTAGTTTTTGAATTAGTAATGTCTTGCACCCTAGAGTAGTATGTATATTTTATAAGGTCTTTATAGTGTAAGTGAAAAAAATGAGAATAGATTGAAGTAAATTGTGTACGGGTGATTAATTATTATTCTGTGCGAGTAAAATGTTCTTTCAAAGTGAATTAAGCCGTTATATAATGTAGCAATGTTAGTTGACGCAACTATCAACTTAGTAAAGGTTTAGCAGCAAAAAGACCCAGTTTACGTTATTAAACAAATTTCCGAAATCCTGTGACGCTGTGGGGGTGGTGAGCATTACATTTGCAAAATTTGTAACTCGAAACAGACATGTAAAAACATGCTTCTAGTTCTGGCAATTAAGAATTTATATACACGAGTTTCAACAGTCAAAAGCTGTAGCCGATCTCGGAAGTTCTGAAGTCTGAGCAGTTTTCTTTTTAAATAATATAAAGAACGTCAAGGTGATTGCTAAAATCGAAAGCACTTTCCCTGTGTAGCGCCTTAGCGCCTATAAGCTGTACATATATATCGAAGTTGGATCAGTTTTCTCGTGAAAGTTTAATGTTCTAATTTTAAACCGTAACTAAAAATTCTAAGGGCACACCTAATTTAATAATGTGTCGCTCTTATTGCGACCTTAAATTTAAAAAGCTATAACCAGTTTTTACATGTGTACAAAATTTATCTCGCATTTTATAGGATTTGGGACGTCTTTATTGGATTAAAAGGCTCTTTTTAGTGGCAACGACGCTTTAGCAACTGATGTCTTTAGCTTCGTTTGCTCCATTGTAGGTTGCTAATTTGTTGTGAGATTGCGTTAATTAGTTATAAGTTAAAACTCCAAGATTTTCAGTTAGTTTTAAGTAGATATAATCATAAATAAAATATAAATAATTGCTTTAGTTTCACTGCCTCGTTGGTCTAGTGGTGACCAGCGATGTGCGTAGTGATCACGAGTTCCTGAGTACGAATCGTAGGTCGGACCAAGTGTAATTTTCGATAGGGATTCCCAGTATCCGTACGTAGTCTAGCATAAGCTCCCCGTTACATTTGGACCCAGAATCGTTGGCAAAAAGTGAGTGTACACAATACACCTCTGTCAGCGTGACAGTATATCTTAAAATAAGGATTATGTTTATTCTTCACATCGCCGACGATGTTAGGTCCAATGTAATAGTAGGCGAGCCTATTGCCATATACCGGACACAACGTCAGACTCTGGACTGATACTTCCGACCTAGGATTTGAACCCAGGCCCTCGTGATTGCAAAGCTCATTTTTCGCCGTTAGACCAACGAGGTGGTCAGTTTCTGTATAGTGATCTTATTATAGGTTTTTACCAAAATAATGCTACGAGTATATTTCATTTAATAATATCTTCATCTCCTTCATAATATTTTTCAAACTCTTTTGGTTATTTTAGAACAAACTCATTTCTCATCCAATTAATTATATTCACATATTCTAGGTCATTCACGGGTAATAAAATGATAGATCTTACTCTGGTGATAATTCGGGCGGAAATTTGTTTGCCAAGGTTTAATTTACATTTAATATCAGCTTGATAATTTGTTTCTGAATTTTTATGAAGGATTTCATGTGAAAAATATTTTTGGAAATTCGTCCTGTTTAGAGATTATCCCTAAGGATTTCTGTCGTATAGAAAAAAAAATTAAACTGGTAAGATATTTCAGTATATAGATTGTGGTAAGTGTAAACTCATGGGAGAGACTTTTTCCCAGCAGTAGGACGAAATAGGTTATAAAAAAAGATATTTTGTGCAGCATAGTTTTGAAATACTTAAGTTATTCCCACAGGTTGTATGGGATATTTTGAAGCTTTCTCCATTATATTGTTTTAGATTTTCTTGACGTGGTTCTGGCCGATGTTTTCGTCGACGAAGAAAAAAACTGTATACCTACCTAATAACTTTAAACATACAGATTTTTTCGAATACTCAATACTTACATACATACACTCACGCCCATATTCCACTGGGGTAGGTAAAGAGTACAGTTTACCCTATCCCCTCTGTTGGAACAATTATCGCAATTTCACTGTGAACAATCATGTTCAATAATTAAGTTGTTTACAACATACTCCGATAGATGGCGCTGCACCGAAAATGAATGTTTAATGGAAAAAGTTAGCCCGTGGTTTCGAGATTTTCAACCGATTAATGACTACCGGTCAGTTTCAGTATAGCGTTAACCTTGGCACAGTGGAACAGTTGAGTTTACTCCTTAGTACACACGGAGGTTCTTTGGATCTTCGTTCATGGTCCTTCGAGAGCCGGATTCCGGCTGGGCGGTTAGCGGATGGCTTTAAGCTGTCGAGAACGCTTCCGCTATTAATCCTGGCGCTGGCTTCGGCCGCTGCCTAGGACGGACGGGTGGCTAACGCCTCCGTTATAATCCTGGAGCTGGCTTCGGCCGCTACCTAGGACGGACGGGTGGCTAACGCCTCCGTTATAATCCTGGAGCTGGCTTCGGCCGCTACCTAGGACGGACGGGTGGCTATAACGCCTCCGTTATAATCCTGGAGCTGGCTTCGGCCGCTACCTAGGACGGACGGGTGGCTAACGCCTCCGTTATAGACCAGGAGCTGGCCTCTGGCCGCTACCTTGGTAGAGCGGTATTGATACCGCAGGACGGTTGGTCGACGGCCTCACAGCTGACACCTCCGTTATATTCCTGGAGCTGGCTTCGGCCGCTGCCAAGGACGGACGGGTGGCTAACGCCTCCGTTATTGACCAGGAGCTGGCCTCTGGCCGCTACCTTGGTAGGGCGGTATTGACACCGCAAAACGGCAGGTCAACGGCCTCGCGGCCCGAGCCTCCGTTATAGACCAGGAGCTGGCCTCTGGCCGCTACCTTGGTAGGGCGGTATTGACACCGCAGAACGGCAGGTCAACGGCCTCGCGGCCCGAGCCTCCGTTATAGACCAGGAGCTGGCCTCTGGCCGCTACCTTGGTAGGTGCGTGGTAAGTACACCGCAGGACGGCAGTCCATCGGCGCACGCAGCTGTTGCGCAATCATCGGGGTGCGAGGTATCAGCGAGCGCACTCTGAGCGGAGCAGCGAGCGCATCGTAAACTTCAACGTCATCGCGTGGTTGCCGTGATCAGCGCCAGTAACGAGCTACGTGTACAACGCTAAAGTGATTGTAAAGTGTCAGTGATATGAGTAAGAATAAGTGAAGTAAAAACTATTGTATAAAACATTTTAGATCGAACTTTATTTGCTAATAAGAATTTATAATTAGATAATTTTTAGGTTTAAATATAGTTTGTTTAATTGTTTGTAATAATGGAGTCTCTGATTAATTATCAGGTAGACATAAATTCGCGCATAGTAAAAGCTAAAACTAACTTCAAAAAGTCCCCTAAGGAACGAATAACTTTTGAATATGTTGAGGGTAGAGTAGAGTCCTTAGATCATCTATGGGGAGAGTTTTTTAGTGGTCATAGAGATTTAATGCGCACCTATGATGCTAAGGAAGTTATGGCTTCTAATTATATGAAAAACGACATGTATGGCCAAACTGAAACTGTGTACATGGAGTATAAATGTGAATTGAAAACTAATTTATCAAAACTTCAAACAGTTGAGCCATCAGCTAGTTCACATAGTATTGAAGCACCTCAGTTTAAATTACCTAAGATTAATATACCTACTTTCTCTGGTAATTATTCAGAATGGTCTACATTTAAAGATTTGTTTCAGTCCTTAGTTTATAATAATAATTCATTAAGCAATGTTCAGAAACTTCATTACTTGAAAAGTTATTTAATTGACGAAGCAGAACAACTGTTAAGACATATCCCTATCACGGAAGATAATTATAAAAAGTGTTGGGACTTATTGGAAAATCACTATAGTAACAAAAAGTACATTTGTCATAACTTGTTAAAAACATTACTCAGTCAGAAAAATATGACAAATGAATCTGCAAGTAGTTTAAAGGCTTTAATTAATACTACAAACTATTGTTTATCTGCTTTGTCAAATCTTGGAATTAATGTCAAAACCTGGGATGTTATTGTAGTACATATTTTATCTCTGAAATTGGATCCAGAGACCAGGAGGCAATGGGAATTTCATAACAATTCAATTGATGAGTTAGCTACTTATAGTGAAATGGAACAATTTCTAACCAAGCGATACAAATCTATTGAATTTCTGGAAACTAGATTCAATTCAAATTACAAGAATCATAATAAGAATAATAATGTAAATAATAATAATGTAGTAAAAATAAAAGCATTACACGTAACAAATAATGCTAATAATGTAATGTGTCAATTTTGTTCAGAGACTCACAAGTTAAATATGTGTAAAAGTTTTTGTAGGGAACCATTAGATTCAAGACGTAACTTTGTAAAACGTAAAAGGTTATGTTATAATTGTTTAAGTAATAACCATTCGGCTCGAAAATGTAAGGCTAAAATTAGATGTGCAAAATGTAAACATAAACACCACTCACTACTACATCCCAATGGTTTAGGAAGTTATTATAATTTAAAGGTCAGTAGTAGTAGTAGGGAAAAGAAATGCAAAGAAACTTGTGCAACTGACACTAACAGTTTAAAAAGTGAGGAACCAATAGTCGCTTGTTTTTCGACAGGAAATATTAATCAGGTCTTGCTACCAACGGCGTTAGTCAGGGCTCGGTCTGAAAACGGCGAAGGTTATAAAATTATTCGAACTTTGTTAGACCAAGGGTCACAGTCGTCTTTCGTAACAAAAGCAGCAGTGCAATATTTAGGGTTAAAAAAGATAACTGCTTACGGACAGATATCTGGTTTAGGTGGAGACCAGTTGTTAAACTCAAAATCTATGGTCCAAATAGAATTAAAGTCGTTAGTGGAACCAAATACGGTCGTAAATGTGAAAGCTTACGTATTAGACACAATTACCAGCCCCCTTCCCCTTAATAAGGTAGAAAATTTAGAGTGGGAAGAATTAAATAAATTAAAATTAGCTGATCCTACTTACAGTGAACCAAGTAACATAGACTTGCTACTGGGAGCAGAAGTATATTGTGATCTTCTTAGAGCAGGCTTCAAAAAGTGTCCTAGTGGTGGCCCAGTAGCACAAAATACAAGTCTAGGTTGGATTTTATCTGGGATAGTCTATCATAATAAAGTACCTAAATCTGTCCATAACAATTTGGGAGACAGGCAGGTAACTGAAGGTAAAAATAGGATTAGGAAAAGAACCAGAATAAAACCTTTAAATTTAAAATGAAAGAAGGGGCAGTTGATTCATCATCTCAGCCTATTAGTGGTAAATGTTGTTTATGTTATAATGTTGTTTAATTGTTGAAACATAAGTTAATTTTAAGAAATTTACATTGTAATGTGTCAGCCTTTGTATTGTAATATTCTCATGGTGGGCGGCACAGTAGGTTAAGGACAAAATAAAATATTTAATTTGTCCTTGGTGGGCGGTATGTTGGAACAATTATCGCAATTTCACTGTGAACAATCATGTTCAATAATTAAGTTGTTTACAACATACTCCGATAGATGGCGCTGCACCGAAAATGAATGTTTAATGGAAAAAGTTAGCCCGTGGTTTCGAGATTTTCAACCGATTAATGACTACCGGTCAGTTTCAGTATAGCGTTAACCTTGGCACAGTGGAACAGTTGAGTTTACTCCTTAGTACACACGGAGGTTCTTTGGATCTTCGTTCACCCTCTTTCGTTTCGTCTACGTTCATGCATCTCCTCATGTATTTCAAATTAAGAGTGCTACGCGCTCGACCCTTTTCAAAGTGACTATTAATTTGGACGTGATAGGTTTACCTTGGGTCACTTCTTCCGGCACTTCCACTCACATTTGCTCGATATATCCCTTTCATTAGTCGTTTACTATTCTTCTTCTCTACATACCAACATACTTACTTCTTTTAATCCTAGCCACATCAGTTTCTAATATCTCATTAGGTCAGCAAGGGTGACTCCACATATGCTCCGTGAATACCTAGTACGTGTATCCTGAAAATCCAATTTATCCAAGAATCATCATTTTATTGGGTATACTTTCTAAATTACCTTCAAAGTGCTGCCAAACATTATTAAAGGTCAATGCTATTCATTAAATCTTTGATATCATAAAATGTTTAGGTTTACTCAACTTGATTACTCGAAGTTTTCCTTGTACTCTGCTGCTTTTCCATTTTGTATTGTCGTAATGTAATGATAAATAATAATATATAAAGTTAGATGTGATAATGAAACGTCAAATTTTATAAATGATTACTATAAGAAGGAAGAAATGAAAAGCTGTCTTGTACATAAAAATCAACGTAGAGTTTTAATGAATAAATGGGTGTACTTAATTAAAATTAATCCTAATTAAAGATAATTTCTTTAGTCTTAGAATTGGAAATAGTCAGAGATGACTCAGAAAATGTGTCACTATGTAAATTATAGACATGACAGGGCGCGGGAAATAAGAACCAATAATTTGTTCGATTCTTAACGGTCTAACGATATAATAAATACTAGTATATCTAAATGTATTTATATATCAACCATTCTTCATCCAGAGGACTTAGTGTGAGCTAATTGACGTTAGCATAACTATTGATTTGACATGCCATCCTTTTTACATTACAAAACTAAGTCAAGGTGAACATGACAGTACGCTATTATGACAACGTCACGCTAACGTCAATCTGTTTATGCTCAGCCCTCTGTTTTAGTTTAGAATTTATATTCGGTACATCGTTTTACATTCTTAAAACCCTCTTATAATTTATTGGATTGAAAGAATAAATATTAATGTTATGTAATTGATATTATTCTTACCGATCAAATTTGAAGCAAATACCTGCAAAAAAAAGAATATCAAAATTAGTTTTTGTAAAAATAACACTTCAGGAAAACGGTAATAATTTAGAAAAGAATATCATTACGACCAATGAGTTAGTCAAGTAAGCTAGATCCTTGAACCGAATTTATTTATGTTAAATGTTGCTATTTAAATCAGGCTGTTGTTCTGTGTTCTGGTGAAATTTATGGAATACATAGCTGTTACCTGCGGCTGCGCAAGCGTTTATTTTGTAATTTGACATGGTTGGGTAGGTACTTAAAGCGCAATCTTACTCAATTCTCTAAATTTATAGCGCGATCTAATTTAACATTAAGGCCATCTCGTAAAAAAATATATACAATACCTGGGTACTTGCTTTTTGAGAAGCATTACCAGTTTATCTGTTTATTATACAACTATTGGTAAAATAGTTGTTTTAAACCTTTACCATCCGTTTGGTAGTTTTTGCGTGATTGAAACACAAAAAGACACACAATAATTCCATAAAAATATTGTTTCGGCTTCTATATCGATAAAGAAATGTACTCTAATGAAAATGTTCGAAAAATATTTAATGTACAGATTTGGCTCGGTTACAGTTTTATTATATGTATATATTTATGTTCAGTTTTGCCAGTACCGCTACTCCTGCAAATTCTGTGAGGATACCAAACAGTCTTTGTTTATGTAGGTATACTAATATAAGACTGATGATTATAGGTTTTTTGTGTGTGTTTCAACGTGCTCATATTGACAGTTTTTCTATTATTGTCTACACCAATATGTCTAGTAAAAGATAATGGTCCGATATGAAAATTGGACACTAGGCATGCCTTGTATTTCGTTATCATTTGTCCAAGGTTATGAAAACACTGATGAGACGTTAATAATTAATAGTGTATACGTCATTGTGATTAATATTGGAGCCTTTCAGTTGATTTATGATGACATGGCTGAAATTATTTTTAGTAAGACAGAGCAGATTATAAATGTTAATAATTATAATAATAAATCAGCCTACATTACCCCACTGCGGGGCAAAGGTCTCCTCTTACAAATCAAGGTGAGAAAGATCATTATCTTCCATGCGGACCCAGTGCTGATTGGTGGAGGCATGTTTATGTTGTTAAAACATATCAAGCCACCTATAAGGCTTCGAACCTGGCTTAACTGCTGCCATAATAAGTGGTAACTTGTACCAATGGCTTAGCGTGTCTTCCAAAGCACAGAGACGTTCAAATATGAAAATGCCACAATCGGTCATCCATCACAGACTGACCGAGCCGAGAGTTGCTAAACCTTGGTGATCGCTACGAGCACCGCAGTCGCACAGTGCTACGGGTGCTTTCATATATGATTCTTGAGCAAAAGTAACGAATAGTATAATACCCGCTTGCCAGAATCTGTGATTGAATAATAACCAGTTCATATTATTTATAGGAAGATTTGTATCTTGATTTTTGCTATAATTTTGTTCAGGTCTTATAAAGCAACACGATATTATGTGCTGTTACATCGTGTATATAAAAAGCAAGCAATGGGCTTATGATAAATTTTACACCTTTGGACATATTATTTTGTACTTTAAGGTCACAATGTTGTTTCATATTGAAGGGCATTTAGATCCGCTAAACGATGATTACTCATTTATGTTATACAAACTTTTATAATAGCTGTTTATCTAGAAATTTATCTATTTACCTCGCGAAATAAAAAGGTCATTTTAATAAAAACAAAACAGGACGTGCGTAATAGTAGGCTTACAGTTGTTACAACGAACCGCACCGGTCAGCAGTTAAACGAATTACCGGCCATTATACTGACTTAACTGCTTACTTTTTTATTGGTGGGGCAGTAAAATAGGTGTTTGTTATTTCAATAGAGATCAATGAAGATCGTATAGCTCCTTTAGTGTTGGGGATCAGCGTAATCAATACTGCTATGAAACGCCGATAGCAGTTTCCAAATTAATGCGCTCGGATTTTCAATTCATGTTTCCGAGACTATAAATTTGGAAATTGAAATTTTGAGGTTGTTGCAACGTATTTTTCTAGAGTTAGGTCTATTGTGAACTGTTATTTGTGATTAAATTGTATACATACCGTATTGCTATGCATACAATTTTATATTATATATGTACTTGTAGTAAATTGGATGATCAAACACCAATATAGCGTTCGGCTTTTAAGTTCCTTGCACATTATTATCTCTTTCAAAATCTTTTCTCAATCTCAGTTTCTTTGATTAATTTAAATTAATTTTGACCCTAGACTGATACTTACTATGCAAACAAGATAAGTTTAGACCGTTAATTGTGTTATAGACAAAAATTGTTGATTAATAAAACTTTATGCAAACGTGGCCTTAAACGAGCATTTTTGCTTAATCTACATTCAAACCTGTTCGGGTTCGGTTGCTTTATATCTTCCTCTTTTCTCTAAACAATACTCTTACCATTAACTTTAATAGCAATACAACTTAATTACGACCGCCTTTTGAATTTTTCAATAGCAATACCTTAATGATCAACATTGTCCTCATTCATTTGACTCAGATCTTCAGCAAAATTCACATTTAGACCTTGGTAAAATGATTTTAGAAATTTGCCTACCTTTTTTACATTGTTAAGAAGATACTCGACATATTTACTAATGCATAACGCTAATTTTGTTCAAAAATACAACTATGTAAAATAACAATAAAATCATCAACAAAAAGGGGATGTAAAAACGGGTCAGTATCTTTTTGCTAGTATCTGTATGTCTTGTTGGTTGATACAAATATGACGTCCTCACTCGAAACGACTAGGTTGACTAAATCACTATGTGTCTATATTTTAGTAGATCAGCAACATGCGATATCGTTAGATAGACAAAAATAATATTATTTACTAAGGGCCTAATGGTTTCGCGCCGCTGTCAGTTGGCACTATGCCTAGAATGCTGACAGCATTGCCACCCTGAATGGTAATGTATGTATATAAGTTGACCAGTATAGTTGCTAGTTCTAGTCGCCAGTACCACCACTACATCCTTCGAAATTTCTTGAAACATCTGGTGACCTCCCAGCCCCTACGAACCCAATGACTACCACAAACGCCTCAAATATGTACCCTGAGCCAAGGGAATCATATTTACGGCATTATTAGGTATTAAAATAATACTACTACAACCGACTTAGTAAAGGTCAACAGTCCTTTTCCCGTGAAATCCGTAATCCCCTAGCGTTCCGTCATTCTAATCCCCTGCCTGGAAAAACCCATCAATTCTGATTCCTTGGAAGAATTAATATAACATATATTATCCCTCGGCTTAGTACAATCGCGCGCAAAAATCTCGAAGTGACAGCGCTTGGATGTGTTGATGTAATTAACACATCTGTCCTTCATGAGGATACGTCCCGTTTCATTAATCACTGCCTGAAGCAGTACAGGACTTAATCAGCTGTTGTCAACGACTGTCTTCTCCTACTACTTGCAACTCGCTCGTTTGTCGCTGTGGAGAAATTTTATGCTCAGTTAATAAATCACCTAGATGTGTTGATTATGAATTATGTGCTGTAGAGTGGGGTTGTCTGGCTTCTGTTGGTTGCTTAATCACAAACTTGTGGAAATGGGTTGCAAATTACGCATAGAGCCTAGTGGGTAGGTTTATCTTAGACTAGTGCCTTTTGAAAATAGCGGAATTTTTAAGATCCTTTTTTTTGTTTTTGTGTGTTAGTATTGTTTTCTGTGATAGTTTGCGTGCTAAGCGTGGTGCTTGTATGAAGTTTTCATGTTGTATTTCACTCAGATTTATGGGCTGTGAATGCGTTGGATCGGAATGGACTGTACATGTGATGAACTATTTGACCGACAGTAACCAGCTAATTGAAAAAAAGGACTCAGTGAAGTAGTTAGCTTTCCGGACCACAAAGGCTACCGGTTAGAACTACAGGTTCTTTAAAGGTTAATCAAAATCAAAAGTTTTTTATTCATGTAGACCAAAAAGCACTTAGGAATAGTCAATAAGAGAAAATTATTGATTTCTTAAGACTCTACCACCCGTTCGGAAAGTCATTCCTGTGGAGAAGAAGAGCAAGAAACTCTACGGTTACTCTTTATAAAAATCTAAGTTTTACAATTCTTTTTGTATGCATTGCATTGCACTTATGAGGTATCGAAGAACAGTGCAAAACGAGCTAACTAGATGTGCTTAGGTATGGATTAAACATAAGTGTACTTAGATTCATGGTATCAGTCAGTGTCTACATAGTTCTCTCATCAACCAAATAGAGACTTTGTAAGTCGTATCAGTCAACGGCTTAATAGCGAAGAGCTATGATAAACACGTTGGGAAGCTCTCGCTAGGCAGTTGGGTAAGGCAGTAGTATTGGTCACAGCGCGCATTGTGAGGAGGTTCCTCTCTTTGGAGCCCTGACCACTGGTAGCTTTGGTCGTACACCTCGCTGTCAGTGGAGCACATTTGTTTTTTATACAATATATATATAAGAATATTTGTATGTTGTAATGCGGTCGAAATGCGATCTCTGCGGAAGATGTGCGGAGTCAAGCTGACCGACCGTATTCGTAACAGCGTAGTAAGAAAGCGAGTAGGTATGAAAGATAGTATCGGTGTAAAGATGAGAAAGGGTATGCTCCGTTGGTTCGGGCATATAGAAAGAATGCCAGAAGAAAGAATGACAAAACAGATATACAATGCGAAAGTGGAAGGATGTAGGTGCCGAAAAGACCTAGACTATCTTACCATGACCAAATAGACCGTGTCTTAGCTGAAGGGCAAGTCAAGAGTCTCCGTAACCGGCGAGTGTGTATGAGACGAACTATGAGAGTGGAGGAAGCCAGAAAGGTATGTAAGGAAAGAACCTGTTGGAACTCTGTACTCTCTGCCTACCCCGCGAGGGAGCTGGCGTGATGATATAGATAGATAGATAGATTGTATGTTGTACTTTTATATATATTTTATAAGAAACAGTGTTTAATAAATGCATATATAATAATAATATTATCGTTTCAGTTTATGGTACTGCCTCGTCGATATAGTGGCGTATAGTGCGGTTGATAATCATGAGGTCCTGAGTTGGGATACTAGGTTGAACAAAGTGATTTTAGGATTTTCCCATCGTGTTATTCTCGGTAACTGTTCGATGTCTGGAATTGCTTCCGGTATAGCAATAGGCTTGATCCCTATTCTATTAGGATAGAACAACATACGCAACATTTGAACGTAGAAAACCAATCTCGTTTTACCTCGGTCGGAGATGCTTTTATCTACATTATTATGATCGTAATGATACTAAAAATGAGCGAAATTAATTACTTCGTGATAGGTAAAATTAGAGACTTATTCTCTAATTTTACCTACAACTTTCGCATTGTACGAGTATATCCTTTGATTCATCATTTTTATCTCAAACATTTAGTCGTATACAAAAATATAGGTACCGCCAATATTTTATTATTTTATTTATAATACCGGGCATTCGGAATTTGGACCAGAACAAAACTGAAACAGTTTTCACGGGAATTGCTTTTATATCAGAATATTTTACTAAGGATTTTTCTGTCTAATATTTGTTAGGGGAAATATGTTTTCTGGGAATAGACAAACACAATGTTATGTTTTTATTTCCCGGTGGCTAAGGTGTACTCTGCACACCACATATTTTGCCAATGATGTCAAGTGCCAGTGTAATGTGGGGGTGACGAGCATTTTGACGATATACCGACGTGAGAAATTTTTATTGAAACGTTTTACATACTACACAACAACACTTTGTCCAAGAATAGTATTTGAATCCTGAACGTGAGAATTGGGAGAAAGAATGATAAAATAGAGATACACTGTGAAAGTTGAAGAACTAAGGAGGACCTAGACCATCTTACCATGACCAAATAGAGCATATCTTATCTGAAGATGTTGTAGACTCTTCGTTATCGATGAGTTTAAATGAGACGAATTATATGAGTGGAGAAAGCCAGATAGGACTTTAAGAAAGTAACTTATTGAAACTCCATTTTTGCCTACACCGCAAGGGATCTGGCGTGCTGATATAGATAGAATTGGATTGGATTCGATTGGATTTGAAGCCCATGACCTTATGATCGCCAGACGCACCATATGTCACTGTACTAAAAGGCAGTTCAGTATTGAATAAACACAATGTTACTACCGTTTTGTTCACACATTTGAAACTCGTCCATTGTTTGCAAAAAGAAACATTTGGCTTAATGGCAAAAGCATTACTATATCTATTTCAATGATTTCGCACTCTGCGTAACGTGATGCGATACACAAAGCAGGGAGAGAAGCTGTTGTCATTGGTGTCTCGCATATTTTACGTAAACCAATGTGTGATGTAAACGGTGTTTGACATTTCATCTCCGTATTTATTAAAAAACAAAAAATGTCCCATGACACGTGTCCCTTATGATTTCGGGTAAAGTCGAGTGTCATTAGGTAACGTCACATCATGTCTATTTAAAAAAATTTGAACGAATAGATTTCTATGTGTTTTTCGGAGATTTTTTAATGTCCTACTAATCGTCCGGTTGTCGCTTATGTTAACGACTCAACAATAATTCAACTTAGAGTATTTTATTGGGATGAGAGTGTTTGAATTGTTTACTTCTATATTCTCTAAACGAGATGAACCGTAGTCGCCCACATTTTGAAGGCCATGTTAGGTCTCTATGTAATGGGAGGTAGGCAAATTGTTTAACTATACTTGGCGAAATCCAGAATTCAACTGCGAATTTACTCTCAAACTGCGGATTTAAGCCCAGGATATTGAGGTCACCAGGGGCATCATGCGCTTTTTAACCAATAAAGCAGTCTATCATTAATAGCAGAATGCCTTCAAAAAAGTACTACTGGTATCTCTCTACCCGACTAGATGAGTAGAACACTGGTAGGATACATTATATTTCCAAACTGCAACATTTGGCACATCAATAAACTCATTCATCATAATTATCATCTCAGTCTATACTTGTTTACTGCTAAACATTGGCCTTCCCAATCGCTCTCCAGCGCAGTCGGTCCGATGCCACCTGCATCCAACAGTGGATCTAGAGTGGAGATCACGTATTGGCAAGCCCAGCGTGGGATGGCCGCCTACCAGATGCACCTACGATTTGTGAGGATCGCAGTAAGTCGTTGGAAACTTATTCACGGATAAATTTATTATGAAAATTATTTACAGATAAATTAGTCCATACTAAAATTTCAGATGGATTTCGAAAAATGGAACGATTTAACCATACCGAAATTTCATTTGGACAGCACAAAGCAATATACACCGGGCGTCAAGGGAACTTGCACATCATAAAGCTTAAACAAAGGTAACAATAGACTTACTGTCACACTCATCACAAAGGGTTCAGTTACAATGAAAAAAAATAAAACGATGACAACACGAAGTTTATCTTCAGTGAGAAAATTACTTGGGAAGGCACCTCCTTAACTCGGGGTTGTATTGTAACTTGGTTTCGTATACCACTGTCTGACGGCACAATGTAGAATTTTTAAATACATTGTCGAGTTTGTTTGGACGGGAAAAGTAATTATGTGACGAGAAAATGTAATGTATCATTAGCTTAAGGCAGTTTTCCGGCACTTCGTAAATTGTTCTTTTAATTAAGTTGTGTTTTTTTTTGTTTTGTTAGGAACGGTTTGGTAGTTGTGAATGTTAGCTATTTGGGGTATTGTGTTAAAACAAAGGCAGGTTATTTTTTTACTTATGCTCTTAGGGTAGAAAAAAGGATGTTCTTAAATAAAAATCTATGTAATTATACTCCAATGACCTGCCTTTTTGATTTAAATTCTTGTTTTAAATCAAGTATAACTCTCCTAGTAATAAGAAAATTACGATAAGGGAATAAGAGAATAAAGTTCCAACAGATTCATTCCTTACAGACCTCTCCGGCTTTCTCTACTCTCGTAGGTCGTCTCATACACGCTCGCCGGTCAAGAAGACTCTTGACTTGCCGTTTAAATAAGACACGGTCGATTTGGTTATGGTAATCTACTTCTTTTCCGCTACCTATATCCTTCCACTTTCGTATTATATATCTATAACGTAATATAATGATTTTAAAATGTTTATAAAATGAACAAAAAGGATCTCCTCAGAAAAGAGTAAACAAAAACGGACCTGAGGGTCCTCTTTTGTTTCTTAGGATTACATTGGGACCTAACATCGTTGATAGATTAAGAGAATATAGGCTACGTTTATAGAATATAGGCGTAAAAATGTTCAATTTTGTATTTTAATAACTAAAACCATAATTCTCAGAATCAATTAATAATAAATCTAAAAATACATCCTTGTCCATTACTGGCTTATCGTCGAACCATGAATTGTAAAGTTTCATGAAAATTAATGTAATTATTTACATCTAGGTAAAACGGTAAAACCAACGTCTAACGAAGATTAATCCGTTCTCTCTCTATCTATATCTAAATCATCACGCCAAATCCCTTACGGGGTAGGCAGAGAGTACAGAGTTCTAACAGGCTCTTTCCTTACATACCTCTCTGGCTTCCTCTACTCTCATAGTTCGTCTCATACACGCTCGCCGGTTACGAAGACTCCTGACTTGTCCTTCAGATAAGACCCGGTCTATTTGGTCATGGTAAGATAGTCTAGGTCTTCCCCGGTACCTACATCCTTCCACTTTCGCATTGTATATCAGTTTTGTCTTTATTTCTTCGGACATTCTTTCTATATGCTCGAACCAACGGAGCATACCCTTTCTCATCTTTACACTGATACTCTCTTTCATACCTATTTGCTTTCTTACTACGCTGTTGCGAATACGGTCGGTCAGCTTCACTCCGCACATCTTCCGCAGATCTCGTATTTCCACCGCATTTATCCTAATTTCATTTTCCTTACATACCCAGCTCTCGCTGTCATATAACAGCGTTGGGACAAGCACTCCATTATGTATGGCCAGCTGCGCCTTTCGGCTTAAGTGCGGGCTTCCAAATAGCTTTCCCATCGCGCCATTCACTCTGTTCCCAGCACTCACTCTTCTCTTTATGTCAGCGGTGTATTTTCCATCCTTACTGAATGCGCATCCAAGATATACAAAGTCATTCACTTGCTCCAGCACATCGTTCCCAACCACAATCCTTGCTTTCGTTCTGGTTTCTTCCCGTTAAAAAACCATAATTAATCTGTTTCTGTTCCAAATTGATTTTTTAATTAGATACTATCTTTTCATCGTGGTTTTTCTGTAATTTTCGTATTCAGCTGAAGAGTATTCTTAAAACAAACCAGGGAGGTCCGCAACTCTGTACTCTCTGCCTACCCTGCAAGGGATATAGCATGATGATATCATTATACAAATAGATAAATTCCCAGCCTACTGGAAAGACTTACGTGCGAATTTTCAACATCAGCTGAAAGACATCTACTATGGGACCTTAGAATATATATAACCCAGAAGCCGCGGGCGCACATCGAATTGAGGCAACAATTACTACCTCCGATGCTAGTAGTCATACGTTCACGCGAGTAGTCACTCGGTGACCGTTGTGCGAAATAACTTGCTCTGCGCCTGTGATAAATCGAATTATGCCGTCTTGTGTCGTTCCTGCCTGTGAAAATACTGTTGAGCTCAAAACAAAAACATAAGGGGATCACATTTCATACCTGACTAGCGTATTTAGGTGCCATATTATTTAAATATTGAATTAATTCTTCCGTCTGTAATTGTCATAGTAAAAGGTGCGTCAATTTTGTTAGTGTTGCTAGTATAACAGTTTTGTTTTGACGTTTTTTAGTTTTAGTATTAAATGTAATTAATTTAGTCCACTTCTTCATCATGGTTTTAATATTTAGTTAAGATGATGAAATTATATTTTACCTACATCAAATTACTGCAAACCTTAACAGTTCAAGTATATCTATTAAGTTTAATGTACATTTAAATGCATGTTACCGCAACAATAATTTTATTATAATCTACTCTGACATCAATATTTACCCCAATAAATGATAATCTTTCCGGGCTGCCAATATTACGCAGGTGGAAAGTGCGGTGAGTGCGAGACGTTTGTTAATTTTTGGCTTCACCGCGCGGCGTGTAATTACGACTGGACGTGGTTTCTGGTTTATATTTATTCTAAGTACGGGACATAGGCTTGCCCCAAAAATCGCCATCACGACCGACTTTGTATTGTAAGCATCAACTTTTACTTGTGACGTTCCCTTAGTCATCAAAAATCAGTCGTCAAAAACGTCTACTTTGGCATGGTAGACAGGCTCCGGTATCACCAAACGGAACGCACCTGTCCCCCGCTCTTATGCCTCGCTCAATTTGGTTGAAACAGATCATTGATCCTCCAAAACCTCGCTGTGCTTACAGCAATCTTAAACCAGTCACGCCACCGCGGCCCTCAGGATCACTAGTCAGTCGACTGGACAATAAGACCTTACAATGTGATTATGTGAGATGCGTTTTTTATTTATTTAATACCTTTCTATAACTTTCAATGTCAACAAACTTTCATGTCTTGCGTAATTATGCAAGACATGAAAGTAGTTTTTTCTAAATTGGGAACTGAATCGATTCCAACCATTTTTTAAACATGTTAATTTTTTTACAAATAAATACTATACTCATTCCAATCGTTTTTCAGTCTGCTATTTTAAATATGTTTAATCATAATTAAAAACAATACAGCAATTTGAATTGCATTTCTTAATATCATTCCTTAATCAGGGTTTGTAGTAAATTTGGGTTGTTCTTAAGAAAATAGTAATTATTTCTTAAAAATAAGAACTTTGGTTTTTGAATTGAATTTGTGAACCAAAAAACTAATTGGGATGTCTGAAGTCTTGCGTTATTATGATACACGTTGTGTTACGATATTGCCCCACAAAATTAAGTCAATTATACATACATCTCTAGCAAATTCTCAACACTGAGTTACTAACCTCTAAATTCATAATAAAATTATTAAAAGCCTCATAATAGGCCAATCACCACGAATTTTATAGTCTGGTGAGTTTCAGTTAATTGTATTGTATTGTGTCCTAGAATATTTTGGATCGCTTAGAGTTAATTAATCTTTCCAGTACAATGATTCTATGGAAAACTCGCCTTGGAGAACGATGATGAACTATGATTAAGATGGAATTTTAGCCGTTTAATCAAATTGTGCGATGGATAGGAAATTACTTTTATTTTTGCGAATAAGACACAACGTGAAACTTAAATTTCCTCAAATAAAAATACGGTCACGTCTATTTTCTCCATAATACATAATAGACGGAGTAATTTAAAATTATACACTATTTGAAACCGGCAGTGTTTTAGTCCATATTTTTACTAATACTCATTTATAATTGAGTCAGAAAAGGAAGGAAGGAAAAGAATATGTATGATTTCCTTGGCCCGACCGCATGGACTAGTCAGTTCACACGTGGGTCAACAAAGCAAGATTTTTATTAAATTTATAAATATTTTTTAACGTCTCGTTTTTTTATGCATTTGCTCAAGACACCGTGAGCTCATTCTGCGTAGATCGGACCAACAAAAATAATTAAGAATTTTGAGGGTACCCCGGAACAACTATGCCTTTTGGACGTTTAACACCTCAGTCCTTCCCGTGACCATGGGTGCTGCAAAGCACTCAAAACGTCGGGAACTTAAAAATCAAAAATATACCGCGATAAAATCCGAAAAATAGGAGGGGAAAGAGTAAGGCATGATTGCTTAAGAATTTTTACAGGGATATTGTCATGTCCGGTGGCGCAATTAGAGCGTAGACTATTTATTAGTGCACAAACTTGAGATTCATCGACTGGCATAATTACAAATGAGTTAGATAAGGGTGGCTGGGTTGTAATTAGCGGGAAACTGGGTTGCTTAATTGTGGAGGCCGATTTTTACCTACATTGACAAAGTAGCTATTAATTTGATTGATAGATGTTTTAGCATCAGCGAAGTCTGGGATGAGTTCATTCGGTGATTGCGGCTAAAAATTGGAATTATTGATAGCTTTAACTGCTTTCCACGTAGCTTTAGTATTATTTTTAGCTTTCAGCAACTTGCTTTTGTCGTATGCCCGTTTTAGCTTAGTCATTAAATTATTAAGAAAGTTGCGATATCGCGTATATGTTATTTTTAATATTTGGTTCTCAGGTGAGCGTTTTGATTTTTGATGTAGCTTGTCACGGTTGTGGATGCAACGAACAAGCCCCGTTGTCATCCACGGTTTGAGAACTCTTGTTCTGTTTGAAACTCTTAACGTTTGGCTATGCTTAGTGATACTTTGCTGAATTAAGGCTACAAGTGAGTTAGCAGCTCGGTTGGGGTCCGGCTCATTTAATATGGTGCTGAAATCAGTACTATCTACTTCGTTTTTAATGGCTAAGTAAATATAATGAATAATATTAGTATTAGGTGTTTTGATGGTTCTTTTATTAATTTTTAAGCATAGGATAATAGGAAGGTGGTCTGTTATGTAGGTTTCAAGTATGATTATGTAAGTGCAAGCTTTAGTTTTTAATAAAACATGGTCTAGGCAATTACCGGATCTAGTTGGAAGCAAATGAGCCGGTAATAATCCTAGAGAGGCAGTAAGGGTGAGATAGGTATCTGAGTGGTTGTCGTGGTTATTAGGTTTAATATCAATATTTATGTCTCCGACTAGTATTATATTTATGAAGGTTTTTAGTGATCGTACTAAGCTATCTAAACTATTGTAAAAATTTTCGAGATCTGCAATTGCTGGTGAACGGTAAATACAGATGACAGCCGTATTGCCGTTATAGCACACCAAGCAATTTGCATCCCGAATGGGAGGTTTCTCAACAATGCATTGCATTGAACTTTTTATGTAAATTACGACACCTTCATTTTGTGTAAGGTTATTTTGAGTCGCATGACTCGAGTAGCCCTGAAGAATAGGAAGCGATCCTGTTACTTTTAGCCAGCACTCAGTAAAAACAATTATATCAAAATCAATTTTATACGTAGTTAGCATTGCGATAAATTGATAGAAATTTCTATTAATGCGTCTGATATTGATGTGAATGATTTTTAGATGTAAAAAGGGTCTTTAATATATTCAGAGCATCGTTCAGGAGGGCATCGGTAAGTGCTAGCTATAGTGATACGGTCAATGTCATTATTTACATCATTAATATGGGCCATTAGTTACAGTTTGTTTATTTAGCATCGGTTGATCAAGGAATATGGTGGTGTCGTCATCACTGACGAAAATCGCATTTTTTTTTACCTGGATAATTAGAGTAGTGAGACAGGGTATGGGAACCAAAACAAATTGGGTAGAACATATCGAGGATGGGTTGCAGATTATATGTCGTGTAATATATAAAATTATGGGGAGAATTAATATTGAATGTATTTAATGTGGCTGTTACGTTAGAGAAAATCGTACTATAAAATAATAATGTTGCAGTAATTTTCATACTATAATTTATTTTTTTATTTATTTTTTTTATTTATTAAAAATACAGTAGTGGAACATAGTCAATCCTTGCCAATAAATATCTTCAGACAGCGTTCGGATTTTATCTGGGTCGGCTTGTCTGCCGGATTTTTACGCATGAAGGTCTTTCCATTCACACACCAGCATGATAGCCCGTGGGTCTTAGCAAATAGACGAGATTCGTAAAAGAGCTTTCTCATGGTGGGTGTCAGGTGTTCGTCGGCGTATATAGGTTTCTTTTCACCAGGTAATCCGATTGTATGAGTGTTCAATTTATCGCTAGTAGCGCGCTCTTTATTAAATCGACGTACATTAAAGAGGAAGTCATGTTTACGGTCTCCCGTAGAGGTTAGAGGTGAACTCTGCGACAATTGAACGAGGAGCTCCTAATTTTCCAGGGAGGCGGTAAATATCGCGCAAATAAGATTCATGTATTTCCAAATCAACAGCCTTCCCAACTTTTGACACTATGGACAGAAGATCTTCCCGTTTTTCATTGTCAGCAGTTGGGACGTTGCGCAATTCAACAGTTGCGGAGCGGGAATGTAGCTGTATATCCTGGATTTGCTTTTCTATACGAACAACTGATACGTCGTACTCCATCTTTCGGTTCTCAAGGATATATAATTTACTTTTCATTTCCTCATAATCTTTGTTGAAAAAAGCCATGCCCCTATCCAATTCAAGGTTGGTTTTTCGAATTTCCTCATATTGGTTTTTAAGTTCGGCGACATCCTTGACCAAGGTTGATAGCAAAACATCTTGGTCAGCCTTCCATGATGTTAGCATTTTGTCTTGATCTGCCTTCCAAGAGTAAAGAAGCTGAAGTACTTAATCCTTTAGATCTAGGCAAGCGCAGGTAGAGGATTGTGAGACGACTAATTTATTAGGTGAATCGGCTGGTCGTTGTCGCTTGCTGCGACCAGTATTTTTGGTAGAAGGGCCTGGCATAGGTATTGAGTGAGATTGAGCCTGTTTCGACGTCTTATAGGGAGAATTAGGCGGGGTCCGTTGCATATTAGGAATATTTTTAGGTAGTTATCACTTCCTTGAAAAAACCCGGTACAGTGAAGAGACTGCAGTGTTCAAATAGTTAATATACTCCGTAAGATATTATTATATTACGCTCGTAGTACTTGCAATTAACTCGTACCTAATTCAACCTACTAAACACGTCCGCACTGAGCCGATGCGCACGGAGGACGATGTATGCTTGTAATTCGTTAGTTGTCCCGCACAACTGGAACGCGCTCTTCAGAATCTTTTCCACAAGTGTACAAGTAGAACGCGCCCCACAGAGTAACTTTAGTCTATGTTACCCAATTTCTATATTTAGTCTCTGCCCAATATTAAAGCAATGGCAACACTGCGAGGTTCTTGACTTGTCACTTTTAATATTTTGACCAATCAGCTGATTGAATAATATTGTGCGGAAGTTGTCTTAATTAAAAATAGGAATCTTTATTTATATTTGGTTATATAGCCAAAAGATTTTTGAAGATAACTGCCAAAAAAAATTTCTCACCTCGAGTGTAATCTTCCCAAATTTCAGCGTCAGGATAGTGTGTGATGGATTTTCTTCACAATTGAGGTTATGTCACAAGAAGATTGATATATTTGTGGTGACAATCAACTCAAAACCTACACAAACCAATAAACTTTGGGGAGCTCAAACTTTCAATGTGTACTTGTCAACAGTGGAAGCGGAAGATAAATATGTATTGTTGTTGGAAATATTGGTCAAGATGGAATAGAGTTGCGTTTGTAGAGCAGACATGCTCGAGAGGGAGAGCACCTGGGCGGCAACTGTCGCCTTTTGTGAGGCCGTTTTGACGGAAAAAGAGAAAGATAAGCGGGAGTGGGCGGAGAACTCATCTAATTCTGCTCGAAGAAGACGCGTCGTGCGAAGGCGTAGGGCATACGCCGCAAACGACCTCCGCTCTCCATGAACATAGGCCTGCGGGCGCCAGGCAAGGGCAAGCGGTCGCCTAAACAGTGACAGGCCCGTGAAGGTAGCGCGCTGCGTCCTGCGTGTCCTCACAAAGAAGAGCACAGGACGTACGAGGTCTGTGCAAAACAGACCAGGCCCGCCCGCGCCGCTGATGTTATGCCACTGGCGATTCCCGCTGCCGGGCACTCTGGCAAGAGACTGATGTCGGGGGGTTTTAGTGGATCCAAGCTCCACATAAATGCCACATCACCAAAGCCCGCGTTGTTGCATGCGCTTGGCAAATGGTTGCGTTTGCAGCACTATTCATTCTTATCCGACTTAAAAAGGAGGAGGTTCTATGTTCGTCTGTGGGTAAGCTTTTTTTATATGTTCACCGATATTTCCCTCAATTCTGGACCGATTTTGATGATTCTTTTTACATTGGGTTCAGTAGGTGTAGCTCCAAAGTAGTCCCGTTTTAATTTCATCGGTATCGGATTACCTGATGTACATTGAACTTTGAAAATACACCAGGGAACTCCTTATAATATTATAATATTAGCCCTGTTAGGAAACTGTCCCACTGTTGGGCACGGGCCTCCTCTCAAACTGAGAGGGTTTAGGCTATAGTCCACCACGCTGGCCTAATGCGAGTTGGTGAACTTCACACACCTTCGAGAAACTCTTAGGCATGCAGGTTTCCTGACGATGTTTTCCTTCACCGTTAAAGCAAGTGATAATTAATTTTTAATACGCACATGCTTTCGAAAAGACAGAGGTGCGTGCCTGGGTTTGAACCCGAGACCTTTGACTTTGCAGTCCAACGGTCTAACCACTAGGCTATTACTGCTTCCTTCCACTGGGAACTCCTTAGCGACAAATAATACGAACTTATAAATTGTGTTATTATAAGTATTGTGTTAATCCTATACATATCGTACTATAGAACTAATCAGAATATTAACCGACTCCAAAAAAGGAAGTTTACGATTCCTCTGTGTTTTTAAAACGTCTTTTTTATGACCTGATTTTGATAATTTTGATTTGCTTCCTTACTGGGCTGGATGCTTCCTTACTGGGCTGGAAGCGAAAGAAAAACTTAGAATGCCCCAGTAGCCTTACTTTTGCTAGGCTGGTGGTAAGAGTCCACCAAAGGTAGTAACGTCATTCGATCAACGACCAGAAAAGGAAAATTTGAAACAAACCCTATACCAACCCGTCTGGCCAGCGTGGTATAGTAGGCCGAAACCTCCTAACATGGTAAGGCACCTAAAACAAAGGCCCCCAGTTCCCGGTAGTCCCGCTGTCCGCTGCCACGGTAGCGGTCGCGGTAACAGCGGGGCAGGGGGTGCGAAGAATCTCCGGGCTACGACACAAGGCTACCAAAAACACCTGACCCTGGCTACGTACAATGGACGCTCTCTACGGCTGGACCAACACCTCACTGAACTCGAGGTAGAACTAGGTCGCATAAACTGGCACATATTGGGGTTATCCGAAGTCCGAAGACAGGGCGAGGACACGATAACCCTTGAGTCAGGCCACCTGTTCTACTTTCGTGAAGGTGATCGGCCCTCTCAGGGCGGTGTCGGTTTCCTGGTCAACAAAGCTCTCACTAACAACGTTGTAGAAGTCAGCAGTGTGTCGACACGGGTAGCGTACCTCATAATTAAAATCACCAACAGGTGCACCCTGAAGGTGGTACAGGTATATGCGCCGACCTCGACATACTGCGACGACATAGTCGAAGCCATGTATGAAGACATAGCCAAGGCATTACATGGCACCACCAAGGCTCACTACAACGTTGTTATGGGGGACTTCAATGCCAAAGTGGGAGTACAAGAACGCGGCGAAACAATAATCGGACCCCACGGCGTGGGGCGCCGAAACCACAGGGGGCAGATGCTGGTCAACTTTCTGGAGTCGCAGGGGCTCTTCTTGATGAATTCGTTCTTTAAGAAGAAGCCTCATAGAAAGTGGACATGGCGAAGCCCCGACACTGTGACGAGGAACGAGATAGACTTCATCATGACTGACAGGAAGTCTATATTTAGAGACGTCTCCGTGATCAACAGGTTTAATACCGGCAGCGATCACCGACTTGTCCGAGGCGCTCTAAATATAAACTTCAGGGCCGAAAGGCGTCGCATGATGAGGGCTACTCTGAGACCTACTGCGCCTCAAATAGCTTTAGGGTTCGAAAAGTTCCAACTGGAGCTTCAAAATCGTTTCGACCTGCTGGAAACCGAAGGCAATGTTGACGAAAAAACCGACACAGTGGTCAAAACGCTACAGGAGGTGTCTCGAAGGGTGTTTCCCGGCAAAAGCGGTAACAGAGAGTCTAAACTCTCGCTCGAGACTCTCGAACTTATGAGGCAGAGACGAGAAATGTCATCCACGCAGGCGTCTTCGCCGGATGGGAGGAACCTTAACCGGAAGATCCGGAAGCTGGTGCGACGTGACCTCCGATGTTCCAACACCCGCGCCATCGCGGCTGCGATTGAACAGAACAGAGGCACCAAAGTCTTCGCTCGCCAGCTAGGTAAATCCCATCTGACGAAACTTAATACTGCAGATGGCAAAACCGTGACCTCCAAGTTCGAGATACTCGAGGAGATTGAGAGTTTCTACAAAGACCTGTACGCATCACGGATGACTAATCCCACGAGACCCAGCGCTGACGACCACAGAGCCCCACTCGCACGCCACAACACGGAAGACATCCCTGATGTCAACCAGGACGAGGTCAGAGTGGCTCTCGAGCAGCTCAAAAACAACAAGTCGCCAGGCGATGACGGAATCACCACTGAGCTCCTAAAAGCAGGCGGGACTCCAATACTGAAAAAGTTAGCGAGCCTCTTTAATTCCGTCATCCACCAGGGCTTAACACCTCAAGCGTGGAGCGGGAGTGCGGTGGTTCTGTTCTTCAAAAAAGGTGACAAAACCTTGCTGAAGAACTACAGACCCATCTCACTCCTGAGCCACGTCTACAAGTTGTTCTCGAGAGTACTCACAAACCGCCTCGCCAGAAGACTTGACGAGTTCCAGCCACCGGAACAAGCTGGGTTTCGAAAAGGCTACAGCACCATGGACCACATCCATACTGTTCGGCAGATTGTACAGAAGACCGAAGAGTACAATCAGCCGCTGTGTATGGCTTTCGTGGACTACGAGAAAGCCTTCGACTCCATCGAAACCTGGGCGGTTCTGGATGCTCTGCAGCGATGTGGCATCGATTGGCGCTATATCGAGGTGCTGAGATGTCTATATAATACCGCCACAATGACCGTCCAGCTCCAAGACCAAAAGACCAACCCGATCGAGCTGCGTCGAGGTGTAAGACAGGGGGATGTAATATCCCCCAAGCTCTTCACCAATGCACTCGAAGACGTCTTCAAGACGCTGGACTGGACTGGGCGGGGCATTAACATCAACGGCGAATACATCTCACATCTTCGGTTTGCCGATGATATCGTCATCGTGGCAGAGTCACTGGAACAGCTACGCGAAATGCTGCATAGCCTAAATGGAGCCTCTCGAGGTGTCGGTCTCGGCATGAACTTGGATAAAACCAAGATCATGTTTAATGACCATGTCACGCCGGGACCGATCTACGTCGATGGTTCGATGCTCGAAGTTGTTCGGGAGTATGTCTACCTTGGACAAGTTGTCCAATTTGGTAGAAACAACTTCGAGAAAGAAATCAACCGCAGGATCCAATTGGGTTGGGCAGCATTTGGCAAGCTACGTCACGTTTTCTCTTCGCCTATTCCGCAATGCCTGAAGACTAAAGTGTACAACCAATGCGTCCTACCTGTTATGACCTACGGGGCCGAGACGTGGACACTCACAGTGGGACTGGTCCACAAATTTAAAGTCGCACAGCGGGCTATGGAGCGAGCTATGCTCGGCGTCTCTTTGAAGGATAAAATTCGTAACGAGGTAATCCGACAAAGAACCAAAGTTACCGACATAGCTCGCAAACTCAGTAAGCTAAAGTGGCAATGGGCTGGTCACATCTGCAGAAGGACCGACGACCGATGGAGCAAACGTGTCCTAGAGTGGAGACCGCGACTTGGTAAGCGTAAGGTAGGACGGCCCCCAGCTAGATGGACCGACGACCTCAAAAAGGTCGCTGGGACAGACTGGATGCGGAAGGCGGAGGACCGTGTGCAATGGCGCGTGTTAGGAGAGGCCTATGTCCAGCAGTGGACTGCGATAGGCTGATTGATTGATTGATTGATTTGATAATTTGTTTTTTTTTTGCGTTGGGTTTAGTATAACTTCGAAGTGCTCCCATGATAATGAAATCGGTATTGAACCTTGGACTTCGAAGATACATCAGGGGACTCATTCATAGCAAACAGCACGAATGTATAGATTCCGTTTCTATGGGTATCAATCCTGTAGGTACCTTACTGTAGAACTAAGCAGAATAATATAATATTGGTATATAAATATTTATAATTAATTTACCGATAACTTAAAATTGTGAAACAATTGACTCTTTAAACAAGAAAAACCGACTTCAAGAAACAAAAAATAAATATTTGAAGTCGGTTTTCCTTTTTTTAATAAGTAATTTATATTATAAAAAAAAAACACAGTCAATATATTCCTAGTCTATACTACTCAAGCGGAGGTGGCAGAGGCCATGAGTGTTTTGTGTACACGCTACATACCGCCGTTGATATCGGTTCTCAATGTAGTAGGTGGTGAGACTTTAGTCATTATAACAGGCGAAAGTCTAGACCTCCAGACTGTAACTGGGAATATTTTCTATAGAAATTATATTTTCTATAGCACAGTTTGTCCGAGCACCGAGCAAATGTTTGTTTCGTTCCGGGTGTTTGTGTAAGTATTTTTTTTGTAAACGCCTCCACGGTACAGGAATCCTTCCCAGTGAAGGGCTATATTTTTCTAAAAACATGTTAACCTTTAAAAAATGATCCTCTTATAGAAAAAAAAAACTTCCATCATCTTAGACCCTTTAATAATAATCTCTCCTTTGTTTTCCAAACGAAAGTGGAAATAAACTATTTCGAGAAAAAAACCCTTTAATGCCAATCGTTACCATCTACGACGGACTATTAAGATCTTGAAAACTCTAGGAATTGTCCGTTACTCTTTCTTATCAGGTCTTCGCAGTACTTAAAGACACTTCACGAGGAAATTAATGTGCGTCATTCAAACCTACCCACTGAACGAACACATTTCATAGGACTTAGCACCAACAGATTGACGTTGGCGTAACGTTATCGACTTGACAGGCCATCTTTTAACACTGCAAATTTACTGAATATGGATAAACGTAACAGTATCCTTTCTCGACCGCACTAGGCTATCGTTAATCTATTTATGCTAAGCCTTCAGAGGCTTAAGCACCAAAAAATTTATGTTATTTATTGTAAGGCTGTCGAACGATCGCGCTGCCACGTTCATCTTTATTTATTAAATTTGGAGAGTGAAAAAGTTGTCATATCATGTTGATAGCGTGAAACAAACATCAATCTGTTTATACTAAGCCCTAAGTTATATTAAAGAGCTTAGTGAAAATCATCTGACACAACAGTAAGCTGTCACTTTTATATTTATTTCTTAAATGTGCTATTTGTCTCCGTAACCGGCGAGCGTGTATGAGACAAACTATGAGGGTGGAAGAAGTCAGAGAGGTCTGTAAGGAAAGAACCTGTTGGAACTCTGTACTCTGTGCCTACCCCGGGAGGGAGCTGGCGTGATGATGTATTGTGTAAAAAAGATGTCATATCGAGTCAATAGCTTGATGCTTACATCAATCTGTCCATGCTAACCCCTTTGAGAACTTAGCACCAATCATCTGACATAATAGAAACGTTGTCGAACGATCGTGATGTTCTATCTATCTATCTATAACCTCACGCCAGATCCCTTGCGGGGTAGGCAGAGAGTACAGAGTTCCAACAGGTTTTTTCCTTACATACCTCTCTGGCTTCCTCGACTCTCATAGTTCGTCTCATACACGCTCGCCGGTTACGAAGACTCTTGAGTTTTCCATCAGACATCGTGATGTTCATCTTTATTTATTATATATTTTGTGTTAAAAGGATGGCATATCAACTTGAAAGCATTACACTAACGCCAGTCGTCAGTCATATTCATGTTATGTCCTCAGAGATCTCTTAGCTAGGGCTTTTTTGCCGTAATGGCAACAATAGGACAATTTTTATAATTTACTGTAATATTCTATTATTACTTGACATTGGCGAAATACATTGTTTAAGTATGGGGTCATTCATTAAAATAAGAAGCAGAAGAGCTTAGCTAGTTTTTTAAACATCATGTTTACTTAATGCAGGCGAACGTGACAGGACACATACTCGATAGCGTTACGCTAACGTCAAACTATTCGTCTTAAGCCCTAAGATTTTATTATATTGTCTCCTCTTATAAGCCCAAAAGACATGACCCACGATGACGTCATTACAGCATTATTTACATAATCACCATCTCTTTTCAACCCCTTACCATTAAATCCAAAAACGAACCTTAATGGTATATACACAAAGTTGATTTTCCATCGGTGGATTGTTTCAGAAGATATATTTCAAACAGTAACGGTCTTCGTACTGAACGTTCTATATTACGATACTTTACATTTAAAATTAATTGTAATGACACTATTTTGAGAAGACCATTTTGGTCGAATCTTTAGTTGGAGTACAGCAAAATTGTTGTGATAAATGAGATTTTGTAATTAAGGTTTGTTTGTGAAATGAAATTTATTATTATAAGGTTATTATCTTATTGAAATTGTAATATATTTCGGTGTATACTGTTTACTAAGCCTGTCAAGTACCTACCTTAAATTGCATTAAGTAAATTCACCGCTTCTTTGGTCTAGTTCTGAATAATTCGCATAGGGATCACAAGGTCCCGGGCTTGAAGTGTTGTCGTTAGGTGGGAAAACCCCAGTATCAGTTCGGAGTTTGGCATTGTATCCGGGCTATAGACTCGTTTCTATTGCATTGGAACCTAACACTGTTCGTTAAAGTAGAATGCAGTAGTAGTACAGTACGCCACTGCCACTCCCGCTCGAGAAATATAGACGTGACTTCGTTTATTTTCATATATGTGTCGATTGCCCACAAATACAAAATTTTCTCTGAGTCGCCCTTAAGTAAGTTGCCTCTTTGCCCTTTTAGCTGGAACGTAGTTGTCATACGCTCGTCCTGTTGCCTGGTGAAGATGTAAATACTCCCTCAGCTAACAGGGTGGAACGTTCAAACACGCAAACGCGTACGCATGCACGCGCGCGCGCTCACATACAAAATATAAACTCCTTGAAATTAAGTTCAGTTCAAGAGAGCTGAGCCCGGCCACAATCGGAGCGATCAGACTAGCCTCTCACTTAACGGAACAAATATGAACCATTGACACGAAAAGAAAAAGAAGAAGTATGTTGTTTTTAGTCTTGCTACGCCACTTTATCATCTATCTACGACATAATGAAATAAATGTCTACTTTTTCTGAGAAAACAATATAAATACAGAAACAAAAAATAACAATAAATTAAGTAAGAGCAAGTAACGAAAGCTTAATTCGGTCTAAAACAAGATAACATTTATAAGGGATAAGTTATTTTCGCTGTTATCTACAAGAACTTATACAGAAGTCAATCGAGATAGAACTTGACTTTGTGAGTATTTGTCAGATGATTACGAAATTTCGTGTATTATGAAACTAGAGGATTCTTTTTCAAACCGTTAAATATTATTCGCTAATAAGATTCTTCATATAGACAACCCCCAAATAACATTTAGTCTGATCTAGGATTCGAATCCACGATCTCAATTGTTCAGAGAATAAAACAACCTGGAATAGAATTTAAGAACCTGTCGGAAATGCTTCGCTGATCTGGTCGGTATCATACGGCTAGCAATTTTGAGGTCCTAGATTTATTTCCTATGGTGTATGAAGTGTTGTCGGTTTGTTGTTTGAAGTTGGATATCATGTCTAGTATAATAGCAATGAAATGAGGAGATCCGCAGGAGAACCAAAATCACCGATTTAGTTTCTCAGAGTTGCCGAACTTAAGTGGCAAATGGCGGAGCGTATTGCTCGTAGAATTGACGGCCGTTGCGGCAGAAAGGATAAGGATGAAGCAATAAGCTGGCTACCTATTACATTGGTACCTAATTCCTTTGGTTAAATTTAAGTGTACTCAATACACTTCTGCCACCTCTGCTTGAGAGATATACTTGTGCCGGTAGATATAAGAAATTAGATCACAAAATAGATCGTGTCTTATCTAAAAGGCAAGTCAAGAGACTTCGTAACCTTCGAGAGTATATGAAACGAACTATGAGAGTGGAGGAAGACAGAGAGATCTGTAAGTAAAAAACCTGTTGGAATTCTGTACTCTTTACTTGCGCTATAGATACATGAAAAAATCGAATACCCAGTTTGACCCAAAAAGAAATATTTTAAATTGCCCCAACCTTCATTCTTGTGCAGGCGTCTATGAATACAAAATATTAGCACCGACTCCATACCAGTAAGTTTGCTTGGCGATAAGAAAATAGGGTTCACAAGGCGTTGGTCTCAACAAAAAGGTTAGGTCCAAACATTAATCTAGTTTTTGTATCGGCCGACGTTTATCCTTCCAAATGTGCGCGTTTAGTCGTAATAAATAGGCTAAATTGCTATATATGTTTCGATTTACCTACATTTATCTGACTGTAGATATAACTTGGAGGTAAAACAATAAATCACCCAATACTCTTGAAGGCTAATTGTCTGTGAAGGTCTAGTTAATATTGCCATCTGCTCCTGGGACTGTCGTGATGTTGTCTTTCTTTTAGGACAAAGCCATTTTTCCATCACTGCAACTTACAAGAGTTCATCCACAATGGTATTTTTAGATTACACCAAGCCTTATTGAGCCTTTGAGTATGCTGAGAAGCGCTTTAATGGACTCAGAACCCGCAACAAATTTAATTAGAAAGGAAAGAAAACAGGAGGTAAATAGTAGTCCACTGTTGCCATTTATTAGACTGTAGATATTTAGAGGTAAAAAAAATCAACGTATACTATTGATGGCTAATCATTGCTAAATGTGTCCAGTTCGTCTCGCTATTTGATCCTAAGCCTGCCGCGATGTCATTTAAAAGACTGTCATCATAGCATCATAATCAACCTATAAAAGCCACCTGCTAGCATTTATCCAACTGTTGATGTTTATAACCACATGCTGTGGGAGCTTATCAAGCTGCACGAAGGGTTTCCAACTTGGCTTAACCACTACAATTTTTTAATGTAAACCCTCTAAAAATTTAAATACCTGTATTGTAGGTGCGTTTACAATTTAATTGCTAAATATAGACATTCAGACCGAAACAAATATGACATAGATTTGTTTGATGTAAAGATTAAACCTACTCGGTTTACTCGGTCCAGTGAGTGGGGTGACCTACCCTTAAACTACTAGACAAAACCATTGATATTAAGTGGTAAATGGGAACAATATAACGGCTTTATAACCTCAAACTAGAAAAATATCATCATCGGCAAACAGCACAAACACAGGCTTTTACCACCCGGCAAGAGACAAAAAAGGAGTTTTTTTTTTGGTAAACTGATTACTGCCAATAACTCGATTTCCACTAACACTTGGGATCGGAGTAAACAAAACCATTTCGAGTCATACACAACGCATATTTTATACGACACAAAAATACAATAAATCTGACAGCTAGGATTTTGTTACCGCGTTGTTTTTATAACTATTATTTCGATGCGCGAAATATTTTTGTAGTCATATGGAATGTTTTGTTTATGTAGTAAAAAATAACTTTTTATTGTGGTTAGAGTGAAAAATATTTTATTTTGTTTTGTGTATTAAGATCTAAATAATCCACGTCAATGTCACGTATATTGATAAAAATGAAAAAATAAAGAAACAATCAGGCAATCACATTTAGTTGACAATGTTAGGTCCCAATGTAAAGAGCAAATCCATTGCGATCATATCGGGCACAATTCAATATATAATATTAGCCCTGTTGAGAAACTGTCCCACTGTTGGGCACGGACCTCCTTTCAAACTGAGAGGGTTTAGGCCATAGTCCACCACGCTGGCCCAGTGCGGGTTGGCGAACTTCACACACCTTCGAGAAACTCTTAGGCATGCAGGTCACCTTACGATATTTTCCTTAACCATTAAAGCAAGTGATAGTTAATATTTATTTGAATACGCACATGTTTTCGAAATGAACGAGGTGCATGCCTGGGTTTGAACCCGAGACCTCCGACTTTACAGTCCAACGGACTAACCACTAGGCTATCACTGCTTCACAATTCTGAGTCCAAATTATACTGTTTAATTTTCAAAAGGAAGACTTTGTACGACCTAAAATTCGAATTCGCAAACTCATGAATGCTAGCCTTGCCATGCACCCCGCATTTCGGTGGTAAATTATTATTTTACATTCTTTAGTCTATTTTAAAAATATGATGATGATGAATGTACCTATATTCAAAAAAAAAAAATATTAGTCTCCTTTTCCGATTAAGTCGGTAAGATCAATTTCTGACGATAACAGTATTCAACTTGAAACGAAAATACCTGTTTTGAGATGAATACCTATCACACCGGTCATGAAAATAGTATTATCAAGAACAAATGTTGTGGTCTTGTGGTTTAGAATATTATTTTAAATCAAAAAGTTGTTTAAACTCCTTATTTCCCTCTACTTACAAAATCAGACCCTATTTTATATATCAGTAATTGTCGGACCTAAAGTCCTTATCTGTTCTTGTAGTATTCCCTAGAGGACACTGACTGGTTTGACAAGACATTCACTAAAACGCAGCTCAAACCGAGGGCCACTTTTTATTCCAGTCGCGCATCCCATAGGGGTTGGAACTAATTTCGATGCAAAATTAAAGAATCCTGAAGAAAGGCAAGATAGATAAAACAGAGGTTTAATACAGAGAAATGGTCTTGTATTGGAATTTATTTGCGATTTAACACGGTTTTATCAGACTGGACATTCCTAAAAGAAGTGTTTATGGACTTTTAAGAAATGGCTTTGAACAAGTTTTGGATTCAGCACAATATATTTATTCTGTCTACTCTTAGCTAAAATAAATCTCAATAACTGCATAGGTTTTGGTATCATAATATATCTATATCATCACGCCCGATCTCTTGCGGGGTAGGTAGAAAATACAAAGTTCTGACAGGTCCTTTACTTACAGACCTCTCTGATTTCTTACACTCGTAAAGTTCGTCTAATACGAACTCCCCGGCGACGGAGACTCTAGACTTGAAATAAGATACGGCATATAGTCTATGTATACTTTATGCCAATTGAGTGTATTATGACGACAAGCTCGTCGTGTCAACAAGTTCGAATAAAATCGTGCCTATTTAGAAATTCTATGGCATGGGCTGCTTAAGTCTATTAAGTTATATGAAAGTGATGGTGAAAGTATTCCTCCTATCTACCCCTATGTATCTATATCATCACGCCAGATCGCTTGCGGGATAGGCAGCGAGTAGAGAGTTCCAACAATTTCTTTCCTTACATACCTCTCTGGCTTCCTTTACTCTCATAGTTCATCTCATTACTATTCTTCCTAAACAGTTCTAAAGTTGGCCGTAGACACTTAGAGCTTCTTCTCCGAAGACTGAATAGCTTACTAGTTCTATTTCAAAAGTTTGCTACCTTAGTTATTCTTTATTTTTCATCATCATCATTTTGTCGCTTCTTACAACCTCTTGCTAGCCCAGCTCCATTTTTTTTTAAATGACTATAAGGGCATACGTCACTACGAATTCTTCTTTTGTATATTTTTTATTTTTATTTTAAAAGTTTAAAAGATTCAATGCGATCGATATACTCGTATATTGATTCTTTGGAAGATGTGCGGAGACAAGCTGACCGACCGTATCCGCCACAACCTGTAGGTGTGAAAAATAGTATCGGTGTAAAGATGAGAAATGTTTTGTTAGTTCGGGCATATAGAAAGAATGTCGGAAGAAAGAATGACAAAACAATATACGATGCGAAAATTGAAGGCTGCAGGTACCTAGAGTATCTTACCATGATCAAATAGACCGTGTCTTATCTGAAGGACAAGCCAGAGAGGCCTGTAAGGAAAGAACCTGTTAGACCTCTGTATTCTCTGCCTACCCCGCAAGGGATCTGGCGTAATGATATAGATAAATAGATAAAAGATTCAGTATAATAATTGCTTATTCTTGTAGCTATGAGTACCTAGTTCCCTTGCGGAGTAGGCAGAGAAAACAGGGTTTCAACAGGTTCTTTCCTTACCTACTACCTCTACATTTTAATAATATTTGTCTTTTTTTATCAGGAGTTTTTTGGTGTAACATAAGTAGAACCTTTAGGTTACTTAGATAATGACCTTCATACATAAATGAACCTGAAACAAACAATAATGAAACATTAAAATCATCATCTTAATCATTTTATACGATTGTATATATGTATTTCCGTGTTTCACAATTAACCTGCAACCCCTTACAACGCATCAACAAAACACCCCTTAAAATTACGTGCAGCAGGTTCCATTCCAGCGACACTTAACATTAATTTCGCTTATTTCGGCGACAACCAGGTGTAAACTGTAGTCAAATTGTACGGAAACAAGCAGGCATTCAAGTCTTGTTAGCACGTTAACTACATTTGTGAATAACCTGCTGAGAATGTTTAACTCTCTTGGTTTGAATGCAGACGCTTTGTTGCTGTCATTAGGAAAGTGCAGTATTCGTAGATTACTAAGCAGGAGGAGTAAGCAAGGGATTCTTGAAAAAAGTTTGATGTCACTCTATTGTCTTAAATTTTTGATTTTTAACATTTTGTTGCTACCAATGTCACTGAATCTTTCATTAACACCATCATCAGTATCGGCCTATAGCAGTCCTGCAACTGAACATGGATCTGTCACCAATTATTTGTACCTTTTTGGGGGTTTATTACCCCCAAATTCTGGCTTAATAAAATTTTCATTATACGAAAATATGTTTTAAATTCAAAAATGGGTCTTTAGGTGATATTATTTAAAACACCTGGATTTATTTCTATGATCTAGGTTTCAACGCATTGTTAATCTTGGCTGACACATTAATTTTCTCTTAGCCTCGAACCCGGAAAGCGAATCCAAACTAAAAATAACATCGTTTTGTTAGCCCAACAATACATTTATATATGTACCTTATGAACACACATCATTGCAACTCAAAACTTTGTTTTCAACATTTCTGTATTACTTCGTTCGTAAACATTTACGCCCATCAACAACTTCTATGAAGCTAGCACCGAAATGAAAGCAATTCAAATTTAACGGCACACATTTCGAGTTTCATCCTTTAATTACTGCTGTGAACTCGGCTGGTGCAAATTTGTCCCCTCTCCTTAGCATGAACAGGCAGTTGTCTTAATCTTAACTCTCGCAATTCGTCATCTGAAAGGGGTTAAGGATTAGCTCAAAACAGCTGCACAGACCTCACTATTGGACGGAACAATTTTAGTTAGATTAGGTTTTGTGCTACTCAAAAGATTTTGTGGTAGATAGAATAGCAGTTAGATCATGAAATGTGTGGGTTAAAGAGTAGGTAGGGGTAATGAATTACAGCATCTTACTTGAATAAAACTTTTTATAGTGCGTATCGACACCGATTATCAAGAAATAGATTGTGCTCATACCGATATTATTTCAGCTATATACTTTAAATCCTTTGCATACACAGTCATTTTTGTATTCTCCATTTTTTTGATTTGATACGACACAAGTGTATTATGAACATCTAGACTTTGTCGACTTGTTCGAGTATAATAAAGGACGAATTCGGACACAGTTCCAGATTCCAGACTGCTACTGAGAGTTTTTTGAATAAAAAAATGGCAACACTTTAATATAGTATTTTAGACCAACGAAGCAGTCATTTCCTAAAAATGGCTATGGCCAAGTAGTCATAGTAGTCATAATACATATCAAATATGCTTATTACGCTTACATTATAAGATGCAACAAATAATTATATAAGAACCGTGCGCTAACCAATAGCGCCGTAATCCGCCGTATGCACCATGTTCTCACCGACCCTCTCGATGCTCTTACATCCGTTATTTCGTATACAGATACCGCACACAGGATCAGACACCGACCACGCCGGCGAGGTCAAAAAATTCTTAGTCCGCCGGCCGGTGTTGCCCCCTTGCCCTTCTGGCTCGAGCGTAGTGGTTCCACGCTCCCCCTTTTGTCCGGAGAAGCGGCAAACAGCGTAGATCATTTGCACACACACAAACGCACGCACGCACGTACGTACGCACGCACGCACGCACGCATGCACGCACGCAAATAATTATATTATATAGTATAACGAACATAGTTGCCTACCGTAATCCAACGTACAACTACTTCAAAGCAAAAGTACGTCACGTACGTTCCCGACTTTTGATGTTAATTTCCAGTTTATTGTGCAATACTTTTACCAAGACGAAGCCCTCTTTTAATGAGGTGAATAGATAAGGCATCAGGATGTAGTAAACCAAACTGAAACTTCCCTTAGCGCCGAAATACAGGGGCAACTTCAAACAATTGCCGGCTAAACAATGGCTCTGTTTCGACGATAGCTCTCAATTGCACATGAATGTGGGAACAAATTGATCGCTTCGAGTAGTTTCTACGGCAAGTTCGGCGTGGATTAGGTTTGGGAGGTTTTTGAACGTGCTAGTTTCTGAACTGTGTGTTGGGTAATGTTTTTGTTCAAAATTAACTTTAGAAATGTTTTTGTGTGTGTTAAGGGATCCACTTTTGTTTCGCGTGAATTAAGTGTTATTAATATAAAATAAAACGAGATTAGGGATTTATGGAAATCTTTGGGAGAGGCCTTTGTCTTCTCATGGACGACTTTCAGCTGATGATAATGATTATGAACCTATTAAAATTTTCAGTCAAAAGTATGTATTTAGAGGACGCATTCAAACAATACAGGTAACTAAAAAGTCAACTTTGATTTGCTGAAGCTGAAAACCAAATCTGAAAGTATCAATTGAGACGACTTCAGTTATTAGATAACAAATGTCATGGTACTTATAAGAAATTAGACTCTTTAAAATTTCATTAGTGTTCGACGCACCAAAAGAACTTTTGGTAGACAAAATGATAAATTACAACTCAAATGTCTTAACATTTCTTCGCAATGCAAAATCAAGTTAAAACCACAAAAACAACCAAATTTCCTTAATAATACTACTCCTTAAAAGTAACAATCTGTCAAGCGAGCCGCTTTAACGTCCTGGCGGCTCTGAATCAGCAAATCGGCCGAAATCACCAGGACTTCGGTAGGGTTGACGACAGCGTCCGTGTATTGTCGCTGTCATTGATTGCTCTTGAAAGGGATCCTGGTTACAAATTAGTTTTGAAGCCCCACTGATGAAAGTCAGCGATTTATACTAGGTGTTTACTTTTTGTGAATTAAATTCTCTTTTGTATGTTTCATTGTATGGAATTTTGTAGACCTAGAAAAGTTATGGTTTCGTTTAGGAAAATTATCTAGGTAATTGTTTATAATAGTCAGTGAATCCGTTATTTGTTGATTGTACCTATTTTTCTATTATAATGCATGTATGTCTTCAATCATCAGCTGAAAGACATCAATTGCAGGATAAAGGCTTCCCTTAAAAATCGCCACGACACCAGCTTTGTGCTGTTTGCATCCGCATATTAATACTTAATTTATTTATATTTTGTAAGACTTAAATATTTACCACTACGTGAATATTTAATCATCAAAACCTTCAGTTAAAGAGTCATGAAACACATCGTCATTTTTCCTGATTTATCTCCAATATTCTCTTATTTAATATAAAATCTACTCTCATACATATAGTTCCATTCTTTTATTAGCCCTGTTAAGAAATTGTATCGCCGTTGGGCATGGGCCTCATTTCAAACTGAGAGGGTATAGGCTATAGTCCACCACGCTGGCCTAGTGCGGGTTGGCGAACTTCACACACCTTCGAGAAACTTTTGGGCATGCAGGTATCCTCACGGTGTTTTCTTTCACCTTTAAAGCAAGTGATAGTTAATTTTTAAGCCGCAAATGCTTTCGGATAGTCAGAGGTGCATGCCTGGATTCGAACTCACGACCTCTGACTTTGCAGTCCAACGACCTTACCACTAGGCTTTTACTGCTTTATAGTTCCATTGTTTGATATAATTTATTTCGAATACGCTCGCACTGAGATATTACAACGAAAAAAACCATTTCAATATCAGTAGGAGTTTACAAGAAAATAAAAGTTGCTTAAAAGGTTGTACGAGTAATTACATTTCGTCCGTTCCCTTTTCCGTTTGATTTATTAGCGTTGACATTTGCGACCTTGGTTTTGTCACAGATTAGATTATAACAGATTCTTTGCAATACGGGCGTAACCGCGACAAAAAGGTAAAGACTCGTATATACGGCATGCGTCGAACACGCTTAAGCTTAGAACTTTTTGAAGGAAACATTGTGGATGTTCTTATATGAATATACACAGTGTAACATCTTGAAAGGGGGACCACTAAAACAAGAAGAGAGAAAAATATTTTATATAGAAGTATGTTGTCTTTTCTGTTTTTATCGCTTCTATATAGTTTCGGAAATCCCCATACTGATCTTTCTCGATGTTAGAGCCGGTATAAATATTTATATCATCACCATCAACCGGTATCAGTCCACTGCTGGGCACAAGCTTCTTCTTAGGCATGCCACCGATGTCGGTCTTCGGTTCTTCTCCTTTAACCCGCCAGCCTCGCTGCATCTTGCTGTAGGGTGTCTGCTAAGAAATCTGCTAGGATTTATATGAGTAAATAAAAATTTTAGTTTTTAACCGTCTTCAAAAAGGAGGAGGTTCACCGATATTTCCGGCAGATGTGGACCGATCTTGATGATTTTTTTTTGCATTGGGTTCAGTATAGCTCCAAGGTGGTCCCATTTTAATTTCATTGGTATTGGACCTTGGACGTTGAAGATACACCATGGAACTCCTTAACAACAAACAATAGAAATGTGCAAATTCAGACAATATGGGTGTAACGTCAATCCTATAGGTACCCTACTATAGAACTAAGCAGAATGTTAACCGACTTAAAAAAAGGAGGAGGTTCATAATTAGTCTGTGTTTTTCCATAACTTATTTGCTTATATACCGATTTGGATGATTCTTTCTCCGCTGGATTCAATATAGTTTCAAGGTGGTCCTATTTTAATTTCATCAGTATTGGACCTAGGACTTTGAAGATACAACAGGGAACTCCTTAACGACAAACAATACGAATGCGTAGATTGAGATATTACGTTAATCCTATAGGTACCCCACTAAAAATGTAAAATAAAAAACTTTTTAAAAAAGGGAAACCGACTTCAAAAAGCAAAAAATAAATATTTGAAGTCGGTGCCAAATAACCGCCTGCACCAACCAGCACCTGCTTCAAATATTAATTTTTTGCTTTTTGAAGTCGGTTTCCCTTTTTTTTAATGGTTGCCTGTTTGCCGCGTTTTGGGCTTATATGAATTACGCGTTTTGTACCAATGAATAGATCAAAATTGTTTTCTATGATAACTGATCTTCTTAATTTCACCATAAATTTCCATAACACAAACCAGAACCCTTACAAGTAATAATTTATTCTGCAAAAGCGCGCTTCACTTTTGTGAAACAGCTGTTTTAAGTTGTGCTTGTACGTTCGTACGTAAAATAATAATGGCTGCGATGGTTTGACAAAGGGCTCGCTTCCAGGGTTACTAATGAGTTTGGGTACCGAAGATATTTGATTAGATGGTGGGATAATAAATGTTAATATTTTGATGCGTAGCTTTAAGCAATGTTTTTGGAGATTTATATTTAGGGGCCAATCAATTCTTAAAGATAAATAATATTACAATATATTGTCGTTTAGCTGCCATTTTACGACTATAATGAAAAAAGCTTTATTTTTCACATGAATTATAATGTTTATTCGATAGAACGTTAGCACACGAGACTCATATGATTCGGTTATTTGTTATGTTTTTCTTATGTCTAAGTACCTGTGATTTAAGACAATTTTTAAGATATAGACATAAACGGAAATGTTCCCTAAAGAGATGTTACAGACATCCGGAATCCTACACGTCGTCTGAGACATATAAGTTTTAACGAAATTAAATATTAAACGCACCTACTAGAAAATATTCCTGTGTTGTGAGTACGCTTACAAACATGAAATTCACATACGTGTTGTAATTTAATTCAAATAATTCGTGGGTCACAACGGGGCTACATCAAAAAATGTCCTTTGTGGAGATCGAACCTGCAACTACTCGAAACAATAAACCGAGCGGCTCTAACTATTCGACTAAGTAGTCGACCAAGGCATACAAAGTTTATTTATTTACATTTATGTCATTCTTGACCGCAGTTTTAGATCATAAGAAACAAATATCAAACCCTCGATACAAAAGTTAACATATAACATGAAAGGGCAAAACGCTATCGCTACCTAAAATTGTAAACGGAGAACCCGCGAATGTTCGACTTCTGGAATATTATATTAAGAAAGTTCCGCAGCTTTGCTGACTTCGTTTCATTATATTAGCATAAAAGGAAAGTTAACGGTCAGACAAAACAGATATACAATGCGAAAGTGGAAGAATGTAGGTACGGGGGAAGACCTAGACTATCTTACCTTGACCAAATAGACCGAGTTATCTGAAGGTCAAATCAAGAGTCTCCGTAACCTGCGAGCGTGTATGAGACGAACTATGAGATTGGTGGAAGCCAGAGAGGTATCTAAGGAAGGAACCTGTTGGAAATTTGTACTCTCTGCCTACTCCGCAAGGGATCTGGAGTGAAAATATAGACAGATAGATTAAAGGTCAGATGATAAATCTTGAGTCATAGTTTGTTCGAGACAATTTTCCGTGTGAATACCCTTGGAGGTTCAGACTCCTGTATGAATATATCGTCAAGATAGATTAGCAGATAGCTAACACTACTTGATATTATCCTAAGAAGCTATCAAGAGGGGAAAAAGCATTAGTCCTCGATAAGGTGGCTGTACGTTTACCCTTCCGACCACTTATCACAGCCTTCGTTCACTTTCACAGCCATCCTGGGAATACTTTTGTGCTTATTTATCTATATCATCATCTATGAATAAAATAAAATTTTTATACCTTATCTTATTTATACAAAAAGCTATAAACATAGCCATCTTTCACTGTAGCTCTCTAATTTGTCATTTTTTCTATGCAATAATGCTGTCTTTATTATTCAGTTAGTTTATCTTATTTTTTATCTCTATGTATATCACCACGCTAGATTCCTAGAGGGGTAGGCAGAGAGTACCCCTTAGTTTGTTGGTTAATAACTATATATTTGGAATGTGTGTGATATTCCGATAAGCTGAGCGTAAAGAACATAGACCAGACAGACCACTATGACAATCTTTGAGAAGGCTTTATGTCCTAAAGTCGACGACTTTTGCCTGATTATAGCAGTAGTGCGGTATTTAAAACTTCGTTATCTAAACTATCGGAGCTATACAACTCAACATAAAGGAAATCTTAACCTTTTGGATCTTTGGAAACTGCCTTCTTAATAGTTGTGTACAGCTAGTATTGAGATCTACTTTATCCGATAGCTGGCAGTATCCCAAGTTGGTGATATTAATGAATAGATAAATAAAATGTTCGAGGAAAGTAAGCGGATAAGCTATTTTGTTATTGTGAAAACATTAGCGATTGTAATATGGGAAAATATTTCTAAGGAAATATTCTAGTGAAACATTAATACCTTAACAATTTCTAATTATAACTGATGACAGTTTGCTCTAGTAGTCACAACGGACTGTGTAGCCGCAAGTTCGATTCCTGCACTGGATAAATTAATTTGTGACAATCTAAAACCATATCAAAAATATAGCGTTCCTATTTCTTCCTAACGATAATCTGAAAATATCATTTTTATTGTAGCCCCGCGTTAATGTACTTGATGCATTTACAAACATGTCACTTATACTCGTATGCACAAATACTAAAGCAAACGTTTGTGGGTCACTTAAAGAGTTTTCCTGTGTAGAGATAGACCCTGCGACTATTCGTTCCGGTGAGCGGATCAACCTACTTTTTAATTAATAGACTAAGTTGTCGTCAAAAACATAAAATTAATTGACTATAACTTTCACACTTTCAAACAAGTCCAAGAATGTGGTAACTTATTAAGACATTTATCTTTCGACCGAATCTTATTCAGATAAAAATTACATAAAAACGACAACAATGATCAATTTAACTTTTGTCAACAACAGTTAAACTGTGATTTACAGAAAAGCGCAAATGGAGTATCATTAAGACAATCCAAAACTTCTTAATGGATGTTCAAAATTACTATTAAGTGCGATTTGAGTACATCAGTCGTTCACGATTAGTACGTATTTAACGTTCCATCCTTTTTTGTTGATATATAGAAAGTTCTTTCTTTAGGTACTATTCTATATTCATTGCTTTGAAGGTAGTCAATAAAAGCAATTATCGATATATGTTAAATGCGGTCAAGGCTATATTCCTTCAACGGGTGTGGCAAAGGTGTTCCGTGTACACTTACATATCGCAGTCGATGTTAGATCCCAATTCAATAGGGAGCAAGGCTATTGCATCATATCATATTAATCATCATATTAATTTCAGACTCCAGACTAAGTCTTAAGAATATTTCATATGATAATGATACACACTTTGTCCAACCGAAGATTCAAACCTAAGCAGGACTTAAAAATTGCCACTCACATTATGCACGCTTACCAATGAGGCAGAGAAAAGTGCAAGTTTATACAAAAAAAAACACCATCACGCCTGCATTCCCCAAGCAGGGGTGGAAAAGGTGTTCAGTGTACACCTACTTTTCGCCGATGATGTCGCCCATGTATATGTAGGCAGCTAGCCTAATGCATTATATCGGGGTTAATTACAGACTCCGAACTGTTATTGCGCATCTTTTAATGATAGTAATACCTTTTTGTCTTTTTTTTCCTTCAAAAAACGTAGCGCCATACTAGGAATTATTCCTGTGTTGTGGGTGCGTTTACAAACATGAAATTTAAAAGCTCACACACCCAGACCGAAACAAATATTTGTGTGTCAGACAAAGATTTGTCTCGTAAGGGAATCTAACCCGCAACTACTAAATTTCAGTGGGTGGAGGGATTCCAGCTCTTAACCATTAGACCAAGCCGTCCGTCAAATATACATTTTTTTCGATCTAGAATTCGCAAGCAAGCCTTAGTAATCGCCACTCACATAATGCTACACTAGACCGATGAGGCAGGGAAAAATGAGTAAAAAAGTTTATACATCAATAATCCTTCCAAACATAACCCCAGCCTACTACTAGTGATATAAACAGAAACGGTGCAACTAATCCTTCTAGTGACACACATAGTTGAACTAATAACATTATGAAAAGCTCATAGTCTGTGGATCATCCATCACTGTACCGTGATACTGACACGGGAATAAACTCCGACCGTAGCTTAAAATTACAGCATCATAATCCATTAGTTATACCATTTGGTATTTTTATCTATATAATCGAAGGCGCTCGTAGCGCGTGCGACCGCGGTGTTCTTACCGATTACTAAGGTTAAGCAGCGTTCGACTCGGTCGGCCTGGGATAGGTGACTGTTTGTGGCATTTTCATATTCGAGCGTCTCCGTGCTTCGAATGGCACGTTAAGCCGTTGATCCCAGCTACCACTTAATGTGATAGTCGTTGAGCCGAGTTGGAAGCCTTAAAGGCGGCTTGATAAGATCTAACAGCAAGTGAGCACAAACCTGCTTCCACAAATCCGCACTGGGTCCACGTGGTGGAGTATGACCTTATCTCCTTCACCTTGATTTGTGAGAGAAGGCCATTGCCCAGCAGCGGGGAGTAAAGGGTGATATTATTATCTATATCATCACACCAGATCACTTGCGGGAAATGCAAAGACCATAATGTTTCAACAAGACTTTTCCTTACAGATCTCTCTGTTTCCTCCTCTCATATTTCGTCTTATATACGCTCGCCGGGGGAACTATTGACTTGCCTTTCAGATAAGACACGGGCTATTTGGTCATGGTAAGATACTCTAGGTTATTTACCAAAACATGTAATGGTTCATTATTTGCTTAGCAGAAATGCTTCAATTTCCCTTTAGTTTAATAAAAATAATATGAACAATCAAACCGAAAAAGCAAACACCGTTACGCATATATTAACTCGGGCATGTGGCTGAGGTTTACTGTATTCACTCACATATAAGCCTTCGACGTTAGGTAAAATGGGGGCGAGCGTATTGCCATTATACCGGGTATATCTTGCAGATTCCGAACTACTATCGATATTTTTTTTATGAAAAACCCATACCTTAGCTGAACCAGGCTTCAAAGTCCTTTTGATCTAGCTGTGATATACATATTCAAATTATCATGATAATTACAAGAAAACTCAAATTACTTCATAAATTTGTTGTTCTTTAAAACAAGGTAGTGACAAATGAAGTGTATCTATGTATATCGAGTTCTTAGATTTGCGCGAATATTATACATGAAATACAACTATTTTTCGGATTTTATTGCGTCGCTCAAAGAAGTCTGTGAACACGTCCTTGACCGCACCTGACTTGATAGATAACATCAGATTTGATAGACCTCAAATCCTCGTGGAAGAAAACCGGTTCCTACCAAAGATGGTTCTCGAGGCTATTGAAATCGACTGCCTTGTTGGTCTAGTGGCAAAGCGCAACGCTTTGTGATCACGAGGTCCTGGGTTCAAATCCTAAGTCGGAAAAGTGTAGTTTTTCTAACGAAAAACTTCCCAGTACGAGTCCGGAGTCTGGAATTGTGTCCGGTATATGGCAATAGGCTCGCCCCCTATTACATGAGACCTAACATCGTCGGCGAAACTTGGGTGTACTCAGTACACCTCTGCCACCCCTGCTTTTGGAATATAGGCGTGACGGTGTAAATCCAAAACCAAGTATAACACTGCAAGATCTCCAGATACCGTGAGCTCATTCTGCGTAGATCGGACCAACAAAAATAATTAAGAAGTTTGGTACCCCGGAAGAACTATGCCTTTTAGTGTCTAACACCTGAGTCCCTCCCATGACCATGGGTGTTATAAAGCACTCGAAATGCCGAAAACTTAAAAATCAAAAATAAACCGCTATGAAATCTGAAAAATAGTTTTTTCTCATGTATCTATGTCACTGATTTTTTTTATAGTTGCTTATTAGCTAAAATAAGTATGTAGGAATGTATTCATTGCATGGACGGAATAAATAATATAATTGTCTACCCACATACTCAAATCCCTTTCAGATAGCCAATTCCTAAATAGCGATGACAAAATAAAAGCTTATCAAAACCGGATTCCTATAATTGCTCCATAAGATCGTAAATCATTACTTGCATCCCAAAAGTGCGTTTACCCTCATTCCCATATCAGATATTTACCCATTGATCTGAACACGCACAAAATGATAAAGCAATAAAAATTCAAGACCCATTTTCACGTAATAGGACTAAAAGTGGGTTGCTTAAACAAAACTTAGCGATGAAAACGCTTGCTACAAACAATACAGGTACTGAATACAAAAGGAGACGATCACCGCTGAATATCCAATACCTTTACAAATTAAGGTATAAAAGGGTCTGGAAGCAATTATTTCTGAACAAAATTCATTAATAACCTATAAACAAAAACCCTTTGGGTCGAAATCTACCTTTGAATGGTAGTTATTAAAATGAAACGCCCGTTTGTGTGACTTGGGTACGAAAATTTCGATATCAAATGAAATACATCGCATTTACAACACGCATGATGATAATTCAGTGCAAAGGAAACGCAGTAATGTAGCACTTTAGAATACAAATACAGGTACGGTACTTTCATTGAGGGAGATTCGATTCTGAATGAGAAAAGTTTTGTGCTTTTTGGCCTGAAAATTAATATTTATATTTTCCAAAAGTACGATTTGGGTATTGTGTTTGATTTCCTATACCTGTTAGAATGATTTGTTTTGTATAGGTAGTATATGTGTGTATATAATAGGTGATTCTGCTTTAGATGAATATTGATATCGACCATATCGTGCTTAACGTGTGATTTCTATTGAAAAAATCCCAATTTCCCGGTATAATGGTAACAGACTACTCCCTTATTTATTATGTTAATAATTTAAAATAAATATTTATCAAAATTGATTTTAATTTTGTGATAAACAAGTACCCTATAATTGAATAAAAATGCAATTTTCTCATAATTTTACTCGGATTAGACTTAAAATTTAATTATTAATAAATTTGAAATTAATTCGGAAAGACTACATCTAAAGAAAATTAAATTTTAAAGTGTGTACTGTAATTTCAGTTTAATTTTGGCACGAATACATTGTATTATGATGTTTATCTTTGAACTAGTTCAACTTCAACAAGAGCTTCATAGTTCTTTGAAAATTTATGAGATATTATAATTTTTGTCATAGTTAGAGAATTATGATTGTTACTTAAAGTTACAGAGGCAAGTAATAAATTATATTTTAATGCTATGACAGACTAGTTCAAATGAATAGATTGTCAATAGCATATTACAAATTAAATCCGACAAAAAGAAAATCCTGTATTATGCATAGATGACGCTAAACTTTATAACATGCATTTAATTATTTATATACTATTTACACTTATTAATTAACAAAGTAATACACAAAAAAAAATATAAATCAGACAATCGTATCCACATTCATTCATCCTGCTCATTAAACCTCTGACATTGGCTGACAAGAAAGTTGAATTACAATACAGAATTGCATATTAATTAATTATATATTAATTAGAATTACAGAAGAATTTATTTACAATAATTTAATTGATTCAATCCAATTAAAATATATGTATTTTGTTTTAGAATTCATAAATATTAATATATAAAATAGATAGAATTTCGAATTCATATTTTTCCACTTTTACGTGCGAGTTAAAATATTATATAGGGCAATGCAAGCCTATCAATTTATACTGGTCTGTGTTGCTACGTAAGTAATTTACCTAAAAGTAAAATTTGTTTTAGAACTACTTTTGAACGACTTACATACTTCAACAACATTGAAAGTCACAGAAATCATCAACTTCAAAGACATAATATTTTAAAAGAGTAAACAAAAATAATGATTTTTAAGTTAACAAAACAAAACAATTGTATTCATAATAAAAGAAAATACCACTGCAGTCATATAGATATGCATTATAAACACACAAAAAATATAGTTATGGTGGTAGTAAGTAGGCAGTCCAGTGAAGCGATTGCTTCTAGGTAGCCTTTAGATAGAGATCAACCTGATTTCTATGATACAGTTAAGGATGGGGTAGATATTATCGATTTGGTGTGTATAAAATACATAACAATCGATAAAACTAAATTATCTCTATCATAAAACGATTTATCCTAAAATGTAGCCTAAACCAAATCTACTTACTTCAGATTCAGTGCAAAGCGCCCTAAGTAATACTAGGGAGGAGAAAGCGAGAGGGGTCTGTGAAGAAAGAGTCTAAACTCTGTAATTCAAGGGATCTGGCGTGATGATATAGAAAGACAATGTTGACAAGGATTGTGGTTGGAACAAGTGAATGAGTTTGTATATCTTGGATGCGCCTTCAGTAAGAATGGGAAATACGCCGCTGACATAGAGAGAAGAGTGAGTGCAGGGAACAGGGTGAATGGTGCGCTGGGAAAGCTACTTGGGAGCCGGCACTTAAGCCATAAGGCGCAGCTGGCCATACATAACGGAGTTCTTGTCCCAACGCTGTTATATGGTAGTGAGAGCTGGGTATGTAAGAAGGAGAATGAAAGTAGGATAAATGCGGTAGAAATGTGAGCTCTGCGGAAGATGTGCGGAGTGAAGCTGACCGACCGCATTAGCAACAGCGTAGTAAGAAAGCGAGTAGGTATGAAAGATAGTATCGGTGTAAAGAAAGGGCATGCTCCTTTGGTTCGGGCATGTATAAATAATGCCCGATGAAAGAATGACAAAACAGATATACAATGTGAAAGTGGAAGGATGCAGGTACCGGGGAAGACCTAGACTATCTTACCACGACCAAATAAACCGAGTCTTATTTAAAGGAAAAGTCAAGAGTCTGTGAGACGAACTATGAGAGTGGAGGAAGCCAGAGAGGTATGTAAGGAAAGAACCTGCTGGAACTCTGTACTCTCTGCTTACCCCGCAAGGGATCTGGCGTGATGATATAGATAGATAGATAGATGTTGACAATACTCAGACCCTGAATGAGAAATTGATCACTATGTAAAGCAATTACAAGCTGTAACATAATTAACGCAAGACTTAAAAGTAGTATTTTCGGAATCGGTTACTGAATTGATACTAACAATTTTTAATGTAACATACATTGTTTTATTTAATTTTCAAAAAATGCTGTTATTTCTTCAGTGCGCTATAACGAACTAATTTTATTCTTGATTTAAATTTATTTCTAAAACGTACTTCTTAATTCTCAATACGCACACATTTACATACAAGTTTTATTGTTAATTGAGGTATAAAAATACTTAAAAAAAGGGTAAAAATCATTAAATTTCAGTATTTGTATTAAATTTGTAAAGCAATTATCTAATCGGGGTGTCTGAGGTCTTGCGTTATTAACGATAACCCTTGTATATGTACGTCTTTTTATTTTTATGAATGTTGCCCTACTTTACACGAATAACATTAAAAAGTTTCATTCCACGTACCGTTACTTGTTAGTTAACAACCACGTTTACATTCTATTGCATTTCGAAACCGTAACACAACTTTTAGAAACTTATCTAACCCCAAACAATCCAGGTTATTATAACTGTTACAACACTTCATATTAACAATCAACACTGCCCGAGTGTTGGAAGCGAACTTGCGACTGACATTGACAAACTATTTACCGTGTTTCTTGTCAATGTGATCAATTTGTGTATTAATTAGATTATTAATATTAGAACAACAGCAAAAGCAGGTTTGGAACTTTGCTATTAAAAATATAAAATTATGGCTACCTTGTGCTCTATCACTTACAAGCAAATAATTATTGCCAGTTTCAGAAGTTCAACTTTAATTCTTTCAAAATTTGTACCAGCTGGGCCCTTTTTTTCCGGGGGGCAATGCCTAGCGCATACCCCCGGGCCGAGGACACGGCCCGGGTGGTTATGTGGGGCTTGCACCCACTAAAATCCCCCGGCGTCCTACTGCCCTTTTGCCGGCCACAGGAATTGTCATCAGCATGACCTCTGTGGCACTGGCGGGCTCGGTCCGCAGTTTGGCGCGGACCTCGACACAACAAATACTCAGACCGGAACAAATAATTGGGGATCACACAAAGATTTGTCCCGTGCGGGAATCGAACCCGCGACTATTCGACACAGTGGGCGGAGCAGCTCAAGCTCTTAACCACGGCGCTAAATCGTCCGTGGAAGTGGAAGTGACAGAAGTGTGCTGTGAACACCTATTTCAGTAGATATTCTAATTATTTCAGCCGTTCACACGAGTAATCAAGTAGATCCAAATGTTGGAAGTTAGAACTTGCCACTGTCATTGACAAACTATTTAGGCGTTTAGTTGCCGCGTACTATGGTATTAATTGTTTCAATTTCTCAATGAGTTGCATTTGTCTATAAATTAGATTATTCTAATTATTGTTTTGCGATCACGATGTCCTGGGTTCAAATCATAAGTCGGATATGTTGTGCTATTGAAGAAAGTTTTCTGCTTTTTTAATTAATTCTTTCAAAATTTGTACTTCCGAAAATGATTTCGAGTCACCATTTCGAGTAAGTAACATGAGATATTAGTATCCCGCAAGGTATCTGGCGTGATAATATAATATATTATATAGATTAATATAATATTATTATACATCGGCCCTGGGTTCAAATCCTAGGTCGGACAAATTGCAATTTTCGGACAAAAAAATTCTTAAGTCTGTCATTGTGCCCGGTATAACGGCAATAGGCTCGCCCCCTATTACATTGGGACTTAATATCGTTGGGGAAAAGAGGGTGTACAGAAACCACCTCTGCCACCCCCTTGGGGAATAAGGGCGTGACGATGTTTATCAGTAGATATTCTAATTATTACAGCCGTTCACACTAGCAATCAACAAGATCCCAATATTAGGAGTTAGAACTTGCAGCTGACATTGACAAACTGTTGGGGAACTAATCCCAACGGATTGCCCACGTTACTACCCAGCGGATAATTAATTAAACATATTGATTGCCGCTACAAAATGATCTATGTTCATAGCTTTCAACTAAAATTTGAGTATTTAGATTCTAATTAATAATTAATGTTGGATATTTCTTACACGTATTACAAAACAGATATACAATGCAAAAGTGGAAGGATGAAGGTACAATGACTTGGCGGGCAGCTTCCGGAAAACCAAAAATTTTGGACTCCGGGGGGAGTATGGTTGCAAAGCTCAAAGTTAAAGGAATTGTCGGAAGGTCACCACCAGGAGCGGAGCCTGCGGCTTAATTTGACTCAACACAGGAAATCTCACCAGGCCCGGACACCGGAAGGATTGACAGATTAACAGCACTTTCTTGATTCGGTCTTAGTTGGTGGAGCGATTTGTCTGTTAATTCCGGTAACGAACGAGACTCTAGCCTGCTAAATAGGCGTCGTTCTTTAGGTGTGCATGCCTTTCGGTGAGCAACTCACTGGCGACGTATTAAAATTCTTCTTGGAGGGACCGGCGGCTTCGAGCCGATACTGACCAAATAGACTGAGTCTTATCTAATGGACAAGTCAAGAGTCTCCGTTACCGGTGAGCTTGTCTTAGACGAACTATGAGAGTGGAGGAAGCCAGAGAGGTATGTAAGGAAATAACCTGTTGGAACTCTGTACTTTCTGCCTACCCCGCAAGAGATCTAGCGTGATGATATAGATAGATATTTCTTACGTAGCACTTTCATGAAAGATCTGTTACTGATTGTCTAAATTATATTTTGAAAATTCATACGGGACTGCCTTGTTGATCTAGACGCGATTTTGAGGCTGGCAATCACGAGAATCTAATATGGAATCAATGAAATAGATCAGACAGAGGGTAGTATTTTTATCAAAAAAATCTCATTGGCAGTCCGGAGTCTGGGATTGTGACTGGTATGCGAGCCTCGCAACGTCGGCGTAATGTGGGTGTTCATAGAGCACCTCTGCAGGGTAGTGATGGCTATTCCATCATTATCATCATCATTAGTCTCATACCTCGGTTGGAAGGCTTCACACTAGGCATTGTACCCGCACAATATTATTAAAAAATTGAAATGAAAAAAGAGAAAAATTTAATTAAAAAACACAAGCCCGCTGACTTTCTTAGCGAACTACCTAACTGCGATCAATAAATCCCCTCTAGAGTTAAGCAAGGATAGTAGATACTAACGTAACGTTTTAAAAAGTGTGCTTTCACTTTCGTCCTTATTTAGTAAATTTGTAATGTGAAAAGGATAAAAAATAAGCTAAATGGCGTTACGCTAATGTCAATCTGTCCGTGCTTCTCCCCCAAACGCCTCCGTTGTTTGTTTTTTGTTAGCGTCTGATGTAAGTTGACAGTTTGTTTTTCGTGCTCCGACGGTCATAAAGGTTTTAAACTCAATACCAACTTTATTGAAAAGATTTTGGTGTACTTCGATCTTGTTTTTCGGCTGTCTGAGTGTTGAAAGGTTGAAAAATTGTTTTGTGTTCTTGCGTGATTTAGCTTGAGTTGAATAGTTTATCCACTTTTTTTTTAATATCAGTGTCACCCTGTTTGTCAACTTGTCGAGGTAATGAACTAATAGTCGTGTTTATTTAGAACGTTTAGTTATAGCCTGGAATTTTTTATGCGCCAATAATAAAGTTAGGCTCACTGTTGGGATAATATACTTTGGAAAAGGGTGGGTTTATTTGTACAACTAGTCTAAAGGTTAATTGTTTATGTAATATAAGCAAGGATAGAGTTTAGTCTCTGTTGTTTTAAAACTGAACACAGTGTAGCTTAATTTTGCTATAAGCTTATTAAGCCTCCTTACATTACTGTTACTAAGGAGTAAAAGTAATTTGAAATTCAGAACACAAAGTTAGAGAAAGGTGTATTTAAGATTTTTTGGTGATTGTACAAAGGTCCTAGGAAACATAATAAGTTATCACTTGCACAAGTAGATATATCTATCTATATATCATGCCAGTTTCCTTGCGGGATAGGCATTGAGTACACACTTTTAAGAGGTTCTTTCTTTAACGACCTCTCTCGCTTCCTCCACTATCATAATTCGTCTCATGCACGGTCGCCGTACATATATTTTTCTTCTAAAACACCGACTATTGTCCTCACCCTATTATATGCAAAATTCTCCAAAATAGTTCTATGAATCTACAAAAGCTTCATATTTCACAAAATATTAACTTAAAATTGGTCTCTGTAGAAAAACTTTTACATCAACACGAGAACAAAGCGCTTAGCACGAAAACTTTGTTGTTAGCGTGACGCTAGCGAATAAGCGTGCTGTCACGTATGTTTATTTAGTAAATTTGCAGTATGACAAGGACGGCTTATCAACTCGCTAGCGTCACGGTAACTTCAATCTTTTTGTGTTGGTCAAAGTCAGTGAATATTTATATGTTTAGGCCAATACAAAAACACTTACAAACGTTAAAATTATTTATTTTTTACATCTACCACCAGATCGGAACGCAGCCTCCACTGAGAAGATTCGGCGAGAAATTCAGCGGGCTAGTCTTTTAACTTAATTGGTTTGGCCTTTCTGATAACAATTTCTTTTTTTTTTAATTGTATTATGCTGCATTTTGCTGATTAAGGAGCAGCTCAAACTCAATATGTTTTATCGTCAAGATAATCCAAAATTTTATAATACCCTTTCTTACACAGTCTTATTTTGATTGCCTTTTTAAACTTATTGATATGCATGTTTCGGATATCTATGGGTAATTTGTTGTAGAAGCGTACACATTGCCCTTTGAAAATGTTTGCCATTACTTCCTATATACGTAGTTGTTGGTAAGTAACAGTTTCTGATCCATAAAGTAAGTCAATACTCTATACTAGCGAACTATTGCCGAAGCTGGAACTAACAGTTGGTTTAATGCTAGCGTTTTAGTTTCCTAGCGTGTAAGTTCCGAAGTGAATGAAAGCATAACTTTCTTTTGAATGTCTATTTATACCTATAACCAGTGGCGAATTTACACATTTGTCGTCAATAGGCTATTCAATTTTTGCCGCCCCTACTAACCTCTGCAATTCAATACCCTAGTTCACAATATTATATTAATTACATTTTTTCGTCAATGAAATTGCAATTTTATGATATGTGCTCTATCGTTATACTTACATCAGCTTTTTCCCGTTATTAGTATGGTTGTGAACTAAGAGATCGTTGTGACAGTTCCTAGATTATTCTTACAACTCACGATTTAGTGAAGTTTACATAAGAAATAGTCTTTGGTTATATTTTTGCGCTAAGAAAAGCTGTTTTAAAAAAAAATTGAGCCAAATTTGCCGCCTCCTAAAATTTGCCGTCCTAGGCTCCAGCTGCAGGCTGGCACCTAGACACCTTAGCAGGTAATCTCAGTCTGCTGGTAAACGCATCACTGCCTATAACTAGCTTTTGACTGCGAGAAGGTTCGCATCATATAAATAAAAAAAGGAAGCTTAAAATTGCCTAACAGGTGTCTTTATTTTTTCGAATTATTTAATGCATGTGGAGGGGAAATACCTGATGGTAGATCGCGCTGGTTCGAAGTCCTCCTCCAACTGTAGCTTGAGTCGTAGCACTTGTACGCCGACACTTGATCAGCTCTTATTATGTTGTGATACACTTATTTATTATTAAATAACGTTCTTTTTAAATTTGTTTTTTATTTAGCAATATGTCTAATGCGATCGCGAATCTTAAATAATTTTTTGCTTTAATTTAGAAGCGGTGATATGGGTTCTTTTTTTCAGGTATTAGGAAAGGGCTAACATAAAGGTGCGTTTAGATGCGTTCAGGATTTGTGTTTGATAAGAATGCAATACACCTTTTGTTCGGCAAAGCCGGTATGTCGTATTTGCAATACAGAATAGTGATTCTAAATAGAAAGATTAATTCAACGCTTCGGATGGGAATCGAACCCACATAGTCCATGCCGTGGCGACCTCTCTAACTACTGAGCTAAAAAAACAAGTAACTACAGCGGTGATTGTTTTTCGTGTACTTTGTTAGAAACCCGGAGAGGGCCCCATCTACCGACTGTACTAACTAACATACTTGGCGATTTTGTAACCTCCTTTATATGATGAAACCTGAGATAAGACCAGGCCATCAATGTTTGGAATTATTTAATTTAATGCATGATTTGATTCTAAAGATAAAGAGAAATTCATTGCTTCAGACGGGAATTGAACCCACGTAATCCGTCATGCCATATTTTTAATGCACAGTGAGACTAAAATTTGTTGTACTACAAATTTACTAAATAACCATGAACTTGAGCACGATTCCTCGCTATCATCACGCTAACGTCAAAGCTTTCGAGCTAAGCTTTCAGGTGTCATGCCTTTCTTAACCAAATTAGAAATGGGGTATCTTATTAGGTCACAATAAAGAAATTTGCAAAGAGTATTTTACTGCAAAGGGCACTATGTAACCACATTACTACCAATCACAAAAAAAATGTTCTCTGGACGTCTCACAACGGCTATTGAAGTAAAAAGAAGCCTAAAAATTCTACTGAAATTTCTGTTCTCCGCCAACACGGAATTTAAGCAAAATAGGACAGTGTATTCATAAATACCAATCGGACGAGGACAAATAAACAAAAATGGCCTTTATGCATATATACAAAAAGGCCTTAATTCCATGGTCGAGTTGCAATCTCAAGCTCTCATATCGTACGGATTACTGCGTTCTATGGTCGTGTACTGTCAGTTAAGAAAGTATTCCGAAATTTGAATAGATATAAAATTTGTTATTTGTTCAAACAATTTATAATAAAATATTTTAAGTGCCCCGTTCGTGGGGCATGGTAAATTTGGCGATCATGAGGTACTCAATATTTTCTTCTTCTTCTTCTTCAGCCGAAAGACGTCCACTGCAGGACAGAGGCCTCCCCTAAAGACCGCCACAACGACCGGCTTTGTGCTGTACGCATCCAACTTCTACCCGCGACCTTCACCAGATCATCGGTTCATCTTGTAGGGGGCCTACCCACTCCACGTCTTCCGGTACGTGGTCGCCATTCGAGAACCTTTCTGCCCCAACGGCCGTCAGTTCTACGAGCGATGTGCCCCGCCCACTGCCACTATTTTAGGTTGGAATAAATGTTAATGGGGTTTTTCTATAGATTGTTTTTAGTTACTGCCTGAAGTCTAAAATTATACTCGGTATAATGGAAATAGGCTTTCCGTCCTATTATACAAGGACTTATAATTGGCAACATGTAAGTCTATACAGTATACTTCTGCCATCATGGCTTAGATAATGTAGACATGACTATGTATTAATATAATGAGTTTTGAACTAAATTTCGACAGCAAGAATTAAATGTGGAAACATGCGTTTACAAACAAATTGTTCTACCACCTGTTGACTGCTTTGTTGGTCTAGTGGCAAAGCGCATCGCTTTGTGATCACGAGGTCCTGGGTTCAAATCCTAGGTCGGACAAGTGTAGTTTTTCTAACGAAAACTTCCCAGTACGAGTTCGGAGTCTGGAATTGTGTCCGGTTTATGGCAATAGGCCCGCCCCCTATTACATGGGAACTAACATCGTTGGCAAAACGTGGGTGTACTCAGTACACCTCTGCCAATCCAGCTTGGGGAATATAGGCGTGCCGGTGTTTCTACCACCTAGAATGTCACTTTGTTACAGATATTTAGTTTTTTTATTCATTGTCTTAATATTTCAAGGCTTTTAATTTTTGATGCTATCTGTACAAAATGGCTGCTTATGTTCCGACATTTCGGAATATAAGCGGCTGCACCATGTTGCGTTATTGTAATAATCCGGCCTGTATCGCCCACTTCTCCGCAATCATAAATTAGCCCATAAATGAACCCATTCTTGGCCATGATCCTCTTAAGATATCTCGAGAAGAGGCTTTACCCAAAGGGTAATTTAAGAAGCAATATAATGTATTGTACGTATGGAGCAGAAAAAAAAATACTATCACCCCTGTTAACCCTTAGCGGAGTGGTATAGATGTACAAAGAGCACTTCAATAAGTAACATCTACCTACTGACTTATCCGAATATCATAACTAGGATGAAAATCCGGAACACCGAAGGTATTCGGCTGGATGACGACCCTCGGCGCCCCTAAATGTCAATTTTGCAATTGGTATAGGAAAAACATCGTGAGAAAACCTGCATGCCTAAGAGTTTCTCGAAGGTGTGTTAAGTTCGCCAACTCGCACTGAGCTATAGCCTAAACCCTTTCAGTCTGAGAGGAGGCCCGTGCCCAATAATGGGACAGTTTCTTAACGGGGCTAATATTATTATTATTATAAGCTTTTATTAAAATTTAAAATTGTAACTACACCAAGACTTGATGATCAAATAGACCGTGTCTTATCTGAAGGACAAGTCAAGAGTCTTCGTATTAGAGATGTTACTTATTGAAGTTTTTACACTTTTTTTCACTTCTTTAGTACCAGTAAACAGTCGCCATTGGATAAATCACCTGAAATTTCTCTCTAGGACGACTACAATTACATTATGTATTTATTGTGCTTGAACAATCTAAGCTATCACTAGCTACAAGGTTAGGCGGTATTGTCTTTATTAATTAGCCTTATAGGTACCCAAGTTCCTAGAAGACAAAGTATTTAGGTCACCAGACAGGGGACGTCAATTTGACGCGAGGTCAATATAATGCTAAACAAAAAAAAATTGGCAGATAATTGCGAGGTCTTTTCTTTTTAAGTGACGTAATTTGCGTCTGTTATTTTCTTATGTTGTATTTTAATTTGGTTACTACCCTTATCTTAGCTCGGACGATATTTATTAAATTTATGTAGCCTATTCTCAGTGTCAGCCCGGAGTCTGAAATTGCTCCTAGTATATGGCAATAGGCTCGCCCCCAATTGCCATATACCGGGAGATCTCTACTCTACTGAGCACTCGAAACATCGGGAACTTAAAAACTAAAAATAAGCCGCAACGAGATTCGAAATATTTTAATTGCATCTTAATTTTATCACAATTAATTTTTGCCCAACTCTGACATCTAGCTTTTACCAGTGTCCAAATAATTTATAAATATTAATTAAAAAATGTTGGTATTATTTTATAATAATTTTCTATTTACCAAAAATACCCAAATACAGGTTTGGATCCATATCTTAACAAAAATGAGTTGATACGAAAGCTGAGCAAGAAAGCAAACAATCCGGTTTAAATGAATACGTCAAGTATGATAGTGTATGAGGATGATGCTGATATACAATAAAAAGGGATAGACGATAATCCCAAAATTCCGCCTCTATTATCTTCCAGTAGTCAAAACAAATTTAACTTTTTAAAATTCAAACTCCGGAACATCCGCTTAAAGTTAAAGGAAAAAAATAGCGATTGAAAATTTTATGGACTCTTTCCGCTTTTCTCTTTGCATGTTTCCATTTTAATTTTTTTTTTAATCAAGACATTCTATTAACAATTCAAAGGAGCATCAGCTTCTGGAGTAGAAAAGGGTTAGCGCAAATTAGAAGAAGAACTTCTTGAGTGAACTCTGTTATCGATGATAATTCGACCATATCCTAATTTAAATAAAGTCCTATATATAAACAGTTGTGGAAACCGGCATGCATTAAACACAATATTGCTGAATTTATCAGTACATCTTATCAGTAAACGCCGCATATCATTCCAGTAGTTGATAAGTTTCAAAAAATCTGTGAATTTTTCAGTTTGTAATTGCACAATGAAATCAATCAGTAGCCAAAATACATTCACCTTATATTATGCATGTGTGCCCTTACACCCACGCAGCAAGATTCCATGTCTGCTACCGACAATGCAATCAGTGTGGCCACCTTCTGGGCCACATCCATATAATTATAATCATATTTACCATCTAAACGCTAAGAAGAAGTACACTGTAGAACAAAATCCTTCTCGAAATATTGTCACGACGACCGGATTTGCGTTGTACGCATTTACCTATTTCTTGCTATCTTTACCAGTACGGCTTGTAGGGAGTCTACCCACTACAGGTCTTCCGCCCTTACAGGGTTTACAAAACATTTTTTTTATTGTTTTAAAAAACGTAGTTCCACACTAGAATTTATTCTTGTGTCGTGGGTGCGTTTACAAACATGAACTCCACATGTGCAACCATCGTGGGTCACAAATATTTGTCTCATACGTGGATCGAAACCGCGACTTTACGATCCAGTGGACGGAGCGGCCTAAACTCTAAAGCTCACTTAGACGACGTAGCGCAACGGGAGCGCGACGGTGGCGCGGCTTGGGGAGTTGTAATGTACTGAAATGGACGGGAGACGCCACAAAGTGCAGCCCCGCTCAGCGCTTCCGTCGCGCTCCCGCCGCGCTCCGACGTCTATTTGACTAAACCTTTGTCCACTGCACAAAATCGTATATCAAAATGATTATGAATTTAAGGTTATCTGTTTAAATTATTTCCGAAATAGAATGTGGTAATGGAGGAAGCCAGAAAGATCTGGAACGAGAGAACCTGTTGGAATTTTGTTCTTTCAGCGGACCCCGCAAGGGATCTATTATAATTATATATTGAATCTGCTTGTTAACTATATTTTATTAAATAGTTACCAAAATAATAATAAAAATCAATAAAATAGAGCTGTCCACGTAAGACTATTTAACTTAATTTGGTGTTTAGGGCTCTCAAGAGATTTTCAGTTATATAGTATTCATGTTAACTAGAGCGACCTTCTGACTTAGTTTTGGGTCAAAAGTTGACCATTTCATTATATTTTGTTCTCTAGAGAATTGCTAAAATTCCTATTTTGTGACCTTCCATGCTTGTTTTGGCCGAAATTTAGGTTCAGCGAGTTTTGTTATGCTCAAAATTCTGTTAGATTCATTTTTATTTTCAAACTTGAAATTTTTGTCCACTTATAATATCGATCCATCTATATCATCACACCAGGTCTCTTGGTAGACGTCACTGGCTTTCTCCACTCTCATAGTTCGTCTCATACACACTCGCCGTAAAATAAATTTTAATACCTACATAATTAAGAACAGTACAAAGCTTTTTAATTTCCAAAAAATGAATCCCAAGAAAAATCACCAGAACACTTACTCTTCCTTGCGAAACAAACGACATAAAGTGTTTTTTGACCTTCTTTTTTTACTTGGGATAGTAAAAGACAGTTCACGAACGCAGGTGCAAGAATTGGGAATTTCTCATTGTTTCCCGCAATACATCACCGCTGCTATAACATAGCGTCCGACTTTAATAAGAAGATGATACATAATAAAATAGAGTAATTTGTAGCCAGAGGCAGTTTCTTTTAAGAATTTTCTGCATTAAAGTTGTGAGAAATTTCGAGAATTGTATTCTATATATCTATATCATCACGGCAGATCCCTTGCAGGGTAGGCAGAGAGTGCAGAATTCCCATATGTTTATATTATACAAATGGGTGACTTAGTGATAAACCATCTACTTTATGCAGATGTCGCGGTTTTAATAGCACTAACAGCCACTGATCTGCAAACACTAGTCACAGTTATGAAAGACGACTGCATGATCAATGGCTTACACTTGAATGTGAAGAAAACCAAGATTATGGTTTTTGAAAGGGAAGAAACCAGAACGAATGTAAGGATTGTGGTTGGTAACGATGTGCTGGAGCAAGTGAATGAGTTTGTATATCTTGGATGCGCCTTCAGTAAGGATGGGAAATACACCGCTGACATAGAGAGAAGAGTGAGTGCAGGGAACAGAGTGAATGGTGCGATGGGAAGGCTACTCGGGAGCCGGCACTTAAGCCATAAGGCGCAGCTGGCCATACATAACGGAGTTCTTGTCCCAACGCTGTTATATGGTAGCGAATGCTGGGTATGTAAGAAGGAGAATGAAAGTAGGATAAATGCGGTAGAAATGCGAGCTCTGCGGAAGATGTGCGGAGTGAAGCTGACCGACCGCATTAGCAACAGCATAGTAAGACAGCGAGTAGGTATGAAAGATAGTATCGGTGTATAGATGAGAAAGGGCATGCTCCGTTGGTTCGGGCATATAGAAAGAATGCCAGAGGAAAGAATGACAAAACAGATATACAATGTGATAGTGGAAGGATGCAGGTACCGGGGAAGACCTAGACTATCTTACCACGACCAAATAAACCGAGTCTTATCTGATGGAAAAGAGTCTCCGTAACCGGCGAGCGTGTATGAGACGAACTATGAGAGTCGAGGAAGCCAGAGAGGTATGTAAGGAAAGAACCTGTTGGAACTCTGTACTCTCTGCCTACCCCGCAAGGGATATGGCGTGAGGTTATAGATAGATAGATAGATTTTTTTACTATTATCTTTTCAATAAACCGTGTCTTATCTGAAGGACAAGTCAATAGTCGCCGTAACCGGGGAGTGTGTACGAGATGAACCATGAGAGTGGAGGAAGCCAGAGAGGTATATAAGGAAAGAGCCTGTTGGGACTCTATACTATCTGTCTACCCTGCAAGGGATTTGGCGTGATGATATAGATAGATAGAATGTAAGTGTCGAAATTTCTTAATGATATGTATGAAAACGACCACAAATAACTTGTAACTAACTACCTATTTGAAACTGCCTATTAAATACCAATTAAAATTTCAGTTTGAATTGTGTCCGTATAATTACTGATTACAACCAAAATTGCAGTAACTACAGTAAAACAGGGATCTTTTGGCTCGCGGTCAAAATCGGAACTCACGCTGAGATTGAGTGAACTGTCACTTCATGACAGTCGCAGAGTTGCCGGTTGCTATGAAATTTACCGTTTTTCTTTTTTTCTGAGTTCTTTTTTAATAAGTAACCGTGGGGACCCACCTGTTGAAATATTTCCCTGGAAGTAGGAAATTTTTTCTAAATGATACGCTAATTTTACACCAAAAATTTTCCCGCGAGAAATAAATAATTAATAACATTCATTGTTTTTGCTCTTAGATATTCTAACTTAAGCGTCATATAACCAGGGGCCAAAAAAAATTATTTTTCTTCGCACTATAATCAAATTGCATCAACTAGCAACGTCATCCGGGTTGCCTATTGTAATGCAATGTTACCAGTGCATATACTAAAGAAATTTAATTTTCAAGCCGCTTATAGCTTAATTTAAAGAGGACATCGTATGTACAGCACAGCGATGTAGGTACGTCGCAATTTAAGTGACAAAGTAGGTCAGATGTGTTTTTGTTGTTCCGTATAATTTTCAGGTTTAAAGCAATGTCTTTGTTCTGGTTGTATACCAGAATAGGTTATATGACCCTTAAGTTAAGTTCTTAGAGGAAAAATAATGGGTGTTATTAATTATTTCTTCCGAGAAAATTTACTAATGTATTCTTGTAATTTGTTTTAGAGTAAAACATATTTGACGGAAGGTACTCGTAACTCTCACTCGAACATTGTTATTTTTACCCAAAATAAAATGAAGAGTTAGTTAATATGTTACGTTCTTGCTTTGCATCAACTAAAAATTGCCTCTAAATATATTCCGATTTCATTCTAATGTCAAAAGATTTGCTTGATAGTTGATAAGAAATCAGGTTTTTTAGACTCATTAAAGTGGGACCAATCGCAAAATGGACCTATACGATAGTTTGACCAAGTTGTTTAGCCCACTTGGCTATATGAAGCAATTATAAGTTTTGATCTCCGCACGGATTAAATCTTTGTGTAACCCACGACCCACAAATATTTGTTTTATCCTGGTATTTGTGTATGTGAATTTCATCCATTGTTTCCACCCTACATATTTTTTTGTTAAATTATCCAAGCTTTTCAGGAAAAAAATCTAAAACACAGTTGACCTACTTTGTCACTGAAATACTTCACAACACAAAACATACTCCACGCTTAAAGTACAAGGAAGGAGCTTGGAAATTAAATTTCGTCGGTACGAGCCAGTGTCGGCACACTGTGCACCAAATATAGGCTGCAGAGTTCCAGAATGATCCAGAATTTACTGTAAACAGCCGGTTTGAACCGGTTCGCCCTGGTTTTGCGCCCGGGGGCTACAATAGTTTCCCGCCCTTGCACTATGATAGATATTCGAGCTCAATTTAAAACGCTCCTGCATTCTGAAACGGCGATGGAATGAATTGGTTTCATATTGATATATTGAATTTAGAAAATTTCAGAGGGATTCTTGTACCGTTAGTATTTTATATTAACTCAGTTGTGAGCACAGGATCACTGTAGTTTAAATCTCCTTTGCAGTGAGTTACAACGTTGAATGTTGATATTTGTTAGTTGTATGTAGTTCATGTTACTTCTAATGTGACAAAGTAACCATGCAAACTCTGAGGAAAATTCCAATGGAGCGAAGGTTTGGTTGTCACCAAAAAGTTTCTTTTAACGCAAACGGAGAAACCTGTTAGAAGATTTTATTGCCGGTTTTCATGAAATTAGTTAATAAATATTAGGTCGCTTAAAACTGATGAAACGTTAAGGCGGCTGACCTATGCATTCTGTAATGTTTAACTAACGAGACTTGATGTTATGCTCATAAGTGCATAAAGTTAGGGAATCTAATCTTACAAATCCAAAAACCAAATTTTAGGGGCACCATTGGAAGAAAAAATTATACGCAATACCAGTGCAACTTATATCATAAGTTCCCTTATCACGGTAAGAAAATCTCTACACAAGCTTTTCAAAGTAGTCCTGCGTGTATGTATAAGTATAATAGTATATATTCGAGGGATTCTCGTAATAATAGAAGATTAATTGACATGAGATTTGCATTAATACGATTCACTGCGAAAATCAGCATTTTCGCTCAGCGAACTAAGCCAAATTGGAATAGAGTTAATATAATTACTACCTTGCCGGTTCGATCATTGGAGATTGAAATAAATTTTGAGCAGAACTTAACCAAAGTACCTTTACTATCTTGGAGCTGCAATTTGGTTGACTGGCTTCAGAAAAGTTTCATGAATAATCGATCCAAATCTTGCTGAAGTTTATCATAAAGGGCAAGATTGTAGGTGAGTAAATTTAAGCTTGATAAGTCATGAACGTTCTCCTTTAGTTCAAATAAAAAAATAAGTGGAGGTGGCAGAAATATACTAGGTACACCCACTTTTTGCTAGTAATATTGGGTTCCAATTATTATAGAAAACGAACCTTTTTCTATTATACCGGGCACAACTCTAGACTCCGAATATATTCTTAATGGATTTCTTTTCAACAAAACACTTTGATCGTTTACTCCTTCACTAGATCAACGATCAGTCTTCAAATACCTTCAAGGTCTTTAGTTCAAATGTTGATAAAATTATGCAATCAGGAAAGCCAGCTATTATTTAAAGAATTACTACATTGTGTTCTTTGTGTCGTTGTTAACAAGTGTGTTTTTTCTATACAAGTTGTAACATAATAAACGCAAGACCTGACAGTAGTTTGTTATAAGTCGATAACTGAATTGATTCCAACTATTTATAATATATCTTAATCTTTTTTTAAATTTGCAAAAAAATGCTTTTACTCCTTCAATGCGCTATAAAAACTAAATTTATTTATAATTCATAGCAATAAAGAGATTACAAATGTATTCCTAACTCGTATTTCTCAAAATGCATACATACGCATACAAGTTTCATTGTTAATTGGGGTATAAAAGTGATTGAAAAAACGGTAAACACCGTTAAATTTGGAAATTTGGTTTTTGTTTTGAATTTATGAAGCAATTCTTTAATCGGGGTGTCTGAGGTTTTGCGTTGATTATATTACACCTTGTATAGAAGAATAATTGACTTAATAATTTAAAACACAACGATTAAAGACTTTTCCGTCCTTAAAGACCACGCACATCGAATGTAGTAGTAACAATCTTATTAATACCGGAACCAAAGAAAATTATATTATTGTGACCATTTCAAAGGCTAGTTAGTGCCTTTAAAGAATATAGAAAGGAAGAAGAATCAAAAAACGTGAACAATATACGATATTAAGAAAATCAAAGAGCCTGCGCGCGCATAGACTAATATGTCATGTAGCAAAACATCTTATTACTCATTGAAACATAAAAAGAAACCAAACCGAGCCCAAAGTAATCCTCTTGAAATTAGAAAACAAATTCTATACAAACAATGCAAAGGTATAAAATCCACTACAGCTTCTCCAGGAGCGAAGGCACATCCCGCTCAGTGAATTTGCATAGACCAATTCAAATATATTTTTAGTTTTTTTAGTCGAGTCCATTGCCAACATCGTTAAAGTTTCGTTAATTATGAAGTTTACAGTTCTGTTTATTATTTGGGCTGGCAACCGATTATTTGGATTTTATTTTCACGCGGAACACTAAAGAAGTGCTTAATTTGGCAGAGATTTGGAAAGATACTAACATGATAGAATCGAAATGCTTTTACCACAGTTTTTACTAAGCAATGTACATCTTTTAATAAATTAGCCTATACTGTACCGTTTTGTGTCCGTCCATTTTGATATTTAATCTACTTTGAGTGAGGGTTAAATCCAACTTAATCGCGAATTCGCAAATAAGTTTCTACATAAGAAACATGGATATCAAAACTAATACAAATCCATTTCAACCACACACACAAAAATAAACTGAGAAAAATTCTATGCAGTCCGCAGACTAGTTTTAGAATTCAAATGTGGTTCAGTTTGCTTGGCTGCAGGAAACCAACATATCGGCTGGTCACATTATCAAAATCAAAAATTACCTGTCTTTATTAACCGACTTCAAAAAAGGAGAGGTTGACAATTCATCCGTTTTTTTTTATAACGTCTTATCTATGAACTGATGTTGATGATTCTTTTTGCGTTGGGTTTAGTATGGTTTCAAGGTGGCCCCATTTTAATGAAATCGGTGTTGAACTTTGGACTTGGAAGATACACCAGGGGACTCCTCAACGGCAGCACGCATGTTTAGATTCCGTCATTATGGTTATTATATCAATCCTACACACAACTCTGCAAAATAATATAATATATGTATAAATATTAGTAAATAACTCACTCGTCACTTACAATTGTAATATAAAATTCTTTAAAAAAAAAAGTAAACCGATTTCAATAAGCAAAAAAAATAAATATTTGAAGTCGGTGCCAAATAACTGACTGCACTAACCGGTACCGACTTAAAATATTATTTTTTTGCTTTTTGAAGTCGGTTAACTTTTTTTAAGAAAAGATTTTTATGTAATTCCCATACTAAAAATTTAGCTGCTCCACCCCGTGATCGAGTAGTAGCGGGTTCTAACCCTGCACTGGACAAATCTTCATGTGGCACACAAATATTTGTTTCGGTCTTAGTGTTTATGTATGTGAACTTCTCATGACACAGGAATAATTTTTTCAAATAGTTATTAAACTTAATTTTTGTTGAAAAATAGATCTACGGCTAATTGCCACTGAATACACCAAAGAAAAAGCATATACTACATTCATCACTTGTCTCATTACTGACAAAAAGTAAACGGTCTGCGTACCCTAAAATCAAAACTTTCAAATTTGGGACAGTATTCAACCAGACCACGTTCATTTAACTTTAATTTAGACACGGTGTTCGTATTACTTCAACGGTACAGTAACATTTCAAATTTCAAAGAACGTCAAAACGACAGTTAGTTTGGGAAAATAATTGTTAGTGTGTAGTCCGGGATGGATTCAATTTTTTTTTTTTTTTTTAAAACGTAGCCCCGCACTAGGATTTATTCCTGTGTCGTGGTTGCATTTACAAACATGAAAATTCACAAACAAATACCCAGACCGGAACAAATAATTGTGGATCACACAAAGATTTGTCCCGTGCGGGAATCGAACCCGCGACTATTCGACACAGTGGGCGGAGCAGCTCAAGCTCTTAACCACTGCGCTAAATCGTCCGCCTGTCCACTGCGCTAAATTTTAGGAATAGAAATATCATTGGATGTACTGAATAATGTCAACTGAGATTTTATGATGATTAAATGATTTTGGACGGACGGACGGACGATATTACAATGTCTAGTATCTTTGAAATAAAAATGTAAAAAAGATATTTTTTTATTACGTACCTAATAATCCCGGCGCCCGTAGCGCTGGGGGACTACGGTGCTTTGAGCGATCACCAAAGTTAAGTGGCGTTAAATTGGTCAGGTTTTTTGGAGTTGGGTTTGTGGCATTTCCATATGGGATCGTCTCCCTGTTTTAGAAAGCACGCTAGGCCAAATTGGTAGCCTTATGTGCGGGCTTGATATGTTTCAAAGTAGGTGGCCACAAACCTGCCCTTACCTGTCTGGACTGGTTTCTATAGCCTTGAGATATGTAATTGCTATCGTTTTCTCTTGATATCGTTTAATAAGCACATATTTCTAAGGAATTTTCTCTTTTTCTCAATTCAACATAATCCTTGTAAATAAGTACTTCTAGAATAATTTTTAGATTCTCAAAAATATAATGCAACAAATTTGAATATCTATCTCGATCTAGCTCCATTTGATTTAGCACAGGATATTTTTTGCTCACTATATCAGGTTATACTTTCCTTTTCCGGTATCTAATACATATGGTTGAAATACACGCATACATCTACAAACATCACGCCATAGTTCAATACTTCAGTTTGACACACTTGATATTTTTCTTTGTCAACATTTCTAAAATATCTTTGTATATGTTTTAATTATCTGAGCACTATTCTCTTGACTCCTCTAGGCTCTATTATTTAACAACATTACCATTTTTATGATTCATCAAAGAAGGCTTTAGCACTAACAAAATTATATGCAAAAGACACGAATACCCAAAACACTAGGCGAAAACTTGGTTTACCTAACACTAACAAATTTGTAAGACGGAATCCACTCATGTTCTGTTAGGGCATAGCTTTATACGGATTACAGGGACCCCTGGGGCTCGCAGCCGAACCTAATTTAGCTATAACGTAATTTTTTTGGATGGCGTAATGTTCCGGGTGCAAGTGGGAAGCGATAGGCGCAATTGGTACCCCTTGGGCGAGGTGGTACGCTTTGATAGTCATTTGTATGTATAGATTGTATATATAATCTTGTGTGTTGACTACTAATTGTGATAATAGGTGGAGGAAACTTAGAATATGATACTATCTGCGTTCAGAAGAATATTTTGTTTCAGAATTTATGGTGAACACTTTTTCGTTATCAGTGAAAACAGAAATAAGACGCGCATTTTGTTCCTGTGCGGTATATTTTTTGTGTACTTCTGTATTTTTTTTTTTAAACGTAGCCCCACACTAGGATTTATTCCTGTGTCGTGGGTGCGTTTACAAACATGAAAATCCACATACACAAATGCCCAGACCGGAACAAACAACTGTGTATCACACAAAGATTTGTCCCGTGCGGGAATCAAACCCGCGACTATTAGACACGGTGGGCGGAGCGGCTTAAGCTCTTAACCACTGTGCTAAATCATCCGACAACCATTTGAATGTATTGTATGTAGTAGCCCTTTTGTAATTTCAATCTTGTGGCAACGTGTTTTTCGACCACTGACTTTGCAACTGTCTAATTTTTCAGAATCCTATTTCTTGCCTACTCTTATATAAATTACATGAGCAGGATAAGCTTGATTAAAAGCATATCCTACTCATGTAATTTTGGTGGTCATATTTTTTAGGCTTATCCGTCCGAAACATTGAATAAGTATATAGTATAGATTAGTAAAATGAATATTAAAAAAACGGTCACGCCTATATTCCCCAAGCGGGGGTGGCAGAGGTGTACTGAGTACACCCACGTCCTATGTAATAGGGGGCGAGCCTATTGCCATATACTGGGCACAATTCCAGACTCCGGACTCGTATTGAGAAGTTTTCGTTAGAAAGACTACACTTGTCCGACCTAGGATTTGAACCCAGGACCTCGTGATCACAAAGCGATGCGCTTTGCCACTAGACCAACGAGGTAGCCAAAGAAATATAAAATAATATAAAAGATTTTCAATATCTGCTCTTTCTAGTGTATTGTTCTATAGAGTGAAGCCTAACTTATAAGTCATTAGACTACATCTAGTTCTTAAAGAAATAATAAATAGATTAGCCTGAACTCTCTCACAGCTGGGCAAAGGCTGTCTCTCAGAAATCGAAGTGAGAAAGAAATATGCTCGTCCACATGTACCACCTCCACCGCCAATTCGTACTGTGGCACGCGAATACAGAATAGGCAGGCCATAAGGCTTCCTACTTGGCTCAATTACTACCACTTTAAATAGTAACCGGGTCCTACCATTTAATGAATCTTCCGAAGTACGTAAATACACGAATATTGAAATTCTATTAAGGATTAAAATCGCAGACTGACTGAGCAAACCCTACCTAACCTTCGTAATCGTTAAGAACATTGCAGTCTCACAACGCTACGAGTATTCCAAAGCAATAATAAAATATTATTAAGATCTCAGATCGAATAAAGGTCTTATCCAACTTAATGCACCTAAATTTGCGTAAAAATAATCTCAATTTGTATCCGTAGCATTGGGGAATAGCGTCTTTATGCTACTTATCTCTTTTTGCCAGCCAATTGCCGTGGAGTGCACAACTTTGCTTATTCTTGTGCTATGGATATTGATTTATCTTTCTCGATTTTTCTGTCTGGTCATTCCACTTTTGGTTTCTGCAATGGGCTATAAGACCATAAATAGTTTTTATGCTTGGTATTTAACTCTGAAGGTTAATGAAATGAATAGTAAGATGAAATTTAACAAATTAATACCTGAATTTCGTCTTCTCAAACTTCAAAAGGACCGGCTCATTTTCCGAACCGCTTGTGCGTTTTACACGTGTATGCAAGACGAATGCACTCATAGCGCCATCTAACTATATTTGTCAAAATCATACCCACTCTGTTGAACCTTGATAATCGCTAAGTACACTGAGGTCTCACAATGCTACGAGTGCTTTAAAGCAATAATAAGATATTGTTATTTAAGATCTCAGATCCAATCCAACTCAATGCACCTCAGTTTGCGTTAACAATCATCATCATCCCCAATAGCGTCTTTATGCTATTTATGTCTTTACATAGCCTCTCAACAAAGTCCTTCTATTTTATTAGTCTCAGCCAATCACTGTGGATTGCACAAATTTGCTTATTCTTATTTTGCTATGGATACTGATTTTCTTTTCTCAGAGTTGCTCAGCGAGCTATGGAGAGAGCTATGCTCGGCGTTTCTCTACGCGATCGAATCAGGAATGAGTGGATTCGTAGAAGAACCAAGGTTACCGACATAGCCCTTAAGATTAGCAAGCTGAAGTGGCAATGGGCGGGCCATATAGCGCGTAGATCGGACGGGCGTTGGGGCAGAAAGATTCTAGAGTGGCGACCACGTATTGGCAAGCGCAGCGTGGGACGACCGCCTGCCAGATGGACCGATGATCTTGTGAAAATCGCAGGAAGTCGTTGGATGCAGGTGGCATCGGACCGGTTACGCTGGAAAGCGATTGGGGAGGCCTTTATTCAACAGTGGACAAGTAGTATGGGCTGAGATGATGACTGATTTTCTGGCTGGTTAAATCCTTTTACTGTTGGTTTGTGTAATGAGCTATGAGAGCCTAAATAGTTTTTAGGCTTAGTGTTTTAATTCTGCACATTTATAACGTATAGTAAGTCTGCATATAAACACCATCAGTTCTTTAGACATATTACTGTCCTTGTTACGAAGGAATAACGTTTCAAAATCACATTGTTCCTACGGTCCCATACCTAAAACGACGTTTACAGCAAAATAACGTTTTCCGCAACTCTGTTTGAGTGAATATAAAGCATGTCTAACAATTAAAATCGGCGGCACAGCCATCGTGTAGCTAGTCAGTTCAGTTTCAAGCATGCTGCACAAATACTGTTTTAACGTTTACGTGTTATTATCATACAAGATATATTTCTATACTTAACGCATACGGTACTGAGCTTATCACGTATTTTAAATTCCGCTTTGGCGTTTTAGACTTGCGTGTAAGACAAATGCTTAATTACTCTAGTGCCATCTAGTTACATTAAAATGAACCTTACAAGAATACATTCACGAGTATTTGAAACTAAATATGTTGTAAAACTAACGTATTACACGACTCCAATTTTAATATTCCTTATCGTTAAGCAATGCCAGTGTTTGAAACCTGGAATATACGTGAAACTAAAACTTAATAAAAAGTATAAAAGCTGTCTCTAATTTAAATTCTACGTAAAGATCCGAAGGACAATAAAGATCATTAGGTACCTATTTATATCTGAACATTCGCAATTTGTTCGGAGGGTACACCTAATTGTCCAAAGGGACACCGTCTCAGCGGATTTGTGTAAGTCCCGGACGATCCCCGGGTATTAAGGACGGATGTTGTACATTTGAAGTCAATTTCATGTTCTTTCAGAGTATTCGAGAGAATACAGCTGGAAATATAAAGGGCTCGATTGTGGAGGTGTAATTTATCAACACCTACGCGTTGACCTGTTTTAAGCTTTACGATGTCGTTGTTAGGCTTGGTATAATAATTGTTTCATTTTTTGGTACTTGCGTAAGGATATTAACTAGAGAAAAGTTATATTTTATAGAAAAGAAAATTTACGTGACATGCATGGTAAAACAAGTAATAGTATAGTATAATATAAGAAATTAGTAGTATATTATAGTAAACAAGTAATGTACCAAGTGCAGTCGACCCCATAACGAAAGCATTCGAGGAAAGAATGCTTGTGAAGGGCTTTAAAACGGCCATGTTAAATGGTTTTTTGTAAACAGACATCAATAATATTGTACATTAGAAGAAAAGAGCTCGCGAATTAATTTTAAATATCTAAGCTTATAACAATTATTGCATTGTTATTTCTATAGACTGCTATCACATTTTCCCAAGACAACATTTATTCAAGTACTTTCATACAAAAGGTACCTTTCTCGGGGTGCAATCTGTGTTTTGCCAAATTTGACCAATTTTTTTCAGCTGTTTAGGCGTGAAACAAATAGTCACGAAAAGTTACTCTCATATTCATAATAACAGAAGGATGTTTCAAATAATTTACCTAATATTTATTAAATAAATTCAGTAACCTAATTAAACCTTTTCATTATAATAGGTGTCCCTTGACTGCCTCGTTGGTCTGGTGGCAAAGCGCATCGCTTTGTGATCACGAGGTCCTGGGTTCAAATCCTAGGTCGGACAAATGTAGTTTTCCTAACAAAAAATTCCCAGTATGAGACCGGAGTCTGGAATTGTGCCCGGTATATGGCAATAGGCTCTCCCCCTATTACATGGGACCTAACATCGTCGGCGAAACGTGGGTGTACTCAGTACACCTCTGCCACCCCTTCTGGGGAATATAGGCGTGACGGTGTGTATGTGTTTTCCTTAACTTCAACTAACTTAAACGTCTAACCCAGACTAAGAAAACATCAAATATTTTCATTTACTTACTCGGTGCGCTGAAATCTGTCCATCTTGATTTTATGAACCTTTCGTCGTTTATTAAAACAATCTGTTGTCTTACCTGAAATTGAAGAGAATTAAATAATTATTTTGTGAAGAAAATTAGAGAATTCTTTATTATACTTTACTCGCTTATAGCACTGTGTTTGTAAAGATTACCAAGGTTAAGCGCCTTTTGGATAGGTCAGTCTGAAATGGGTTGTCGTTTGTGTCATTTTCGTGTTTCGGTATAATATAGCAATCGTAAGGTCGTAGATTTAAATACGAGGTCGGTCGTGTGGTTTTATAATAGGTACCATCGAAAGTTTGTTAGTAGCAGTTTGAAGTGCCGGGTAGAATAGAAAGTAGCTTTACATTAAGATGTTACATCGTCGTTGAAATGTTGTTGTACAAGTTATACCTCTGCCACTACAGCTTACGGAGCATAGACAGTTTTTTTAGAAGAATAAATTAGTTGGAAAATCTTTTCTTGGTAGAATTTTTCAAGATAACAGATTTGAACGCAGTCAACTGTGAATTTCTGCGTAGGATCTGTCAGATTGATTTAGTATTAATCTGTTGCTTAGTCACATGATAATAATTGACTTAAGCCTGATTTTCCAATCTGATAAAAGTTATATATAGGATAAAATACAGTATAAACCTAAATTAAAAATTACATGCATACAGTTTTTATATTCAGTCAGGTAATGTTTTCCTTGAGTGATAACTGATCTGAGGATTAAAAACTGGGTCCTTATAATATGTTTAGCTACAGAAATAATTAATTCTTACGAGTATAAGCACCGACAATAAGTTACATATGAATGTATTTTAGTAAGCATAATTGTAGCAAAAGCCTAGTTAATATCAATTCGAAGATCAGAGGTCAATATTTTTCCATTTCAGTTATTTTAATCATTGTGACTGTTGCCAAGTAGGAAGTACCTAAACTCACTTGGATTATATTATATATCTATCTATATCATCACCTCAGATCCCTTGCAGGGTAGGCAGAGAGTACAGAGCTCCAACAGGTTCTTTCCTTTCATACCTCTCTGGCTTCCTCCACTTTTAAATATATTATTACAAGGAAATAATGTCAACAAAGCAAAACTTCTATGTTTATCTATCTATCTCTATCATCAGGCCAGATCCCTTGTGGTGTAGCCAGATAGTACAGGGTTCCCACTAGCTTCATTCCTTACAAACCTCTCTGACTTTCCCCACTTTCATAGTTATTTTTATTTTAACTTAATTAGTTATAAGTTCACATGACCCTACTAAATTGTCTTTTTTTACCAGAAAATAGTATTGTTTTACTATATGTCTCAGTACTGACTGAGATATATGGTAAAAAACAATACTGCTATACTGATACCTCTATGTCTCCGTTTATTCTAATTATAAGACTCAACTAAAAGCAAAGGTTGTCTATTTTCCTTGAAAATAGTAGAAAAAGATACTTCTCAGTTTCCGTATATTTTATTGAGAAGTACAAAAGAATCGCCACCAATACCCAATAGAGCAGCAACCGAATAACTTAAGTGTGACGTAGAGTACAATAGGACATACACAAATTTGAATAATCCCATCCATTAGCTCATTTTGTCTAGAACGAAAGGCGCTTGATAAAAAACTTTTAAAAGAACTCCGACTGGAGTAGTAGGTGGAATAAATTTGATAAAACTTCCAGCGTCGATGCTGGTGCTGTATGGAACTGGGAAATTGGATAGAAATATTATTTTTTTCCTGTTATATTCGTATGTTAGCTGTATGACCATGTTATAGGGTTAATTGATTTGTAGTTTAGGTGATAATTGAAATTATATCCTGATCAGAAAAGTTTAGTTACCTGATTGAACTTTTTTGCAATTCAGTTTTAGGAAATTCCAATATTGGTATGGAGTAGCTACTCAATTTCTGTACTTACATAAATAACGTTTTTTATATAAAAGGGAAACCGACTTAAGAAAGCAAAAAATGACTTTTTGAAGTTGGTGCCAGTTGGTCGGTGAAGTCGTGGCATCGACTTCAAATATTTCCTTTTGTTTTTAAAGTTATTTATATTAATACTTTAAATTATGAGTATTTAAATTTTTTATAGTTATTCACATATATTATTCTGCTAAATTCCACAATAAGGTACCTACAATATTGACAAAATACACATAATAACTTAAAGTATCCTTTCGTACTGTTTGTCGATAAGGAGTCCCTTGGTGCATCTTCAAAGTCTGAGGGACAATACAAATGAAATTCAAATGGGACTAGCTCAAATCTACTAAATCAAATGTAAAAAGAATCATCAAAATCGGATCATTAACAAAGAAGTTATAAAAGAATACAGACGAATTGTGAACTTCCTCCTTTTTTGATGTCGGTTAATATTCTGCTTAGTTCTATGATAGGATACCTATAGGACTAACGTTATATCGACACTAACTTAATCTACACATCCGTATTGTTATTCGTTAAGAAGTTCCTGGTGTATCTTCAAAGTCGAAGGTCTAATACCAATAAAATTCAAATGGAAGCACTTCGGAGCTATACTCCCAAACTTTCGAAGCTATAACTCAACGCAAAAATATTCATCAAAATCTGTTCAAAATTAACGAAAACATCGGTAAACATACATTCAGACGAACATAGAACCTCTTTAAAGTCGGTTAAAAATGGCATTAATAATACGGATTAATGAACATTAACGACTACTATTTCTGTCCCACATCTTATTTCAACTCCAAAATCTTATTTGTTTTGTATTTGAAAATAAAAATATATAATCGTCTACCTTCCCATATGCTGCATGATCGCATGTTTAAGACGCTATTAGTAAACCAAATAAATTCTTACTCAATCGCTTCCTATCCACATGATAATACAAACTTTCTGATACATCAAAAATGTTAGGCGGAATATCTAAAACTTCTACATTTAAGCTACGCATTTTATACAATCCCATCATTTGATGCAGGTCTGGCCCACTGGGCTCCAAGTTAAACAAAACGTGCTTACATTTTTGATTACAAAAGCCTAAAGTTTTAGAAACTTGTGTTTTGTCCCAACTTTTGCGTCGTCATCGATTTTCAGGGTAACAACCTTCGAGCTAGTAATGTCTGTATATTTAGAACAAGAACGAATAAATTAGTTTTTTGCCAGAAACTGGAAGCTTGCTTCCTTTCTCTGCTTTATCTTCTTGGATAGGAGGTAAGCAAATATATTGGTATGAATTCGCTTGCTTTGTTTGAATATCCTATATAACCTTATTATTGATTTGGATTCCTTTATTATTTTTTGTATAAGTGCGACAAATACCGTGGTTGATCTACATTTCAACTGCACTCTTTGCTATGAATTTTCTCATTTTGTCAAATGAATTTGTTATGTATTTTCGTGATTGTTAATGTTTGTTAACAATAACGAAAATACTTTACAGTTTTACTGTTTTAGATTCTAAATTTAAAAATACATTATGAGTGCCTAAAGAGCTACGATCATGTTCAAAACACAAGAGATACCTCTAATAAGGACACCAGGTTAATCAGTTGTATTCTGAACAAATTGCAATATTCCACTTTATAAGCAACATCGTGTGTCTCCACAAAATGCCTTCCTTTGTGACAGCAAACACCGCACGGACACGCTATTCCGGTATTTAACGTGGCGAATACCGATAGTTATTGTAAGTTGATGATCCGCAAAGCCGTCGGAGCCCCGTGGTTCATAAGGAATGTCGATCTCCATTCCGATCTCGGTCTCGAACGCGCCTTTATTAAAAAGGCGACAACCCGATATTTCGCGAACGCGCGCAATCATAGAAATCCGCTAATCGTAGCCGCCGCCGACTACGAACCTAACTCCCCTCCTATCAGCCGCCACCGCCGTCTGCGGCATGTTCTCACCGACCCTCCCGATGCCCTTCCAACCCTTCTTTCGGATACAGATACCGCACACAAGATCAGACACCGACCTCGCCGGCGAGGTCGAAGAATCCCTTGCGCGTCGGCCGGTGCAGAGCACGGCGAGACATCTAGTATACGCCCTCCCCCATAGCGACTGCACAAGCCGATGGCGTTCCGCCTTGAGGCGCCCTTGAGCTAGCCCCCTTGCCCTTCTGGCTCGAGCGTAGTGGTTGCACGCTCGCCTTATTGTCCGGTGAAGCTGTAAAGGCCCCGCGGCCAACAGCGTAGATCATTCACACACACACACAAACAAAAAGTTATCGTAACCTACCTGAGTCTTTGTTCCAGCTGCTTCTGAGCACTGCGCCACCATTGAGCAATGCGCTTTGACTAAGCTCTTGCAGTTATGTTTTTATTCTTGGGAAGTACTGTTTTACAGAGTAGGGGTAGTTTGATAGCCACATAAACAACACGATATTTTTTTTTCTTTTTTATCTAAGTCAAAATTACAGGAAGTTTATGAAACAACTTAAAACTCCAAAACCAGCAAATAAGTATTGGCCCAATCATAAAAGTTAAGGAAAATTTTTCTGTAGATTGCAGAATCATCGAAATCGCACCTCGCAACGACGTGATAAAGAGGCCTAAAGGTTAAAGACAATCCTAAACGGAGCCAAAGGAACTATATATGTACAAGAAGTGAATATTCTTTTTTTGGCCAAATCGTTACTGCTAACAAAAGAATACACAAGATTTTAACACAAATATCTTGCCTTTGAAACAGGCTCCTTGCAATCTGAGCACGTAACAATAATGGATATTTGCACAACTTACACGTTTTGCTACTGCATTTCATTATGCTTTTTCATAAGATTGTTCGATGACACATACCCAGCAATGTAACACTACAAAGGTGGATGACAACAAAGGGCGTCAAATCAGTGCAGTGCAAAGCGGTGATGTAGTTTCTAGCTTTACATCAGGCTCTTGTTTGCCTATCACAGAATGTGAACGTATATAAGCAAATACAATTCAACCATATTATATTTTTGTCTATACCTCGTTGACCTAGAGAATTTTGATTCGAACCAGAGCAAGCTTTTCTTGTTACTTTTCTATCAAAAATTCTCAGTAGCACATTCTAATCCTTGTTGTAATATTGGATAAATTCGCGCAAGACTGAGTAATAGAGAATAAAACAAGCCCACTCCAATATTCAACGCTTTCTATATACTGTCAAGTCAATACTGTGATGTCAAGGTTTTCTATATAATAAACCATCTGATAGCCTAGGTGATGAAGAATCAAATTCTATTGATAGTTTTCAATACCTGTACGTAGAGAATGGTATCGGAACAATAACAGTTGGGCATCGAATTGTATAGGAACAAACACCTTTGGGTACAGTTGTTGTAAAAACTAACGATTTGAACAGTTTTCGGATTCAAATTCGATTTCTGAATGGTTTCTGTTAATATGAAAGGTATGCTGTGAAATAGAAAAGTATTATTCGAGGATTTTGACGTTTGTTTTGTTATTCTTCCTCTCAGAGCTATAAGACACATATTTCCATATCTCTCTCTCGTCAAAACCTTGTTGCGTAATTCTCTCGAAGCGCATAATTAAGCAAATCATTAAAATCCAAGCAAATTTTAACATTATAGAATATATCGTACCACTAGTGATCTTGGGGCATTTGTGTCAATGGGTTATATTTATCCCGCCCAGTGAGTATCAATGGGGCACTATGGTGAACGCTTAAAGTAGGTCTAGAGTTTTAAATGTTTCTAAGTACTCCTTTGAGAGTAAAGGACGTGGTTGTATCTGTGTGTCAAGTCATCAGCACCTAATAAGTATCTACTGCAAAGCAAAGGCTTCCCCAAGGGTGACCACGACGACCGGCTTCATGCTGTATGCATCCAGTTTTTACCTGAAACCTTCAGCAGGTCATTGATTCATCTTGCGACGAGCCTGCCCACTCTACGTCTTTAGGTACCTTTTTACCCCAATAGCCGTCATTTCTTCAAATGGCTTGTATGTGTACTACCTAACCTCGAAATTAATTATAATAAAACACAATTTCTCACAGAAATTCGGTTATGAAATACCCGAGAACTAATTGCCAAATAACGTTATAGGGTTAAAGCAATTAAGGCTAACCTACTTGACAAATGGTATAAGACGCTATTCGATTCTAAGCCCTATCTTTACTTAATTAATATCGATATTCTGGTGCACTTAAAATTGGAAACTAAATACGGGTTATATTAAATTCTATATAAACCATCTGTTGCAGTTACAATAAATTATAATGAAATAATAGCAAAATACTTTGTTCGCAACATTCTGTTACCAAATAAACTGAATATCTATGTGTTTCTAAAGACATGGGAAGTACTTGATTGTTAGTTAAATAACACCTACATTCCCGAAGCAGGGTGGGAGGGGTGTTCTTTGTTCACCCTTATTTCGCCAACAATATTATAATCCAATGAGCACATTGACATTATTCTGGGCACAATTTTAGACTCCAAGTTGCAATTGACGATTTCCGGATAGAAAAACCCAAATAATCTTTGACACCTCCGCTTGAGGAATATAAGCGTAACGTCGTTTACTTTTTAGTCTTTCAAGGTCTTTAAATGATTAAAACGTACTAATGAAACTTTTTCTTTTGAAATATACTTCTCAATATATCCTTATTTCACGTGAAAGTTGAAAAAAAGCCTTAGATCTTGTAACCTTAGATCTTTCATAAAGGTTTGCTTCAAAGAATCAAGCTCATCCAATTATTTCATACATCGGTGAAATCGTTTTATGTCATAATCTTTTGCATGTAACTAACGCTTAATCTTGTGACTTCACCCTGTGTCCTGCGGTTTCACCGGCCCTTTATCACGAGGCTAATATGGTCGCAACGTATCGCCAGCGCTAATATTTCGTTTTTGTTTAGCGTTCTTTCTGACATTTTTGCTTGGTTCCTAAGGGTCGTAGCGCGATGTATACCTATAACCTTTCTTAAAGGTTTCACCACATATCTAACGCAATGCGACGGGAGCGCGACTGTAGCGCAGCTTGGGGAGTTGTAATGTACTGAAATGTACGGGAGACGCCACACAGCGCAGCCCCGCTCGGTGCGACGGCAAACGTCGCGACCGAACGTAGTCAAGCGCTTCCATCACGCTCCGTCGGCTTTTTGACCAAACCTTAGGAATTGGGCTTTTAAATGAAAAATAAAAAATTTCAAATTCGATTGGTACTACAAAAAATCAGCGCGTTCAAACAAACAAACTCTTTAGCTTTATAATATTAGTATAAATGCATAAATGTAATAAGGCTTTACTGAAACCAAATGTTAAAATATATATGTCGTATTCTATTATTTGAAAATCAGTTAATAGAATGGCGAGCAGTTATTTTCATTTTAGTAACCTAGTAAACTTGTCATATACATACTCTATGATTGCTCGAGTGTTTTAGTTGTGAAGCGATGACAGATGACATCTGTCAGATGACGATGGCAGATAGGCGATGTAAGATAGCGGAAGGTGCCGTGTTGTTAGTCTATTAGCAACGAGGCAAGAGGTCGGGCCTATCGCGAAGCAGCTAACCCACTGCATTCCATGTGACTTAATCGCCAACGATTTTGCGCATGTTCGCATATCAAGGAAAATGGGCGACTATGAAAACGAAGATAAATCCACCTTTACCGTTACCAGCATTGAAATGGCCATCAAGAAAACCTAAGCGCCGTTATATATTTGTTAAATGTTTCGAACAAACAATCACAATTCAGCTTATAAGCTCTCTACCACGTATCCAAACAACATTTTTTGCAAACCTCATGTGTCCGACTCTACTTTCAAATCCAATGAAATGCTTTTACCATTGAAGATAATTTCAAACATATTTCATATCAATCTGTTAGCAATCAGCTTAGCTTAGTTCTACACTCGGTATCCTCCTAACTATTAGAACGTCGACATGCGTTGCCTCCAGTAAATGCGCTCATATTCATTCATACGGTCCCGGAATTGCACTTTCCATTTACGTTGAAAGCTGGATGTATGTTTCAACTTGAGTTCTATTTTGTCTGCCAGTAGTGCTGAATTGTTAAGTTTGTAATCGACTTAAGTAATGGTTTGGTCATTAGTGTTTATATTAATCTAGCAGTTTTCTGCAGTTTTGTATGCGTTAATTTTATATTTACATAGCGGACCTGGTCTACAACAGCGTTATCTACCAGGTCTAACTATAACTAAAATCATTTGAGGTGGAGTCACCATTAGTACAGAAAAAATATATCAAGATGGGTTAAACCGTTTAGGAAGAGAATAATTACGAACAGAGGCATACCGGAATTTTATGTATAAATATATTGCATAGTTAGTTTTGGTCTGTGTACCTATTTTTGTAATAAATTTACTGTATTTTTGGTCTAATGCTGAAGATCAGGTAGCGATCATGAAAGCTTGGGATCGAAAGAAATTTTCCCACAGTGTTTTGTCGAAAAATTCTCAGTCTAGAATTGTGGCGGTGCCGGCATAATAGCAACAGAGTTACCCCTCTTTACATTGGGCCTAATATAATTTTCTTCAGTAGCCTTCTCTGTAATTTACAGGCCTTTACCATACTACCTACGGAAGCAAACTAAAATGCATCCATTTCACTAAATCTTATTCACAACAGCAACTCGGCTATCACATCTTAGAAATAAACTCTAACCACATCATTTTGAGATCACGCAAACAATTCTAACCATCAGGTAAATAGCTCTCCGATTAAAAAGATACAGCACTAAATACAGATTTTAACGCGCGCCGAGTGGAGTCAGGCTAGGATCTTAGTTGCTATAACTAATTAAAGACGTAACGGGGAGCGTTACGATGCGCAATACATTACCGCGATGTTCTTAGCGATCTCCAAGGTTAAGCAGCATTCCACTCAGTCGACCTGAAATGGGTAACTGTTTGGGTTATTTTCATACTCGAGCGTCTCTATGCTTCAAAAGGCACATTAATCTATTGGTTTCGATTACCACGATGTGGTAACCAGCCACAAATCGGCCTCCACTAATCCGCACTGGGTCCGCTTGGTGGAGTATATCCTTATCTCTCTCACTTCAATTTGTGAGAGAAGACCCTTGCCCAGCAGTGGGACAGTATAGGCTGATATTATTTTTTATCATATCGTAACGCGCCGCGTTTGGTAATAGCAAATAGGAGCCCTCGTGAATTTAATGGTGCTAATGTGAATTTTTATATTTAAACGCACTTGTGCAAAGCTGTGTGAAAGAACGCGGAGAAACGGAATACTTCATGCGAGATCCGCGAACCATTAAGCTGGAATGTTGCAATTTGGCTGTGGAATTATTTTGAAGTTTTAAGAATTTCTGGGTTACTTTTTACCGGTATTTTGAGGTCAATTTTATGTTATGACAAGGACTTTTAAAAGCTAAATGGCTCTCAATAGAGCTGCGATTCCGGTATGACTAGACAGCCTGCTGTCCAAGATTAATAATCCTTGTAGGCTGTAGCTTCATAAATTTCAACACCAGGTGGCCACAGGTGGAGTATGACCTAATTTCTCTCTCGATTTGGGGGAGAAAGCCTTTGTTCAGCATTGTGATTTATTATTATTATTGCTATTTTGGAAATCAGAGCAGTCTGAAATGAAAGAACCTGTTGGAACTTTATACTTTCTGCCTCCCGCGCAAGAATTCGGCATGATGGTATAGATAGATAGATAATTCATAAAATAATCGCACTGATTCAGACTAAAAAAGGTTACATATAAAATAACTTGTAAGCTAAGCTTTGCTCCACAGGGACACTATGCTTCATTGCCTCCGGAAATGGCGCGGAAAAATTGCTGTTACCGTACCGACCCGATTATATTTACTACTAAATAAGCTTATAAGAGTTAATTGGAAACTAGAACTAGACTATCTTACCATGACCAAATAGACCGTGTCTTATCTGAAGGGCAAGTCAAGAGTCTCCGAAACCGTCGAGCGTGTATGAGACAAACTATGAGAGTGGAGGAAGCCAGAGAGGTATGTAAGGAAAGAACCTGTTGGAACTCTGTACTCTCTGCCTACGTCTGGCGTGATTATATAGATAGATAGATAAATTAAAACAGTAACTCTGATTATCGTTTGCAAATGCAAAGTTGCCAAGATTTTCGTGGAATGGCAAGTAGTTTAATTTTGTCATTGGAAATTGTGCCATGTTTGTCATCGGAACCAAAAAATGTTCACTACTAACTAAAATTATAACAAGAGCGAATAAGAAACTTCAAAATGCAAATTCTGATATTCATGTGCAAATTCGGGATTGTAAAGAATCGTATGGAATATGCCTCGTTAGTTTCAGATCAAGAGCTTCTTAAAACGAATACTAGGCAAAGTGGTTGTTTTATCGAAAAATTATAACTAACAGTAAGGAAACGTGCCCGGTAATAGCAATAGACTTGTCAACCATTACTTTGGGTCCTAACATCGTCTGCCATACAAAGTACACCTTTCCCCCTCCTGCTTGGGGAATATAGGCGTGAATGTGTCCAATTATTTTATTTTTCTAGTACCTACGCTGTACTACATTGGGTGAATCAGACTATACAAATCTTTGCTATAGGTAAGTATTTGGGGTCAGCAGGCATGTACCAGGTACATCCTTACTCCATTGTACACGACAGCTATTTTTGTGGATTCATGTAGTGCTTAACTATTTGTTTGTTTTAGTATCGTACATGTTACTGGAAAATTGTTTAAAATTGATTGCAAAATGCAATGCAGTGCAAATGCAGTGTTCTTAGTGATCACTAAGGTTAGGCAGCGTTTGGCTGGGTGGTCATCCATTTCAGACTGACCGAGTCGAACACAAACCGTCGTTTGTGGTATTTTTATGTTTGAGCGTATCCGTGCTCCGGAAGATACTCTAAGCCGTTGGTCCCTGTTATCACATAGTGTGGTCATCATCTAAGCCAAGCTAAAAACCTTAAATACGGCTATATAGTTCTTACATCAGGTAGCCACAAACTTGCCTTTACCAATCCGCACTGAATCCGCGTGGTAGGTATGACCTTTCTCACTTCGATTTGTTAGAGAAGGCCATTGTCTAGTAGTGGGCCAGTATAAACTGATATTATTAGAAAGACAGACAGACAAAAATTAAGTGTACATAGTGCACTCCCACTTGAGAAATATAGAGGGAACGGTGCCTATTTTTATATAAAAACATAAAAATAATATACGAGTTCGCATATAAGAAGATTAAAGATAGAGCGTCAAATTGCTCATAGCAATAAAAATAGCACCCAACACCAATTTCGGAAGGTCATAACGCCCAAATGCGATATTAAATGAATTCATTTAGGTGCTCCGCGCTCGTAAAGCTCATTTCGTCACATATTTATTAGCATTTTTCATATACCGAGACGTACTTACCTATTTTTAGGTCTCTTATACCTGGTATTGGGTGCCTACATCGGTGTAAAGAGATGAACTAAAGCTTTCGACACATTGCAGGCAGGGCGTCAGCATGGCGCAATGCCGGCGCGACTTGGGAGTTGTAATGTACTGAAATGTAGAGGAAACGGCACACAGCTCCACCATACTCGGTGCGACGACAAATACCACGACCGGCCGCCGCCACCTCACCAGTCATTACAAATAAAGCACAGCGGGAACTATAAGTCAACAGGGGGCGAACGGGATGCTAGCAGTGTTGTTTCGATGCCGTCGGTACCGGAGTGCCCGCAGTGTGACGTACGCGCCGCGCTGCCATCCGCTGGCCTCGCGCTACCGTCCCGCTCCGTCGGCTTTGTGGCGAATGCTTAAGGTTTTATCACATGGGTATATCACCTAGGTGATCAAAGGCGATTAATTAGTATCCAATAATCACCCAGCGGCAAATCACCCAAGTAAGTCTATTCCACTAGTTTTTTTGTCGGTAATTTAAAAATTCACGAAGCCCTACACTAGCCATTATTCTTGTGACAAAGGTGCGTTTACAAACACGCAATTCACGTACTCGAATTCTCATACCGAAGAAAATATTTTTGGGTCACACAAAGATTTATCCCGTATAGAGATCGAACCTGTGATTACTCAATCCAGTGAGCGGAGCTTTCTTCGCTCTAACTACTAGAACAAGTCGTCTGTAATTTTTTTTTCTGTGCAAAGATTCTAAGTTACAACCCGAAGACCGGAATCGTGCCCGGTATATATAGGCTCACCCCTTATTACATTGGACCTAATATCGTTGGCGAAATTTGGGAGTACACAGTACACCTCTGATATTCGTCGTGTTTTCGCTATAGAAGCTTGTTTTTAAAATTAATTTTTTTTCATATCAGATATCCTAAATATTGTTCAAACGTTTTTAATAATTGTGTACGAATGCATAATTTAAACTCCCCATGCAACTCTGTAGACATGAACAATTTTTAAAATTACATGTTTATACCGCACAAAGGAACTGTTGAAGCGGATTGCAAATATTTACACGCGAACCCGTATTTATTGGAAAAACAAAATTAACTTAAATTGTGAATTTTTGTTTTATGTTATTAGCTGTTTTTTATCAACTAACTTCTAGAGTTTATTTTTTTTTTCCTTTATTAATTAATTTATGTAATTTAAAATACCTCGTTGGTCTAGTGGCGAAAAATGCGCGTAGCGATCATTAGTTCCTGAATTTGAATCCGTATTCGTATAAAAATGTGATTTTCAATAGAAAAATATCCATTTCGGAGTCCGCCATCATGCCCGGTAAAATGGCAATAGGCTTGCCCCCTATTACAGGGAACATTCTTCCCGTCTTCTTGGTAAGAAGCCCAAATAACCCCTCTCCCCAAAAAATCCAATCCCACATCCTTCTCTGACTATCGTCTCATATCCATATTACATTTCCTTTCAAAAGTTCTTGAGCACGTTGTCCACTATCAACCTAGTCGATTCCTAAATAAGAACTCCCTTCTTAAGCCTTTTCAGTCCGGCTTCCGTCCTGGTCATAGTACCGTTACCGCTCTTGTGAATATTACGGATGAAATAACGTCAGCAATGGAAAACAGTAATCTCACTATACTTGCATTGCTCGACTTCAGTAATGCTTTTAATACTGTGGACTTTGACATTCTACTCAGTATTCTCGCGCTCTATTAACATATCTCCAACGGCTATTGATTGGTTTCGTAACTACCTGTTTGGGCGCTGGTAACGCGTTCGCATTGAAGAAATCTACTCTTCTTGGTGCGTGCAACACTAGTACCGGTGTTCCACAGGGTGGCGTTCTGTCTCCTTTACTTTTCGCTGTTTTTATTAACTCTATTCCCAACCAATTACAATCTTCTTTGTATGATCTTCAAATCTACACGCAAGCCCCGTTAGCCAGGTTGTCGGAAGCTATTAAAACAATTAATAGTGACCTGACCAAAATAAGTACCTGGAGTAAAACATTTGGCCTCAAAGTCAATTTTGCTGGATTTTCGTTTTGTACAGAACTATGGATATGTTGGCGTTGAGCATCCCTACACACCTTATTGCAGTGATTTCTAATGGCAACATAGTTATTCCAATTAGAATCTGTGGATCTAGCTTTGAATTTGGATTTAGTTGCCACTTTTTTGCTCATCAACAATTTGATATCTTCAGTCAGCCAAGGAGCAGGAAACTTTAACTGGGTGAATAGGTGCATGCTGATCGAATAACCGAATTAGCGTAGATGTGAAAAATTAACTTTATCATCCAGTGACTCAGACGCTACCAAATATTCCCAGTCAACTTTCGCAGCATCTTCTCGAAGCATCGTAAAGTTAATGCCACTAAAATTGCGCTGCAATAGAATTTTAGCTTTGGCCGTAGGTGGCCGGACTTTATAGGATAGAAATAAGAAGTCGCGATACGAAAAGGCGTCAGCGGAGTGGTCACTGGCCACGCTTAGCGACATGTTCGATTGAAGAAACAAAAATGAGGTCAAGAAGTGACGGAGTTGAGTTAGGAAAATTATGGGTAGCTTGAAGTGGAAGAACGGATAGGTCACAGGAGTCAAGAATAGAATGGAAATTACGGGACCGATAATCGTTTTTGAGCAGACAAGTGTTGAAATTACCCGTGACAATGCTATGACTGTAAGAAGGGACAAATTTTTCCAACAAACTTTCAAAAGAAGAAAAATGTCTATACGTGAGGAAGGACAGTACACCAAGAAGCAGTTTAGTGTGATGAAGCTCAATCTCAATAAAAAGATGCTCACCAGCATTAGCAGGCGGAGGGGGTTGTGGCAACAATTCAATTAAAGAAAAGGGTATATTTGATCGCAAATATATCACCACACCCCCATTACAACGACGACGCGCTCTAAAGGATTGGCGCGCGAGGTTCAGTTAAGAGCAAATCGCGCGCAAGCGCGTCCAAGCTATTCTGCCGTTCTTCAAAGCCTGACAACAGCGGAGGAGAGGGCAAGGCTCCTATAGACTTGTTCAAATGATCACCGGTCATGGTTGGTTCGGCGATTATCTGAAAAAGATTGAACGAGCGACGATGACCTGTCAACGTCGCACAGCGGTGGGGACCAAGATTCCGCCTAGCACACGCTCGATGAGTGCCCAGCGTGTGTCTCCGAGCGGCAGATCCAGGTCGACTGGACCCTGACTCCCTATCGGCAGTAGTAGCGGCTATACTGGCAGGGGAATCGGCGTGGGGGCCATATCTTCCTTTTGCGAGACTGTGATGTCTCAGAAGGAGTAGGCCAAGCGAGATCGGGAGAGGTACGATCCTGCTCGACGAAGGCGACGGCGCCGTGGCGGAGGCATAGCCCGCCCAGGCCCCTCAGTCCAATAAACCCGGAGTTTAAGGAGAGAGGGCTAACTTGTGTCCCTTGCCGTAATACTTGGTGGGGGACCCCCCTGCACCAACATCAGTAGGGGCGTATTTAGGATCATAGACGCAAGAGGCGGGAGCGTCCTTCACGAGTTCACAAGTGATGCCGAGGAGGACGGTGGCGTGGTGTGGCCAACGTTGCCGTGAGCACCGCATTGGTGCGGCAGGGAGTGTGTATCAAGTCTCCCCCTGATGGCAGGCTCTTCGGAGCGTGACCCAATAGGGACACCGGTGCGTTCCATATGGAGATCTCGAAGCCCCTTCAAAGTTCTGATGTCGGCCACCCTGGAGTTTTTAGTTCATAGGAATCCGACACGCCCTACGAGCCTTCCCCGAGAATCGCGAAAGTCCTATTTTCACAGAATTTTCCCCAAAGAAAAGCTCGAACCGAACGAGTGAGGCATAAAAGAGGGTGACTCGAGCGTTCTGTTTGAAGATGCCGGACCCTCTCTGCTATGACAACGTCCCACATATCGTCCCCTTCCCCACAATGAAGTAGACTTTTCAAAATTTTTGTTTTTGCGGAACTAAGATGAAAGGATGAAAGCCTTTTATGTCCAATAACTTATACCTGAAAACATTCGAATAGAACATTGAATCCATAGAAACGTTTCCGACAAAGTTCTACAATTGGTCGTTACACTTGTCTCCCTATTCACCCAACTATGCGTCGCATATTCGATGCTAGAGAGTGTCTTGTAGCGTTACCAACCGTCCCATATTTTCCGGAATAACCTGTTTTTTTTTATTTTGTGTAAACCCTGCGTGTCAATAAGTAATCTTTTCTTTCTTTCTTTTTTTTAAAAACGTAGCCCCACACTAGGATTTATTCCTGTATCGTGGGTGCGTTTACAAACATGAAAATTTACATACACAAATACCCATACCGGAATAAATAATTGTGGATCACAAAAAGATTTGCCCTGTGCAGGAATCGAACCCACGACTATTAGACGCAGTGAGTGGAGCGGCTTAAGCTCTTAACCACTGCGCTAAATTGTTCGTACCGACTCGACAATACGTCAGTGGGAGCACTAACGAATTGTCAATGTTTCCAAGGCTCAGGACCTCGTGACTGCTACAGGCATTGTTCGCTACTGGAGAACCAGGCAATCCTAAAAATAGTACTGTAGTAAAAAAGAGAACTTCCATATTTTTCTTAATTCATGAGTCATTGAGCCATATCTTTGGTCCCATTCTTACTTTCCATGACATAAGATAGAGCTTACCATGATTATAGTGTCGATAGCGTAACGCTAGCGAGGAGGCCCGCTGTCACTTTCATCTGTATTTATTTAATTACGCGTATGAAAAAGATGGCATATCAACTTGATAACCTCACGCTAACTTTCTCTCTCACTAACACACACAAAAAAAATAAAGAATTATAATAACAAAAATTAAATTCAAACTTCTATACAGGCAGTTAATGGTACGATTTAAAACAACTGTCAGATGTTGTGAGTTCTTTGTCTGGCTAGGAAAAAAAAGAACTCGGTAGGATAAGAGGAAGTAGTTCTGATTCAGCTTGCAAAATTTGATCTAAACAAACAAACGTTGCAAGTTCAATTAAAGCTTGTAATAAAATCATTTTAAAATCCAAATCAAAAGTTTTTTTATTCATGTAGATCAAAAGGCACTTATGAATAGTCAAAAAGAGAAAATTAATGTTTACTTAAGACTCTACCACCCGTTATTAAAAAACATTCGTTACTCTTTTTAAATATAAGATTTTTACCATTCTTTTTGTATACATTGCAATCATGGGAGAATAGTGCAGAATGAGCTAAATAGATGTACGTAAGTATAGATTAAACATATGTGTACTTAGATTCATTGTATGAGTCAGTGTCGACATAGTACTCTCATTTACAAAATATAGAGTTTGTACATGTATATAATAAAAAGAATAATAATAATAGTAAGAGAGAGGGTTGTTATAAAATATGTACTCCCTACTGTTTGTCTCATGACTCCGAAAAAACATGTCTACCCTAGTGCCTTGTGTATCGAAGTTCGAAATTAAGTTACGCGCCCGACTTCCTGTACGGAGTACATTTAAATAAACGTCTAGTATGTTCCGAATTAGTAATAATATGTGAATAGTTTTCGGATTAGGATTCCCGCTTTGTATGGGCCTGTGCCAAAGTTTATTATATAATATTAAATTACTTTTAGAGTTCCCTTGATTTTAAATTGGAAAGTCTGTTGGATGTTAAATGTTTGTTTGGCTTTGATGTGTAAGAAGAAATATGATTGGTATTATATTTTAGAAACGTATGGGGATAGAGTCACATAGTAATGTGTGAGTTCCGCAGCAAGTGGACTGGCAGTAAGTCTTAAAAGGTGTCGATATACGGCAAAAAATACCGCAAATAACGGCAATTTACGTTGTAGTTTATTTTAATTTTGTAAATACCGTCACCCCTGTATTCACCAAGCGGGGGTGGTGGTTTAAGTTTATCTAAAAAGTACTGGAAATGCAAGTATTTATTACTTCATAATGCATGACAGTTTAATACAAAAAAAAACAAGTGTAAATAAAATGTAGTATGTAATAAAAAAAGGACATAAGAATAAAAAAAATAAACACGTGACGCCTATGTTCTCCAAGCGGGGGTAGCAAAGCTGTACTACTGTGTACACCCACTTGTCCCATGTAATATGGGGCGAGCTTATAGCCATACACCGGGCATAATTCCAGATTCCGGACCTACGAACTAGACAAAAATCAGGTTTTAAAAATAGATACACGACTGATTTTCGTTCTGTAACACGGGCCTTAAACACAAATTCACAAACCTTAAGACAAAGTATTCTTTCTTGTCATGTTGGGTTATTTGTTACGTCCACACACGAACCAATGCGCTAGTGAAATCGACCGATAAATCGGATTGCATTTACATCAACAAGGACGTGCTGGCCGTTTATTCCCTGGAGTTTAAGTTTGGTTCTATTCTACAAAAATCGACTTAATCACCTTCTTCTCTCACAATCTTGTAAGCAGTTTGATTGTGTGATTTCTTTTTTACAAGCTTTTATTTAACTTGCATCGTTCGTGTGTCTGTCTGTCTTTCCGATTCAATCCGGTAATCCATTTTTCAAGCACTTGCGGGTAGGTAGTCGATTGAGTTTAAATAAGGCATACGTATGTAAGTTTGGTGATAATGCAATAATAAGGTACTATAGAGCTGGTCTGATCATGGAGTCGGAAGGTGGCCATAGGAACATGTGAAATATACAACGTAAACGCCCTCGTATTTGGGTGTGTTAGATTGTTATTGACAAGTACTATAAATCAGGTGGTGTTCAGGGTCTGATGGTAAAGTTGAAAGGTGGGCAATTAAACCAACCAACTACTTAGTATAACCCCACCGTGTTTGGGCTCGTTGGATTTGTCTTGACAGCCACTTTAGACCCGGATGGTGTTCAAAGTCTGATGATAGAGCCGGAAGGAAGCCATAGGACTAAGCAAAATATCTTCGTTGTGTATTTGCTGTAAAACCTTTTTTTTTAAAAGGGTCTTTAATTTTTTTTTTAATCTTTTAAGTTCAATGTCATTTTGCAAAAAATTCTTATCGAAATCAGCTCAAGAAAAACTGGATTATAAATTGATTTGAGAGTATCATCCCGTATGGTCTAGTGGCTAGGATACCTTGCTTTCACCGAGGAGGCTCGGGTTCGATTCCCGGTACGGGAGCGTATTTTGAGATATTTTTGAACTTCTCTATAATTCTATGTTTACATAATAACAAAATCATAATATTTACTTGGAAGTTGGGTCTAAATGATAAAACTGGCGTTGAGTTGTTTAGTTGAAAGCCATTTGAACAAATATATTTCATAATCAGGAAGTTAATCTTGGCTACCGCCATTTGGTTCTTTGACGTTTTTTTTTTTTTTGTTTTGGAGTCTATATCCTAACAATAGGCGCAAAGTTCCTTTGGCGATCATGAAATCCTAAGTTTGAATTAGACGTTGGAATCAAAATCATAATATTTTGTAAAATCATGTAAGCCATTATAATATTTATGAATCGTCAGAAAAGTAAAACACACACAGGACAAAAGTGTTATTGTTTTTTTTTTATTTTAATATTCTCAGGAGTCCGGTGTATATTTTTTTCCTTATAATGGCAATTAGGGAAAATTTAGGTGTCTATGTACACAGTTAATAAAAAATCGTGCTACTGAAATTAGAAATGTTAACCATAAAATATTTCCACCATACCACGCTTTAATAAAAAATCTCAATATATACCCTATTTTACAGACGCAATGAAAGTAATTTCAGGAAATAAGAAGATTTTATGTTGCTTACCCGAAGTTATTCAACACCCAATAAGAAAACTCGACTTCTCAAGTCGCGGTCTTCAAAACTTATCTTCAAATATAACAGGAGTTAATACTTACGGTGTAGGCGACAATCCAAGTTTGTAAACTTGGTTTTATAAAGCTGTGTATCTTTTACGCGATTTTGACGCGAGAATTTTTCACAATAAACATACTGTTATGTGACGTGTTAGATTACGTTGAAACATAATTTTATTTAATAAGTATTTAACGGTTATATTCAATGATGAATATCTGTCAAACTCAAATAGTAGGTTTATTTAAATTATTCGTGTGGCAACTCTGACACTATATAACCCGGGTATTGATAGATACTCGTCACTTGACGTCGGACAGTTCGATAATTGTGATCGCCTTCTCACTTTGTGAATTATCGTACAAACATTGGCATTTTGATTCAAAATAAATCCGAGGATATCGATGCAAATCTAGTTTTATTTCCGAGTGTAAGACCTGTTCTTACACGCGCGATTTAACTTCGCTACGATTTGTTTTCTTGGTGTTGTTTGAGTGATCTACGCTGGTGGGCGCGGGGCCTTTATAGCTTTACGCTCGAGCCAAAAGGGCAAAGGGACAACTAGCTCAAGGGCGCCTCAAGGAGGAACGGCCTCGGCTTAGGTAGACACTATGGGAGAGGGCATATACTAGGTGTCTCGCCGTGGTGCTCTGCGTCGGCTGGCAGGCAAGGGATTCTTCGACCTCGCCGGCAAGGTCGGTGTCTAATCCTATGTGCGGTATCTGTAGTCGAAAGAAGGGCAGTAAGGGCATCTGAAGAGTCAGTGTGAATATCGGCGGTAGCGGCTAATAGCAGGCTAGTCAGGTGCGTAGTCAGAAGTGGCTACGATTAGGGGGTTCTGTTGGTCGGATGCGTTTGCGAAGTAGCGGGTTGTCGCCTTGGCGCAAATAGGTTCTACGATTTTTTTGTAGAAATCATAATAATAAGACACTAGAAGTCGTACAGGCGCGCGAAGTTGCCGCCGCACATGTGAGAAAATTATTACATAATATTTCAGGACTGCTTGGACTAATATATGTGAAACAGTGAAGCTAAAATTGATATAAAAGTCTTATAAAACTTGTTATTGTACTTGTTCTACTATCCTACTAGTATTATAAATGGAAAAGTTTGTATGTATGCATGTTTGAATATTCGGATGTTTCGATATTTGTTACATAATCACGCAAAAACCGCGGAACAGATTTGGATTAAATTTGGAACATAGATATATTTTTACATTATACATATATACTTTTTTTATTGCGGATTTTTTTTTAGGATTCGGATTTGGACAAAGTTAACTCAGACGAAGTCGCAAGCATTGAATGAAATTCAGAACACAGATATTTTATTACCAGGATTAACACATAGGACACTTATTATTCCGGAAAAATGTCAGTTTCTTCTTTTAATTCAACGTGGACCAAGTCATGGGCAAAAGCTAGTAAAATAATAATATTGATCGGAAAACATTTTTTTGTGTGTATCTAAGTGGTTTCGAAATCGTACGCTGTTTTACTCCTAGTGATTTATTTTCAGGATTTCTGTAGATTTTTATATTGTTTTCGCAGCTATTGTAGTCTTAAAAATTAGAAAACGTAAGCTGAAAACTACTATGTTCGAAGTAAAATAACTTAAAATATGTAAGTTTAGCCTAGTAACTGGGCACAAACTGTGCCTTTCTAAGTCTTGCCCCCAATAACATCGTCTGCAAAATATCTCTGCGACCAGTGTTTGGAAAATATTAGTATTTTTTTTCTATTACGATATAAGTAGAGGAGAGAGTCTAGAAGCATTACCAAGTACTATAGGTATATCTACTTAATAAAACTCTAATACTGACCGATAAACATGCATACACATCATTATTGTCTAGAAGTATAAAATTTTGCACAAAATATATTAGTAAAAACTAAATGAGTACTTACTAAGATATTTTTTTATGATATTTTATACCATTTTAGAGTTTCGTTTGAAAATTAACTAATCGAAAATCCAATCAAAATAATGAATTTATGAACACGAGTTGCTTACAAGCGAATTTAGACATTAACACTTAGACTCGTAAATTCAAACTTAAATGACATCGTTCAAATCGCTTCGGCAATTCACACTATTAAAATCGAGCACTGGTACGCAATAATCTTTTATTAATACCATTTATGTTTTAGTAAAATTGAGCTTTATATATGTTAGTGAAAGTACAATTTCTCTAAAATGACACTGTACCGTTGAAATATATTTGCATAACAGAGCATCAATACATTGTTCGAGCGGTCGCCGCGCGCTGATTTGACACCAAGCCTAACGCACATTTGGAGACCACAAGGTTTTATCATCCGCCTTTATTTACAAAACTTTGACGTTAGCGAGTAATAGTTAAGTCGCGTTCATGCTTATTTAGTAAGTTTGTAGTGTGACAAAGATGGCATATTATCTCGCTAGCGCCACGCTAACGTCAATCTTTTCGTGTTAAGCCCTCAGTCACGTGAAAACTTTTCAAGTTATGGAAATATGTTGAATATATTAAATTCCCAGAGCTATTCTCCGTGCTTGAATAATTTTAACATTATTTGTTTGTGCCATATGAGAAGGGTGAGCCGTGATTCTTCTGACAGAGTGACATTCAATATTTTATGAAATTATGCGTTGAGTTTGTTATATGATATTACTGAGTGTGGAAAGGGTACACAAATAACATTATCTAGGGGGTCAAAATAAATTATAAGAATTAAAAAAAAATTAACACCGTCACGCCTATATTCCCCAAGTGGGGGTGGCAGAGTACCCCATTTTTCGCAGAAGATATAAAGTCCCATGTAATAGGGGGCGCGCCTATAGCCTTATATCCGGGCACAATGCCAGATTCCGGACTAATAATGGAAATTGGAATAGAAATTTTTACACTTCAACCGACCTAGGATTTGAAACCAGGATCGCTATGCACATTATACGTTATTAGACCAACAAGGCAATTAAGACTTAAGGACAATTAATGCGTTTTATAATCAACACGCTCCGATAAAGGGTCTTTAAGAAGTTGAGATAATATCAGAGCTGTAAAATAATAGTTGTAATATTAATTAAAACTGCTTAATTAAGACCTTTGGCGTATACTGTACCTGGCAAATACGAAGTCTTGGTTTTAATCCTAAGCAGCTTAAATTGTTGTTTTGGGGTTTCCGTCAAAAAATTCATGATAGCATTCCTTTATCACATTGGGTTCTCCCATCGGAAGAATGTGGATGTATATAATTATTACATGTCTACCTTAGGTCCCAATGTAATTTTTAACCTGCATTTTTACCAGACTTCGCTGAGATACATTCAGTGATCAGCCATTTCAGTATAACACCTGAAGGCAATATTTGAGTTGTCTCCGGTTTTGGTCTAGGTTTAAAAGTACTACAATTTTTAATTACCTACTAATTCTACGCGAGCGAAGTGGCAGGCATATACTAGTTTTTTATTAACCTAATGTGTCCCACTGCTGGGCAAAGGTCTCCCCCTATTTCCTCCAACGATCTCTATCCCCTGGCAATAACGGCCATTTGATACGCGTCGAGGTCATTGCGACGATGACCTTGTTGTGGGACCCATTCGGTACTCTAGATTCTAGTATATATTCAAAAAAATGTAGCCCCACACTAGGAATTATTTCTGTGTCGTAAACAAAACATGCAATTGACACACACAAACGTGCTGACTGAAACAGATACATGTGTGGGTCACACGTGTGGGAATCAAACTCGCGACTGCTCTATCCAATTCGTGTTCTACGTTTTACCCACTAGACTAAACCTTTGCCGAAATATTTTGTTAATTTGTCTAACTCCAAACCCATGAATGCTAGTGCGCTGGAAGCGTATAAATTTGTCACGGCGTATGTCGCTTACGCTACCCGCGCCTTCTACACTGGCTGTTCTGTGCTGTCTAACTTAAATTAAACATTTGGCTTAAGCGCTGCTCACGCCCCGATGGAGCTTATTAATGTTATATTAAACGATAGTATGTGAGGAGTAACGAATATTATTTTGTTAGACGAACACATTGTTGAAATAGATTGCTTTCTGTTAAATCCTATTTATAAATTTAACCACTCTGCCTGTTTTCATGTGCACTAGTCAGTTTAGTGTCTATTTCTCAATTAACAACTCAATGATAGAATATAATAATATTAGCCCTTTTATGAAACTGTCCCGCCGTTGGGCACGGGTCTCCTCACAAACTGAGAGGGTGTAGGCCATAGTCCACCACGCTGGCCCAATGCGGGTTGGTGAACTACACACGCCTTCGAGAAACTCTCAGGCATGCAGGTTTCCTCACGATGTTTTCCTTCACCGTTAAAGCAAGTGGTAATCAATTTTTAATACCCACATGCTTTCGGAAAGACAGAGGTGCGTGCCTGGGTTTGAACCCGAGACCTCTGACTTTGCAGTCCAGGGGTCTAACCACTTGGCTATCACTGCTTATCAAATACAAATAAATGACTGATCGGAACAAAATCTGTCATGAGTAAAGGTATTACATACAAAGAAATGATCCATTGTAATAAGCCCCATAACTTGTCAACATATAAAGTACAAAGAAACACGCAACGAAACAAAAGCCGCTATACTATATGAGGCGTTCATAACTCTAGAGTAACGTGGTGGTTGTAACGATCACGAAGCTAAGCAGTGTTCGTCTCAATAAACACAAGATACGTAACGAGCATTTCTAAATCTAAGTTACAAATTTTGTGGAGCAAGTTTAGCATTTCTTCCGACTGATCGTCGTTCTGAGTCGTTCGACTCGAACGCCCGAACTCAAGATGAGACATTCGTAGTGCTGTAGTAACGCGGTGGTTGTAAAGATCACTAAGGTTAAGCAGCGTTCGTATCGGTAAGCCTTAGATGCGTGACGAACATTTCTGAACAAAACTTACCAATTCTCGATCGCAAGTCAAGCATATCTTTCCAAGCGATTTTACGTTAAATTGTACTTTATACAAAAAACTTTCCACTTGCGTGTGAGCTTGCATAATTCTCAGTTCAATGTACCCACTGCCGAATAGCTTTTTATAGCCAATTGTACATTATACTCAATTCGCAGAGGAGACTATACAGACCGTAGTTTTGTATCATCACGGATTTCACAACAACAAAATTTAAAAATATAAGATACTAAAGGCAGTTACACGCCCGTGCGGTGGGCCTGAGAAAAGTACACAATATTGTCTACATACATAACGCGTGGTATTCTTCAGTTTAACTAAGGATTTATTTATTACTGAGATTTGTCAAAATGAGTATTTGTAAATACACTCGTATGGGCTAACAACGAACATAGCAAGCTTTAAGTAAATATAGAATAATGAAGGACTACGTATATTACATATGTGTTCCATGAATTTTGCAAGAATACGAAATAAAACTTGTACATATAATTTGCTTCAAAACCATAACAATAGTACAGTAAGACACTAACAAAATTCGACCCCAATCCGCCACCATGTGCCAATTCACAAAACAACCAAGATACTGAAACTTTTTACCATAATGAGAGTGACCCATGCAACCTCGTATTGTGCCACCATTCAGGGAACATACAAGTTCTTGAGTAATTTATTAACCTTTATGTTGCCAAAACATGTTTACGTGTACTTGGCGGATTAAGTAAATAGGGGAATTACATTTGGAGTATCTGAAAAGGCTGTAGGAATAAATATTGGAAGCTTTTGTAGGGGCTATTCAAAGTTTTTTTTCGAGGAGTCTTGTTGATGTTGTTTATTTTAATGTGGATATTATTGGTGTGCGACCGATCCGTCGGCCAAAACTTCGACTTTAGTCAAAATGGGCCAAAGTTTTGTCCAAAGCCAAAGGCTTCTAGCAAGCACCGAAATTGAATGATCTATTACGATTCACGACTTACGAATGCGCGAGAATTTCACGGAAAAGGCGACGCGCGGGGGGAAAGGGTCAAATTGCTTTGCGCCGACCAGCCGCCATTGCCAGGAAATAACAAAATCAAAACAAAACGTTCGTTAATATAATCAACATAAGTTTTAAAAAATTTAGCCAATCATGAACTCCATTTCTTAGCGTTATTAAACTTTCGGATTAGTCTTCGGCTTCAGCCCAAGGTTTTGTCAATGGCCTAGTAATCGCCTTTCAGTCACTAATATTTTTACATCATCAGCCAAGCCATAGCAGGAAAACTCCTCTTTTAAAGTTTGCCATCATAAACAACTTTATGGTGTATACACAGCTATATCTAATTTTTACGCATGACCTTCAACAGGTTATCGGTTCATCTTGTTAGGAATATTCTTTAAATAATAATAAATCAGTCTTACTCTCCCATTGCTGAGCCATCTTCCTCTCTTAAATGCAGGTAAAAGAGAATAGGGTATACTCCACTACGCGGACCCCGTGCGATTTGTTAAGCAACGCGTGTGGCCACCTGCTCTTGAAAATTTTCGAACAGTTCCGTGTATTTTAAACTTTCCCAAAATCCCACCATAAACGATAATATCTTACGGAAGAGAACGCAGCTCGGATCGTCGTTATACCTAGAAGCTTCAAAATTAAGACATTAATATGCTATTGTCAAACTGAATTCCCTAAGTTAAGATGTAGGAAAATTTCTTATCTATATCTCTATATTCATCCTAATAATTATATTTATATTTTATTATACGTTTCTGTGTTTGAGCCGGAACTCCTAAATAGGAGTTCTGGGCGCCTCAGTGGAAAGCCTCTTACTAGACGTGTCGAACTAAAATCTTCATCGAAATTGCGGAGAAGGTCTGGGATCCCCGCAAAAGCGCACTGGTGCCCTTCTGTATCCCGCTCTACCTCGTCTTGTTTTCCCCTGCACCGACGAGATGTTTATATAGGAAAGGGCCAATCTACGCCATAATTCTTTTCAAAGTCGCGCTAGATAGGTAGTTAAAGCCCTTGCCTTCAATTTCCGTGTCCAAGATATTATTAAACTTAGACTATCACACAATGATCATATTAACCCTGTTTTATCTGACCGATATGTCAAAAGTGTGAGGCGTAAGTATGATACGAACTATGAAAGTGAAGGATACGTAAGAGATCTGTCTGAATTAAAAAAAAAATACTTACTGTTCTATAACTATCTGCCTACCTTGCAAATGATGGACGTGTTCATATAGATAGTGTAATAATCATACGTATTTATCTAGTTTCAGAAATGCCTATGTCATACCTATCTGATTTTATCACACTTATTACCTTTTACATGAAGATTAAATCCTCGATAAAGGCAGGTAGACTAAGTACACGTATACCCACTTCGAAATAACAGGTTTGCGAGATCAAACGCTCATTTAAGTACGTGTCTGAGATGCAAAGATTACTCGAGTGCCTGTTGACAGGTTTAATGTTTGATCGCATAATTGAATTATTTCTTAAAGAGGGTTCACTAATTCCCGTATTTTGTTTAGAGTATGTAATATTGTTTAATTTTAAACAAGCAATCTAGGATTGCTTTTAGATGTATGATCTATACGTTAATTTTGTTAACTGTAAAGCTAAAATATTTTAACATGTTTGTGAATATGATTACCGCAAAAGTTATTTGACGGACGATTTAGCGCAGTGGTTAAGTGTGTCTAATAGTCGCGGGTGCGATTCCCGCACGGGACAAATATTTGTGTGACCCACAATTATTTGTTTCGGTCTGGGTATTTGTGCGTGTGAATTTTCATGTTTGTAAACGCACCCACGACACAGGAATAAATCCTAATGTGAGGCTAAAAATTTTTCTTTTTCAAAAAAAAAGTTAAATAATTAATCGTGCCATGTGCTTCGCCTTTGTATATTTATATTAAAATCGGCTTGTTGCTTTTTGCGTGACAGCTATACAAATATCCAAACCATGGAACAGACTAAAAAATCAAGTTCAGAAACAGCTAAGTAGTCAATTCTAACATTCTAATACTCCAAAATTACGATATAAAAGATACTTATGTAATCTATATTTAGTTTCCATACATCTCCTCTGAGTGTCCTACTGGAAATATGACCATAAAGTACTCTAACGTAAGTATCGTACTCTGTAAGAAAAGAATTTGTTCGATCTCTAGGCTCTTTATCTACCCCGCAAAACATTAGGCATGATTTTATAGATAGAAGTACATTGTCGTCACCATCCCTACACTTCTCTATACAAATATCAGAGTCAAACCACAGTACCCGATCTTCGGTTCCACGCATCAATTTATTGCCAGCCACGTTATACAAATCGTCGCACCATCTGTGTTACGAACACGAGTCATTTTCGTTGGGTCCACCATCATTGGAAGATCTGTCATCTCACTTATGTAACAGGCTTAGGAAATAAGAATAGACGTGACATACCTTTAGATGAAAAATGTGATTTTTTCACATTAAGGCTACTGGCAATCGTGACCTTTGTGTTGTACTTAGATAGTAAGTATTACTTATAAATATGCACGGATTGTGGTTGGGAACGATGTGTTGGAGCAACTGAATGAGTTTGTATATCTTGGATGCGCATTCAGTAAGGATGGAAAATACACCGCTGACATAGAGAGAAGAGTGAGTGCAGGGAACAGAGTGAATGGCGCGATGGGAAAGATACTACTATCCGGCACTTAAGCCGAAAGGCGCAGCTGGCCATACATAACGGAGTTCTTGTCCCAACGGTGTTATATGGCAGCGAGAGCTGGGTATGTAAGAAGGAGAATGAAAGTACGATAAATGCGGTGGAAATGCGAGCTCTGCGGAAGATGTGCGGAGTGAAGCTGACCGACCGTATTCACAACAGCGTAGTAAGAAAGCAAGTAGGTATGAAAGATAGTATCGGTGTAAACATGAGAAAGGGTATGCTCCGTTGGTTAGGGCATATAGAAAGAATGTACGAAGAAAGAATGACTAAACAGATATACAATGCGAAAGTGGAAGGATGTAGGTATCGAGGAAGACCTAGACTATCTTACCATGACCAAATAAACCGGGTCTTATCTGAAGGACAAGTCAGGAGTCTCCGTAACCGGCGAGCGTGTATGAGACGGACTATGAGAGTAGAGGAAGCCAGAGAGGTATGTAAGGAAAGAGCCTGTTGGAACTCTGTACTCTTTGCCTACCCCGTAAGGGATCTGGCGTGATGATATAGATAGATAGATTTATAAATATTAATGCTGTACTTGACAATACACGCAGTCATATGTATATCATCATTTTCTATAAAAAGCAAGAAGGCACCTCAATCGAGCCCAAGCCTAACTTAGAGTAATAGCACGGAATAAAATGATATTCATTTTGACACCACCACTTTCGACTAACATGAAATTTTATTATTAGATTATAAGAGAGCCCAAATTAGCTGAAATAGGGAAGGTGCACTAGTAACCTAAAATACAGGTATTACCTAGTAGAGGCACCAGTCTCTCACAACTAATATCTACATTATAAAATGGCAATCTTCCAATGCCACGTGGTTCCCGGCTTAGACTAGGACCAACCCATCTCATCTCATCGGGTGTCGTACAAGGCGACTAAGGGAAAACTAGGGAATGGGCAGCAGCGTTCCCTTAACACTTCTACCACCAAAAACTGCGCTCGCCAACCCGCCTGCCAAGCGTGGCGAGTATGGCAAACACCCCCAATCAATATTATGGAAGAAAGCAAGAAAACCAGGCCCCTAGTCCCCGGCGGTCCTGTTCGTCCTGGCCACGGTAGCAGCCATGGTAACGACAGGACAAGGGGCGCTAAGAATCTCCGGCAGAGATTCGGCTACCACCAAAACCGAAAATTGGCCCTGGTGACATACACCGCACGCACATTGAGGACAGATGAGAAGCTAGTTGAGCTGGAAGAAGAGTTAAACAAGTTGCGGTGGAGTATTGTTGGTTTATCGGAGGTCTGAAGAGAGGGCGAGGACACGATAACTTTAAAATCCGGCAACTTGTTTTACTACCGGGAGGGCAAACAGCAGTCTCAAGGTGGTGTCGGATTTATCGTCCACAAGTCACTCATAAACAACGTTGTGTCCATCACTAGTGTGTCGAGCAGGGTAGCGTACCTGATACTCAGAATATCCAAAAGATATTCGCTGAAGGTCATACAGGTCTACGCACCGACCTCGGCATACTCAGATGATGAGGTCGAAGTTATGTATGAAGACATTAGTAGAGCCATACATACTTCCAAAGCACACTTTACAGTAGTTATGGGTGACTTCAATGCGCGACTGGGCAAACGGGGCGATGATGAGTTGAGAGTGGGGCAATTTGGATATGGGCGCAACCCCAGGGGTCAGAGGCTGGCCGAATTTCTGGAGAAGGAGGGACTCTTTATGATGAACTTTCTTCCAGAAGCCGTCTCATAGGAAATGGACCTGGATGAGCCCTGATGGTTTCATAAAAACTGAGATAGACTTCATCATGAGCACCAAGCGACAAATATTTAATGATGTCTTCGTGATTCACAGGGTAAAAACCGGCAGTGATCACCGAATGGTCAGAGGCACATTAAATATTAATGTCAAAATGGAAAGATCGCGTCTGATGAAGTCTACGCTCCGACCTTCTAATGCACATATCCAAAACTCCGAGAACTTTCAACTCGAATTGTCAAACCGCTTCGAATTGCTAGACAGCAGCGCATCAGTGGACGAAATCAACAATAGGTTGGTAGAGACTGTCCATACGGTCGGGTCTAAACATTATAAGCCCCACCGTAAAAATAGGCCTCAAAGGCTAAATAGCCTTTGAGATCTATTTTTCGGTTTCGAAACCTTATGGCTGAGCGACGTACCATGACCTCCGATGATGCTTAGTCCTATAGGCAGCTCAATGGACAGATATTGAAGTCCTTGCGACACGATTTACGGTCCTTCAATACAAAACGTATTGAGGAGACCATAGAGCAGAACAAGGGCTCCAAAGTGTTCGCAAGAGACGCGTCTATTGGGCAAAGCCAGTTGACGAAGCTGAAGACGGAGGACGGAAACGTAACGTCGAATAGGTCAGAGGTGCTCAGGGAGATAGAGAGGTTCTATGGGCAGTTGTATACCTCAGTAGCTGAACCTGTTGTTGACTTGGTAAAAGACCCAAGAGCCAAGCTAACCCGACACTACACTGAAGATATCCCGGACATCAGCCTGTACGAGATTAGGATGGCGCTTAAACAACTCAAAAATATCAAAGCGCCGGGCGAAGACGGAATTACCGTAGAGCTTCTAAAAGCGGGCGGAACGCCGGTACTTAAAGTCCTTCAGAAGCTGTTTAATTCCGTCTTGCTCGAAGGAAAAACGCCGGAAGCATGGAACAGGGGTGTGGTGGTACTCTTTTTCAAGAAAGGTGATAACACTTTATTAAAGAATTATAGGCCCATCACACTGCTGAGCCATGTTTACAAGTTGTTTTTGAGAGTCATCACGAATCGTCTCGAACGCAGGCTTGATGATTTCCAGCCTCCCGAACAAGCCGGTTTCCGGAAAGGCTTTAGTACCATAGACCACATACATACGCTGCGGCAGATTATACAGAAGACCGAGGAATATAATCGGCCACTATGCTTGGCGTTTGTGGACTATGAGAAAGCCTTCGATTCGATCGAGACTTGGGCGGTTCTTAGATCTCTCCAGCGATGCCGTATTGACTATCGGTACATCGAAGTGTTGAAGTGCTTGTATAATAACGCCACCATGTCAGTCCGAGTACAAGGGCAGTGCACGAAGGCGATCTCCATAAAAAGAGGAGTAAGACAGGGAGCCGACATTTCTCCGAAACTGTTTACGACCACCATAGAGGACGCCTTCAAGCTCTTGGAATGGCGAGGACTTGGCATCAACATCAATGGCGAATACATCACTCACCTTCGATTTGCCGACGACATTGTGGTCATGGCGGAGTCGCTGGAAGATCTAGGACGAATGCTCGGCGACCTCAACAGAGTATCTCAACAAGTGGGTCTTAAAATGAACATGGACAAAACGAAAATAATGTGTAACGTCCATGTCGTACCCACCGCACTCACCGTTGGGAACTCTACTCTTGAAGTTGTCGACGAATACATTTACCTGGGACAGGTAGTCCGGTTAGGTAGGTCCAACTTTGAGAGAGAGGTCAATCGACGAATCCAACTCGGCTGGGCAGCGTTCGGGAAACTGCGCAACATCTTCTCATCCAAAATACCTCAGTGCCTAAAGAGTAAAGTTTTTAGTCAATGTGTGTTACCAGTGTTGCTATATGGAACAGAGACGTGGTCTCTTACTATAGGTCTCATAAAAAAGCTCAGAGTTGCTCAGCGAGCTATGGAGAGAGCTATGCTCGGCGTTTCTCTACGTGATCGAATCAGGAATGAGGAGATTCGTAGAAGAACCAAGGTCACCGACATAGCCCTTAAGATTAGCAAGCTGAAGTGGCAATGGGCGGGCCACATAGCGCGAAGATCGGACGTGCGTTGGGGCAGAAAGATTCTAGAGTGGCGACCACGTATTGGCAAGCGCAGCGTGGGACGACCACCTGCCAGATGGACCGACGATCTTGTGAAAATCGCAGGTAGTCGTTGGATGCAGGTGGCATCGGACCGGTTACGCTGGAAAGCGATTGGGGAGGCCTATGTTCAGCAGTGGACAAGTATAGGCTGAGATGATGATGATGATGATGATGAATCTTCCAATGTAATGTTATATTGTGGCAAGAAAATAAACGATATTATCATTATAACTTTTTGAACAAAATGGTGTAAAGGCCATTTGGTGGAATATCTCTGACACGCTGCCCCGAATCAAACAATGGTAAAACCTTATGTCAATTTTCTCACCAACAGTATTTGTTATTTTGTACCTTACTAGAATATTAGTAGCATTGGCGATTACATTACTATTGTTCCGTATGTGGAAGTCCATTGTTACGCTATTGTCTCGTGTCTAGCTTCCAATCCAATCTATATTCTCAGCAAATTAGACAAGGAAACAGTACACGCTGACAATTACCGTCGTGTCTTAATATAACTTAGTTAAAAGCATTTATAACTATTATGTCTTTATAGGTTTGTGGTCCAATAATTATATCCTGAGTAATTCCCTAATAGATTAGAAACAAACTGTATTTTTATCCATTCAATACATTGTTAAAAAACTACGATAAGGATCGCCTAAAGGTTTAAATATTAATAAAAGTCTAGATAAAGAAAAAGAAATACAATATAGTTTTAACATTAGAAAACCAAAACCCTATCACACCTCTATTCCTAAAGCAGGGGTAGCAGAGGTGAATTGTGTACACCCACTCTTAGCAGATGCTGTTACCCTTATACCAGGCTTGAAAAATTACTTTTAAAATCAAGTAAACACAACCTTTCTGATATGTTGTTGCATATAGGTAGATGAATTATTTTCTTACAGACCAAAATAATTTCTTTCGTAATAGACAACACTATCCTATTATCTAATTTCGGTAAAGTTATTACTCATACAGGAGTTAGTACAAAGATAATCATAAATATGCATCCATAATACGTGTCTACGTTACAATCGCATTGCTTACCGTAATTAAATTCCGAGGATAAAATATCAGTGTATGTATTGTGAAGATCAGATTTGCATTAATAATTGAACGAGGACTTCCTCTAACTAATGATGCTATGTAACACGATGATAATATTTGTAAAGTCGCTTTTACGAAAACTTATTTTTGTGTTCAGGGGTAAGAAAGCTCACTTGATTTTGTAAACCTAGTGACCATATACAGACTAAAAAATTACAACAAAATCATTAAAAAAAAATGTTTTCAAGCATTCGCTCGACGAAAGCCGTAAACGCAAACGGTCCACAAGAGTTGAGATATTTTGTTTCTTTTAAGAAAAATTCCACAGGAACTCTTATTTGTTGAAAATTCTTGTCAAGAAGCCTGGAGTTTTTTTCCTGAGGACTCAACGGTTTAGCTTTTCATTGTGAGCGAGCGTCGACTTTGAAAGGTGACTTAGTTTTATTTATGATTTAGGTTGGAGTTTTGGAATGTTAAAGTTAACAATAAATTAAAACTGAGTGTTATTTGCCATGAGCAAATAGTATTTTCTACTAGCACAAATATTATTTCACAGTTTCTGTGTGAAACAATATTTGTACTATAATAATAATAATATAATTCATAATATAATATAATTTTTAGCATGAGACTATCTATCTATCTATCTATAACCTCACGCCAGATCCCTTGCGGGGTAGGCAGAGAGTACAGAGTTCCAACAGGTTCATTCCTTACATACCTCTCTGGCTTCCTCGGCTCTCATAGTTCGTCTCATACACGCTCGCCGGTTACGGAGACTCTTGACTTTTCCATCAGATAAGACTCGGTTTATTTGGTCGTGGTAAGATAGTCTAGGTCTTCCCCGGTACCTGCATCCTTCCACTTTCACATTGTATATCTGTTTAGTCATTCTTTCCTCTGGCATTCTGTCTATATGCCCGAACCAACGGAGCATGCCCTTTCTCATCTTTACACCGATACTATCTTTCATACCTACTCGCTGTCTTACTATGCTGTTGCTAATGCGGTCGGTCAGCTTCACTCCGCACATCTTCCGCAGAGCTCGCATTTCTACCGCATTTATCCTACTTTCATTCTCCTTCTTACATACCCAGCTCTCGCTACCATATAACAGCGTTGGGACAAGAACTCCGTTATGTATGGCCAGCTGCGCCTTATGGCTTAAGTGCCGGCTCCCGAGTAGCTTTCCCATCGCACCATTCACTCTGTTCCCTGCACTCACTCTTCTCTCTATGTCAGCGGTGTATTTCCCATCCTTACTGAAGGCGCATCCAAGATATACAAACTCATTCACTTGCTCCAGCACATCGTTACCAACCACAATCCTTACATTCGTTCTGGTTTCTTCCCTTTCAAAAACCATAATCTTGGTTTTCTTCACATTCAAGTGTAAGCCATTGATCATGCAGTCGTCTTTCATAACTGTGACTAGTGTTTGCAGATCAGTGGCTGTTGGCGCTATTAAAACCGCGTCATCTGCATAACGTAGATGGTTTACCCCTAAGTCACCCATTTGTACACCTTCATTCATCGCTTTCAGTCTTTGAAGACTTTTGTCCAGATATATTATAAACAGTCTAGCGGACAACACGCAACCCTGCTTGACGCCGATTTTAACGTCAAACCAGGGTGACCTGTTACCACCCACCCGTACGCATGCCTTGCAGTCCACATAAGTGGACTGGACGGCTCGCAACAGAGTGCCATCTATACCATACTCTGGCAAAATGTCCCAAAGTCTCTTTCGCACAACTCTGTCAAATGCCTTCTCCAGATCTACAAAACCGCAGAAAACCTTCCGGCCCACTGCCAGATGCTTCTCTATGATGTTGCGGAGTGAGAAGACTTGATCCGAACATCCTCTTTCAGAATTTTACCGTACACCTTGGCTGCCAAGCTGATCAAACTGATGGCTCTGTAATTGGCGCAGTCATATTGTGAACCCTTGCCTTTATACAAGGGTACTATGACTGCGCGGCACCAATCTGTAGGGACTCTACCGGTCCTCCAGCAAAGGTTTGCAAGGGCCCGGAAAGCGTCCCGGACGCAAGTTCCACCATATTTGATCATCTCGGCAGATATCATGTCTACTCCCGCAGCTTTACCGTTTTTGATACTTCCTATCGCCCATTCAACTTCTTCCATAGTGATGTCCTCCGTTGATTATGGTGCCGCAATCTCGCCTTTGGGCACGTCTGCGGCATCAGCATCCGGGTCATCTCCATACATTTCTCCAAAATATTCACTCCACCGGTTTAGCACAGCTTGTGTGTCTGCAAGAATGTCACCATCTTTAGATTTTATCCTTTCTATTCTGGAGCCTGACGAATCACCTCGAGCCTTTCTCACCTTGCACCAAAAGAGTTTGGTGTTGTTCTCGAAGTTCTTCGCCAGCCTCTCCTCCTCAATCATACTGGCTCTTTCACGCTTTTCTTTCACTAAAGTTTTAGTGGCATTCTTGCATTGCCGGTATATTTCTTTCCTCATCTCCGTCATACCGGCATTCAGGTTCAAAGAAGATACATAGTCCTGCCACGCTTTCTTCTTACTTTCTACGGAGCTTTGCAACTCCGCATCCCACCATGCATCACCTTTTGCTGTAATATGCTTCTTTGAGCAACCACATAATTCTTTCGCGGATTCCACCAAACTCTCTTTCAGGCTATTCCAGCATTCATCTACATTTGAGTCCGAAAAGCCTGCTGTCAAAAGCTTGTCCCGGACTCTATCTTCATACATTCTCCTCACGCTCTCATCTTGCAACTTTTCAACCTTTAATCTTTCAAGGTCTCCGAAGGGGATACGCTCTCGCCAGTGTCTGCACTTCCTGAACAGACCACTAAACCGCGCAACTACGAGATAGTGGTCTGATTCCAGAGTGGGGCCTCTATACGCACGCGTATCTTGTAGTTTGCTTCGGAGACGGTTATCAACCAGGATCAGATCTATCATGCTTTTTTGTTCATTCCTTCTCCACGTATACAAATGTATGTCCTTGTGCTGGAATATCGTATTAGACACAAGGAGACCCCTTTCCAAACAAACATCTACAATGAGCTTACCTGCATCGTTCACTCTCTTATCACCATAAGGACCCAGAGCAGCGTCGCAAGTTTGCCGCCTGGTTCCTACCCATCCGTTCAGATCGCCACACAGAATCACCTTTTCGTTAGCCTCAGCCAAATCCAGAACTTCCCTGACATTATCCCAAAACTTCTCAAGGTTCTGGGGTGTCGACGAGCTTACGGGAGCATACGCTGCGACCAAAATTACTCTAGTGACACCCAGTTTTAAACGGACCCAGAGAAGTCTTCCATCGCACAGGCCATAATCTCTCACTCCAGAGGCCAGGCGACGGGACAGCAAGATACCCACCCCCATGCTGGCACGACTGCTCTGCGGTACCCCAGACCACAGAGCCATCGTTCCATCAGGAAGATCACAGGTTTCACTGCCCCTCCGCTTAGTCTCTGTTACACACAGAGCATCCAGGCGTCTCTCTTTCATCACATCAATCACCTCATGCATCTTATCTTCCATACCACCTCTTACATTCCAAGTGCCTATTCGGCACTCTGCACCCCACGACTCGCCAGTTCGGGCCCGGCGTGATGGGTGGCGGCCCCCATCGCCGCTTCCACCTATATTCGTACCGACGGGGGCGGGCCGGTACGCGTCGCCTCGGTGGGACGCCCTAGCCCGCACTGCGGTACGTCTTCGGTCCAAGATTGCAGCCATAATGACTGGCAGGGGTCGCGACGAGCACGCTCTTGGACAGACCCCCATTTCTTCTTCCTCATTTCTTTATCTGTAAATGAGAGAACCATGTAGCCATTCACATGAATGGTTTAACTTGGTTAATTTAATTTAGACTCACCTGATACTACATTGTTCTCCCATACCCCACAACAAAATGTAGATGGAAAAATTGTAAAAATACTATTTCAAAAGAGTAACCGTGGAGTTTCTTGCCCTTCTTCTCCACAGGAATGACATTCCGAAAAACTATTTTGACGATTTATAAATACTGTAATGGTTTACATGACTAAAAAATATTCTGATTCTGATTCATATTTAACCAAACAGACCGAGTTGCTATTTCAGATAACGTTTGGAATTTTTGGTTAAACGAAAATCAAAGAAATAAGTAAATAGGTACTTTCTCAATTACAGTCACTATAAAACATTAATCCAAACTTTGCACTTAGCTAAAAACAATTTCAGAATTCACACAAAAACACCACTCAAAACCAACATCCAAAAATAACGTTCACAGAAAAAACAATTTCTGCCAAAAGAATTCAAGTCTAATTTATTTATGAAAGTTGAAGCGTTCATTGAAATCTGAACCTATATTCATTATAAGCAACTAATAACACAACGCGGTGCGTTATGGTAACATTGTGAAATGATTGTTGCATGGTACATCCACGAATCAAATATGAAGAGGAGATGGCCTAAGCTAGCGAGACTTTTGAATTTTCAAAAGCCTTGACGTCATTGTGGTAGTTGGGCTTACCTCAGTTTGTCATCGCTGCTCGCTCCATTCACGCGTCTGCGACTTCGCATAGTTATTCAATATTATCTATTTTACTAAAAATAAAACCCTTGAAATGAAGTGATGTATCTTAACATGCAAAAATTACTTAAATCAACATTCCGGTCATACAAATAATGCGATATTTCACTTGTATTTTTTCTTTGTAATTTTTTTTGAATACTTCTATATTAAAATGTCATCTACCGTAATATAATTGAACTTACAAGACACATTGATATGGGCAAACCATTTAAATTTACCATTTGATTAACTATTTTTACCAGTCTCCGCCAGATGTCAAATGCAAATGTGGGTTGAGCGTAACGTCCCTCTCGCCCTGTGCCACCCTGCGCAGTGCCACACTTAAATTGTATAGGAACATCTTATTAGGCCATCTCCTCTCCGTATTTGCTTTGGGGGTACTTCAGTGGCATAAAGAAAACCATTACACTATCATTTCAAAAAGTTTTCGTAACGTGCTGTGTTTAGTTATACGGAATAAAGGCCACAACCAATAATTGATTTCATTTTCATTCTCCTTCGGTTTTTTTCACCGACATTATGGTGACGTGAATTCAATTCTTGGTGGAGTTAATTTATGAATTAGGATATAGAGAGCATTTTAAAATGGCTGTGAGCAATTGGCAGGGTGGAAGATTGACGGTCAAATTTTTATTGTTTAATTTATGTATCGGTTTGTGATCGATCTGTTTGGTGTATTATTGAATCTGCTAATGCTAATGTTAAATGTTAATGCTATTTCTTCTGTGGTAAAACTACAACTATATGATACCTTGTCATTTTCAGAGAATAATATTTAAAATAACTAAAACTAAAATAGATCTAACGATTTCCTTAATCTGCTAATGGTGTTTTTGTGCTACACATGAAATCTTTCTTTAAATAAATCAACAGTATCGAGCTAAACGTTATAATTAACGATGTTTTGTTAAATCAAAGTTTTGGAAGTCTAACCTTGATAGAATTTAGTTTATTCCTGTTGATTCCGTTTCTTACTTTTTTTTTGCTAGTTCCAGGACAATTAAAGCGCACCCCAAAATTCAAAACTTGGTGACATATACTGGTTTATAGGAGTTACAGTAGCGGGAATGTGTGGCGGGCTTAATCCTAAATAAAAAGTTTTACTCTGCATTTATACATCATTTTTATACAAACAAACATTTTTATATAGTCCTGAGTTAAAATATAATAACAAAGCAATAAAATCCGGAAATCCACTCAACCTTTATACAACATGGAAAAATGGCCGAATCGCCCGATCCGAACTGTCTGTTCCACTGACATTTAGAAAACAATAAACGAATAATGCGGGCTACAAAGATATTCGCAGAACCGGCTGCCCTTCCGTTTCCCACAGAAAACACCCGTATTGTTACCTATCAACGGAAGGGATCCAAGGCTTCACCCCTCAGCCTTTTTGTGATAGAATTTATTATGGTATAATTTCGTTAGGTGTGTTTTTAGGGAATATTAAAATTTGGGATCGGCAAGTGATGTATGAAAACTGAATCCAATTTTGGTTAAGGGCGAATCATATGTAGTAGTCTAGATATTGGTTAATATTTGCCTTCATAAATAGGCCACTAATAGACAAATATTAGCCGATATTACTACAAAAAACTGAAGAGTATTGTCATATTTGAAAAAAGGGTTGACAAATACCATAAGGTATTTGTTAATGAGCAAAATGTGTCAATTTTATTACTGATATGTTTCTCAAATCTTGCAGAAGTCTGTTTTTTATATTTAACTACAATAATCCCCGTAAATAATTTTTTTTTATTTATGTAGATCTAAAAGTACTTGAAAACAGTCAATAAAGAAAACTATCGCCCGTTCGAAACGTCGAAACTGAAGCATAAAATATTTGATTTGACATCATCTACAAGAGAGATAAATAAAACAACCGCAAATAATGCAATATTTTTAAGTGTACTTAAAAATTTCTTACCCGCTTAGTTCTAAAATAAAATAAAATCTAAGTCGGAGCATCAAATCCTTCCTGATCTATTGCAGATAAGTTTAAAATTCTATTAAAATTATGTGCACGAGCGCACCATTCTGAATTCCGTGCCCGAATGTAGGGGCAAATGGAAATCGCCGGAAAAACAAGGCGCGTTCAGACGTAAAAGATTTTTCTTACACGTATAGAAATGCTTAAGATAAGGCTTGATTTGCGTAGACGATTAGATAGTCTCTTTTAGTATTTAGTAAAGTTGTAGGTGGAGGTCTTTGACTGCCTAATAGTGGGATGGTGTTTTAACTACGGAATGTTTTTATTATTCATGTGCCGTTTTGATTGTAAATGGTTTACAAAGGAATATATAGTTACTTCTTTGGTTTCTCAACTTTATTTCTTTTTATTGGATTATAGATTGAGAATTTTAATTCGGTTGATTATTAGTTAATTTACCGCAACCAACAGGTTTTTAAATTTATTGCCCACAGTTTTGACAGAGCTTGGACTCGTAGTTATAGTCGAAGCTGCTCCGTTCAGTGAAATGAGTAGTCGCGGGTTCAGTTCCCGAATTTTTGTGAGACCCTCATTTTTTTCAGTCTGGGTTTTTGTTTGTAACTTTTATGTTTGGAAACGTTATCACGATACAGGACTCATTTCTTATGTGGCATACATCTATTTGGCTGGCGTTACTTTAAAATAACTTGAATATGATTCAAATTATTCTTGTGCTTGAATTATTTTTTAGAAGTAAAAATAAAACCTAATGAAGTCGATAATATTGTTTCTACAGACGAATAAAAACCGACAGTGACAAATCGCTAGGCTGAAACAAGCTTCACTGAACCAAACAACCCATTCAGTTGTATTGCGCAAGCCTTGATTCAATTCGATTCTGAGGAAACAAAATGAAGTTTGGAAGCTTTCTTCTCGCGTCGTAATTGGATTAATCACGCGTACGCAGTAATCCTATTGGTATAATATTGGGCGCGTTGGATTTGAGGAGTTCCGGATTGGTTGTTTCGCGGGTAATGTGTGATGTGATGTGTGATTTCTAATGATTGTGCTCGCGGTCTGGTAATGGACTGAGAAGTGTGTTGCAAATGTTCTAAGGTGCTGCTTGGTGCAGTTGGTTACGTGGCACCGACTTCAAATATTTATTTTTTGCTTCTTGAAGTCGGTTTACCTATTTTTTAAAATATATTTATTTTACAATTTTAAGTGACAAGTGAAGTATTTAGTAATATGAAATAAAACTATTTTTTCGGATTTTATCGCGGTTTATTTTTTTTTATTTTTAGTTCCCGACGTTTCGAGTGCTTTGCAGCACCCATGGTCACGGGAGAGACTGAGGTGTTAGACGTCCAATAGGCATAGTTGTTCACGGGGTACCCTCAAACTTCTTAATTATTTTTGTTGTTGTTGGTCCGATCTACGCAGAATGAGCTCACGGTGTCTTGAGGTCTTGCAGTGTTATGCTTGGTTTTGGATTTGATTATATTAATTACTGGATCCCAAGTCAATGGAAGCACCCAGCCATCTTCTCTATTGAAATTAGGATGTTTTTTAATTTCAATAGCCTTGCGAACCATCCTTGGTAGGAATCGGTGTTCTTTTACGAGGATTTGTGGTCTATCAAATCTGATGTTATGGCGGGTGCGGTCAAGGACATGTTCACAGACTGCAGACTTCTTTGAGCGACAGTGTTTTAGGTCCGCTATGTGTTCTTTAACCCGAGTTTTTACTGGTCTTTTTGTTTTTCCTATGTAAGAGAGACCACATTCACAATCAAGCTTGTATACTCCTGCATCTTGTAGAGGAATGCGACACTTGACGGATGGTAAAAACTGACTGATCTTCTTCGGCGGCTTGTAAAATGTTTTGATTGAAGCACGCTTCAAGATGTACCCAATCTTGTCTGTAACTCCTCTTAAGTAAGGTAGTACAGCAGGGAGACGCTCGACTGTGGCTGGTTTCACTCGGTCACTGTGACGTTGGCGTGGGACTCGAAGCTTATTGTCGTGCAGGACTTGCTTGACATGTTTAAGCTCGGCAGCCAGATGTTTCTTGTCACAGATCCCTTGTGCTCTCTGAAACAAAGATTTACCCACGGTAGCTAACTGTGATGGATGGTGGTGAGATTCACCGTTTAAGTACCTATCAGTATGGGTCTTTTTTCTATAAACCGTATGGCTTAAGGTGTTGTTGGGGTTACGGATTACTGAGACATCTAAGAAAGCTAGGGAATTGTTTGCCTCCAACTCCATTGTGAACTGAATTTTAGGGTTAATGGAGTTAAAATGATTAAGAAATACTTTAATTTTGTCAGATGGCAATATTGTGAAAGTATCATCTACGTACCGCTTGTAGAAACTTGGCTTTACAGGTGAGGTACGAAAGGCTGTCTCCTCAAAGTCTTCCATGAATATATCGGCAACAATGGGAGATACAGGGGAGCCCATCGCCACACCATCTACTTGCTTGTAGAACTCCTCCTTCCACAGTAAGTAGCCAGATGTAAAGCAGTGTCTCAATAGTTCTGAGTATTCCGCTGGCATGTTGTTCTCCGCTAGTTTCCTTTCTACAATTTCGACACAGTCTTGTACAGGTAAGCATGTGAATAGTGACTGGACATCGAAACTGACCATAGTTTCATTGTCAGTAAGACGTAGATTTTTGATCTCACTAACAAAATGGTATGAATCCTTAACATGTGCTCTTGTGTGTCCTCTGAGTGGCGAGGGCACTTTCGCTACGTGCTGAGCCAATCTGTAGGTTGGTGTGTCGATTTGGCTAACAATTGGACGTAGGAGCATTCAGTTATTGTATTTTTGGAAGCCCATACAACTGTGGCGGTTTTGCGCACGAAGGTATTTGTGATTTGACGTCCAGATTAAATGTTTCGGAGTATTTCTTTATTAAATCTGTAGTTTGTTTTAATATACGGGTCTGTCTTGACCTTTTTGTATGTGTTTGCATCCGATAAAAGTTCTTGTATTTTGACATTGTAATCTGACGTATCCATAATGACCGTAGCATTTCCTTTATCCGCGCGGAGAATAGTGATATCCTTTCTATTGCGTAAGGTTTTCAACACTAAATATTGATACTAAGTTCTAAGATTTACGCGAATATTACACATGAAATTAAACTATTTTACGGATTTTATCGCGGTTTATTTTTTGATTTTTAGTTCCCGACGTTTCGAATGCTTTGCAGCACCCATGGTCACGGGAGGGACTGAGGTGTTAGACGTCCAAAAGGCATAGTTGGTAAATTGCTTATTGTCCCTGCTGTACTACCTTACATGAGAGGAGTCACGGACAAGATTGGCTACATCTTGAAGCGTGCTTCAATTAAAACATTTTATAAGCCGCCGAAGATTGTAAGGATTGTGGTTGGTAAGGATGTGCTGGAGCAAGTGAATGAGTTTGTATATCTTGGATGCGCCTTCAGTAAGGATGGGAAATACATCGCTGACATAGAGAGAAGAGTGAGTGCAGGGAACAGAGTGAATGGTGCGATGGGAAAGCTACTCGGGAGCCGGCACTTAAGCCATAAGGCACAGCTGGCCATACATAACGGAGTTCTTGTCCCAACGCTGTTATATGGTAGCGAGAGCTGGGTATGTAAGAAGGAGAATGAAAGTAGGATAAATGCGGTAGAAATGCGAGCTCTGCGGAAGATGTGCGGAGTGAAGCTGACCGACCGCATTAGCAACAGCATAGTAAGACAGCGAGTAGGTATGAAAGATAGTATCGGTGTAAAGATGAGAAAGGGCATGCTCCGTTGGTTCGGGCATATAGAAAGAATGCCAGAGGAAAGAATGACAAAACAGATATACAATGTGAAAGTGGAAGGATGCAGGTACCGGGGAAGACCTAGACTATCTTACCACGACCAAATAAACCGAGTCTTATCTGATGGAAAAGTCAAGAGTCTCCGTAACCGGCGAGCGTGTATGAGACGAACTATGAGAGTCGAGGAAGCCAGAGAGGTATGTAAGGAAAGAACCTGTTGGAACTCTGTACTCTCTGCCTACCCCGCAAGGGATCTGGCGTGAGGTTATAGATAGATAGAGATAGATTGATATCTTAAATAAGCGTGAAACATCTAAATATAATGAATGCAAAACTAACCACATAATAAAATATAATAAATTAACAACTAAATCAAATGTCAAGAACAAATCATTACGGTGTAAGGAAACGCAACCGTGCACCATAGACAACGAATCACGCGCAGTCATCAATCTGTCAAAACAAACATTGGATGAAAACATCGTAAAGGTCCTATCTAAAGGTTTAAATTATGCTGTAACACCTCGAAGGATACCGTATGAGGAAATTGTCAGCGCCGTTGAAGACGTCCTATCCAAAAATAGCATAGGGACGGAAGATTCGGAGGCAATACGTCAGGATGTCTCATCCATGTTACGTCGAAGTTCAGTGCCCAAACTAAATCTTCCTAAAAATCAATATTTAGCGTTGAAAACCTTACGCAATAGAAAGGATATTACTGTTCTCCGCGCGGATAAAGGAAATGCTACGGTAATTATGGATACGTCAGATTACAATGTCAAAATACAAGAACTCTTATCGGATTTAAACACATACAAAAAGGTCAAGACAGACCCAACCACCAATATATTAAAACAAACGAGTGATTTAATAAAGAAGTACTCCGAAACAACCACCACAGTTGTATGGGCTCCCGAAAATTCATAAACCGAATGCTCCCCTACGTCCAATCGTGAGCCAAATCAACACACCAACCTACAGATTGGCTCAGCACGTAGCGAAAGTGCTCTCGCCACTCAAAGGACACACAAGAGCACATGTTAAGGATTTATACCATTTTGTTAGTGAGATCAAAAATCTACATCTTAATGACAATCAAACTATGGTCAGTTTCGATGTCCAGACATTATTTACATGCCTACCTGTACAAGACTGTGTCGAAATTGTAGAAAGGAAACTAGCGGAGAACAACATGCCGGCTGAATATTCAAAACTATTGAGACACTGCCTTACATCTGGCTACTTAGTCTGGAAGGAGCAGTTCTACAAGCAAGTAGATGGCGTGGCGATGGGCTCCCCTGTATCTCACATTGTTGGCGATATATTCATGGAAGACTTTGAGGAGACAGCCCTTCGTACCTCACCTGTAAAGCCAAGTTTCTACAAGCGGTACGTAGATGATACTTTCACAATATTACCATCTGACAAAATCAATGTATTCCTACATCATCTTAACTCCATTAACCCTAAAATTCAGTTTACAATGGAGTTGGAGGGAAACAACTCGCTAGCTTTCCTAGATGTGTTAGTAATCCGTAACCCCAACAACACCTTAAGTCATACGGTTTATAGAAAAAAGACCCATACTGATAGGTACTTAAACGGTGAATCTCACCACCATCCAACACAGTTAGCTACCGTGGGTAAATCTTTGTTTCAGAGAGCACAAGGGATCTGTGACAAGAAACATCTGGCTGCCGAGCTTAAACATGTCAAGCAAGTCCTGCACGACAATAAGCTTCGAGTCCCACGCCAACGTCACAGTGACCGAGTGAAACCAGCCACAGTCGAGCGTCTCCCTGCTGTACTACCTTACATGAGAAGAGTCACGGACAAGATTGGCTACATCTTGAAGCGTGCTTCAATTAAAACATTTTATAAGCCGCCGAAGAAGATCAGTCAATTTTTACCATCTGTCAAGTGTCAGATCCCTCTACAAGATGCAGGTGTATACAAGCTTGATTGTGAATGTGGTCTCTCTTATATAGGACAAACAAAAAGACCGGTAAAAACTGGGGTTAAAGAACACGTAGTTGACCTAAAACACCGTCGCTCAAAGAAGACTGCAGTCTGTGAACATGTCCTTGACCGCACCCGCCATAACATCAAATTTGATAGACCACAAATTCTCGTGAAAGAACACCGATACCTACCAAGGATGGTTCGCGAGGCTATTGAAATTAAAAAACATCCTTATTTCAATAGAGAAGATGGCTGGGTGCTTCCATCGACTTGGGATCCGGTAATTAATATAATCAAATCCAAAACCAAGCATAACACTGCAAGACCTCAAGACACCGTGAGCTCATTCTGCGTAGATCGGACCAACAAAAATAATTAAGAAGTTTGAGGGTACCCCGGAACAACTATGCCTTTTGGACGTCTAACACCTGAGTCCCTCCCGTGACCATGGGTGCTGCAAAGCACTCGAAACGTCGGGAACTAAAAATCAAAAAATAAACCGCGATAAAATCCGTAAAATAGTTTTATTTCATTTGTAATATTCGCGTTAATCTAAGAACTCAGTTATTTAGTAATATTTATATTATACCGATATTATACTATTTTGCTGAGTTGTACAGTAAGGTACCTATAGGATTAATATAATGACTATACGAGTAATAACGGAATCTATACATTCGTGTTGTTCGCGGTTAAGGAGTTCCCTCTTGTATTTTCAAAGTCCAAGGTCCAATATCAATAACATTAAAATAGGACCCCCTTAAAACTATACTTGACCCAATGCAAAAAGAATCATCAAAATCGGTTCATAAGCAAAGAAGTTCGAATTATGAACCACCTTTTTTGAAGTTGGCTAATATACTGCTTAGTTCTATAGTAGGGTACCTATAGGATTGACGTAATACCCATTATATCTCAATTTCCACATGCCTATTGTTTGTCGTTAAGGAGTTCCCTGTTGTGTCTTCTAAGCCCAAGGTCCAATGCCAATGAAATTAAAATGGCACCATAATTGACGAAAATATCGCTGAAAATACATAAAAAAACATACATACAACCGAACATAGAACCTCCTCCTTTTTGAAGTCGGTTAAAAATGAGGAACTCTGTACTCTCTACCTACCCAGCAAGGGAGCTGGCGTGATGATATAGATAGATAGATAAAATAAGTCACTACTTCGTTGGTCTAGTGGCAAAGCGCATCGCTTTGTGATCACGAGTACAGCTCTGTGGTCAAACAAAAATTTAGATTTTCTAACGGAAAAGTCCCATAAAGAGTCCGGAGTCCAGAATTGTGTGATATGTATACCAATATCGCGATTAATGGGTTTACTCAGTACACCTCTACCACCCCCGCTTGGGGAATATAGGCGTGACGGTATGTGTTTGTGTGTTTTTATGAAATAAAAACCATTTATAAAAATATAAATACAGCAATAGGGAGCGACCCGGGCATTATCAGATTGATACTGTTTTTTTTTAATTCTAAGGGTCTACAAAAAAAAACCAGAATATTTCCAAGTATAAAATATAACTTATGTCACTCGGGCTATAATAAAAAATCGATTGATAAATTATTCCTCAAAATCGGATGCGTGATTTAAGCGATACGGTGAAACATACGTGAATACGACAATTGATAAACTGCCAACATTGCCGATCCTTTTAGATATGCCGTACTCGGGTAAAAAAAAAACAATATTGTATCAAATCTCCAAAGAAACTACTATTTTAGGAATCTACTTGAATAATGAATGTTCAACTGTTATTAGTTAACATTCCCTCTCTTCCTTCTATTAATTTAACATAATGATATTTTTATATGTCCTTTTTTGTAAATGAGGGAGACTCACCTGATGACCAACTTACATTGTTCTCCCATACCCCACAACAAAATGTTTATAAAAATGTTTAAAAAAAAAAATTTAAAGAGTAACCGTGGAGTTTCTTCTCCACAGGAATGACATACCGAAGTGATGGTAGAGTCTTTCTTACTTTTCTGATTCATAAATAATAATAATAATTTATTTCATCTCCACAAATTACAAATTGCATACAGATAAACGGTGATTCTAGAGGTTACAATGTAATTTGTGGGAGATCTGGAGCCTAAGTTAAGCCAAAGCCTGTATTATAGGACTCCAGACCCCCTGTCTAGCCAATGGTTTACATGAATAAATAATATTCAGAGTCTGATTCTAAATCGAGTTCCTTATATTAATCCCTAATATGTTTAAACTATAATTTTGAAACTAAATAGTCAAATAACGTTTCAAATTCTTTTTAACAGTCTTACAGCCAACCTAACAACACGGCTCTATAACAAAACGTAAAGCAAAAGTCTCCAATAGATCTTGTATCAGGAGGCTAACAAGTTTGCTCGTAGCAGAGACTAGTATAAGTGTAAAGACTTACGAAGCCCTACAAAATATTGTAACTAGTTTCCACCAGGCATTGTTGATAATGAGATATAGGTTAAATTAACATTTTATAACCTGCATATTTAATTTTAAAAGACCTTTTAAAAAAAAAAGGTTTTATAGCAAAAACCAAACGAAAATATCTTGTTTAGTTGAGGAGTTTATATGGCTTCCTTTGGGCTCCATCATAGATACCATCCGTGTCTAAAGTACTCATCAAGACAAATCTAACGAACCCAAACGGCTGGGTTATATTGAGTAGTAGGGTGGTTCCATTGGCCACACTTCGGCTTTATCATCAGACCCTGAACACTATCTGGTTATATAGTACTTGTCAATACAAATCTAAAAATCCTAAATACAAGGGGGTTACATTGTATAGTTTACATATTCCTATGGCCACTTTCCGACTCCAGCATCAGACCAGCTCCATGGTACCATATTATTGCATTGTCACCGACTTCCCAATTTCAATCGGATACCCTCAAGGGCTTAAAAAATGGATCACAAGATTTGAACCGGAAAGACAGGCAGACAAACGTACATTGCATGTAATTTTTATTGGTTATAATGCCACAGGTGGCATCGGACCGGAGCGCTGGAGAGCGATTGGGGAGGCCTATGTTCAGCAGTGGACAAGTATAGGCTGAGATGATGATGACGATAATGCCTCAAACGTCAAAGTTGGTAAATTGTTATCATGGTTAAATAAAATGAATAAGTCCTAATAATATTTTTAACGCGAAAGTTTACGAAGGTGAACTTACGGATGTTTGATACATCTTCACGCAAAAACTACAACATGAATTTTGATCAATATAGGTGTATCACACCTATATTCCCCAAGCAGGGGTGTCAGAAGTGTACTGAGTACACCCTCTTTTCACCGACAATGTTAGGTCCCATGTAATAGGGGCCGAGACTATTGCCATATACTGGTCACAAGTCCAGACTCCGGACTAATTTGATAGCTTCCAAGTGGAAGTTTTCGTTAGGATAACTACATTTGTCCGACCTATGATTTGAAACCAGTACCTTGTGATCACCAAGCGATGCGCTTTGCTACTAGACCGACGAGGCAGTCATAATAATGATAAACTTTACAGTATTACAGCTTCTATATCAAAATAAATAGGCTATAATTTATAATTATACTGTGTCCTTCGTTCTCGATATAAACTATATTAGCAGCTCTCTCGAGTCGCTTGGCAACTGCGCGTCATTTAGCCAATTCAAAAGTCAACGCCGCCTCTATGGTATCTGTGGACATAACCTCTGCAAGCATTCTTTTGAAAGCGCGGCAGCTGACGCTTTGTAATAAAGTTTTTGGTCGACATTTAATTTAATAACTTGTTATTGCACTGAAATTTTATAACAAAAAGGTTGTAATATACTCAAGTGACCTTGTGAAATAAATTTAAAACATCGTATAGGCAAATTTAGAAAAGTTTACGTCCTGGCAAAGAAGTACATTCTAAAAAGATCAACCGATAGTTGTTTATTTGTGGTGTTTTTCAGCTTAACTTGTTTATTTATATAATATCTAATATTTGGAGACGTGAGTTTCGTCATATTAAAATTTGGGAAAGCTTCGTCGTCCGAAAAGTAAACTTATGAAGTCTACGTCCCTATTCGTGTACAAACAGTTTAACACGAAATATACCTGAAAACGATTATTAACCGTCTATAAATTGGCAATGTTATACCTTCAATAAGAGAAATTAGGGGGAAGTTCATCAATTATGATGATTGTTCAGGATCGATGGCATTTTAAGGACACGGGTGATGTACGAGATACATCGACGTGGTCCGCAAGACTTGACGATAATTCAAGGACACGAGTGGTGTACGAGATACATCGGCGTGATCCGCAAGACTTGGGGCCCATACGAGATATGTGCTGAAGGTCATACTACTCATAGGTTTCATCCATGAGGTGTTCCTGTGCAGTTCACATTTCTATAATGGTAAGAATCAAAAAGGTTACCTAAAATACATACCTTAAACATGCCTAAAACAGTAAATACAAAGACTATTGCTATAAACTATAAGCAATTTGTCATATTATATCTCCAAAAGGAGGCTTACTGAAAGAGTAATTAAAGCGACATTGTTTATGTATAACAATACATTATTAATAACAAAAGTCACTCCTTTGCAGAAACATAGTGTTTTTATTGATTTCATTATTAGACATACTTGTATAATAATACTGAAATAGCCCAAACTGGAGCTTATTACACAAAGAATTGTGCAAAATTATGAGTACTTGTATTAAAAAAGTTAAATCCAGCAATACTTATTCCTGAACAGGGTTTATAACCAAATAAGCCAAAGTAATATACTAATGGCAATGCCTGTTGTAACTGACAAGCAACAGGACTGTGGATACATTCCAAATATAATATCTTATCCTACCGATGCTGCGGCAGGCAGGTTGTGGGATAATTTGTGTTATGCACAAAGATACTTAAAAGATAATATAAAATACCTGGTCTATCCAGTTAACATAGAACTAATAATTATCTATCAATATTATCAACCTAGACTCCTTGCAGGGTAGCCAGAAAAGATTAATCCTAACAATACAGTCATGAAACCTTTATTGAGATAAGAACCTTTAAGGTCAGCAGTATATATTTTGCATAAAAGGAGTGTTAATATAGTGGATTATCAATATGGAATTATTAACTAGCTAGTCATAACCAGTAGTTAAAATTTCATAAATCGACCACCGTTGTAACCAATATAGAACAACAATCCTCATCCTGGGTATGGAAATATTAAGTCACACTGTACCTATCAGTTCACCAAAAACAACATCACGTTGGACATTGGAAATCTCCTACCAAAGAAAGTGAGGTACAAAAAGCATGATAGGCATTTTACACAAGGACTTGGTTTTTAAGTTGCTGAAAAATTCAGAAAAACTATCAGGAATACAACATGGGTTTTACAAAGAAGCCATAATATTTGAGGATAAAGGTATTCACTGACGGTGGTATGTATCTATGACACTAATAATGCCTTCAACGACAAACATAATTTTATTGGTTTTTGTGCAAGTACTTGCACTTCAGACAAGTGAATCTTGTCCTACATATGTTTAACATTATGTATAGAAACATTATTATTAGAAACATTATTGTTTAATAATTTGAAATATAATTTATAGCTATTTTTATTAAAAATAAAAATAAAAACTTAATGCTAACAGGTTAGACCTTACAGTCATAATAAATATACTAATAGAAAATTTATTAGTACCTATTCAGTTTTCTATCATGTAATGAGTTCAATGGTTTTGGGTTCTTGATTATTTCCTGCATCAATTATAGTGTACTTAATAATATTAGAAATTTGAGGCACACACAATGGAAAGCTATACATCAATTCATGATTTGGAGAATTAGATGTTTTTACTGTTTTTTTGTTTGATCATATGATAATCAATAAATAATATGTAATTAAATAAGATTATTCAAGAAATTAATAACTATAAAAAATAGTTTTGTAATTAGTTTGGAATGTGTACAGTTATTTTGAACACCAGTGATGTTTTCTGGTATAGTTATGATAACACAAGTACAAACTGCTACCATTAAAGTAACAAGTTGGTTTTAGAGCATTATATATGTTGTAATTTATTTAAAGGTGTTTCAGTAAAAAATATTGGATTGAGATATCATACAAAAATTTGCAATTTTGGTATTGTTATACTTAAATTATTACATCCACATGTTACATGTATCTTATAAATAGGTATCTATATATAAAAAGAAAATAAAGTCATGCAAATGACTTGATAATAATATCCATTTGAAAATTTAATGATATTATGTTGACAAGCTACGGTGGATGAAATATTGAGTTACAGTATTTGAAAGTATGGATTATCTTAAACAAGAATAATCAAAAGTATATTCTTATCACAGGTATGATAAATATTATGTAGTATCAGCAATAATCTAAGTCCTAAGGAACTTGATATTATTTATTTATTATTAATGGGGGATACATAATAATAAGTTGAGTAACACTCAATTCTCACGGTTGGACATCTAGAACTAACTAGAAAGTTACCCATTGCAATTTTTGGTTTTACTTATAAATACAGTCACATACAAAGAAGCAAAGGAAGTGTGGTATGAAATGAAAATTTCATGGTATGAAATAATTCAGTTATGAATAGGATTCCCAATATGATACAGTTGTAACCCATGGTTCGGTTTAGTCGACTGTAACTTATTCGCTTCTTAAGTTATTACTAAATTAGGAGTGTATTTTTTAGTATTTTTAGTATCAGTCATGTAATTGGTTCAGGAGTGGTCCAATCGTATTGCCAAAACGAACGTTCGCGGGCGTTATTGCGCAGGAACGAATCGTTAAGTAATACATAAATATTTATGTAGCCAAGGATTTATTTGTCGGCGCACACTCAGAACATGGAAATGATTCCGGGATAGTTTCGAAATTTAAATTGAATTAATAATAGTGGTATAGTAATAACACTGGGGTAGGTTATGTTTGTTTACCACGCATTAGTACTGCCCTTCGTTCCAGACTCTAAAAATTGGGGGGGGGGGGGGGGGCGCGAGATTATATAGGTAAAGCACATAGCCTTATGGGAGGAATATCTCCAGATAAGGTGTGTGTGTGAGTGATATACGCTGATGGCCGCGAGGCCTTTACAGCTTCACCGGACTTAATTCCATATAAGTTCATTAGTACAAAGGCCTCTAGTACAAAAAATGTTAAATTTTGATATATGTACATCTTTAAAGATTAAAAATATAACTAACATTAAATATAGCAGAATGTTGATATTAAAAAAAAAAAAAAAAAAAAAAAAAAAAATCATAAATTAAATATGTAATGATAGCAAACCCATTCTTATAATCACCAAGTTAATTCGTAGCCTTCGTTTGGTACCGTACTCAAAAGGAGATCATTTGACAAAAAACAGTTGGAAGACACATTATTGGGGAAATAGGTTTCCCTGTTATATTTGTATCATATTGTTATAGATTGGGTACTAACAGACTTTGTTTTCAGGTCTAGTACACAGTAAGGGTTTCTAGCTATCTATCTATCTCTATCCATATTATGAGGCCAGATCTCTTGCGGGGTGGGCAGAAAGTGCAAGGTTCCGACGGGTTCTTTACTTGCATGCCTGCCTGGCTTTCTTCACTCTCATAGTTCGTCTCATAATGGTTGTCAATGATACAAGAATTATTATAAAGGATTTAATTTTATATAAACAAAACTCTAGATGGGCAATTCCTCAACTCTTGTTATATAGAAGATATCTATAGAAGAAAGATCTCTATAGAAGACATAACAGATAGAGACTGCACTGATATCTGATAAGCAATGATTGATTAATATTACCCGGTATTAATGAATTTTGGACAACAGGTGTGGTATAAAGGTATATAACAGGTGCTATCAAGGTTTTGTTGGGATGGATCTACACTACATAACATAATATGTTATAGAATTTAATTATATAAATTTATTTTAAATAAGTTAGACAGACTGGTTGTAAGAAACAATATATGTGTATATATTTGTTGTTTGTGTTGTATGGCAAAACAAAGAACGGGAATGTGTTATAGTACAAATATACTAATGATATGTTATTTTTTAGAGGTCACGCTCAAAAAAAAAAAAAAAAAAAAACTATGTGGTATACTTCAACTTTACCCTTATAGCTCTAAACAGCTGCTAATATAGTTTATATCGAGAACGAAGGACACAGTATAATAAGTGATCAAACGAACTTACCTGAAGTGAAGTTCGATCATTATTATACGAAGTCCTTCGTTCGAAGATATAAGTACCCAACCCGCCCTGCCCGTTGGTAAAGTTGAAGTGTACTACTTCTAAAAGGAATGCTTGCAGAGGTTATGTCCACAGATACCATAGAGGCGGCGTTGACTTTTGAATTGGCTAAATGACGCGCAGTTGCCAAGCGACTCGAGAGAGCTGCTAATATAGTTTATATCTTCGAACGAAGGACTTCGTATAATAATGATCGAACTTCACTTCAGGTAAGTTCGTTTGATCACTTAAAATATTACAAAATTTCAGAATAAACACGTGCGCAGCCACGGGTGGCGGCTAATCAAATATTAATAAACTAGGTATTTTTAGTGATTTTACATATGTTTACATTGTATTTTCCTTTTTTTATGTAAAAAACGTAGCCACACACTAAGAATTATCCTACTGATGTGGGTGCGTTTACAAACTTGAAATTCACATGTATAAACACCCAAACCAAAACAAATATTTGTGGGTCACACAAGAATTTGTCCCGTGCGGGAATCGAACCCGCTCCTACTCAATCCAATGCACGGAGTGATTTAAGCTCTTAACCACTGCATCAAGGCGTCTGTCTAAAACTGAAAAAGTCAATTAAATTCTTGGTTCAATGGCTGTTATGAAAGTTTCCACGCTACGAATGAGCGCCATCTATGCATAATACAAGATTTGCGGGTCACGATTTAATATACGGCTATTGTCAGTCCATAAATTAAATTGGTCTGTGCTAGTAGTAAACTTCTAAATACTAATAAGAACATACAAGCAGATCTATGTACATAGTTCGACACATTCCCAGTTGTGAACTCTACGAAGGAAGTCTGAGACAACAATGGGGCAAAGTTTTGCTTTGTAAACTTTGTAAATTTCGCCACTACGAAGTACATTTTTACTTAAAGTTGCTTTCGAATAGAGAATTCGCGCATTTTATTTATAGAGTAACTGTTTAGTGTATGCTTTATAGGATATTTACATTTTTATGTTCTGAGAACCAGTGATTGGTTAGTCTGGACGTGGAATGCGATGTGATTTTTTTAAAGTTATTGTTTGTTACTGGCATTGTTAAGAGGACTGGATTTTGTTTTCTTAGTTAAGTTTTAATGTATACTCCTTAATATACAGGTATTACTTTTAAAACACTCATAACCTGGCAGGACTATATTACTAACATCATATTCAAAACGTTTTTTTCTGAGATGTTTTAAACGTTAGCGAAAATTAATCAGCTGTCCCATATATTACTTTGTGTGTGTCAACAGACATTAATTTTTTTCTGGCTTAAAAACCTCATTTTTAAGTAAGAAAGGTGAGAAAGGGTACGTATAGAAAAATCATTTGTAAAGATCAGAAGGGACATGCTTCGCTAGTTTGAACATATAGGAAGAATGTCGGAGGAAAGAATGAAAAAACAGATATACAATGGCAAGTGGAAGAATATAAGTTTAGAGGAAGACAAACTTGCTTTAGTCATGCTAAATAGAGTGAGTGCAGCCTTATCTTATGGGCAAGTTAAGAGTATCCGTAACTGTTGAGCGCGTACGAGACGAACTATGAGAGTAGACAAAGAAAATAACCTATTTGACCTCTGTACAGTCTGTCTTTCCCGCAAGGGATCTGACATGATAACATAGATGGTACTCAATTGAATAAAAAATAAAGAAAATTAGTTATTGTTTTATAATTTAATTTATTATATATTGTATTAGGTAATTAACTGCTGACATTTATATTAACTGGAACGAAGTTTAATATAACAAATATAATATAATATTGTTTACCTAGTACGCTTAATTAATAACACCGAATTTTGATACAATTAAGACGCAGTATACCCCAAATACGCCAACAACCGGAAGTTTCCTGTAGGCCCCATAGTTTTCATTGCAATCACGTGCTCGTGCGAGTGAGCGAGACACTACAATAGTAGCTGTCAACATGGAAGACGAGTTACGTATATTGCAGACTACTAGCGATTATTCGCTACACTTATTAATTGGAAAAAAGTTTATTGTAACTAATATAACACAACATTATTTACCAAGTACACTTTTTTAATGATACAAAATTTCTATACAATTTACACGTAGCATAGTTTGTCGTGGTCCCCGTAGTTCTCGTTGTAATCACGCACTCGTGCGAGTAAGCGAGACACCACAACAGTGGCTGTGAACTTAGAAGGAGAGTAAAGTATATTACTAGTTTCGTTGTCGAGCTACTGTTTCAGCGATTATTCGTTACTGAGTAGAAATAGTCACATCTTGAATTATAATGTAATATTTTGCTCAAAGGTCAAAATCAAAGGTCGACATTATTTTTGGTTAAAGATGTTTCTCGAATAAGTTGTTTGTAGATGACAATTCATTTAATATCCTACGTGAAAGATTGGGATAGTATGGCAAAGGGCCCCAAGATCGTTAAGCACTGGTGAAGACCTTACGTATCTGTACAAATAGTCAAGTACTCTCTATTATATCAACTAGTCGTCTCTAAAACTGCTACGTTGTTGGTCTAGTGATAACTCTTATGTTCGAATTCTAGATCGGATAGTGTTGTTTTCTATTATAAATTTCTGAAATACTGTTCCGGAACCTGAAATTGTGCCCGAATCATAAATGGCAATAGGTTTGCCCCTTATACTATTTGGACCTAATATCATCGGCAATACGTTGATGTACATTATAGCCTCTGCTATCTCCGCTTGGGGAATACAAGCATGACATTGTGTGTGTTGTTTCTATCTGTAAGTTTACAAGTTCTTTCCCTTTCAGCCTTGACTTAGTAAAACACGTAAGCGAGTTCAGACTCGCTGATTTCCTAGCCACAGAATAACTCCGTTTAATGTTTACCTTTCACTTTCGCTCCGAGCCTAAGGGTTAACGCAATACACGAATTGAGGAAATGTGATTCGTTAGTTAGATGTATTTTGAAACGTGCCACGTGCCACGTAAATGTGTTCAGAGACAATACAGGAATGATTAGTGCAAACAACGATGGAATACGTACAATCAGTATCAAAAGTCCGTGAGCACGATAATAATTATGGACAGCATAAAGCCAGTCGTTATGGCGAACTTTGGGGGAGGATTTTGTCCTGCAGTCGACGTATTTCGTCTGAAAGTAGAAAGGAAGAATACTTAAACGGTACGAAGGTGCTCGTAGCGCAATGCAACCTCGGTGTTTTTAGCAATTATCAAGTTTAAACATCGTTAAACTCCGTTGGTCTGAGATGGGTAAACGTTAAAGGCATTTTGACAGACGATTTAGGGCAGTGATAAAGAGCTTAAGCCGCTCCGCCCACTGTGTCTAATAGTCGCGGGATCGATTCCCGCACGGGACAAATCTTTGTGTGACCCGCAATTATTTGTTTCGGTCTGGGTATTTGTATATGTGAATTTGCATGTTTGTAAACGCACCCAGAATATAAGGAAAAAATCGTAGTGTAAGGCTAAATTTAAAAAAATGTTTTTTTTTTAAATTGCACCAATTATTTATCTGATAATTTATTCCTTTGATATTTATTGCCTTATAATTTGTCATATTTAATCTACTCTGTATTCTCTGCCTACCCCGCAAGGGATCTGGGATGATGATATAAAATATTTAAATATGAATGTGATGGTGGAACACCTATTTATCATGTATCTCTTCTATACTCAAGTAACCCGAAATAAATGATTTAGTATTTTTTCCATTTTACCAAACATCTTTGTGCTACAAAAGGCACGTTACGTTGGTGCCGATTATCATTTCATGTGATAGTTGTTGGAAGCCTTATACGCCTTGATAAGTTGGATCAGAGGTGGCCATAAACCTGCTACAACCTATCCGCACTGTGTCCGCATGATGGAATATCTTATTTGCCACTTCGATTTGTGAAAAAAGGGATTTGCCAGGGGGACAGTACAGTCTGATTTTTGTATATAAGGCCTTCAACAAGGTTGGCCGATGACCTGGTGATAATCGCTGCCAAAAACCGAAAGCCTACTGCAGAAATTCCATCTCGATATTGGGATTATTGGCAAAATGTAAATAGCGCACCTCTGCTACCCTAATTTAATGAATATAGGCGTAACGGGGTTTATTCCTTTTTATTTCGCAAGTGTCAAAGTGGTTTGATTTCCCTTGGGGATACTGAAAATCCTCAAACCAATTTGGCACTACTGATTAAGGGTATAGTTTAGATTCTCTTGATCTAAACAGTTACAGAATAAGTCTTAAACTGATGAACATTCTAATGAAACTATGTAAGACGGCTCGTTCCAGTGATTCAGAGCGTAAGCAATCCTGCTTACTGGATCAAGTTGCCGCGGTGTCGACCCCAGCACGGGACAAATGTTTGTGTGGCCCACAAATGTTTGTTTCGGTCCGGATGATTGTAAAGGCATTCACGATTTAGAAAATGTTTTCTAGTATCTACGTGTCTTGTTGGTTGTTTCTAGTGTGTAGTGTGTAGAGGCTATGTTTTTTAAAATAACGCCGTCAGGACTATGTTCTCACAACCATTTCTCGCCGCCGATGTTAGGTCTCATGAAAAAGAAGGCATGCCTATTGTTATTATACCGGGCATAACGCCGGACTCCGGACTGATATCGGAAATTCTTCTATCGAAAAATGGCATTTTGTCCGCTTATTAGGCATGCGGTTCATCATCATCATCGAAGGGTCGAAGGCAAAAAACTCGATTAAAAACGAAGGTCGATTAAAAACTCGACGATGGCGTAGACCTAAGCACTTCCATATGTTTTTACCCTATACCATGCTGGAAAGCGGACCGGTTACGCTGGAAAGCGATTGGCAAGGCCTATGTTCAGCAGTGGACAAGTATAGGCTGAGATGATGATAATGATACCATGCTGAATCTACCCTATACCAGCTCCCGGTTCTCCGTGAGGATCGCACTGGTGCCTTTCTATGCCATTCTCCGAAGAGCCTGCCTCTGCAGGAATCCACTAGATTAGCTTCCAACGCCGCGGTACTTACACACACACTTTTTCTAGCGGTCACGCGTGAAGGACGCTCAATGCCTTTGCCCCCAATGTCATGTATCTCGCTTAACGAGTCCAAGCGTAAGCGTCACACGACAGACCGAATGTCTAATACCACAAAATCATTAGACCGACTCCTTTCCGAATCCTTTCAGAATTCACTGCTCATGTTACCTGTAAGGTGGAACCCACAAGGGACTTACAAGCAATCTCCATTACGATTTGGCACTTAACTAATTAGTGATGCAATTTGTAAAATATTTGGTGTGAATTTTCTATGAGTCTAACTACAAAGAAATTTTGTCATTAAATTTTAGAAGTGCGGTTTTTAAGGAAATTTAATAGATTAGAATAATAAAATAATATCAATATCTGTCTATGTCACTTTATAATAAATTTATGTCATCACGCCAGATCTTTTGCGGGATAGCCTGAAAGTACAAAGTTCCAACAGGTTCCTCCCTTATAGACCTCCCTGTAACAGTCTAATGGCAATTGTTGGGTAGCAATCACTAGGACCCGAGGTTCAAATAATGATATCAGCTTATACTGCCCACTGCTGGACAAAGGCCTTCTCTCACAAATCGAGGTGGGAGAGATTAGGTCACACTCCACCATGCAGACCCACCGCGGATTGGTGGAGGCAGGTTTCTGGTCACCCGCTGTTGGAACTTATCGAGCCCCCTTTAAGTCTTCCAAGTTGTCTTAACGACCACCACATTAAGTGGTAACCGAGACCAACAGCTTAACGTGCCTTCCAAAGCACGGAGGTGCTCAAATATGAAAATGCCACAAACGGTCACGGACGATGACCATAGACTTATTCACACACACACACATCTTGTCCAAATCTCTCAACATACACACACCACGTCTACGAAAGATATACCACAATTGTTGAAGGCGAAAGCAATTTTAGCTACTTGAACACGCCAGGAGAAAAATACCGCAACCGTAGAAGGCCAGAACAATAATTTTAATTTATAAAGACCTTTTCAAACACAAGCTTTTATAGCAAAACAACGACGAAAATATTTAGTTGAGGAGTTCTTATGGCTTCCTTCCGGGTCCATCAGTAGAGCTTGGACACCATCCGGGTCTAAAGTTCTCGTCAAGACAAATCCAACGAGCCCAAACACGGCGGGGTTACATTGTTGGGGTTACTCTGGCCACCCTTCGGCTTCATACATACATCAGACCCTGAATACTATCTGGTTGTCCAGTACCTGTCAATACCAATCTAACAAGCCTACACACGAGAGAGTACATTGTATATTTCATATATTTCTATTGCCACCTTCCGACTCCATCATAATACAAGCTCCATGGTACCATATTATTGCTTTGTCACCAACTTTACATACGTATACCTAATTTCAGCTCAATCGGATATCCGAAAATGCTTAAATAATGGATCACAAGATTTAAACCGTAAAGACAGGCAGACAAATAGATATACGAACATTGCAAATTAAGTAAAAGCTCGTAAAAATGAATAGATGATGTAGCTAAAGGCTAACTGCATTGTTAAAATTTCATTTCCCGATTGAAAATACATAGTTTTAAAGTTAGGAGAATCGATAACCATACCTCTACGAGTATATTCATTTATTCTAACTTTTATTGTTTTGACAGCTTGCATTGAGCGCTGAACGAGTTTGCGACTAGAAACTAGGTCAAGAATTGAGTTCCGTGACTTAGCTTCTATCACTTCACTGACTTCCTGCTGAGTAAACTCGTTCATATAAATAGTTCAGATTTTTTAGCATTTTCATTTGAATTGAATATTCCTATTTGTTCTTGTTTCAAGTTAGGTTAAATCGGTCGTGACTTGAAATAGATTGGTGAATGTTTCAGACAAATAATTGTGTATGAGTCAACTCTGAAAATAGATTAAAATAAAATGATTATACAAAAAGAGCCTACATATATCAAACTAATACTGAACAAGACTAGTCTAATTGGGCTATAACAACCAGTCCAAAATACTCGACGCTATCGAAGAAATATAGTGCGTGTTTCTGGGAGCTTCGGTTTTTGAAGAGTATGTCAACCGGTATTATCTGTTGTCATTAACTTTGACTCGCAAGTTTCACTCAAGCCAGGTCGTTGAAAGCCTTTTTACGGCAAGAACAAGTCTAGCAGCAAGGTGGCCACTAACAAAAAGAAAGAAACAGAAATGAAATACTAAGTTCAAAACTTGTTACTTATTTAAATAATACAACAGCCTATACTGTCCTACTGCTGTTGTTTTCTTATAAAAAAACATGAGTAAAAACCCCTTCTTAAATGATACCCCAATAGCCAATTTGTTCAACCAACAAAACTAGAAAGAAAGCAAAGCATCCCCAAAATAATAACATTACTTCATCTTAAACTCCGAACATTAATATTCTTAAGGCTTTTAATATATTCACTTCCCTAAATAAATTAACAGGGTAAATAAGTTAAGAGTTTGGAACTGCCGTAAAGTCCCAAGGGTCCAAGAAGTTTTGGGTATTTAATCACTTTTTCCAAGTTCGAGTTTGTCGTAATTTAGAGGTTAGATGAAATGTGAAATTTAATCATTTTTTATTTGGACCATGGTGGGGAATGTTTTGATTTTTATTATTTTTGTGTAGGGTCAAATGTATGTGCGACTTTTTTTGTTGTATTGGGATTTTAAGGAGGAAGAGTGACGGAAGTATGTGGCTAGTGAGGGAATAATTGGAGCGGTCAAGCTGAAACAGCCGAAACAGCGGGGTAGGCAGAGGTGTACTGAGTACACCCATTTTTCGCCGACGATGTTAGGTCCCATGTAATAGGGGGCGAGCCTATTGCTATATACCGGGCACAATTCTAGACTCCTGACTCATACTGGGAAGTTTTCATTAGAAAAATTACATTTGTCTTACCTAGGGTATGAACCAGGACCTCGTGATCACAAAACCATGCGCTTTGCAACTAGACCAACGAGCATTTATTTATACGAATGTGAAATTACTGAATTTAGTCTGGGATAGTTAAGTTTCCTAGTATAAATATTTTGTCTATTTGGAGGTCATTCGATTCCCCAAGCGTAAGTAGAATAGGTGTACTCATTAAACCAATTATTTTGCGTCCTAATGTTGAAGAGAAGCGAGCTTTACCATTACACTTCGCACAATTTCACATTCCGGACAGCGACTGAGCACTTTTCAATAGAAAAATCCTAACAACACCTTATCCGAACTAGAATTCAAACCCAGGACCTCCTGATTCCTATGCACCACTAGACCAACGAGAAAAAGTTTACTAATAGAATAATATCTCTATTATTTTTACGGCTAAGCAATTTTACCAAAATAATCACAAATTCATATTAAAACATTTTTAATTAAAACGACCGCCTAAGTGAACGGATTTGTGCCGAATGAAAGTTCTGAGTGAAGAAGTTTAGTTAAATGATACCTGGGTTTTACGAGAAGTGGTTTATGGTAACTTTCGAAATCATTATAGCAACAATGTTTAGGTGACGACCTGCGTTTGTTATATAGGCTTGAGAGGGCTTAGCACGTAAAGATTGGCGAGAGGGTCACGCTCGCGAGTAAGCGTGCTGTCACGTTCATGTTTATTTATGGTTTCGCCAGTTTGTCGTCGCAGCCCGACAGGGGCGCGACAGTGATACGACTTGGGTAGTTGAAATGTACTGAAATGTACGAGAAACGTCACACGGCTCCGCCATGCCGGACAGCGAAAGTCGCGACCTCTCGCTGCCGCGCCCGGCACGATTACAAACAAAGCACGGCGAGAGCGAGACGCCAATATGCGTTCGAGCAGGACGCTAGTGTTGTTGTTTTAATTTTAGACGTTGACAGCTATAGGTTGGCCGCCCGGCCCACGCGACTTCCCGCCCGCAGTGCGACATATGCGCTACTCTGCCGACCGCCAGCCGAGGGCCAGCGTCGTGCCTCCATCGCACTTCATCGGCTATTTGACGAGACCTCTAAAGTTTAGTCAAAGAGTAGAGGGAGGCATTTGGATGACGGTCAGCCGGCGATCGGCAACGCTGCGCGCACATCACACTGCAGGCGCGACGTCATGCCAAGGTTCAGCAATAATGCCGCTGGTGACGTCAGACGTAGTCGACATTAGTTAAGCGATGTTGCTCGACAATCATGACGAAATTCTGAGGTCTGTTCCTTGTCAACGTGGCAACCTTTCGGCCTCATCATCAGACCCTAAACACTATCTGATTGTATAGTACTTGTTAACACCAATCTAACAAGCCTAAACACGAGGGCGTTACGTTGTGTATTTCACATTTTGTTATGGCCACCTTCCGACACTATCATCAGACCAGCTCCACAGTACCATATTATTGCATTGTAACTGACTTAAAATATGCCAAATTTCAGCTCAATCGGATACCTGCAAGTGCTTGACAAATAGATCACAAGATTTAAACTGGAATGACAGACAGACAGACATACGAACATTTCAAGTCAAACTTGTAATGAGTCAAGTCCATTAGATATTTTATAAAGCCTCGTATTGATTAGGGGAAATTAGCCCGCGACCACATCTATTTAGTCGGTCGCCCGTCGTCTATATATCGTTTATCCAATTTGTTATGCACCACACGTCTACGTTCTGTGGCTTTTGTTCTTCATTAAAATCGAAAAATAGACAAGAAGCATGTCACAGATGTCTTCAGACTTGTCAAGCGACATCGCTGGATTATGATTGTATGTTTGCACAGTAAGAGTAAGTTGAAACCTAACATCGTCGCCGAAAAGCCACCTCTGCCGCCCCCGGTTACGAAATATAGGCGTGACAGCGTTTATTTTTTTTTACTTTACTAATCTAAACCTTCGTTTTTAATTACTAAAACAATCGTTGTTATTTAAAAAAAATACAAAATTACTCGTTTCCATCATTTTTCCCGAATAATCGCGCTTTTTGCATTTCCATGAACGTTTCAGACCTTCTTATTAGGGACATTTATAATTAAACATTCAAAAGCTCTGAAAGAAGGTTTAAGAAAAGTGTTAAAGTGTAGAGTATAAACAGACTCTTTGTAAGGGACACTTTCACTGAGAGACAAGTTCTCCTTTAAACAGGATGTGTATTGTAAATTAAAATCTGTCTTAATACCTGTCTATTAAAGTCTAGATTAAGATAGCAGTTTATTATTTGGTGTAAAGTATCAACAGACTTTTTTGTAGTAGAGGCAACCTATGACATCTTTAACTTAAGCAAAGTGGGTCTTGTTTTAATTAAAATCTGTTTTAATACCTGTATATTTAAGTTTAGATTTAATTAACAGTTATATTATTTTGCATAGAGACGGCTTCTTTATAATAGAGGCGACATGTTCTACCTTAAACAAAGTGTGCAGTTTAAATTAAACACACCATACCGTCACGCTTATATTCCCCAGAGGGGGTGGCAGAGGTGTACTAAGTACACCCACGTTTCGCCGACGATGTTAGGTCGCATGTAATAGGGAGCGAGCTGTTTAAATTAAAATCTGTTTTATACCTGTGTATTTATGTCTACATTTAGTTGGCAACTTGAATATTGTACATAGATCACGAGACTTTTTTTAAATAGAAGAAGCAGGCGCTATGAAACGAGATATAATATAAAGACATATTTTAATGTATAAATAATTTTGAAAATAAATGCTTAAAATTCCTTAGCCGGGGATGTGGGGATTGTCGTATTAGGATTAAATATTTTGGAGCAACATTTTCTTAATAATTAATAATCAACAACTAATATTATCATTGTCTTGAAGCTAGTACCGCATTTAATAAATTTTAAATAATATAATTTTCACATCCTTACTTTTTCATCGTGAAACGATGTCGTGTCCTAACTTCTGGCGGAAAAAGTAAATATAAATAAAATACAAGCGATGAAAATCCTCTTAATTGGGTGGACGCTCTTGGTAAACTATAAGTCTTTGCGTAATATAAAATTCTTTCAGCGGAACATGTCGCGACGAGACAACGCGAACAAGACGAGACGTGATGAGAGTAATAAAATGTACTATACTTACTATTATGTTTAGATGTAAATGAAACTATTTTTTGGGATTTTATCCCGGTTTATTTTTAGATTTTAAGTTCCCTACGTTTCGAGTGCGTTCAAAAATCATAATTACTCCGTAATACATACTTCTTAATTATTTTGGTTGGTCAGATTTACGCAGAATGAGCACATGGTGTCTTGACATTTACAGTGGTATGTTTATTTTTGGATTTAATTATATTAATTACAGGTTGCCAAGTCAATGGAAGCAGCCAGCCATCTTCTCTATTGAAATTAGGGTTTTTAATTTCAATGACCTCGCAAAGCATCCGTGGTAGAAATCGTTGCTCTTTAACAAAAATTTAGGAATACGAGATATTTGTGTTAAACATAATTTCTGTCCTACTGCCATTTGTAGGCTGCTGTTAAATTTTTATTTATAACATTTTATAAAACTCAGAACTCTGTACTCTCTGCCTAACCCGCAAGGGATCTGGCGTGATAATATAGATAGATAGATAGAACATTTTAGAAAACTTTTGAAACCCTTCTTCGGAAATCAGATATCCTTGATTTGTATGTAGAGCTCCTAACTGCAAATAAACAGGACTTCTATGTCTGCCAATGTAAATATACTTAAGATTAGCATTATTTTCATAGTGCATATTTATCATATGCGAGTTTATTTAATAGTATAGCGTATACGAGTTTGCTCCACAGGTCTGCCGTTGTATATCTGGACAGATGTACTGGCATCCGTCGGAATCGTATCCATCTGCTAATCTTATGACTTGCGAATGCGGCGTTCGTGTTTGACAACAGATTTGGGGTATTAATCTGTTGTTACAGGTCATCTCACTTATAGATAATGGTAAGTTTATTGACTAATACGTATTATCTTGTGGTCAGAAAACTGTCTAGAGTTAGCGAAATTACCCTAATCAAATGTTCGAATAGTAGGAAAGTTTTTTGTTAAACATTTTGTCTTTTTTATATAGGAATGGTGATTCTAATATAAAGAAAGAAATATTAATTCCTTCGTAAAAGACTCAAACCACTGCCTACCGAAGCAGGACTTGTGGTGAATTTCTTTATCTGTATGTTTAAATTGTTGAAAATCCGACATCAGAATTACGTTTTGTCTTTGGTAATTGCTTATCGGCAAGGAATAATGCAGGAATCGGGGTAAACCTAGACTATCATATAATACCATATATATTCTGATAGTCCTATAATAATAAGACTATTATTATAGGACTATCAGAAAAATATTATATCATCTGAAGAACAATCAAGAGTCTCTGTAACCGACGAGCGTCTGTGAGGCAAACTATGAGAGTGGAGGACCCAATAGGTAATTAACGTGCAAGTGAACCGGCGCAATGATATAAATAGAAATTTATCTGATACCATATTTTGATACACATGGTTGGTCACATGAAGAAAAATAAATTTAATGTTATTATCGCAAATGTTTAAAATTTAAATTCTTAACACTGCGAAGTGAATGGCAACATGCATGATGTAATTAACATTAGAAAAATTTGATTTATTTTAATGTATGTTCACTCTCAAAAATAATTTGTCACGGGAAACTTTAAACAGAACTAAACCAAAATAAAACTAGTTTTTTTTTATATTTTGACGACAGAAAAATCTTTTACACCTTTATAATTTACACCTTATAATCAGTACGCAGGTAGACGTGGTAACTGGGCGGACGCTTCGCCGTAGTTTTTGTAAATATGACAACTAACACTGTTCAATATGCAAGTTGTTTTTGATGAAATGTTTGTTTTATAGCCAATAAAATTGGTGTGATGGATAAAGAAAGTTTGATGCGAATTTGTGTATCATCCTATGAAGTAACTGACCTGAAGAAATTGAAAAATTTTATTGTTTGATACTGTCTCTACGGATACTAGGAAGTTAAGGAGGAGAAACAAAAGTCAAGATAAAATACAGAGGGATCTTAAATACATACAATTCCATTATTTTGTGGCGAAAGAACTGCACAGACTACCCCCTTTGACTTTTGATCATTGTGATGTTTTGACGTTATTGAAAGATATACTTCTATTAAAGACGCAATTGGAGAATATTAAGAGCACATATGTCACAAATGACAAAAAATAAATGTACACATATTAACAATGGCCCTAAATTGCTGGTAAGTACTACAAAAAAATAAGAACTTATTGTAATTTATCTAGCTATCTATATCATCACGTCAGATAGCCTTCGGGGTAGGCAACTTATTAAGTATATTTATTTTAAAACCAACTTAAAAGCAACATTAAATAATTTACAGTCCTAATTCTTTAATACTTATGGAAAAGACGTGGAACTCCTAAAACAGTTTAACCCTTCAGATGCCATGGTGTAATCCAATTTTTCCAAGAACGCAACTAACCCCATTTTTGTGGGCATTATTGCGATCCTACCCCTTGCCTTGACCTTGTTATTCCCTCTTACTCTATTTATATCATTATAACAGCCCTATTTCCTCTTAGTTCTGTTTCACAGAAAAACAGAGTGATTCAGGATTTTTTCTGCGACGCCTAAGATGCCATTATGAGAGATCAGTTAATGTGTTTATAGGATAGCTGATCTGACAATTATTGGCTTAGGTGTAAAAGTTTGGGCGTTAAAATTTAGCGGTAGTATTTATGAAAGTTTCATCATGAAAGATGTGTAAACGTAAATTTATACTGAGCTTTAAGGTCGTAACTACATGAAAAATAAACAGTTAAGGTTGAATAAAAGAAAATTTATACTAATAATTTTTTTTATGCCATTTTCTACTAAGTACAGCTAGCTAGGAATTGTGCCCGGTATATGGCAATAGGCTTTACATGGGACCTAACATCGTTGGCGAAACGCGGGTGCACTCAGTACACCTCTGCCACCCCCTCTGGGGAATATAGGCGTGATGGTGTTTTTTTATTTACAGCTTGCGATATAAGATGCGGGATATGATCAATTTGTCAAATCGTTAATACCTACTCTTTAATTTACAAACGTTATATAAAGATTGTCAAAATTATATATTAGCAACATATTTAATGTCATTTAGAACAAGAAAAATTATATGTATATGTAATCCAAAACAAAAGTGTGCATATCAATTAAAAACAAACTGACTGATTTTGCTGACCGTAAAAGTGTTAATTTGGTTGATCTTTGATATAATTTTTTTACACTTTTAAGATGTCAAGCAATGATTTAATATGATACTTTTGACAAGAGAAAATCCAAAACTAAAACACTTCCTTAAATAAAACGCGCACGTACTAGATGAGTGTTTTACTAGATCATAACACAACCATTACTCCGTTTTGACAGTCCAGTCGTGCATCCATCTCGAAGCACATAAACTTTAATAGTCGCCATAACAAACCTGAGATAACATGGTAACGCAAAAATCATACACCTCACCGGTTGATATTAACGTAAATGAGGAGAACAAACGACGAATTAGCCCTCCGAGGATTCTAATTAAGTTCAACGAGATTCACGAGGTAGGGAGAAATAATAAGAAAAAACAGTTTTTTTTTAAGAATTAGGCTTATATTCGCGCCATTTGCCATCCGCCGTCTCCGGGCATTTATCAGTTAGGTACCAAAATGAAGAAGGGAAAAGATTTCTGTTGATTTTTTCCTTGTCAGTGAACCTTTTTTTTATTCGAACGGACAAATAAGCGCTTTTGTTTTTCGGCATTCGAAATTTGAAAAGAGTTTGGAGATGAAATGTTTTAGCGGTCAGTGGTAACGGGTTAAGTTGGGCAGCGTTCGTAAATTTGTATCCTAGCGGTCGTGTTTGTTGAATTCTTTTTTTTTAATTTATTTTATTGCTTTTCTATTTTAATTAATGCGGTATGTACAGAATTGAAAGTATTTCATTAATTTGGATTTATTAGATTGAGTTGGTATAGCGTTTTATAGATGATATTATAAAGAGAATAGATTTTATTGCACTACAGTATTTTTTTTTTATAATAAGTTAGTATAAATATACTTCTAAAAAAAATCACGTTTACACTTAATTTCCTATGTAATAATGACGGTTATATTGTTATGCTTTATGACTTTTGTATTTATATAGCTCCACTTTTCACAAAAAGTACACGAAGCAACCTTTTATTGGACAAACAAGGAAAATCTTCAGAACTATCTCCATTACCTGTCAGGTAGATCTGGACCGCAGTGTTTAACGATCATCAAGGTTATGCAGTGTCAGTGCAGGGGGACATACACTAATTTCCTCGCCAAAGGTGCGTTCCTCGTAGAGATTCCGGAGCCCATGCATATGCAGTGTCAATGTCAGCTATCCTGTGGTTTTTAGTCGGTAGGAGTCCAACAAGCCCCGCAAGCTTCCCCCTAGACTCGAGGAAGGGCTGTGCAGGATTTTACCCACAACAAAAGGGTTTTATTTGATCAACAAATATTCGGATTGGATAAATTTTTAACCTTTTTTTAACGTAGCCTGACATTAGGAATTATTCTTGTATCGTGGGTAAACATGAAAATTCACATACACAAATACCCAGACCGAAACAAATAAATCACATAAAGATTTGTCTCGTACGGGAATCGAACCCGCGACTATTAGACTCAGTAGGCGGAGTGGCTTAAGCTTTTAACCACTGCGCTAAATCGTCCTTCCAAATCTAAATATGAAAACCTATAAGCAGGTTCATGTATTGATTTAAAAGCACAATATTTTTTATTTTTTTTATTTTCGTGTTTAATAGCACTGTAACTGACCGGTTAGACGATATACCGTAAATAGTAAACTAGGACCTATTAGTTTACTATTTACGCTTTGTTATATAAAAAATAAAAATGAAAATTCACAGACTATTTAATTTTATTATACAATTGGTTCACTAAACTACACGTCCATAGCTTTTGTCCCCCACACACGAGACTTCCTTTAGGTCTTTGTGTAGTTCAGACCCCTTTGGTGTATAAGTTTTTACCACTGAGCTAACCGGCAGACAAAATCCAGGGCCGTAGTTAGATAGCAATTAGACTAAGTACCAAGATTACGGACTTTTGTTAAGGAACCAGATTTAATGAGGGTATATATTGTTAATTGAAACTTCTTATATTGTAAGGAGGTGGAAACTGTAATTCACCAAAGCCGTGGGAAACAAAAATGTAACACAACGTATATGAAACGAAAAAAGTTTGTAAGGAAAATCCCTGTTAAAACTCTGTACTCTCCGCCTACACCGCAAGGGATCTGGCGTGATGATATAGATAGATAGCTTTATGTATTATATTCATTTTATTGTACTCGCATATCGAAATATATGACGATTGACTGCTTAAGATTATCGATATCGTATAACATTAATCACAATTAACGCCTTATAGATCAAATTATAATATTAATTAGTAGTGCTTACGATATTCCATATCAGTCTTGATGGTGTTGATTACTATTGATTTAATTATAATTAGCATCCTACCATTATATTATCATGTTATATAATACAAGAGTCTCGGCTTCCGGCGAGCGTGTATGAGACTAATTATGAGAATGGAGGACGGAAAACGTATAGTCAGCAAGAAAATGGGGTATTTACACATACTTTTTGATGCCAATCGATTCTATTTATAATAAGAATTTATAACGTCGATTGGACCAGCTGACGTTGGAGTAACTATTAAAAAAGTCAGAAATCGCATAAAAACCTTTTCCCATACATTTTGTAGGAAATATTCGTGGATTTGAAAACCTGACTATACATTTGTTTCAAAATCTGTAAATACAGCTCAAAATGTCGCAAAAAGTTGAGGTGATTGCCCTTGCAGCTGTTCCGTCTCAAATATCCACCTTGTACATATACAGCTAAAGTCACAATTTCAAAAACACAAGCTTAAAATAACATTAAAACCGCTAACACTGTATTATCTTATCTAAAATTAAAATTGAAATATTTACAGTCAGGGAAAAAAGAAACAATTTACGCAATAAATTTGCTTCTGTCACTTTCTTATCTCTAAAAAAAGTTGTTTTACCAAAAAAATTAAATTTAAATTAAAATCCATAAATCTTGCTCGCACTGCCAAAAGTTGCGAAGTAAATAATATTTAATTAGCTATGCCGTGATTCGAAGTTTGATAGGCGTAAAGATGTTTTATTGAATGGAAACATGAAAGTCATAGTTTGACAACTTTTTATACAATTTGTAAAAAAATGGCGTCGCATTTTTTTTAATATCTCCATTTTTTTGAGCAACGATATTTTCTGTTTCGTGAACTTGAATGATTTATGTCTAAAATTGATTTCGTGAATCAATTTTTATCTGTGAATTTGTTATTTGAAAACTAAAGAAGTGTATGACCGACCGTGTTCGACATACACATAGATGTATTGTGTATTTCATGTATTACTTAACATTGGATAAGTTAGAATATAAATGTTTACTCATTTTTTTGTCTGCCTGTTTTTAAACGGACTTGCCGTTGAGTTCAAGGCTTAAATCGTTAAATATGAAAACAGCCTACACTGTTCCACTATTGGACAAAGGCATTCCAATAAGTCGAGGTGAGAGAGATTAGGTCATCCTTCACTACGCGGTCCCACTGCGGATTGGTAAAGTTAGGCCTGTTCCCACCTGCTGTTGGAACTTAACAAGCCGCCTGTAAAGCGCCTATCTCGGCTTAACAACTACCACATAAATTGGCAGCGATTAACAGCTTAGCGTGCCTCCTGAAGCACATAGACGCTCTAAAATTGAGTTGCCCCAAACGGTCACCCATCTCAGACTTACCGAGCCAAACGTCGCTTAACCTTGAAGATCCTTCAAAACATAGCGGGTCCTCTACAATAAACAAAACTAGCTTATATAACATTAGACTTTTTAAGAAACTGTCTGTGTGTGTGAAACTGTGTAAGTCACCTGCTGAGATCACTTGCTGAAAATAAATAAACATAACCAGCAAACTGACCCTGGCAGGTGCAAGGACTATTGTAAATTATGGAAAGAAGACAAGGGTTATATAAGTGTGGTTTGATGGACAAAAACTGGACTGTTTCAAAGAGGACAGACACCGGCCATAATTAGTGATACCTAACTACCCGTGGTCGACAATGAGTCGCCGCTTACGAGATAGGCCATCAAACAGTCGCTATAAGACAACTGAGGGCAACGCTTAGAAAAATTGTCAATCTGGAAACGATATTATTGGCGTATCATGCCTACGTAGCATCAACGCTGAGATATGGTTTAATACACTGGGGCAACTCTGTAGGATAAGAGATGGTTTTCAAAGCCCAAAAAAGGTGTATAAGAACTATTACTGGCTTGCGTAATACATACAGTTGTAAACCTTTATTTAAGAAATTAAAAATGTTAACGTTGACATTTTTGTATATTTATGAAGTTAATGTATTTGTCAAAACGAACCAGGCGCTGTACAAAATTGCCTATAAAAGTCATTACCGCAAATTACGCGACAAAAATAAGTCTGAGCTCGAGGTCCCACTTAATAAGACAGCACTAATGAGAAACAGTTTACTCTGCATGGGTCAAAAAATCTTCAACAAATTGCCGGAGGAAATAAAAATCATGAATATAAGCAGTTTTAAAATAAAACTGCATGATATATTAATAAATAAATGTTACTATTCCTTAAACGAATATTTTAATGATAGTTCAATAATCGCGACATAACAAATTATACTTCAACGATAATTTTGACAATTTATTTCCTTTGACATGTTTATAGCAGACTAAATTGACATTATATATACTTTTTTATGACAACTGACAAGGACTGTATTAGTGAATTATATTTAGATATTATAATGAAATAAGTACTAAGATGAAATAAGTATTATAAATAAGTTTTTTGTGTAGTTAAAGATTTATTTTATTAATTAATATTTGTACGCCTATGGCGAAACATGGAGTACATACTCAAACTGTAACATCTCACATCATATTATAATGCACCTATGAAATAAAACTATTTTTTTTCGGATTTTATCGCGGTTTATTTTGATTTTTAAGTTCCCGACGTTTCGTTGCACCTATGTTTACAAATAAAGAAATTTGAATTTGAATTTGAACGCTGGTGTGAGCGGCTCAGGAGTGTACAGAGGTGTGCCGCGCTTTCTCCGAATTTACCCGCGGCGCTATGCCCTTTAACACTTTCACCCCTACATCAACGTAGAACCACATTATCTTCCTAGGTTGATATAGTTCTCACGGCTACTCTCTGGACGGCCAATTAAGGCAAGCCAGAGCCGAGAGTCCTGCGGGCACCCACTCGGGTCCGTGGTGTCAATCCTCACCAACAGCTTGCCGCAGGCTGCCCTGAAGGCTTATTATTATGAGTAGTATATTATTATATTTTTTTGCATAAGCTTTTACTTTGCAATTTTGTCTAGCAAGCCATAATTACCAGAATTCGTCGATTAATCTGCAAAATTCTCTAAAATAAATAAAGGCAATATGTATTACGGACATAGTTCCAAAGCTCAACATCACATAGTATGGTGTCCACAACCGCTATTTTAAGTCCCTTATATATAGGAAAAATTACGAAACTATTAAAAAAAAAGTGCACTCCCGCAATAACTCACTTCAATGCCTAACTACAACCAAGTGGGGACCCTCACCACAAGTAGTACGGACATCTGGCCTGACGCTAGCATTCGCTGCTGAGGAATATGCGAGCCCTGTGTGGAGTCGTTCCGCCCACACAAGGCTAGTGGATGTGACTTTACATTTGATGAAACTTGCCGATTCTGATAAAACTGCTTTGTTCACTGGCTAGCTTAGCCCCCCCAGATGTTCGCAGGGCTATGGTGAGCTCTGTAGAGAGAGCTAAAATAGTTAACGACCCACGGCACCCCAAGCATGGCCACAACCTAGTGGAGCAAAGGCTAAAAAGCCGTAAGAGCTTTATTAAGTGCGTTGAACCATTCACAGACAACAAAAGCGAGGTGCAATCTCTGGAAGGAAGAAATATTCCTACCAAATCCCTTTGTTTCACCTGCTGAGAGTCTCCCACCTGGTCATAAATTACCATGGCCGGTCTGGAAACCTTAAATAGACTTCGGACCCAGGTCGGACAGAGCAAGGAAAACATGTTTAGGTGGGGATTCACAGAATGTACCAATTTAGGGTGTTTGTCCGGCGTAACCATATATACCACCTTATATCGTGCTCCGCACCCCCTAACACGTGTACGCCACAGGAGTTGATGGTTGCCTCCGACAATGCAATCGCCGCATTCTGGGCTGATTGCACATAACTATAGCATGTTTGCCATCGAAACGCTAAGAAGTTTCAAAGCCAAGAAACTGCGAATTTTTCGGAGTAAAAACCTCCCAAACACTTTCTCAACTCGAAACTCGAAGTCCTGAGAGCTTTACCAAATCTAAAAATCTAAGCCAAGACATAAGTAGTCTCACCATACGCCACTAAACCTTCGAGGCAGACAAAAAGGCAGTAAAATAGCTCTATAAAATTATCACGCCGAACTACCTCTGTAATATATTGCATCAATAGACAAAAAGGAAAAAAATATCTCATGCGTATCCTAGTGTACGCATCTAGTCGATTACATTTATTAGTACCTGTACTGTAGTATCTGTACGGTAAAATATTATATGCACAAAATAGTTTTGGGTTTATTGGTCCCGCATATTAAAAAGAAAATATTTTAATTTAATAAGGTCTATCTGTCTCTATATCATCACGCCAGCTCCCTCGCGGGGTAGGCAGAGAGTACAGAGTTCCAACAGGTTCTTTCCTTACATACCTCTCTCGCTTCCTCCACTCTCATAGTTCGTTTCATACACACTCGCCGGTTACGGAGACTCTTGACTTGCCCTTCAGCTAAGACACGGTCTATTTGGTCATGGTAAGATAGTCTAGGTCTTCCCCGGCACCTACATCCTTCCACTTTCGCATTGTATATCTGTTTTGTCATTCTTTCTTCTGGCATTCTTTCTATATGCCTGAACCAACGGAGCATACCCTTTCTCATCTTTACACCGATACTATCTTTCATACCTACTCGCTTTCTTACTACGCTGTTGCGAATACGGTCGGTCAGCGTGACTCCGCACATCTTCCGCAGAGATCGCATTTCGGTTTTAAAAAGGTATTTTTGGCGCTTGTTTTTAAAAAGGTATTTTTAAAAACAAGCTCCGGGCTCAAGGCTCCTGGACACCATTCCGGTGTAAAGTACTCGTCAAGACCAATCCAGCGAGTCTACACACGGCGGGGTTATATTGAGTAGTTAAGTGCTTCAGACGTCTCCACGTACAGTATTCTTTTTATTTAAGATATACAAATAGGTACACAACATTTAAAATGAAAGAGTTATGTATATAAACACATGTGTCGCGTACAAAAAGCTTGTAAAAAGAAATGAATACTATCATGTCATTACTCCTAATACGGGAGTGGCAGAGGTGTACTGTATACACTAACTATCGTTAACGATGTTAGGTCTTTACGTAACTAGGAACGAGCCTATTGCTATTATTACGTGCACGAGTCATACTGAGAGAAAACACTAGATCACTGGTTAAATATTTATAACTTTAAACTTGCAACAATAACTTGACCTTTACAGTAACAAGTCTCTTAGTCTAGTTGCTGCACCCGCCTCCCAGCATACCTTAAGTGTTGCCAGCCCTTTATCACTATATACTATAACTAATTTTAGTTAAATATCTAACATTCGTACTGAAAATTATCGACTTAAACTAAAATCGATATAGACTTTTCTACCAAAATTGTAAATATTAATAAACGTTACTAATAATCAATAAACATTTAAAAATGCTAATAATACTGTGAATGCTTTTTTTTCGGTAGAAAAACTCTTTGCTTGGCTTTGGATTTGAACCCAGGATCTCGTGACCATCACTCATAATTTGTGTTACTAGACCAACGAGTTGTTACATTGGAAACAGTATACCACCTTCACACTCACTTCGGGATAAAGGATAAACTGCGAAATCTGTGCCACCCCCACTTGGGGATTATAGGCGTGACAATATATCACTTCAAATCTCAAATATACACCCATACCTAATCCATTAATAATTCACAAGTGGCAGGTATTTATTTATTTACCAAGATAAGAAATACACCTTAGTACCCTCGAAAAAAATCTATTTACGAAACAACAACTTACCTACCGAAAAGAAATCGAATAATGAATGCATCCCCTATATCCGCGACTTTCTCGTTAATAAAATAAAAGGGATTTTAGGGCGAAGCGCCCTTCGAGATTCTTTTATAAGGGCAGATTAGAGAGCGAACTGTTGACGTCGTGTGTGAAAATTTGTTTTCATTGGGATACTTTTTTTTGGGAGATATTATTGGTGTTCCACGATTTGGATAGAAATGTTGAATCCTTAATAAATTGATTGCGTTTTGCACTAAAGTTGGTTTTGTTTAAAATATGTATTGTATTAATTGGTTATTGGGATAGTAATAGTTAATAATAACATAATATTATTTTCTATAATTTGTCTGGTAGTCGAGCGCAGGCCGACAGTATCACTTTTAGAAACACTTTGAATATATCATACAAATACAGTCCAAAATACAACTCAATGCACTCATTAAAGCTTGCTACATGCAATGAAAACGTGTCTTACGCTTATGATGACTTTGACACAATGTTCAACAAAAAAATATTATTTTTTATATTGTAAATACTCTTCTGCATTGTTATCTAAAACTATTCATCATCTAAAAAAATTGCCTCAAACTCATATTTGTCCAAGGGGAAAGTTTTGCGATATTGATGTGTACTTTGTACACACATAATACACTTTATTTTTTCCAGAGTGTTATTGGTCCCGTGACAGAGAAAGAAAAAGATGCCATAAATAAATTTAAAGATACCACACTTTAAAGCTAGTGATGCAGAAGAGTCTTGGTTTTTCTACTAAAACACAAGTTGTTTTTTACAACGTTTGATGTTCATATTTGCAACGTTAGATGCGCTTAGCATTTTAAAAATAAATCATAGTACGGGACCCTCTAAGTGAGTCCAAATTCACCCTATTTTTTTCCACAGGACTGCATTTAGCTCGGGAATTTCCAATTTGTCTGACAAATGCAGTTTGCGATTTAATTGTCTTGGTTTAGTCGTGATGTCGTGTGCACGCTTCGATTGTTATTAGATTAATGCAATAGAATGAGTGAGACGACAGTAGAGTAAATTAGGAGAGAGTGTCGGTTCATAAATGTATGTTCAAAAATGATCACCGTAGGATCATTGTTTTGATCACAGGACCTATATCACACCTGAACTCAGAGTTAAATCTATGCAGTCTTTCCAGTAATAATGCTTCAAGTGACGTACATATATACCAAAATTATTTACATTACTCGTGCTATGGATTAATTTTTGTATACCCGCTGTTAGCATAGCTTTAAATAAACAAATCTAAAACAAACCTGTTTTAGTTGGAAGACTGGTTAAGTTTTTTAAGTTCTACAAGGTGATTCTGAATGAGGGCATCATACCGAAAGTCGTTGCATTTATACGCTAGTCTAAACAACTTTTGTTCTACAACTTTCGTTTTTATTATTTCGCTTTTCTAACCAAATCATTTGAGCAGCTGAACATTTTTTATTTTAAAATAAAGCGATCTAGCTTCAATGTGATGTTTTAAGCTAACCCGAAACCCCCACCCAGGCATGGTCCAGTCGATATAAGCTTGAGCCGCTCCGCCCACCAGATTAACAAGTGTCGGGTTTGATTATACCATTATATCTGTGTGAACCGCAAATATATTTTTCGGTCTGAGTGTTCCTGTATATGAATTTCTGTTTTAAATGCATCTTTAATACGACACAGGAATAAAACCTAGTGTGGGGCTACCTTTTTTTAATTAAAAAAAAAAATACTGTTTAAAAATGTTTAGTTACTATTATTAATCACTTCGACCTACTCGAACTTTTATAAAATCCAGGAAACATGCGCAAAAATTTTTCGACCACTGTAGTCTAATCAGCATACTCTCGCATAGGCTCGGTCCGTCTGAGATAGGTGACCGTTTGTGTCATTTACATTTTCGAGTGTTTGCGTGCCTCGAAAGGCATTTCAAACCGTTGGTTCAGGTAATTTATTTTGGTAGTCATAAAGCCGAATTGGAAGCTATGTAAGCGGCTTATAAGTTCTAACAGCAGGTGGTCACAAACCTGCCTCCAACAATCCGCACTGGGTCTGTGGTGGAGTATGATGACCTAATGTTTTTCACCTTGATTTGTGTGAGCCCTTGCCCAGCAGTGGGATAGTATGGACTGATTTATAATCCGTTGCTTTGCCTCGTTGGTCTGGTGGCAAAGCGCATCGCTTTGTGATCACGAGGTCCTGGGTTCAAATCCTAGGTCGGACAAATGTAGTTTTTCTAACGAAAAATTCCCAGTATGAGTCCGGAGTCTGGAATTGTGCCCGGTATATGGCAATAGGCTCGCCCCCTATTACATGGGACCTAACATCGTCGGCGAAACGTAGATATACTCAGTACACCTCTGCCACCCCCTCTGAGGAATATAGGCGTGACGGTGTGCTTTCCTTTTTTTCAGTTTTTCTCTGATTTCTTTATCAGCCCTTTGCGTGAGCCTTTGCTTAGTACTCGTACTGGGAGGGTATACGCTAAATTACTATTATTTTAAACTAGTTTCTGCCCTCCACTTTATTAGCGTTGAGTTTAGACAGCAACCTAAAATTTATCCGGGACAAAATACAAAAAATACATTTTTTTTTATTCAAAACTACAATCATGACACAGAGTGTGGGTCTCATCCTTCTAAGTTCACACAATCCAGGTGTGTACCAAATTTCAAACAGATCTGTTCAGCCGTTTTTGCGTGATTTTGTAACAAACATACAAACTTTCACATCTACAATATTATTAGGATATATAGTCCATAAAATGTACGTCTAATAATGCCCATGAAATGAGTGCGAAGTGTTTACAAAATCGAGAATGTAATATTGTATCTAAACCGCTATGAACCCAATTGTTTGTTCTTAACAAAAATTTCATTTTATGCAGACAAGTTAATAAAACTGTCAAGAATTAATCCATTATGTTTAAAACTAAAGCTACTTTTAAAACCACAGACAATGATATTTAGTGTCTTTGTTGTGTGTGCATGTACGTAATGTAGTGCGACAAGGATATTTTGGCACGTGGATGACATTGATAGGGGGCGTTGGTGTGCCTCCCTCTGTTTTTATCCTATCTCTATGAATAAAATAAATATAATAAATAAAAGAATATTAAATATTATGGTAACGACATCAACCAAACATAAGGCCAATGAAAATTCCGAGACTTCTCTCAAACGTAATAAATAAATAACTTAAATTATTTCACAAAACTGAAAATATTATGCCTCCACCGATATATTAATATCAAAGAATTCCTCACATTTTTCCTACAAAAGTACGTGTATATACATCTGCTTATTCCTACCACTCCCTACTCCAAGGCGAATATATTTTACTTTGTAATGATTATAACAAGATAAATCAGTGTATACTATTCTACTACTGAGCAAAAGCCTACTCTCACAAAGAAAAGTAAGTGAGAATAAAGCATACTCCACCGCGTGAATTGGTAAAGACAAGTTTGTGTCCGCCTGCTATTGGAACCTATGAAGCTATCTATTAGGCTTCTAATGTGGCTCAAAGATAACTGCATAAAGTGGTAATAGGGATCAGTGGCTTAACGTATTATCTAAAGTATGAAGAAACTTAACATGAAAAAGCGGCTCTCAAAAAAAAACATCGTGCCAAGCTCATCCCTTTGTGACCGCTTTAAACACTACAACGGGGTTAAAACGGTACATTATTTGACACTATGATCCCTTTACAAATATTTATAAGTATAATTAATACTTATAAATAATTTAATTTCTCTGAAAAATGTTTTAAAGGATTAAAGGCAATGATAATGTATTGTAAACGCCCTACCATTTTCACTACAATATTTACAATTCAAATATTAATAAACCCTTAAAATGTACATCGAAAATATAAAAAAATATCAGTCTTAGTTGGGAATAAAAATGCTACCCTAAACATTTCAATAAAAACCTGAAATAAATTTTGCCACGTTTACAACTTCCATATAAACAAAACTTTTCAATTTTATAAAGCGCCAACCTAAACATCTATCTATCTATCTATATCATCACGCTAGCTCCCTCGCGGGGTAGGCAGAGAGTACAGAGTTCCAACAGGTTCTTTCCTTACATACCTCTCTACCTAAACATCATGTCCATAAAGTTAGAAAATATTTTTATTTTAAAAGAAAATAAACAACAATCTTACCTCGCAAAATTCATGCAATATCTCCAACACGATCACAAACAGATCATTTCAAAACACAGAACTCACGCAAATTCGCGCAAAATTTTCCAAGATGGCCGACG